>BLBF01000073.1:16489442-16523123 GCA_015471245.1 Laticauda colubrina
CTTCTTCTTCTTCTTCTTCTTCTTCTTCTTCTTCTTCTTCTTCTTCTTCTTCTTCTTTAAAGGGCAATTATTCCTCTTTCAAAACACCCGGTGACTTCTTTTCTTCTTAGTATTACATTGGTCATAAGCTGCCTCCTCAACAGGAAATAAATTTATTATGGGGAACTCCCAGCAGAGAGCTTGGAAAACTTACACAGAGCCATTCTGCATCCAAAATGCTGTTCAGTAGATTTTTTTTTTTTCCAAAGCACCCAGGTAACAGCTGGTGCAGGCCATGTGCCAAGCCTGACAGCCCATATGCTCTCTTTAGTGTGGTAATTATCTCAACACAAAACTCTGATAACCCAGCCTACAGGGTCCAGTTTCACCAGGTTAAATTGACTCAGTGGCTTTGTTAGTCAGTTCCTTTGACACAGTGAGAACTTTATCAAGAGTTTAAGTATTGTGGCAGCCTGGGATAACCAAGGGGGTGGTTAGCTTTGAGGCAGGTGTCTTATTAACCCAAAGAGATGGGAAGTTTCTGTTTATTAGACTGGCACCTGGCAGCACATCTCTTCTTGACATCTGTCAGTATATCCGCTGGGCTTTCCTCTTTCATTTTTTTTTCTCTCTCTCACACACACACTCCTAAAAAGAGACAATGCAATGCTTGTAACTGTAAAGATTTTGAATGCCATTTCTTTCAGCCCAGGTTGACCTCCAGAAAAATTGCTGAAATTGCACAGACAGACTTTTTGGGATGCATATTTATTTTTATTTTTAAAAAAAAACCTCTTGCTTGATTCAGGTTGCAGGAATTGAGTTTGTCTAGACTCTAGTCTAATGAAAAGAAGAGCTAGGGAGATATGCTAGCAGTGTTCCAAAATTTGAGGGGCTGCCACAAAACTATTTTCCAAAACACCTGAAGGCAAGACAAGAAACAGTGGATGGAAAAGAGAGACCCATCCTAGAATTAGGAAGAAATTCCCTGACTGTGAGAACAATTAATCAGTGGAATGGCTTGCCTTCAGAAGTTATGGATGCTTCAACACTGAAGCATTTGTCTAGAATGGTATAGGGTCTCTTGTTGAGCAGCAGGTTGGACTAGAAGACCTCATAGGTCCCTTCCAACTCTGTTATTCTATGTTCTAAGCCATCATTGATGGATATTTTTTTTTTGAATTGACTCAAAACAATAAAAATAGACTTATTCATGGAAGGTTAATGTATGATTCAGTACCTTGGACAGTACCACTTACACTACAGCATATTAGAATACTGTACGTGCAAGGTGGTATGGCGTTCCCTTCCTAAGTAGTGGTATGCAGTCATGACAGCAAACAAAACCTGGGCAGCCAGCATAGAGAATACAGCATGCATCTCTGGCTGGTTATAACAGAGTCTGTCTGTTTGTATATGAAAAAAGACCCGTATTTTAAGACACAATTTAGATTTAGATCAAAATTTAGATCAAATAATTACATCCCTGGTGGGCAAAAGCTTTGGTGATATGAGATTTTAACAGTAGTGGTGGGGAAAAAAGAACAATAGCTAGCTGCCTGTAGGCATGGATATATTGACATGCAGACAAGAATGCAAACATACAGATGATCACCAGATGTCAGCAAAGAGTTAGGAGAAGTTAGCCACAATCTAGACTAGAGAACATTTGTATTTCTGCACCCCAGATCCAGTAGCTCTAGAAGAGAGGAGAGGATTATTTTAATCATAAAAACCTTTGTCTTTTCAATAAGTCTTGCGCATCTAAGAAAGTTTTTAAAAAGAGTAAAACTGGGAAGCTAAGCAGTTGCTAGGATACCAGCTTAATTTCTAGAAAGTTTACAATCAGGAAGAAAGTAATTCCCCCCTTTCCAAGTTGATTGGGTGCACAAATCTAGAAAAAAGATTGTTTGAAGTTGTGACACTGAAAGTGACTTATAACTGTTTTTCACACTTGTGACCTTTTCAGCACCCCACGGTTGTGTGACCAAAATTCAGACACTCAGCAACTGGTTCATATTTATGATACCTTCAGTATCTCGGGGTCATGTCAGGGGTGGGATTGTACCAAAGATCCTCTGGGAGCAAACCGGTTTGTTCCAATGATCTGCTGTTGGGCCCATCATACTGATCTTTATATCCTGCTTTTGAAGCACAACTGCTTTGCTCGTCACAGCAGATTGCCACATGTCAGTTGTTGAAGAGACAGGTAGAGTGCAGGATTGCAGGAGGTGAGTCAGAAAGCCTCTGCGCACGTGCAAAGCATGCATTTGGTATGCATATGCAAAGTGTGTGTGTGCACACGTGCAAAGCGCACCCACCAAGCCATGCCCACTGAACCGGTGGTAAATCACTTTGAAACCTACCACTGGGTCATGTGATCCCTTGTTGTGGCCTTCTGACAAGCAAAGTCAATGAGGAAGCCAGATTCACTTAACAGCCATGTTACTAACAACTGCAGCAATTCACCTAACAGCTGTGGCAAGAAAAGTTGTAAAATGGAACGAAACCATGGGTGGAGCTGCTGAGGGTTCGCAGGGGTTCAGGAGAGCCCCAAGCTAAGATTCTGTGCAGTGCAGAGAACCCTCAAATTCCACTCCTGGCTGGCCTCACCCACCCTGCCCCTCCCCTCCCAGGAGTCCCCACGTGGCCCATTTTGGATGCAGGTAAGTGCAGGGCGCATGCAGAGGCTCTGGGACGGTGAAAAACAGTCCTCCTGGAAGTTCGGGAAGGCCAGAAATGGGTCCTTTTCCAGCTTCCAAAGAGCCTCCGGAGCCCGGGGAGGCCATTTTCACCCTCCTGGAGGCTCAAGAAAAGCCTCTGGAGCCTGGGGAGGCGAAAAACACCCCTCCCACCATGGTGCAGGAGGGTGACTAGGCCACACACACCCCCCCCCCATGGCCATACCCACCCAGCAACTGGGCAGAGAACCCATTGCTAAAATTTTTGAAGCCCACCGCTGAGAGCTCACTTAACAACCTTCTCACTTGGCTCAGTTGAGGTCATAGGTCGAGGTCATAGGTCGATGACTACCTGCATGAGAGTCAAAATCAGACACTTGGCCTTGTGACATTGCTGAGCTCCAAAAACAAAACAAAACATGGTGTCTTCCCAGATTGTGGTATTTCTGAGAAATCTTTCTTTTAAAAAGCGAGAGTCAGGAGAAATCTGAGTGAATTTGCATCCTGCTAAGTCTCGAAGTCACAAAGTACAACCTGGCAGGCAGCAAGCATTTCCCAGCAAACTCTTTGAATCTGATATCCATCTAACTTTCTATAAATATTTCAATGGTAATGCCTTTATGCCCCATTATAATGCTGCTCTGTTGTTTATCTTCTCAAGCACGTATCTTCCAGAATGTTTAACCTACATCTATTAATATTACCTTGAGTTCTATCCTAATTGCCTGGATTTGACAATTATGGGCCATTGTGTGTGGATTTCTTTTCTCAATATATTAAGATCTTCAGTCTAAATTAGAAGTTCACTTTCCATCTTATGCAATACTCCAATTTTCAGATTGCACTCATGGGTCTGTGAGAATGGTCATCAACACATCGCTGTGAAAAATTTGGATTTGTCAATGTTGAGTGAAACAATGAAAGCAAAACCTCCAAGAATAGGATTGGATAGGATAAGGTGGGGTAGGATAGAAGAATAGAATGGGATGGGATGGGATGGGATATGAAAGGAGAGAAGTTTCAGAGTTCTGACTGATGCCCTAATTAAATGCTTTATGAGTTGACAAGAAGAGGAGAGGGTAGGGTAGAGTAGGACAGGACAGGACAGGACAGGACAAAACAGAACAGAACAAAATAGAAACACAGAAGCAGGCTTTTAGTGTCTCCAAGCTTTCTCAGAAGGTGGGCATATTTGAAATTTACAGAATCTCATTGCCTTGGTGAGCATGGCCAATCAGAAAACATCAATCAATCCTCTAGACCTACTCATCATTTTATTGGCTAAGAGAGCCTTTGTGTTTGGCTCAGAGGCATAAACATCAAGAGAAGTTGTGCTTGATATTGGTCTTTTGCATTGCAGCCTGTTATTTTCTAATATTAAATCCCAAAATAATAAATGAATTAGGTTATGGAGATTGGGTTCCCCCAGTTGTCATTTTGGAATCCTCAGGTATATAACTTCCCCTTTAGTAGTAGAACAGGAAGCCATTTAAAAGCTAGCTTAATACATTTTTGAGTAAGTTTTTCTCCATCACAATGTTTTAAAGTTGGATTTTCAATATAATGCATTGATTAAAAACAGGCAGGGTTGGATGACATGAGAAAGTATGAAAAACATTGTGCTGCTCTCTGAGGTTCTGTTGATAAATTTAGAGGTGTGAATGAGGTGCACCAAATTGTGGATTGTCTGAACTGAATGGAAGATAATTTCATGTACATGGATTTCAAGTGATTGTTTACTACTGGCAGCCTTGGAAGCCATATTTTACTTAGAAGCTTCAAGGCTGTCACATTTAGTGCCAGAAATTTGGGAGGGAGAAATTTCATAGAGTTAGGGTAACTCAACAACATGCCTCCAGTTGGGATGATGATTGATTGGATCATGTGATGGACTGGTGGGTGCAGGGGATGGGTTTTTGAATTTTAATTGGGAAGGGAAAACCTGGAACTCTCAGATTTGGGTTTTCCCAGATGTGCCAATATGACTTCTCTAATAAATTTCTTACTTGGATGAACTTTGTTTCTGAGTGCTGAATGAGATGGGGTTTCATTGGAATGCTGTTCTGACCCAAACCTTGTTCCACGGAAACAAACACCAAATGGAGGTAACAGCAAAACCTTTTAATGATTCGTTACAAATTTTGTTCCTTCACGGTTAAAAGGCTGTTTCAAACTAATTGTCTCTGATAAGAATGAGCTTTGCCAAGGTTGTGCAAGGCTACCAAGAACACTAGATAAAGTTGCCAAGAAATATTTCAAAGACAAAGAGTCTCCAAACACAAACTAAGAGAGTCCGAACGTCCACGAGGCTTGTGTGAAAAAACGTATTTGCTTCCTGCAAAGAACTCCGGTTTCTCAGCTAGCTTTTATCTCTTAAGGGAGAGGCCATTACCTTGCAGCCTGACTCCCGAGTTGCCCATGTTGCTGCAGCTGCTCTCTCCTTCAAGCAGTTCTGCGCGCACACACACTGTGTTAGTAATATGAGTTACTTAACAGCTATTTGGGTTAGAAATATATAAACCAGGATAGACATTTTAATACTGTCTATTTAAGGGAATGCAAGAGCATACAATTGGGTGTGGTTTCTCAAATGGCCATAAGATGGAGCCAGAAACCTGAGGTGTTTAGTCTTAGTCTGAGTCTCAGAAGAGAGTGTGAGTATATCTTTGTTTCCTTCTGTTGGAAAGTATTGCTGTTGCTCCATTTCTTCAAATTGACTGATATTATTGGATTTAATGTAACTCTATTACTGAACTGTTTTTTGACACTGGACTTTGATATTTGGATTATCCCTGGATTGAAAACTGACTGATTTAACTTATGAATGACTTTGGATTGCCTATTTTGAACTTTGCTTAAACCTTTATTGAAAGTAAAACCCAACATTTACTGGATAGTGTATCTGTGTGCTCTGTGTATATTATTCCAACACTACTCTCTATACATCTCCCTGTATGCGCTCAATCTCTTAACGGGGAATTACCTCAACACTGGTTATGGGCCCAGGCCATACCAAGTTCAGATAACTGAGAGTTGGTGTGAATGCACAGTACTGTATACAGACAGCTGTTTACTGTTCAATTGTGGTTTACTATCCTGATAAAGATGGCACAAGTCTCTTCAACAAGTCTATCACTGATATCCAGGTTGGATGGAACAAACTATGTTTCCTGGTTTATGAAATGCAGTCAACTTCTGCGTAAAGAAGGTTTATGAAATGTAGTTCAAAATCCACCAAATGTAAATGCTTGGGATCCAGAAAATGAGCATGATGCCAAGAAGCTTGCTGACTTTAAACAGAACAACGAATGAGCTCTTTGTATAATTGGAGTAACACTAAGTGATCAGCAACTAGTCCATATCCATGGAGAAGAGTCTGCTGCTAGGTGTTGGGAGAATTTGAAGAGGATTTATGTTCGTGACAGTGTGGGTGCACACATACATCTTACACGTAAACTGTTTAGAGCACGTCTTCTGAAAGGTGGAGATATGTTAGCTCATTTGAACTTCATAAAAAGAACTTTTCAAGAGCTACATGAAAAAGAACTAATATTTTCAGAGCTGCATCAAGTTTATATCATTCTTTCCTCATTAGATGAAAGTTATGATGATTATGTATCTTCACTGGAAGTCCTGCCCAGAGATAAACTGCCATTGATTGACAAAGCTGGAAGATTGTTGGAAGAAACAAGAAGACGGCTGGATAGGGACCAACTGAGGAAGGAACAACCACAAGAAGAAGATTTGTCTCCAACTGCCTATACTGTTAGGAAATGTTTTTCTTGTGGGGTTAGGGGACATATAGCTAAATTATGTAAGAAAGGAAAACAACAGAATACAGGCAAACACCAGAAGGCCAAGAAGAATGTTAGTTTATCTGTGTTTTGCAATTCAACTGTAAACCATGATTTGTGGGTTGTTGATAGTGGAGCATCACAATGCATTACTAAAGATAGAAACAGGTTTGTAAAGATGTCCATGAGTAAACAGCATGTATCATTGGCAAATGGATGGAAGATTAAAGCATCAGGTGAATGTACTACATATTGTTCTTGAATAAACAAACATTTAACTATGTTATATGTACCTAAGTTGAAATTTAATTTATTATCAGTAAGGGCTTTAGTTAATACTGATTATGTAGTAACCTTTAGGGGAGATAACTATAACAGAGAAAGAGGGTAAAAGTGTTACTGCTACTTTAAAAAATGATTTATATGTAATGCATGATGATCAGTTGAAGATGGCTAACTCAGTTTATAACAGTGTTAAGCCACATGATGAATGTATACATTTACTACATAGACGTCTAGGGCACATTAATTTCAAAATGCTCAAACAAACTGTTGAATTGTCAGAGGGAGTAAAATTGAAACCCTGTAGCAAGTATTTACACTGTAATGCTTTTTGCCGAGATAAAAGTAAGGTTACTCCTGCAAACAGACTAAATGGGTTTAAGACCAAAGAACTTTCAGAGGTTGTGTTTGCTGACATAATTAGTCCTAAGAAACCAAGTTTAGGAGGTGCCTGTTATATTTTGAGTATTATGGACCATTACTCAAGGTACAGTTTCTGCTATCTTATGAAGAACAAAACAGAAACATTCCAACATTTCTTTAACTGGCTAAGGTTTTCTGAGAGAAAAATGAAAAGTAATGTAATTACTTTAGTCAAGGATAATGGGACTGAAATTGTTGACAAAAAATTCCAAACTATGTTGAAATTGGCTGGTGTTGAGCAAAAACGTTCTGCACCTTACAGACCACAACATAACTCGTTTATAGAACAAAGAGGGCAAACATTACAAGCCATGGCTCACACTATGTTATCTGACTCAGGTTTACCTGAAACACTGTGGGATAAAGCCATAATGTGTAGTAGCCATGTTTTAAACAATGTAGTTATTACAACAACTGGAGAATTGCCATTCACTGGTTGGTATGGCAGAAAACCAAATTTAAATTACCTACACACATTTGGAGCTCCAGCATGGGTACATATTCCCTCACAAGTAAGACTGAAAGGGCAACATAGAGCTAAGAAGTTATTTTTTGTGGGTTATTTTTTGAGGCCAACCATAGATCATTTAGATTCTGGGATCAAGACACAGCTCATGTTTATTGTAGTGCTAGTGCAAAATTTCTAGAGCACGTTGGGTGGGATAAACTGGAACAGGATGCCAGCAATGACATTATTACTGACACCCAAATAGTCCCTAAAGATAAAATCAGTAAACCCCAAATAGCCATTAAAGAGGAAGAACAGGAGGAAGTAGTAGAACAGGCACAGGGAGAAATAGAACAGGAGTAGGTGGCACAGGAAAGTCCACCAGTAAGCTCTGTATTACCAAGACATTCAACCCGAGTAACACGATCACCTGATAGATATCAGGCTAGTGTTGTATGCCAAGTGAATACAGTTCCAAGTAATTATAATGAATTAAAACTGTATCCTGCTAAGGATCAGGCTGCTTGTCAGAAAGCAATGGATAAGGAACTGGAATCATTAAAAAGACTGGAAGTATATGAAAATGTTAAGTCACCACCAAGTAAACATGCCATAGAATGTAAATGGATATATAAACTGAAGACAGGTGTAGACAGGACTGTTACCCACAAAGCTACGTTAGTAGCACAAGGATTTAATCAGACAGCAAATGACTATGATGAGGTGTTTGCACCTAGTCTGAAGGCTACTACATTAAGAGCAGCATTAGTGTGGGCAGCTAAGGAGAAATGTATTGTAAATCATTTGGATGTAGAGACAGCATATCTGCATGCACCATTGCAACACACTATATATTTAAAGAAATCTTAAGGTCTCAAAAATGATAATACTGATAATAATGATTGCTGGAAATTGAAAAAGAGTCTTTATGGTTTAAAGCAATCAGGATATGAGTGGAACCAATGTATAGTTCAAGAATTAACTAAGATAGGTTTTGTAGCTGGCATGGCTGATCCATGTTTGTTTAAAAGAGAAAGTAATGGTATGATTTCATTGTTGCTATTGTTTACTGATAATTATAGCATCACCAAAACTGAACAAGAAGCTCCTGAGATAATTTCATTATTGAAAAATAAATTTAAGATAAAACAGTTAGGAGAAATCAAACAATATCTTGGTTTAAAGATAGATAGAACTAGGGGAGGATACAAGATCTCACAAGCTGATAAAATTAACCAATTACTAAAAAGTTTTAAAATGAAACTTTGTAAGCCAGCTGAGACACCAATGAGCCAGGAGTTTAGCCATAGTGATGTTCAAAGTCCTGTTTTTGATAATAACATTTATCAGTCCTTGATTGGTAGTTTATCTTATCTCAGTAATTGGTCAAGGCCAGATATTGCATACAGTGTTGAACAATTAGTGAGATTTAACACTGAGCCAACTGAAAGGCACTGGCAAGCTGCTAAACGTGTGTTAAGATATCTGAAACAGACAATGCATTATGAATTGTATTTGGAGCCAAAAGATGAACTGAATTTGACTGCATATGCTGATGCAAGTTTTGCTATAGACATAAATACACGAAAATCTACATCAGGTACTGCTGTATGATTGGGAAAAGCATTGATTGGATGGACAGAAACATCTAAGTTTGTCAACAATGGAGGCTGAATTATCATGTTTATCTTTACTATGTACAGATTTAGTTTTGTATAAGCAATAATTAATTGATATGGGAATTGATGTAAAAGATCCTATTGTTGTTTACAAAGATAACCAATCAGCAATACAGCTGGCTTCAAATGTTGCTATTAAAAATAGAACTAGACACACAGATTTAAGATATTTAAATGTGAGAAAATGTGTGCAAAGTAAAATGATTAAGCTAGAATACTGTATGTCAGAAAACAATACAGCAGATCATTTTACAAAGGCCCAAGGCTCTATAAAGCATAAGCTGTGAAGATTATGGACTTAGAATGTAAGGTTGTATATATATATATGAAAATTTTATTGATTTTTAGAAACAAACATAAACAAACACAACACAGAACATGAAAAACATAAAACCTCTTTTCTGAAAGCAGCCTGATCCCCGGTTACATCTCTTTTCAAATTCATGCTCATTTTTTTATACTATTCCATATCTTATTACCATTCTACATTTTCTATATAGCTTCTCCCCTCTTTTAACTTTCTTAATTTTATTTTTATTTGTTTCATCTCAAATCAGATCACTATATTTATATTCTTTGTCTGTCCTATTTCAACTGTCTATTATCTTTTCTCATTAAACAAAATTCCTCCTGTGGTCACTGATTGGAGTATGATGCCTTTATATTTTTACCCTAAAATTATAACACTTAATATAGAACATAACTTCCATTTGGATTCTGCGTAGTACATTAAAGCTACACGCTACATTTTAAAAAGAAAAATAAAAGAAAAATATAAATATATAATATAATTAAAACAACGATCTATACCAATTCAATTCTATCATTAATGTTAATATTCATGTAAATTTTAAACAGTTAACACATTACTTTTCAAGTAGGTATCATGCTTCTATGGGAACGCTTATAAACTTTCCATCATTACTTCCCCACCACTTCACTTGCATTTTAAAACATTATGTCATTAAAATGTTCCCATTCCTTTCTAAATTAATTCTCTCATTTAATTCATTCCATTTATTTTATTCACAAATGTCTCACTAAATCATTCCAATTTTCTAACTATTTCTAAATACAAATATAACAATACAATCATATGTACCTTTGCAGAATCACTTTTTCAATTAAATTTTTACCCATTATCTCTAAATAAATTCTGTTTCTTTACATCTTGCTTCATACCCTTGTAGCTTTTCTTCCCTTCCCTCCTCCTTTGCTTCTTCTCTCTGCCCTTTTTACCCCCTTGTCTCTCCATCTCGATTTCCCTTTTCTGTATTCCCTTTTTCTGTGGCTTTCTCACATTATATCCACTTTTCACCCTAGTTTTCCTTTTTTTGGTTGTTTTTTTAAGTCTCAAATTCTCCATTCTCTTTCCCCTCTTTCACCTTTCTTCCCCAAGTAGAGTTACTTGTTCATTTAAAATGGCTTCTTCTTTGTCCCAATCTTCTTGTTGCGTAGTTTTTTCTTGTAATTTCTCGTAGGTAGAGATTGCCATTTCTAAGAATTGAGAAATGGAACCAAGAGAGCCCTTCCCTTCTTGTTCTTCTTCTTTAAGTTTTTTAAATTCTATTTTCAGTTCATCCACAAGTGATGCCATTGTAGAGGTTTTTTTTTTCTTTTAAAACAACCACCCAAGTGTTTTTAATCCTTCAAATATAGTTCCAAAAGTCCCAAAGTCAGCAAGTAATCCAAATACACAAAAGCTGTTTCTTTTGATACCTTCTTCCTTTTTTCACTTTCTCTTCCTGGGGTTAGTATTTAGATACAAAGTTCCAGTTAAAATGTATCTTTTTGAAGTCCTGTTAAAATTTAACTTTAGATTCTTTAGATTCCAGGCTATCTTCTCCTTCCAAATCCTGTTCTTATTTTCTTCTTCTCCCTTCCCACTTACAGCAAAAAAAAAAAAAAATCCTTCTCTTTTTTTTTCCTTTTATATTCAGAAATCTTTATTATCCCCTTGGCATTAATTTTTCCAGCTTAAATACCTGTTGATGCCAAAGCAGATTTTTCCGATTTCTCATTCATCTCTGTTCGCTGTCAATGTAAGGAAGGAGAGTGACATTTTTTTCCCCTTTTCACTTTCACTTGCTGCTTCCGAACCTTTTTTGGGAGTGATGTATTCCAGGATGCCTTAATTATTGTTTCTTATCTCAGTCAGCCAAAATTTTCACTTCAGCATTTTCTTCCTCCTTCACATTCTTTTCTGGATGAGGGCTTCTTTGAGGCGGCCATTTCTGACAGCTGCTCTACTGCCTTCGGGAAAGGGAGTTTAGCTAGCTGGGGAGGAAAGATGCGGCTTTCCTTGACCCTTCTGGAATCTTTCCCATCTTCACCGACCAAGCCAGCTGGCTTGGGGAGCTCTGTCGGTGTGCCCAGGCAGAAACCGCGTACGATTGTGGATTCCTGCCTGCTGCCGAAGCCCTGCAAACTGGAAATCCGTAAGGTTGTATATATTGTCTTACCCAAAAGGGGAGAATGTTAGGAATATGAGTTACCTCACAGTTATTTGGGTTAGAAATATATAAACCAGGATACACATTTTAATACTGTCTCTTTAAGGGAATGCAACAGCATGCAATTGGGTGTGGTTTCTCAAATGGCCATAAGATGGATCCAGAAACCTGGGTTGTTTAGTCTTAGTCTGAGTCTCAGAAGAGAGTGTGAGTGTATCTTTGTTTCCTTCTGTTGGAAAGTATTGCCGTTGTTCCATTTCTTCTAATTGATTGATATTACTGGATTTAATGTAACTCTGTTACTGAACTGTTCTTTGACACTGGACTTTGATATTTGGATTATCCCTGGATTGAAAACTGACTGATTTAATTTGTGAATGACTTTAGATTGCCTATTTTGAACTTTGCTTAAACCTTTATTGAAAGTAAAACCCAACATTTACTGGACAGTGTATCTGTGTGCTCTGTGTATATTATTCCAACACTACTCTCTATATGTCTCCCTGTATGCACTCATTCTCCTCATGGGGAATTACCTCAACACACTGGGCACAGACTCCTCGGGGACCTCTTCATCACTGCTGCCAGCCTCCACAATCTCCAAAGGCAGCATTCCACTCCCTGATGGTCCTGGCCCCATCCCTGCATCACACGCAGGTCCGTCATCTAAGTCGTCACTCTCCAAGTTCAACTGTCTGCACCTGCTGCCAGCGAACCACAACAAACACAGACAATCACTATTACTCAATGAGTGGTGACAAAGTGGTTGTGAATTAGCTCTTATTATATTACCAGTAGTCCTTGACTTACAACAGTTGATTTAGTGACTGTCTGTAGTTACAACAGCTGTGAAAAGAGTGACTTATGACCATTTTTCACACTTAGAACCATTGCGGCCATGGTCACGTGATCAAAATCCAGGTGCTTCGCCATTGTCTCGTATTTATGACAGTTGCAATGTCACAGGATCATGTGACCACGTTTGTCGACCTTCTGGTAAAACAAAGTCAATTGGGAAGCCACATTCACTTAACAACCATGTTACTAACTTAACAACTTCAGCAAATTGCTTAACAACTGTGGCAAGAAAGATCATGAAATGGGGTTAAAACTCATTTAACAAATGCCTGACTTAGCAACAGAAACATTGGCCTCAACCACTTGGTTGTAAGTGGTGGACTATCTGTATTCTGCCCCAGTCAGAAAGAGTTTAGATCTTAACCACTGAGAAAATAAATCATAGTATCATATTGCAACAGTCTGATTAGTATGGATAAAGGAGAATGTTTGTAGCTCAGGGTTGAAATGGAGGTCTTTGTGGTCTCTGAGCTTTTCATAATTTGAATAATGAAATATCTGCAAGGAAACAACCAAACTATTCTGATTCGGCCTTCACAGAAGCAAGAAATAGACTCCTCACAAAATGCCTCTTTATTTACACATTGGGAATTAACTGCATTCACCAACAGAAAGTCCAGGCAAGAGTCCTGCAAGAAGTTAACTGAAACAATAGTCCTTATCAGCTCATTATGATAAATGCAAGGCTGGAAGCTCCCACCTGGGAGGCTGCAAATTAATTCAGTTCAAACAGACAAATAGACAAACCTCAGTTCTGACAAGGCAGTCTTTGTTGCACAAAACACACAAGGAACAAACTTTCCAGAAATACGAACGGTTGTCTGCAACAACCAAGCCTGTCATGCCCTTGTTGGAGTCTGATTCTGAGGGGGAGATTGAGCAGCTGACAGGGAGTGTGGCTCCAGTGGCTGTGGAAGAAATAGGGGAAGGGCACAGTCTGGCTGGGCATTCAGAAGAGGACCCAGGGCCACCACCCCCTTCATCCTACGGCAGACAAGGAGGAATGGAGAAGGGAGCAACATGGCTTATGGGAGAGAAAAGGGCCCTGATCCCTTTCATTAATTGCAGCTGGGAGAACAGGGTATAAGAAGGGTTGTTTGCACATGGCACCTTGCTGGAAGCAAAGCATGCACTATCTTTGTCAAGGCTTATCTGGGTTTTGGCATCCTCCCAACTTTGTGTGCTTTATTATCTTTTGGAAGTCTGCAATTTATTATCCTGGCTTGTCACGTTAATTAGTTCAGCGTGGTTTGTGTTGATTTTTTTAAATTTCTAATTTATTTGTACTTTGGGTTCGGTCTGCATTTCTTTCTTTTGTAAACTGTTTTTGGAAGAGTTTGATTTCCAGTTGAGGATAACTGGACATTGGGGGCCAAGTTGGAAGTATTAAAGGGATTTTATCTACTTTTGTGACTTTGTTCATTTTGTGCCCTGCCCCAGGTCATCACACAAACCACTCCTCTTTCCTTTTATTTATTCCCCAGGTAGGGAGGGGCCATTCAGCATCCACATTTACTTTGCTTCCCGAGTCAGCTCATTGTCCTCCATTGTTCCCCTCTCCTATCTGCTCTGCACATACATGCATCTAGAACAGGCCCCATCTGTTCCTCCTCCTCACTCATCTCTGACTCCAAAGGCAGTTGCCTCTCTGGCTGGGAAATGCTGGATGGCCCTGACTCTATCTCTGTGTCTGATGCTGAGCATCCATCAGAGCCTTCCCCAAGGCTCCAGAACTGGCCCAGGTTCTTCCCCAACCTCCTCATTATCCGGGTCTGCCGCCTGCTCTGCTGGCAGCTGGTGGGCCACAACACAAGTTCAGAGAGCACCAAGGACCCCTCAGTCTGCTGAGTGCAAGAATTCAGATGAGACCAGCAGCTTCTGCTTAAACAGCTCTTGTAAAGAAGACCCATCATCTCTGGAGATAATTGATTGTTCTATCAAGCTAGTTTTACTATTAGGAACTCCTATTCTTTTTGATTTTATTAATGAAATACTAATCTTTGCAATGATAGTATTCAAAAATATTTTCTCACAGGATTATTCTTCCCTCCATCCTTTCCTTTTTCCTTTCTCTCACTGTAATTAACTCAGGACATTATTTTAATATTTCTTATTAAATTGGCCGATGTGCAAGTGGATAAATTATTGATAATATAGCTCATGCAAGGTTACAGAATAACACTAACAAACTTGAGGGAGAGAGCATTAAAACTGTAATTGGTTTCATGACTTGATTTTCAAAACAATTTAGGGTGACTTCGGGATTGTGAAATTTGTTTTCTCTGTTTGGTAGTGTTATTTTAAATCTCCCATTAAAATGTCTCTGGTCTTATTTTTTAATAAGCTTTGACAATGTACATAGTTTTTTTCATTTAGCTCCCTCATCTAACGATGCTGTGAAGCAGGGTGATTTAATAGGATTTAGCCAGAGGTAATCCAGTACGTTTCTTGCTGATGTGAGGATTTCAGTCTGAATCTCCACATATCTAGCATTTGATAAGAAGAATAGAAATACTGTTAAACAGAAAGATACTCATTTAGGTTTTGGATTCCTGTTGACAATTAGCCTGAAGACTGGCTGATGTTTGGAAAGGGCTGTTTAATCTGATGAGTTTCACTCTTTTTGTGACATATAACTAGGATTTATGTATAAGTTTATAGGTCATTCATCTCACTCCAAAAAAAATTCTGGGCAGTCTCTGTTATTTCTTTTCTTTGCTCCCTCACTTTTCTCCTTTTTTCTTATCCCAATCTAATTTTTGTCCCTTTCTTTTTCTTTCCTGATGCTGTTGCTCCTGTTTGTTTATCTCCATTTCCATCATTTTCCCCTTCTCCTTTTGTAATAGTATGTGGGAAAGTCCTTGGGAGTGAAGAGAGGGTGCTTAGGGAATAGTCAGATACAAACTAGAGGGAGAGAGCATTAAAAATGTAATTGGCTTCATGACTTGATTTTCAAAACAATTTAGGGTGACTGGCCTTCTAGATAGTGGGCAGAACAAGAGGTGCTAAACCAAAGAGGTTTAGCAAGCATTTTTCCCCCTCCCCCACTCCCTCCCCCTCCCCCCCTCCTCCTCCTCCTCCTCCTCCTCTTCCTCCTCCTCCTCCTCTTCCTCTTCCTCTTCCTCTTCCTCTTCCTCTTCCTCTTCCTCTTCCTCTTCCTCTTCCTCTTCCTCTTCCTCTTCCTCTTCCTCTTCTTCTTCTTCTTCTTCTTCTTCTTCTTCTTCTTCTTCTTCTTCTTCTTCTTCTTCTTCTTCTTCCTCCTCTTCTCCTCCTCCTCCTCCTTTTCCTCCTCCTCCTTCTGGCAGGCTTCCTTGTCCTGATAAATTTTAGGGAGCTGAAAAGTATAATGATCATGAAGTCTCAACTACTTCAAGACTAAAAAAAGAAGTGCATTTGCTAAAAGCATGCCATTCTTCATTCTTCTGCCCAGCCCCCCCCCCCCCCCCCCCTCTCCAGCATCATTTCAATGGTGATGGTGATATTGTATTCCTTGGTGGGCTGTTTAAAGTCAAGAGGAGCGATATTTAACCACATGCTAGGGCAGTGGTGTTTGAAATCCCTGCTTCACGTTACTGGTAGGTTGATGTGCCTTCAGGGGATGCTTGCCTGTTTGTAGTTTATTTTCTTTTGTTTAAGGTTTCAGCTAGCCCATTGACTAATGACCGTACAGCAGTAAACTCTTGTCCCTGCTAAATTCAGAGGTAATGTCTCAAAAGGATGTTTCCCCTGTGTGACATAAAACCAGGGGGGGTGAGTTTAAAAATGAGACCAACCCTTTTTGAATAAGGCTCATCCTTTGTTTAAGGTGAAACAAAAATGAATACACAAAGGTGGAAGTGAGATAGAGCTAATTGATAGTCAAATCAAAGACATAGAAGCCAAACCAACTATTAGTAGTTCTTGTCTTTCCATCTTAGAGCCTGATCATCTTAATTATGCATTAATTTAGAAATATCCATCTCATGAGTTTGATCTTTATCGTACAGACTAAGTTTAATATCACTGAAGGACACTGTCCTCGGTGTTGGGAGGGAAGCAAAAATGTCATTGCAAGGCTACAGATGCATTAAATCTGTGTAGATAATAATCTATATTATTTACGTCTACATAAACATAAATCTGCATTAGATACCTCTGCTTTGGTTATCCATTTTTAACATATGCATTTTTATTCAAATTTATAGAGGCTGTTCTGTGGTGTTGCTGTGGTTAGAATGCAGTCTTGCAGGCTAATTCTGCCAACTGTCAGCAGCTCAATTTTCAACTGGCTCAAGGTTGACTCAGCCTTCCATCCTTCCAGTGTTGGTAAAATGAGGACTCAGATTGTTGATCTTTTATCATCTCTGTTGCTCTTCTCTGAACCTCTTCAAGGTCTCAACATCTTTTTTGTAATATGGTGCCAAAATTGGTAACAGTATTCCAGGTGTGTCTTAATAGGAAACTGAAACTGAAAAAAGATTTTATAGAAGAAACTGCTATTGTGAACTGTTCCAGAAACTGTGTTTGTGCATTATGCAAAATCATAATGCCCAAAACCTGTTAATGGTATTCCTGGGAAAAAACAACAACAACAACCCGCACACTAAATTTTCCAGCATACATGTGAAAAAAATGATTCAAATTGAAATACCTTCAGCATGAAACAATCTATTTCGAGCTTGAAACAGTTCTTCTGACCTCACCAGAAATGCGACAACAAATTCCATGTGCCCTTTGGTGTGAATGGAGGAAATTAAGTTTGAATTGTCTAGTGTTCAGTTTTGTGGATTTGAAGTTGTGACAGCCTTGCTAAACATTCTTCAGTCTGACCTATCTCAATCAGTCCTTGTGTTTCTTTCAATTTTTAAATGGATTGAGCATCAACTTGTCTCTTACCATGACAAATACATACAGAGAGGCTTTTTAACTATAAATATATAGTTTAAAAAAATACTAAGGATTGACAACAAGAAAAAATAGCACTAGGAATCAGAGATATATTTTAATTATCTTAAAGGAATTACAACAGACCAACTGGCCTTCTAAATATTGACTGTTTTAACCCGAGCTTGCAGACTTCTCCTGCTTCTGATTATCCCCAGACAAATTCCATCTTTGCTGTAGGTGGTAGATTATGGTAAATGGCAGGAATACTGCTTTTATCTTCTTGCCTGCCTTCTATTGCATAGATGTCTGAGTGTTTTGTCTCCATTATCTGTTAAGTGAACTTTAAGCTGCATGAGAGAGAGGAGGGGGAAATGAAGTCAAGCTGCATGGCAAGAACAGAACAATGGAAGTAGAATATAGTATTCTTTGTATATATTTGTAAATATACAAATATAAATAAATATTTGTAAAAGGTAGAAATGAATGAGATGGATGTTACAAAACTGTAAATGTTATGATATTTATTTTTGTTTTACTTTTAAAATATACAAAAGACTAATAAAGTTTATTTAAAAAAGAATATATTATTCTTTGGGAGTCCACTCTGAATAAGAAAATAAAAGGGAAATACTACATCCTTTTCCCTCTATGTTGTGTTGACAAGGACAGGTGAAAAAACTCTAATGAACAAAGGCTTCTGCTGTTTTTCAGTGTGTAGCGATTTATATCATGAAAAGAGATTAATTCCACAAATTTAGACTTAGTAGAATTTAATTTACATACTGATATTGTTGCAATGTTAATTATTAGTTCTATGTTAGAATCTTAATAGGTTGTTGTCACAAATGCTTTTCGAAAGGCAACTGAACTTTCTTAGTTTTGTTTTGTTTTTGTTTTTTGGTGGAAAACATGTTTCTCGAAACCAGCTCTGAGGTAGCTTTTTGGATGAGAAGTAAAGCCCATGTCACACTGAACCAACGGATGAAAAGAGGATGTAAAATGGACAAAAAACCTTGCCATCCGTTGGTTAACGCGATGTATCCGTTCTGTACTCACTGCCTCCATTTTGCTTCCTCTCTATCCGTCCAGCATCCGTTTATGGACGTTTCATCTGCTCCAAAAGTTTTGGGCTGCCTAAAACTTTTGCACAGAAAATGTATCCAGTTCGTCCATTCTGCATCCGTTACGCATCCGCTATGCACCCGTTACGCATCCGTTACACATCCGCTATATCCGCTAGGCATCCGCTACGCATCCACGCAACTCGCATCCACCCGGACGCAGGGAGGAAGTGGAACGGATGCGGAACGGATGCAGAACGGATGCCTAGCGGATGCAGCACGGAAACAAAGCATGTAAAACGGAAAAAAATGTTCGCAGAGGGGACCTATCTCGGATATTAAGGATGTCTAGAGGATGCCTAGCGGAAAACCTATACTGCCTATAAAAAGGGGGAGCAACTCGCCTGCATCTCACTTTCAGAACAGCAGCCCAGCAGTGCAGACCTCTGCAGCCTTCATCTGACTCTTCCTTTTCCACAGCATCCAGTCATGTCCACCGTGGATTGTGACAAAGTCCTTTCGGCAGCCACCATTCTTCTGCAATAGTGCGAAACCATCTACAGGCTCTGTGAACTCTACTACGGGAAGAAAAGGAGGCACCCAAAAATGTCTGGGTCCAAAGATGGTTCGCCAGAAGAGCAGAGGACAGACTGTACAACAAGCTGATGGTGGAGCTCAGGAGCGAAGACACTCGGGCGTTCCAGAACTTCATGAGGTTGCCTCCAGCCATGTTTGACGAAGTTGTGCAGCGCCTGACACCCAGGTTGACCAAGACAAACACCAACTTCCCGCCCAGCCTGGAACCTGGGCTCAAGGTGGCACTCACTCTGCACCACCTGGCCTCAGGGACCACCTACAGGAGCATGCAGTACGGCTGGAGGGTGCCACCCAGCAGGATCAGCTTTGTGGTCAGAGAAGTGGTGCAGGCCATCATTGAAGAGTACATGGAGGAGCTCCTCCAGTGCCCCTCCACTGAAGAAGGCTGGAAGAAAGTTGCAGAGCAGTGGTATCAGAAGTGGAACTTCCCCCACACCGTTGGAGCCATAGATGGGAAGCACGTGGCCTGCAAAGCACCAGCCAAGTCGGGGACCACTTATCACAACTACAAGGGATTCTTCAGCATCATCCTCTTCACCATGGTCAATGCTGACTACAAGTTCATGTACATCGATGCTTCAGGCAACGGCTCATCTTCAGATGCCCAGGTATACAACAACAGTCACCTCAAGGAGGGGCTGGAAAGCAACCTCATGGTGGGCTTCCCAGATCCAGACCCACTGACCAATGACAAGCAAGATGTGCCCTACTTCATTGTGGGGGATAATACCTTCTCCCTCACAACCTACCTCATGAAGCCCTACACCTCCAAATACCTCACCCGTGAAGAGAGGATCTTCAACTACAGGCTGTTCAGGGCAAGACGGGTGGTGGAGAACGCCTTTGGCATCCTGGCCAACAGGTTCCAGGTACTTCTCACCAACATGTAGCATAGCCCAGAGACCATGAGGAGGATCGTGGAAGCTTGCTGCATCCTGCACAATCTCATACGCACCCGCTACCCAGTCTTGCAGAACAGGCTTGTGGACCGTGAACAAGGCAATGGGGACATGGAGGCTGGGGAGTGGAGGCAAGGGCAAAACCTGATCGACACTGAGGATGTGCAAGGCCCCAACATAGCCTCACGTGAGGTGAAGAAGCAGCGCAACCTCCTGAAACACTGGTGCAACTCCCCAGCTGGAGCAGTGGAGTGGCAAGACAGGATGGTAGATGCTTAATGGATGCTTTCTTCAGCCTGTTTCATCACACTGATGAGATTGGGCCATGTATGTTGAATGGCATTACAATGAAGAGGGCATTAATAAAGAGTTGTGTTTATGTTGACATGTGTGGATGATTGATTATATTGTTATTGATAATAAAGTGCCATAGGTTTGGCACCTGGGAGGGTGGACCATACAGTCCCACTATGCTTGCACTGGAGGTTTATCTATCCCACAGCTATTACCCATCCCAAAGGTATCCCTGCCCATCCCACAGGTATCCCTGCCCATCCCACAGCTATCTTAACCCATTCCACAAGCAAGCAAAGGCTTAAACCATTTATAAAAGTTTCCAGCAAGACTTCATTAAAAAAAAGAAATGAAACAAGTGTGTGAATCAAAAATAGACTTTATTAACAACAAGCTATAAGACAAAAATGAGTCTCTGGCACTCCTCTTGGTCGCTCAGTCTCAGGGGTGAAGGGTGCAGGTTCTGTGGAGGTGGCTGGTGCTGGAGTGCTTGTCATCAGCTCCTCCAAAAGCAGAAGCAGCAGAAGCCCCAGCCACAGAAGAGTGAGCCCTTGCTGCAGAAGCCCCAGCGGAACCAGAGTGAGGGCCAGGGGGCGGGATGGTAGCCCTGTCCCTCTTGCCAGGGCTGGCAGCAGATGGCTGAGGCTTGCTGTGCTTCCGCATGGTTGTGGGGTTGCTGGCTGGCAGGGAGGCTGGCAGGAACCAAGGCTGGCAGCAAGGCTGGCAGGGAGGCAGGCACCAAGGCAGACAGCAAGGCTGGCAGGAAGGCTGGCAGCAAGGCTGGCAGGCAGACATGCAGGCAGGGTAGGCAAGGCAGTCGATGTGTCCAGCAGCAGGTCTTTCCTCTGAATGGCGACCTGCTTCCGAGCTGCTTCCATTATATCAGTGGGGCTGACGCAATGCATCCTCCCCGCATGCACAATTAACGCCAGGCATCCGCTAGGCTTCCGCTCTGCATCCGCTCTGCATCCGCTCTGCATCCGCTTCATCTGTTCGGCGTCCACTCTGCATCCGTTGTATGCGTTCCGCGTCCGCTTTGCTGAGGTCCCCCGGAAGCCTAGCGGATGTGCCATCCGCTCTCATCCGCTTCCATCCGCTGGGCTTCCGTTCCGCATCCGCTTTGCATCCGCCCTGCGTCCTCCCCATGTCCGTGTTATCCGCTCTTGTTATGCAAATTTTTGCCCCTTTTGAGAGCAGATAACAACGGATGGAACATTTTGCTTGTCCGCTGTGTCCTTTTTGCGTCCATTGGCCAGTGTGAGATGGGCTTAAAATGTCACAAAAAAATAAAAATAAAATAAAATTAGAAAGTCCCGTTGCCTTTGGGACAATCATGATTGGGATGACTGTGAATCTCCATAGACACTTCATGGGCAATTATAGTTTTTTGAAAAAGCTATTGAACAGTTAACGGTCCAGTTCATATACAGGTTTTTACATGTCAAGTTGATGGCTGGCGAAGGTCTTTTTTTGACCTTAATTCCATGAGAATTTAGGAACCAAAGGACAGCCTATTTTAGAGTAAGCCTCTTAGGACTTTCAGGCAGTGGTGGTATTCAATTTTTTTTTTCCGACCAGTTCTGTGGATGTGCCTTGGTAGCCATGGTGTAGCTTGGTGGACGTGGCTTGGTGGGCATGGAAGGGGAAGGATACTGCAAAATCTCCTTTTCCACCCCACTCCAGGGGAAGGATATTGTAAAATCCCAATTCCCTCCCTCCCCACTAACCTGCTTTCTAGCTCTGTTCTCCTGTGCAGAGCAACCAAAGAAGACCCATCCAATCAGCTGGGACTTGGGAGGCAGAGAATAGATGGGGGTGGAGCCAGTCAGAGATGGCATTTGCTGGTTCTCCGAACTACTCAAAATTTCTACTTCCAGTTCTCCAGAACCAGTCAGAACTGGCTGAATACCACCTCTGCTTTCAGGTTGATATAAGGAGGCTTTGTCCGTGGCTTCACTGATGGAGATTTGCCTGGTACACAAGAAATTGCTTTCTTTTCCACTGCCATGAAACCCACTGTTGATATACCTCTACCTTTTCTGATATTAGAGAAGAAAGCAAAACTTCGCTCATGATTTAGGTGTTCTTAATGGAAAGGAGTCAACACTGATTTAAAGAACTGATCAGTTTTAACTTTTACAATTGTTATTTGATTTTGTGCATTTCTATCTGTCATGGCTGTGAGTTCTCAAAGGGGAGGATGGCTATATGTGGTCATTGTGACCCATTTAGCACTGTCTCAGGAACACATGTAGCTTAAGAAATGCTACGGATGCAGGTGGTCACCTGGAAAGCTGAACTGGAAATCCATCTGTGAGACCACTGTGATACCCCCATAGAAATGTTTTCTGGTGAGACTAGTCTACCAGGGCAACCTGGTCAACCCAAATATGGGATGGAGCATAGTGCTTCAGCCCCAATGCTGGAGCCTTTGCAGGCAGTTAAAATACTTAATCTCTCCCCTGGTATAGCTGACAAAGCAAGGCCAGTCTGTGGCTTAGAGATTAATAAAGATAAGGTAAAGATTCCCTTTGCACATACATGCTAGTCATTTCCGGCTCTACAAGGCAGTGCTCATCTCCGTTTCTAAGCCGAAGAGCCAGCACTGCCTGAAGACGTTTCCATGGTCATGTGGCCGGCATGACTAAATGCCGAAGGTGAATGGAACGCTGTTCCCTTCCCACCAAAGTGGTCCCTCCTATTTTTCAACTTGCATTTTTACATGCTTTTGAACTGCTCGGTTGGCAGAAGCTGGGACACATAATGGGACCTCACTCTATTACGCGATGCTAGGGATTTGAACTGCCAAACCGTCAACCTTTCTGATTGACAAACTCAGCATCTTAGCCACTGAGCCACCACATTCCTTAGAAGTTAATACATCTATCTAATACATAAATAGCCCAGGTTCCAATCCCAGAAGGGTATGGGTAACTGATGAAAGCTAGATAGCATGAAATTATTCTATACTCGTCTCCCTTTATTTATCAGTAAATATAAATTCTACCCCTATAGAAGTTTTATTTATAATTACATAGATTCTGTCTATATCTTTACTTCTCTTCTGTCTTTTTCTCATCATATGCCAAATAATAATGTATTATTTTACATTATAATAATGTACTATTATAAATAATAATAATAATAATAATAATAATAATAATAATAATAATAATAATAATATTTAGTAAATAATAATAATATTTAGTAAATAATAATAATATTTAGTAAATAATAATATTATTTAGTAAATAATAATATTATTTACTACATTATTATTTATTAAATAATAATACTTTATTATTTACTAAATAATAATACTTTATTATTTACTAAATAATAACACATTATTATTTACTGTTGACTGACACTGCACAGAATAGTGGGACAACCTCAAGAGAAATAATTGTGTTCAGGAATTGCTAACGTAAAGCAGTGATGTATTGAATTAGAACTGAGGCATGCTTCTTGTTAGAATCATAGAGCTGGAAGGGACCTTGGAGGTCTTCTAGTCCAACCCCTGCTCAAGACAGGAGACCTTTCCTGACTCATCCATGTCACTTTAGCAGTGAATAAGCATTCAACTGGCAATTTTTATATAGTCTAGAAGACAGAGGCTTCCTAGTTTTCTTGAAAGCAGCTCTGATGAAAATGCTAACACATTTATGTCATATGGTTCTTTGTTCTGAATGAATTGCCTTTAAGCAGTAAGCTAATATACATTAATACTATAGTATTTGTTCAGTGATAGATGATCAACCAGAGAAGTAAAACTTCAGTCAGTTTCCCCATGCTTTTCCCATTTATTATCAATTAAAAATGGAAAATTTATATTTTCAATACATTTAATTTTTGCCATTTTATTTAAATTTGTTAATACTTTATTTCTACTATAACTCATTATGCTTAGCTCCAATTTCAGAGCACAATATTTCTACTAAAATTTTGGAGTCCTTAATGAATCACACAATAACTGTCGATACTAAATAATACCAAACTGCATTGTTTTACATTCATGCATAATAATGTGGGAATGAGAAGCATTTTGAAAGCTTCCAATTTTTAATTTCCACACAAACATCTGTGAAATTCCTCCACTCCTAAAGGCAAATCAGGAAAAAAATGTTATTTATTAACTGATTGGCTTGATAAAATATTGCTTCTGATTGTTAACCTGAAATACAGGTGTGCTTAAAAGTGTAATGGGGATTTTATTATTGAATGTGTCGGACATCATATGATGAATGGTGTGCTACTCTAAAAGGATTCAAGTTAAAGTTATAGATATGGTTGCCATCTTGACTTTGTTCTGTTGAAAGCCACATGGAATTTTGGCAATCTACATTTTGTAAATAACCAGATGCTGATAAATATAGATTGCCAAAATTCCATGTGGCTTTCAGCAGAACAAATGATTTTGAGTGTGGTTTAATCAAAAACAGTAAATCAAAACTGATTATTTCAACAAGACATAATTGTCATGCTTTCACAGGAAAAGCAAACAACTATGGTATTTTTCCATTCATTGGCTTACACCCATATAATGTATAATTAAGATAATGTGGTACATAGTTAAAACCGAAGCATACTTACACTTTACAAGGAGGTTTAAAATTCACAGCAGCAAATTTTGAGATCAGTCCCCACTCAGTATGCTGCCTACATACCAGATGTCTTTAAAAAAAAAAAACAACTTGTGAGACGCTGCTAGGTTTTCTAATATTTGTTGCTGATACGTGAATTTTGCTTTTTGTTTTTAAGAAAAGAAACTTTCGAAATCACAGGAAGAATTTTGCAGGCGTTGAGTTACTAAATTCAGTTGCATCAAGAAAGTTCTCTTTACATGAGCAACAATTGAAAAGCCAGCATTTATTTCAAATTTAGCAAATTCTTTAAAAAAAAAAAAACTCCCTTAAAATTATGATACCGATATTTGATGTGAACACGGAGACCCCTAAAAAAGTGGATAATTAAAAAAATATATTTCTACTATTCTTTTTTTTTTCATGGACACTCACAAATATATCAAATAAAAGTAGAAAATAATGTCTGGTAGGTTATGCTCAGGAAGAACTGGCACTTGTGGTAAGTGAGAATTGCAGGATCCAATCTGGAAGGATCCCAACCTTTGGGACCAGAGGTTTAATCTTCCAAGCTTTCGTATTTATCTTAGAGCCCATCTTTGGCAATGGTGGGATTAAATTTTTTTACTACTGGTTCTGCGGGCGTGGCTTGGTGGGCGTGGCAGAGGAAGGATACTGTAAAATCTCCAGTGAGAGGTAGGATTTGCCGGGTCTCCGAACTACTCAAAATTTCCACTACCGGTCAGAACCTGCTGAAGACCACCTCTGTCCCTTGGGCAACTTCTATCTTACCAGAGTGTGTGTTTTGGGCAGTTCTGTGCATCATATTTATGT
The DNA here is from genome assembly GCA_015471245.1 of Laticauda colubrina. NCBI lineage: Eukaryota > Metazoa > Chordata > Lepidosauria > Squamata > Elapidae > Laticauda > Laticauda colubrina. The sequence goes on from BLBF01000073.1 coordinate 16,515,174, forward strand.
GATCCCTGGTTGTGTGTGGCATTTTAATTATTGATTGGGTTGTTAGTGGCCATTTATTAAGTTGTTGGCTGTAGTTTCCTTGTGCTGCCAAGTCCTCGGTTCCTAGATACCTGATAAGCTGGGGTAAATGCATGAGGATGGACTTCAGAACAAATCCAAAAGCTCAGTCCCGGTGACTAACCCAGTTTGGATCCTGCAACATTATCTTGGACATGCATATTTGCCTTCATTCATAAGTGAAAATCATTTAAATAAAGCTCATGAAAAGCAAATGTGGAGATTTAAGGTGGTGCAGTGATTATAATGCAGGTTACTTCTGCTGACTGCCAGCTGCCTGCAATTTGGCAGCTTGAATCTCACCAGGATCAAGGTTGACTCAGCCTTCCATCCTTCTGAGGAGAGTAAAATGAGAATCCAGATTGTTGGGGGCAATAGGCTGGCTCAGTAAACCACTTAGAGAGGACTGTAAAGTAGGATATAAGTAAGTGGTAAAGTGGCAGTAAGCACTGTAAAGTGGTATATAAGTAAGTGGTATTGCTAAATGTTATTGTAATGCATGAAGTCATTCTGTAGGGATACTGAGAAAAATTAGAATAATGTTTATATATGCAACATTTCTCTGTATCATACTTCCTCAGAGTTGTGGGACCTGCAACCCTCCAGATTTGATACCAAGTCAGAATAGCCAGAATTGAGGGGTGCTGAGATTAGCAACAACTGGAGGGTTAAGAGCTGTGGTGGCAACGTGGTTAGAAGGCAGTATTGCAGGATAACTCACTGCCCACTCCACCAGTTTTATTCTAAACAGCTCACGGTTGATTTAGTCTTCCATCCTTCCAGGGTTGGTAAAATAAGAACCCAGTTTGTTGAGGGCAGTAGGCTGACTCTGTAAACTAAGGGTCTTCAGACTTGGCAAGTTTACGACTTGTGAACTTCAACTCCCAGAATTTCTGAGCCAACATGACTGGAAGAGGAATTCTTGGAGTTGAAGTCCACAAGTCTTGAAGCTGTCAAGTCTGAAGACCACTGCTGTAGACTATCTGCTTAGAGAGGGCTTTACAGTCCTACAAAGTGATATATAAGTGCCATTGCTACTGCTACAGGCATCTTTCTCCCCAATTCTGCACAATCTCTTTAAAGATGCAGGAGAAAAAACTGTAATTTGATCAAGTTTGTTTGCATTTATTTCACAATATTCTTTACACAAAAGATTGTATATATCGTGGGTTGTTTTTTTTTAAAAAAAAAGCCCTTCTAAAAGCTTTGTTTGTTTGCTGTTAACTTTTAAATCAAGATTGGACCATTTAGGAAAAGGCAGAGTAATCTGGGCCTTTAATCTGCAGCTCTCAGCTTTGCAAACTGCAGTTCCAGCACTAGCTGTAAAACCCTTGATAAGGAATGGTGGGGGGGAGCAAGGTGCAAGTCCCTCTCTGATAACCTCCTGACTCTGACATTATAGGTCTTTCTGCTGGAATTGAGTTCTACATCTTCCTTGATTGGTTATTGTCACAGATGAGTAATGGAGGCACCCTCTCATTCCCCCATGGCACTGTGAGCCTGTCCATCAGAGAGGCACAGCTGTGAGCCAGAGGGGCAGGCCAGATAAAAAAGGAAGCTGTTAAACTTACAAGAACCACCACTGAGCGGACGGAATACCTGAAGCCTTCATTGAATAATAACTAGATGAGTACAAGGGCTGATTTGAAATTCCATTAATCAAACTGCTCCCTAGCTCCTCACTACGGTGTTTAGATTTTTTTTTTTTTTTAAAGTAAATATTGGTGAAAAGAGCAAAGAAGTTTGTGAGAGAAATGAGACACCAAGGTAATATTTGTATCAAGGTACTTCGAAGGTATCTTCAATCCTTTTGAAAGGTAAGCAGAAAACACTGCAAACATATTGAACATGGCAAAAAAAAGGAAGGTAGGAAGGAACAGGAGGTAAACACAGTATCCTTCCAGTTTATCTTTTGAAGTTGTAACCTTTTGCAAACCCTGTGTGTGTGAGAGAGGGGGGTGGAGGGAAAGAGGGGGGAGAGGGAGAGAGATGGGGGAGAGAGGAAGAGGGAGAGAGGAAGAGAGACACAGAGAGAGGGAGACAGAGAGAGAAGAGGGGGGGGGGAATGGCTCCTGAAGACTGCCTGGTCTAATCCCTACAGTTTTCTTGGAAACATTTCAGAAGTGGCTTGCCATTACCTCTTTCCTAGGACTAAGAGAGAGGGACTGGCTCAAGTTGGCTTTGTGCTAAAGATGGTACCAGAACTCACAGTGTTCTGCAGCTGCCAAAAGAGCAGTTCTAGGTTGCATCAACAGAAGGATAGCATCAAGATCATGGGAAGGCATAGTAATGCTCCATATTCCACTAATGAGTCCATATTTGCAATGCTGCATCGAGTTATGGTCACCAGAAGACAAAAAGAGAGAGACTTACATCCTAGAAAGAGTACAGAGAAGCTCAACAAAAATATAAACTGAATGCTAAATTGTACATAGTGAACGGATAAGAGAACTACATATGTTTAACCCAACAATGAGAAGGCTTAAGAGAGATATGATAGTAGTCTTCCAATACTTGAAGAGCTATCACGGGGAAAAGGGCGCTGATTTATTATCTAAAACACCAGAGGGAAGAACAAGAGGTAACAAGAAGAGGTTTGTTAAAGAGATATCTAACCTAGAACTAAAGAGAAATGTCCCGACAGGGGAGAACAATTCATCATTGGAATAGCTTCCCCCCTGGAGTTATATCACTGGAGGTTTTCAGGAGCAGACTAGACAACAGTTTGTCTGGGATGATTCAAATTCTCCAGCCTTTAGCACAGGGGTGGAATAAAAGACCTCTAAGTCTCTTGACACATGATAGCAGTATTTCAGTATTTGAGAGGCTGCCACAAAAAAGAGAGGTTCAAGTTATTCTTCAAAGCACCAGAGGGCAGGATAAGAAACAATGGATGGAACCTAATCAAAGAGAGAAGCAATCTGGAGAAGCAACCTAACAGTGAGGACAATTAACCAATGGAACAGCTTGCCTTCAGACATTGTGGGCACTCCATCACTGGAAGTTTTAACGAAGAGACTGGACAGTCACTTGTATGAGATTGTATAGGGTCTCCTGCTTGAGCAGGGGGATGGTCTCTAGAAGACCTCCAAGGTTCTGTTCTATTCTATTCTATTCCATTCCATTCTGTTCTGTTCCATTCTCTATTCTATTCTATTCTATTCTATTCTATTCTATTCTATTCTGTTCCATTCTCTATTCTATTCTATTCTATTCTATTCTATTCCATTCCATTCCATTCTATTCCAATTCTATTCTATTCTAATTCTATTCTATTCTACTCTAATTCTATTCTAATTCTATTCTATTCTATTCCATTCCATTCTATTCCAATTCTATTCTATTCTATTCTATTCTATTCTAATTCTATTCCATTCCATTCCATTCCATTCCATTCCATTCCATTCCATTCCATTCCATTCCATTCTAATTCTATTCTATTCCATTCCATTCCATTCCATTCCATTCCATTCCATTCTACTCTATTCTATTCTATTCTATTCTATTCTATTCTGATCTTCCAGCTATACCATTCTATGATTTTAACTGTCCAAGGCAGAGTTTTCAGCGATTGTTTGGCTGTTTCTAAGAAACACTAACTCCTGCAGATATCTTTTCAACAGTAACAATCTCAAACTAAGAGCTATCATCAGGTAACACTGTAGAATTATCAGCAGTGGTGGGAATCAAAATCTTTTACTGCTGGTTCTGTGGGCATGGCTTGGTGGCCATGTTGTCCCTTCGTGGGTGTGGCTTGGTGGGCATGGCAAGGGAAGGATACTGTAAAATCTCCATTCCCTCCCCACTCCTGGAGGAAGGTTACTGCAAAATCCCCCTTCCCTCCCCACCCCACTAACCTGTTTTCAGCTCCATACTCCTGTGAAGGGCAACAAAAGAAGACACGACCAATTAAATGGGATTCAGGAAGCAGAGAATAGATGGAGGTGGGGCCAGTCAGAGGTGGTATTTGCCAGTTCTCCAAACTACTCAAAATGTTCGCTACCGGTTCTCCAGAACTGGTTCAGAACCTGTTGAATGCCATCTCTGATTATCAGCCTTCTTCCTACAAAACCCCTTGACACACACTAGTATGGTAGTTGTAACAGCATCATTAACCACTGTCACAAATATGTGAATCATTGCAGATAGTGGGGCAGAAGAGCAATGTTATAGTTAACCCCTTGAATCATTGAAGGGAAGAATTGTGTTTATGTGCACATAATATGTGGAGTTGTTTTCCCATCACTACTCAACAGCCCATGTTGCAATAAGGACTCTTGGCATCCCATGAGAAGGCTGGCTGAAAATTAAATTGAGGTCCCAGTTGTACAAATTTCTGCTTTATCGTTGCTAATAGAGCTCCTAAATAGACAAAGGAAACCACGCGGCATTGTGTGCATAGTTAATGATATCACTGCTTCCCCAGTGCATCCCATGCTGGGTTGTGAAGCCATCAATGACCTTGCAATCTCCTGCTGATGGTTTCATCGGGGTTACTAATCTATTCCACTGCAAGAAAAGAGGGAATGAGTACACTGCTTCAGAAAGAAGAGCAGTACTACTGGGAGATACATTTGATATATATTTTATTTGGTGTAAATGTTGGCAAAGGATGGAGGCAGTTTAATCATAGCTTATTCACATTTGAAGAGCTTTGGGACAACTATCCAATGATGCCAGAAATACTTCTGTGAGCTTCAATGACATTATTTGTCAGGACTTTCAGGAGTCACATTTTTACGACCCTGTCATCTCTTAATTCAGGGTAGAGTCAGGGCGACTGGATGGAACTGAGAGTTTACTGGCCAGATGCCCTTCCTGATGCCTAAGTGGAGTTCATAGCAGATATTTCCTCTTTGTGTCTTAGAAGAAACATCTAGGATGAACTCTCAACTTTCTGAGTGGGATGCAACTGTCTTCACCTCCAGGCCACTACACTGCTCACTTTTAGGAGCCAAGTAAACTTCTTCTTCTTCTTTAAATACTTTATTTAGTACAAAAGATTAAAATATACAAAAATACACAAAAATAAAAAAGTAATAATCATACAAATAAATTTCAACACAAATCATATTTCTCTCTAATACATCTGATAGTGATTTGAGTAACTCATAACAGATATTAAATGGCAAATATTCCTTATCCCTTGTAAACTAAATACTATCAATATTATATCTTATCTAATAGTCTATTGTTATTATTGGATTATAACTGTGTTATTTTGTAAATAAATCCTTTATATACAGCTTATTCAATAAGAAAGAGGAGTAAAACTATAGTTTTATAAATTCCTGTCCTTAGACATTTATATAATAATATGTTTCCTAGGTTCATTTATTTTGTACATTCTTTTTCTTATCCAGTTGTACCATTTATCCCAAATTGAATAATATTCAGAATAATCTTTCCCTTTTAGTTTTAGTGTGAGCCTCTCCATTTCGGCACATTCATAAATTTTCTGAAAAATAGCGTGTATAGGTGGTAAGTTGGGCATTTTCCAGTATTGTGCCAATGAGATTCGTGCTGCTTTTAGTATGTGAATAATCAAATACTTTACTTTGAGAGAGGTACTCCCCTTTGATTATACCCAGAAGATATAGAACTTCTAATAGTTTCCTTATCTCAATTGATCAATCTGTCCCCAACCCCCAAAATAAGAAAGTGCAGCTAACTCCCCCAAAAGGAAAAATGTCCCACTGCTGTCCCTATTAGCGAAGTCATTTTGTGTCTGCTCTGCAGACTGTGGCAACCCAAAGATGACTCCTAGCAACCTGAAATTAATCTATCAAAATTGCCAAATTTTGCTGAGACAGTTGTTGCTGGTATATAGTAATTCTTGCATGATTTTTTTCTTCTGCCCCTTAGGAAGATTTTGACCCTTATTTTATATACTTCTATGGGAAGAAATAAATAGCTGGGGAAAAGACATGGAAAACATGGAGGCTGATTGGAAAGATGGTTTAATAATGAAGAAGAACTACATGAGTTCTGAGTAGCTGACAAAATGGACTTGGGAGTGGAAGGTTTTTATACTTTCTTTGAGCGTTGCACTTGAGCTTCCTGTTCCTGTGCAGGAACATCTACTCTATTGGCTGTTGTCAGACTCCTATGGGGCCAGGTAGGGGTTATGTAGGGTCATAGTTGGTTCTAAAGTACAAATCCTCGGTGTTTGTCTGAGCTAGGTTTGGTTGAAGTTTGGCCTGCTCTGAGAGTGATGCAATTCTATTGTGTCTTAACGGTTTTGTTCTGTGTAGGATCTTGAGTGAGGGCTAATCCTATCATTCTGCCTTTGTTTCAAAATAACCTGTCTTGAATGGATTACCAAATCTGCATTTCTAAAAAAATGGCCTCTCCAGTTTGGTTTCTGAATCAGCTGGCCCAATCTTCCTTAATGGGCACAAAATATCTGCTGGGGGCTATTAAGAATGAGTCTGCTTCCTGCCTCCCCCCATCCCAAAAAACTATGCTTCTCCATTTCTCATTTAGGGAAAAACAATATTCTGCCTTTTTAATATTTCCTAAATATTTCATTCTTCAGAGGGAGAGGTTTGCTGACTTTCTACACTTCTAAACTGAACATACATCTCAGACTCTTTCTTAGTCACTGCTACAGAAGCTGTGTAGCTTTTTACCCTGGTTGCTGCCCCAAATGTATGGTCTTGTTTGAAGAGAAGAGGGATATATTTGTGTCAAGCAATCTCAGATTCTTGCATTCCCTCAAGTGTATCCCCATCTGCTTCGGGAAGCTCTCATTGCAATATGCAGTGACTGCAGGATAAGCACACCATTTCCCTGTCAATACTTTCCTATTAGCCTCCTGCATCCATACATCATTGTCTTGCTGGCCTGCAGTTTGCTTATCTTTGTCTCGGAGGCTGCCTTTGATTTATCTAACGTCCAGGTTAATGAGGCATGGAGCCCTGGGTGGCTCCAAGGATGATGCACTCTTGTATAAAAATGCTTAAGGAAGGGATCAAGTGATAATCCATTCTGGACTAAAAGGCCTGGCTCTTCAACAAATGTTGCCTTTCTTAATCGCTAAACTTAGTCTGTAATAGCTGCCTGCAAATCACGAGCATTTGGGGCAAAGCAATAACAGTGACCCTTTCAAAACTAAGAGGCAAAAGAGAGCTGGGATATGTGTGTGTGTGTGTGTGTGTGTGTGTGTGTGTATTTGCATGTGTGTGTCTAAAATTAGATTTCAGTTCCAGTTTTCAAGAGGAAGGAAAGCTCATATTTTAACCTCTCATTATTTAGTGTATGGCATATCATGCACGGACTATGAGTGGTGCAGTAGCCTAGATGTGGTGGCAACTTTTTTACCCTCTCAAAAAGTTAATCTCTTAAGAATAGTTATCATCATAATGTGATCACACTTTATGCAAAAATAAGTTAGTTTTAATATTTAATTTACAGTAATTGTTTTTTATTCCCTCCCTGGGATCTTAGTTTTCTTTTAAAAAAATTAAAAACCTTCCACAAAAATAAAAGAGAAGCTTGACCATGGCAAGGATAAATCACATTAGCGATTTCAATAATGGGTAATTACAAAGAGTATATATTGCAAATGCACCAAACAGAGCTGATTTAATTAACATAAATGTTTCAATATTGGGATCAAATATTGTGGGTGTGTATCACACAGCAGGTCTGTTAAAAATGTATCTTCAAATAGTTACACCAGAAGCCATTTTTGCTATGTACAAAAATGAACTTTGGCCAGCTCCCTCGTTGGGCTGGTGTTACATGCTAATGGATATATTTTAGGGTTTAAAATTTTGCAGATTTGTTTGGTTTTATTGTTTTCCGTTGAAATTCCTTTAAAGAATAGGTACCCTAAGATAGATAGATAGATGATAGATAGATAGATAGATAGATAGATAGATAGATAGA
>BLBF01000073.1:16534637-16551972 GCA_015471245.1 Laticauda colubrina
TAATAATAATAATAATAATAATAATAATAATAATAATAATAATAATAGGTTGCCAATGTCTCACCTTGCTTTTAATAGTCTATATGACTTATTAATTTAATTGGTTCTTTATTCTGTCATATTCCCTTTCCATCACACATTCTTTTTATAAATTCTAAATTAATACAAGTTTTAACACTAAAGAAAAAAAAGACAAGTATAGGTTTTCCTCCTTTTACTGCTTTGAGTGTGACACCTCAATGATTAAAATATACCTTTATTGCCTCATCTTGATCCTCAATAAACCATTATTTTTAAGAAGTTACAATAATAATCATTACATCTTTTCATTTGGAATCTGTAGCATATTTTCCCCCTTGATTTTTAATAAGAGTTATCAATATCTATATTACCCTATTTTCTAAATATTTTTAGTTGCAGAAATATTCTTATTACCCCTTGTTAATTCATCCCCTTTTTAATTCATCAACCATTATCTCTGAAAAAACAATTTCTTTTCAACATTTTACTAATTCCGTATTTCTTTATTTCATACGCCTGTTTCTTACTGCTTCTCCTCCCCCCTTTTTCCCCATATCTTTTCTCAGTCCAGTTTATATCTCTCTCTTTCTTAATATCTTCTTTTCCCCTTTTCTGCTGGGTCTTTCTGTCTTTCCTGACTTCACAGGTATTCCCCCTTTTGATTGCCTTCTTAAATTTCAACTTTTTAACCTTCTTTCTTTCCCCACTTCTTTGTAGTGTTCTTTGTGTTAATTGTCTATTTAAAGTGTCTTCTCCTTGAATTGACTCCTCCTCCTCTGAAGCTCTTTCTTCTTGTTTTTCAATTGCCATTTCCATTTTTTCTAACTCAGAGCAAAGTGATTTGCCTCTTTCCTGTAGTAATTCTCTCATATTTTTGAGTTCCATCTTTAATTCCCGAAGAGATATCATCATTACACATTGTTGTATTTTATGATCGTTCAAGTCCACAAAAAAAACAGCAACCACTTTTACTTTCCTTCTTTCAATCTTCTAAAGTTCTCAGTTATACCAGCCGAGGGTCTATACCAAAAATCAATCAATCCCACAGTCAGTCTTTCCTTGCTTTTTTCTTTATTCTGGTTCTGCTTTCACTTTCTAAAATTCTTACTTTGTTTCAATATTTCTTTAATGTTATATCCGCACAAGTTCATTCAGAAACAGGATGCCTTCCCTTTTGTTTGAGCTCAAGTTTTTGTCAAAAGGTAGCACTCTCCATTATACAAAGTCTTCACCTTTTCCCCTTATTTTTTTATTTTGGGTTTTTCGAACCTCAATATTCCAGCACAGTCCAGTCTCCAATTTGTAAACTTTATTATTATTATTTTTTGACAATCTTAAGTCCAGCTTTATTTTATGCCTGTTTATTCCCAAAACATTTTAGTCCAATTTAGTTAAATCTTTAGTTCCAGCTTCTTCCTTTCCCGGTTCGAAGCCCCGCTTATCTATCAAAAATATTTTCTTTTTTTTCCCCTGTCCCTTTGTAATTTTGCCGCTCACTTTTCTTTCCTTAAAAATTCCATGTTACCTTAATCCCGGGGTACTTTTGTTAAGTTGTATTGCCCAGTTGTCCTGGTTCAGATGTTATCCACCTCTTTCTTCCCTCCTGCACAAATCTTAATCCAGCTGAGTCCTCCTCTTCGGGATGGCCATTTTAAACCACCGCTGCAGTTGTCTTCAGGGGGAAAAAGACCAAGCCCAGGGGCGGAGATGTGGCTCCCTTCAACCTGGCTTGCGGCTTCCCCTTACTCCACCACCTCTCCAAGACAGCTTCAGCCCCTAATTGTAACGATCGGGGCTCTCCAATGAAAGAGCATGGACCACAGCCACAGAGAGTCACGATCTACGGTCCGTCAGTGAGGATGCTCCGCCTTCTTCCCCGGCTGTCCAGTCTCTTTTTGAAAGCCTCCTGTTTTGGACTGCCTACAACTTCTAAAGTCAAGCCATTCTCATGGCTGATTTCTCTCACCATTAAGACATTTCTACTTCATTCTAGGTTGCTTCTCTCCTTGGTTGGTTTCCATTCATTGTTTCTTGTTTTGCCTTCTGATGCTTTGGAAAATAGGTTGACCCCCTTGTCTTTGTAGGAGACCCTTAAATATTGGAATACTGCTATCATGTCTCCTCTAATCCTTCTTTTCACTAGATTATGCATATCCAATTCCTGCAGCCATTCTTTGTATGTTTTAACCTCTAGCCCTTTAATCATCTTTTTTGTTCTTCACTGCACACTTACCAGAGTGGTCTTACTAAGGCTTTGTAAAACGGTACTAGAACTTCATGTAATCTTTGTTCTATCCCTTTATTAGCTATAGCACATAGACTTACACTTTACAATGCTTTACAGTGCTCTCTAAGCGGTTTATAGAGTCAGCATATTGCCCCCAACAATCTGGGTCCTCATTTTACTGATCTTGGAAGGATGGAAGGCTGAGTCAACCTTGAGCCTGGTGAGATGCAACTGCCAAATTGCAGGCAGCCAGCAGTCAGCAGAAGTAGTCTGTAGTATTGCATTCTAACCACTGCACCACTGCATCTCTACTATTAGTGTGGTCTAGGATTGCACTATTTTTTTTGGCTGCTGCCGCATACTCTTATCTTATAATAATAAGTATGCAGTCACAGACCAAAACACAAGTACAACAAAAGAAGAACATGGGAAAATTAATAATGAACAATTGGTCACCAAAAGCTAAGGGGAATTATAGCGTTGACTAAGGGGAATTATAGCGTTCTCCACTGATAGTTACAGGTCTTAAAAAAATTTGGAAACCTGAGAAGTGATGTATGAGGAGCCATCCCCGAGACCATATAAGAACAAATTACTAACATTGGGTCCAGAAGGGTCTGTTTCAAGGAGAGACAGTAACTTAGTTCTGCCTGCATTATACATAGGGCAATATAAAAGGACATGCTCCACAGTTTCAACCTCAGCTCTGTCACAGGGGCATAGCCGTTCATTGTTATCTTATATTTAAGTGATTGTCCACTAGGACTCCAAGATCCCTCTCACAGTTACTGACAGTAAACCAAGTTACAACTAGTCCATTCCTATAAGAGCCATGGTGGTGCAGTGGGTAGAGTGCAGTCCTGTAAGCTGCTTCTGTTGATTCCCAGCTGCCAGCAATTTGATTCTTACTGGCTCAAGGTTGACTCAGCCTTCCATCCTTCTGAGATCAGTAAAATGAGGACCCATATTGTTGGGGTCAATATGCTGACTCTGTAAACCACTTAGAGAGGACTGTAAAGCACTGTGAAGTGATATATAAGTCTAAGTACTATACAGTTGGTTTTTCTTGCCTAAGTTAAAACGTTACTTTGATCTACGTTGAATTTCTTTTTATTAAAAAGAATCCAGGGTTCAAGTCAAGGTCAAGTTGTGCAAGGGACTGGTAGGTGCTCCAGATGTTTTGTATTGCCAATTCCATATGATCTTAGGATGTTCAGTAATCAAGAATGATGGGAAATGCAGTCCAAACTACTCTTCAGACAAGGATGAGCAAGGAAGTAGAATTTTAGGCATTAATGAAAATTGAACTCTAGTCCTCTCCACCTTCCTTTTTGAAGGTGCATTTCAGGAGGAATGGCAAAATATTTCATGGGCAAAGATAAATAATAGTTTCCATTAGAACAGGCTCTGCAATATTAATCACACTGATTTTTGCTTTTCTACCATTTGTATTACTTGTGTCTAGTTTCCAGTCAAACCTTAATATTACTATTTTCCCCCCATGGCATTCAAGATAATATTTTGAATTGTTTGGAGCAGAAAGCTAAAACTTTGCAGTTATTTTAAATTAGAATAGCTGAGGTGGAGAACAGTTGTTTCAAATAAGGATCACACTGATTCTGTCTTTCTTTCTCTCCCAAATTCAAAAAATTGGAGCCATTTAATATGTACGGCAACTAGATGTATGTCCCAGTTTACATGACTAGATTATTCTTCTGCCCTGTTTTATTCTTCATAATACATTGAATTTCTAATTTCCATTGTGTAAGTAATAAGAGAAGAGATCCACGGGATAAATCCATGTCTTGGAGTCATCAGAAGAACTTTGTATGAGTCTGGGGAAATTCACTGCAGCTCTTTGGTGAACTGGAATAGATTAATTCTCTCTTTTTTCTGAGTAGAGAAAAAAAATGATTCCAGCTAATTTCTCACCAAACAGATACTTGCATGCATTATTTCCACTTCAGACTATTTGCCATTGCTGCAGGACTACAAAAATATGAAATACAACAAAAGTAAAATGCTTTTATGTCCTTCTTAATGGAAAGATTAAAGATTGACTATTTTCAAATGTCAGGCCCCAAAACCAACAATGATTCTTCCAATCTGAATTCTTTATTTTTCCCACCTATGGACAAAATCTTGACAGACTGAATATTATATTATCTTCATCTACCGTGCTGTACAATATTATCTGTAAACTGTTAGGGAATGTCTGTCTTCACACTCTTTCTCTCACACATAACAACTGGAAGGAGTTGTCTCTTATTCCTCTGAAATGCCTGCCCTCCCTCCTGAAAATCCGCCTCCTTACTACATTCCATCACGTCAATTGAAGTCAAAGGAAATTCACAGTTTATTTATTTATTTTATTTTTATTTATTTGTCAAAAGCTTACAATATAACAGAAACAAGAATAAACAAGTTTAAATACAAGAAATAGGAACTAATAATTGGGGACAATAGGACAGGGACAGTAGCATGATTGTGCGCTTATGCATGCCCCTTTAGACCTCTTAGGAATGGGGTGAGGTCGACAGAGGTTAGTTGAGGATAAAGGAGTGGGAGTTTGAGCAGGTGACAAGAGAATCAGATAGTGAATTCCAGACATTGACCACTCTGTTGCTAAAATCATATTTCCTGGAATCGAGTTTGGAGTGGTTTATGCTTAGTTTATATCTGTTGTGTGCTCCAGTGTTGTTGGTAAAGCTAAAATATTCATTAACTGGTAAGATGTTGTAACATATGATTTTATGTACTTTGCTTAAGTCTAATCTTAGTCAGCGTAGTTCAAGATTGTCTAAGCCAAGAATCTCAAGTCTGGTGCTGTAGGGTATTCTGTTGTGAACAGAGGAATGTAGTACTCTTCTGGTAAAATACTTCTAGACTCTCTCAATTGTATTTATGTCAGATATACAGTGTGGATTCCAGACAACAGAGCTGAATTCAAGTATTGGTCTAGCAAAGGTTTTGAATGCCCTTGTTAGCAAAACTGTGTTACCAGAGGAGAAGCTTCATAAAATTAAATTTACAACTCTTAAAGCCTTTTTGGCAATACTGTTGCAGTGAGCTATGGCACTTAGATCATTTGATATGAGAACTCCAAGGTCCTTGACAAAGTGAGGGTCATCAATAAGGTCATATCTGCCTAGATTGTATTTGGTATATAGATTTTTTTTACCAACGTGTAGGACAGAGCATTTGTACATGACTGTAATGGTATGTGGGAAGGTGACTGGGTGAAGTGACTCAAGAGAATGGTCAGATAAAAGAGACCCTCCCTAGTTTCTTGGGTAGTAAAGGAGACAGTAGGGGGAATTCTAGTTTCCTCTAATTTCCTTCATTGATTTCATCAATGAAGTTTTACAATAAAGTAGAATTAGCTCATTTGGTTGTGATTCCTATCTGGTTTCCCTGCAAGGCCAACAATAACTTTGTCAGGATCACATCTAAGGTTGAAACCAAGAGTTTCATATCTTCAGTGCGCTTTGGATTAAAGATGTCCCCTCAAAAGGGACAAAACGTTTGCCACCAAATCACCAAGCTCAGAGCTCAAACCAACAACATAACTACCAACCCGAGCTACTAATAAATATTCAAAGACATTTTAGAAATCTCTTTCCATAGGCCTGAGTGCATTGTAGAGTGCTGAGCAGAGGTTTCAAATTTGACTAGACTTCCCATGAGCCTGGAGGGTTGCTGATTTCTCATCCTTGCTTTAACAGAATGCAAATGGTGAAGGTCTCAGCGTTTGGAATATTATCAGTTGGTAAAAGGAAGTCAGGAGAAAACCTTCCTTATTGCTTGTATGTGTACAATTAGAATCGACTTCTTCAAACAAGCCACCGTAAGCTTTCCTCTGAACACAACCATTCCATCATGCAGCATCCACATCCCCCTTGTAATAATGAGGAGGAAAAATAGGCCTCCAATGCTGACCTTCTCTTCTTAATGAGTGGTACTGCATATGTAAAATGACCTCTGCTTTCCTAAACACACAGCAATCTAATTTGAACTGGTGTGCCAATTACAGGCCTCTGTGGAGCACTTTGCTATGAAATAATCAAGTCACAATGGAATTAGAATGGCGTTAGAGGGAAGCCATAAGGGAAGGGTGGAACATCTATAGGCTAGTTCCTTAAATTGTCTTTAAAGAGCACTGATTGGCCATCTTGGTGGCACCTTGGTATTGTTTCTCTGAATCCTCTGCAGACCAGTTTGAAATGAATAGATTATAATTAAGTCAGTCACCATGTGCTCAATTGTCATGGTCCAATCCATGTGAAAGCAATGACCCACATATATGCTTATAAATTGATAACAGGTCCAATTGGTGGCAGGGATGCCAATATGTCTGTGTTTTAAATTAGGTGCAAACTGTGAAGAGCAATTTTTCATAGGTTTGAAATAGAAAATAAACTTTAGCGGAGGGTTGGGGAATGATGGCCTTTTTATAATTGATGGACTTCAATTCCCAGAAGTACCTCAATTTAATTTTCAGCCAGCCTTCTCATGGGATGCCTATAGTCCTTATTGCAACATAGGCTGTTGAATAGTGATTGGAGAACAATTCCACATATTATGTGCACATAAAGTGCACATTATTTCCTTCAACTATTCAAGGGATAAACTATAACACTGGTCTTCTCCCCGACAATCTGCAATGATTCATATATTTGTGATAGTGGTTAATGATGCTGTAACAGCTATCATACTAGTGTGTGTCAAGGGGTTCTGTAGGAAGAAGGCTGATAATCATTCAGCAAGTTCTGAAAGGTTCTGGAGAATTGGTAGCGGAAATTTTGAGCAGTTCGGAGAACCAGCAAATGCCGCCTCTGACTGGCCTCACCCCCATTTATTCTCTGCTTCCTGAGTCCCAGCTGATCGGCTGGTCTTCTTTTGTTGCCCTGCACAGGAGAACAGAGCGGGAAAGCAAGGTAGTGGGATGGGGAGGGAATGGGAATTTTGCAGTATCCTTCCCATGCTCACCAAGCCACCAAGATCTAAACAAACTTTAGATCCAGCCAAATAATCACATTAAAAAGTATTATTCTTATTAGGATACAATAACTATTACCTTATGTGAGTGGTGCAGTGGTCTAGAGGTGGAGTTCTTGCCTCATAAGCAGGAGGCAGTGAATTCGATCCTAGTAGAGGCAGGTATTTCTCTCTCTGGGCACAAAGAGATATTATCTGCTGCGAACTCCGCATTGGCAAAAGGAAGGGCATCCGGCCAGTAAACATTCAGTGCCATTCAGTTGCCCTGCCTCCACCCAATGTAAGGAATTATGGGATCATTAAAAAGATCCAGAAAAAATCTATTACCTTATGCCTCTGTGCTTTATGTTGACAATTTATATTACTTGCCTCTTATTATTATTTTTATTTATTTTTATTTTATTTGGTTTGTCAATTGCTGACAAGATAATAGGTATAAGTAAAAACATAGTTATGAATACATGGATACATATAAGAAAAATAAAAGAAACAATAGGACAGGGCCAGTAGGCACGTTGGTGCACTTATGCACATCCCCTACAGACCTCTTAGGAAAGGGGTGAGGTCAATAGTAGAAAGTCTAAAGTTAAAATTTTTGGGGTTTGGGGAAGAAGCCACAGTCAGGTAAAGTATTCCAGACATTGACCACACCGTTGCTGAAGTCGTATTTCCTGCAATCAGGTTTGGTGCAATTAACCTTGAGTTTGTATCTATTGTTTGCTCTTGTGTTGTTATGGTTGATGCTGAAGTATTCATTGACAGGACATTGCAATGTATTATTTTCTATACTATACTTAGATCGGACCGAAGGCGGCGTAGTTCAAGGTTTTCTAGGTCTAGAATTTCAAGTCTGGTGGCATAAGGTATTCTGCAACGAGTAGGAGTGGAGAACTCTTCTTGTGAAATATTTATGGACTTTCTCAACTGTGTTAATATCAGATACGTAATGTGGGTTCCAGACTGATGAGCTGTATTCGTGTATTGGTCTAGCAAATGTTTTGTATGCTCTAGTTAGTAGTGTAATATTACCAGGGAAAAAGCTACATAAGATTAGATTAACAACTCTTAATGCCTTTTAGACTATGTAGTTACAGTGGGCTCTAGCACTTAGATCATTAGAGATGAGTATTCCAAGGTCCTTTACAGAGTTTGGATCGTCAACTCATTATTTTCTATAAAATAGAGATAAATCACTGTAGAGCAAGAAACAACGTACATAAATCAGGTTAGGTGGAATCCAGGTCTTTGCATCTTTTAAACAAAATAATTTTGGTGGTTGATTAGCAGTAACACCTATTCATTGTTTATTGGAAGGATGAATCAATCCATTTACAGTTGAGAAACTCCATAAATATTTCACAAGAAGAGTTCTCCATTCCTCTACTTGTTGCAGAACACCTTATGCCACCAGACTTGAAATTCTAGACCGAGACATCCTAGAACTACTCCGCCTTCGGTCTGATCTAAGTATAGTACATAAAATTATACATTGTAATGTCCTACCTGTCAATGAATACTTCAGCTTCAACCATAACAATACAAGAGCAAACAATAGATACAAACTCAAGGTTAACCGCACCAAACTTGATTGCAGGAAATACGACTTCAGCAACAGAGTGGTCAATGTCTGGAATACTCTACCTGACTCTGTGGTTTCTTCCCCAAACCCAAAAACTTTAACTGTAGACTGTCTACTATTGACCTCACCCCTTTCCTAAGAGGTCTTTAGGGGGCGTGCATAAGCACACCAATGTGCCTACAGTTCCTGTCCTATTCTTTCTTTTTATTTTTCTTATATGTATTAATTTCATGCATTCATAACTATGTTTATACTTATACCTGTTATCTTATAATCACTTGACAAAATAAAATAAATAAAATAAAAATAAAAATTTATTGTGTATGGTACCTTCAATATATTTTCCATTAAATAGTAACTAGTTAAGAGTGACAAAATGTTGGTCAGGTGAATCTTGTTGCGACTACTACTTTTACAGTTACATTCCCAGGGATGCCTTCTTGAGATGAAAGGAGACTCTACAGTGTAAAGAAGCTTCTTGGATGAGAAATGAAACATTTCCAAGGAAAATAAACCCAAGAAAGTCCAGTTGCCTTTTGGAAAAAGCACCCTTGAGACAACCATGACCTGGATAATTGAGAATCTAGAGGCATTTAGCCTTCTACAAGATGTTACGACTCCCAACTCAAACAGTTGAGACTCCCAACTCAACACTCCCAACTCAAACAACTCAAACAGTCAAACAGACCAAGAATGTCCAGTTATCTTTTCAACAGGATCTTTGGGACATCTTGTAGAAGGTCTTTCTTCTGATGTTCCACTAACTGACATTATCTGAATTATTCTAGGTAGAGCTGCACACTCTTGGTACTTTAAATAGACTTGAAATCCCATTTATCAACAACTCAAGTAGAGAGTTGACTTCTGCTGCTCTTTATTTACCAAGCAATATCACATCAAACTATTTGCTTCCTGGTTGCCTCACACATGTGTCATGCTAGAGTAGAGCCCACATCTGCCTGAATTAATTTCTGCTACTCAGATCATCACCTGGAAAATTGTCCTCCTTACAAACTATAATGTTATTGAATCTGAAAAAGTGTCCAGTCAAGGAAAAAAGTAGTCAAAAATAAAATCAGTCATAAATGTTCTTGCTCACTTGAGTACCCACAGACTATGAATATTTGATCTCTTAATTGTAGCAGTACCCTGAATGTCATTTTAAAATCTCCGATTTTATTAAGTTTCATCTTCATAATTTAATTAAGTAAAAAAAACACCAAGATAAGAGTTTTAGTAGCGTGCATTTTTGAAATTAATGAGCTGAGTGCCAGAGGATGGAGTCTATATTACAGGGTAGAAGTGCACAGACAATCCTAATTAATATAATCTTGCTTTGGTACAAGTGTGTTTGATAATCCTACTGTGTGCAGTACTTACAACTATTTTTGCAAAAAGACCCAGAAAGCCTGATATAATGAAGGCACAGTTCATTGCTGCCAGCAGAGGAAGGGAAAAAAATAATAATAATTGTTTTTAATAAGCTATTTTGAGATTAAAGAAATATAAGGTACTTGAGGTCTTGAAGGCCATTTTGTTTTTAGTTAGAATGATGGCATGTTCCCCCACTTAGTTTTAAAGTTTTAGAGCCTTGTCTTCAGTGCATTCCCCTCCCTCTTTTCAGTTACATGAATGAAAAAAGGGGTTTCTACTGGTGAAGGTTAGGAGTTATCAGAATACATGACTATTAGAGTTATTAAAATATGTTTAAAACATTTACAGAGAGAAAAATCATTTTTGAGTTATCTGACTATTTGAAAGGTCTGGACATACTAAAGCCTCTTTGCTACACTCAGACTTTGAAACTTTCTTTCTTACAGATGTTGAGAACCTCCCTCTCTCCTTGCCTGCCTTCCATATTCTTGTGACATCACAAGTACTGCCAAAAATGTTAATACAACTGACTGTTACCTCTTCAGAGATCAGAAAACAGCCATTTCCATTACACTGAGACCCTAGGAAGAGATGTAGAAAATTTTAAAGCATACCTCATATTCCCAGTTAAAATTGCCACTATAGCGGATTACTGGATGAAGATCTTTAACCACCCCTTGGCAGCCAATTTAGTGAAATGAAGTTTGAGGGGAAAGGAATTAAAAGTATCCATTTTTCAAAGAACTGCTCCTTCCCTGCTGTTAATAGCTAGATGGATATTGTTGGAATATCGAGCCAAGATTGTACTTTCCCCATTGCTAATAGCTATTGTGCACTGTTACATTTCTCTGTAGCAAAGACATTGTAAAATAATAACCCTTTCCACATTCCCATAGAATCAAGATCACCTGAAGTGTTAGTACCACTTTATAATGCCTTTGTAAGACTACACTTGGAATACTGTATTGCCATGATATAAAAAAAGATATTGAGACTCTAGAACAGGGGTCGTCCAACTTGACAGCTTTAAGATTTGTGGACTTCAACTCCCAGAATTCCTCATCTAGTCATTTTAGCTCAGGAATTCTGGAAGTTCAAGTCTACAAGTCTTAAACTTGCCAAGTTTGAGGACCCTTGTTCTAGAAAGAATACAGAGAAGAACAACAAAGATGAACATTAAAACATATGAAGAAAAGTTGCGGGAACAGTTGTGGCTAGGGCTAGTCTAATGAAAAGAAGGATTAGAGAAGACATGATAGCAGTCTTCCAATATTTGAGGGGCTGTCACTTATTCTCCAAAGTACCAGAAGGCAGAACACGAATCAATGGATGAAAACTAATCAAGAAGAGCATCAACCTAAAAATAAGGACAAATTTCCTGATAGAACAATTAATCAGTGGAACAGTTTGACTGGATTTGACACTTCTGTCTACCTATTGAGACCTTCGCAAGAATCCAGGATAGGCAATGTTGTTATTTGACAGTATTAAAAGGATAGTCACAGAATATAAGCTATTCCAAATAATGCTGTCTTTTGCAATTGACTGGTGGTGATTTTGTCAATGCCGGTATTGTTCAAGGGTTCTTTCAGATCTTTTGGAATTGCACCCAAGGTGCCTGTTACTATTGGTATGATCTTTGTTTTCTTTTGCCCCAGTCATTCTATTTCTATTTGCAAGTCTTTGTATTTTCTGCTTTTCTCCAGTTCTTTTTTCTCCTACAGTATTCTGCTTGTCTCCAGGTACTGCAATATCCACCATCTAGAGTTTTTGTCTTTGTTATTGACAATTGTTATATCCAGATACCTTAGATATATATTATTTAACTCTTCAATTGATCTCTTAATGTGGAGTCACCCCTCTATTCAGAACCAGGCCACGTGATAGGTGGGCCAGCACGCACATGAGTGCAGCTTAACTTGCATGAGAGGTGGGCTGGCGGGCACGAACATGCATGTGCAGTTCAACTTGCTGTCAAGCTGTGTGCGCATGCATGTATATGCCAGCCCATCACTCAGAGAACCCTGTTCCCTTCTCTTGTCTCCCAGCCAGGCCACCAAGCCACAAAGGTTGAGGACCGCTGTCCTAACAGACATATATTTATTTTCCTTGTTAAATACATTGTCTGCATTAATTTGCATTAGTCTTAGAAATGTCACTGTTCTGTTTTTACGTAGAAATATAGAAACCTGATGCCAGAAAAATACCTAGTGGTTGATTAGATATGCCCTTTTATTTTTTTCCTTTTAATGTATCTATTTACTTATCTATATTTTATCAGATGATGGACAGGTATTTATCCCAAGCATGCTTAAACTCAGTTACCAATAATTGACCCATTACCTCCACTTGAAGTTGGTTGCAAGTTTCCACTACTTTTTCTGTGGAGTAATACTTTCTAACATTGCTTTTGAACTTACCTTCTGTCTCTTCCCTCCTTTTCTCTTTAATACATGAAAAAGAAACAAACCTCTTTACCTCCCTATATTCCACTCAGATGCTTTCTTTCCTGAATATCTGCCTCCTAACATAATAATTTCTGTTTTCTGCTTCTCTTAAAAAGTCAGCATGCTTTTCATTTACCATTAACATAGTTATTGATATCTAATTAGCCAATAACCCAGTATTGCCGGGGTATTTATTTATCCTTATCCTGTATTACACAGGAAAAGCCCTGATTTGGCAACCTGGAACCAATGTAATTTCTAATGTTGGATTTTCCCCCTTACCAGAGAGCCCCCTTGTGGAGTACTGTGAAGGTGTTACCATGGCAACTCCACAGTGCTGTACAGTAGAATCCATTTGAAGGCAGTACAGTAGAATCCATTTGGAGTGGAATCTAACAGGCTGTATCTTAACAGAATACACAACCCAAGGGGTGTTAGTGGTGTCTTACCCCACTGTATTTGTTTCCAGAGAGTAAATAATCTGTGTACCAAGTTTGGTTGCAATTGCTCAAGGCATTCCAGAGTTATGATGGAACACACACATACACACACACACACACACACACGAAAGTGTTTATTTCCAGTTTTTCAAATTGAAAAATGAAATTATCTTTATCTTTCCATGGCACCAATCTCAAAAAAGGGGATATTTTAATGACGACTTTATCCTTTCCTTTAAGGCAAAGTTAAATATTTCTAAAATCAAATGCCCAGTTCTTATGAAAAGTAATCTAGGCTAATAGTTTATCAGCTACAGTACCAGTGTGTCTCTTTCAGACTATGTCAGTGTGTCATGGAGACCTTGTCACAAAGCGCTTGTAAGCCACACATTATTACAAATAATTATTATGAGCTAGTAACTTTAGTGGCTTGAAAATAACGGTGTGGAAAGTCTCTGAAATTTTGAGAAGAAGGCAGATTAATCCCGAGGTGAAATTTTTCTTGCACATCAGCTAAAAGTGTGATACATTTAATAGCTCTCCAGAGTAGATTTTATTGATCTATGCTAGATTTAGGAATGGAGATTGATCTCCCTCTGTTTCATAATGTGATTAGGGATGGAGAACACAAGAAAACAACTACAACTTTATACAATTGTTGTGAGAAATATTTCATGCTCTTTCTCTCTCTCTTTCTCTCCCTTTGTCCCTCTCCCCCCCAGTGTATGTATGTATATGTGTGTTTGTGTGTGTATATATGAGAGAAAGAAGTGGTGTTTGCTTACAAAGATTTTTTTTCATCTTCTTGAAATTCCAAATGACTTCAAAGAAGAGATTAAAAGCCAAGCTCTGCCATTTCAGAGATGACAGACACCTACATCTTATAAATATGAAAGAATGACATGGAAATGGTCAAGTGTGTCTACACAACTCCACAGCACCATACATTAATCACATAGGCTCAGTTGCACAACATCCTCAGCTAGCAAAAGAGGAACCTAACCAAGTTCATAATCAATCAGGATTCATATATTGTGCAAATCCAGCCATCAAATCTCAACTCACTCTAAAAACTGGGTACTATTTCCTGGTCAAAGCTAGATATAGAATGCACTCTGAGATAAATTTAAAGTCAGACAGCAAATCAGCATTGAAAGAAATGAGAAGAGGATGAAAATACATTTTCAGTATCTGTCGGACTGATACTGTCAGACTGTAACTTAAACTTCTAAACAGAAACTCTTCTTGACTCCCTTTGTTAAGAAAGATATAGTTTATTATTAGAGATCAAGTGTATTGCAGTATTGCAAAGCCAGAACTGAGAATTGCATGCCAAAATCCCTAAGTTCTATTCTTCCCTCCCATAACTACTTCTCATTGCTCCTCCCAGTATAACCAAAATGTTTTCCTAACGGTCAGTTCAAGCGCAGGTTGGTGACCTTGAGGCAGCATCTTAAAGAGATACAGCATTTACTTTCGTTTCCCTGAAGCATTTTCTTTTTTCTTTTGTAATAAAGTTTTATTTGGATTTTCACACATACAAAATACAAATAAAACATCTTTTTTGAAAATAGCATGGTCTGAGGTTGAACTTCTTTATACAGACACAAAACTCAATTTCATTCTCCTTTTTGTATTCTATTCCATATCTTATACTATTTTACATTTTCTGTATAGTTTTTCCCCTCTTTTAATTTTCTCAATTTTATTTTGATTATCTCATCTCAATTCAAATCATTATATTTATACTTTTGTCTGTTCTGTTTCAATTTCATATTATCTTTTCTTATTAAACAAATTTTCTCCTGTAGTTACGAATTGGAATATGACACCTTTATATCTTTTAATTACATCCATTTAACTCTTATTTAAGCTTCAGTGTATACCTTAAGATTATGACCTTCAATATAATACATTACTTCCAATCGAATTCTGCTTGGTACATTCTTATAAGACACACTATATACTTTTAAAAAAAAGTTTGTAAATATATGTAATTATAAACCTCATTCCATTCCAGTTCAGTTCTATCATTAATAATCATTAAAGTCTTAAACATCTTTAACACTTCTTTTCAATTAAATATCATACTTCCTTAAAAACACATTAAAAAATCTCCATAATTAATTTTTCCCTTATTTCTCTTCACATATGTTTTTTAAATCATTAAATATACCTTTTGTTACATTTATTTATTGACAAGCATTCCACTGAATTACGATAGCTATTTTATCAGACATTTTAATCATACATTGTTTCATATTTTCTAAAATTATTTCTGTTTCTGATATAACCATACTATCTTACGTACCTTTGCAGAATCCCTTTTTCCATTAAATTTTCACCCATTATCTCTAAATAGGCCCTGTTTCTCTATATTTTGTCTCTGTCCTTTATAACTTCTTTTCCTTTCTTTCTTCCCTCTCATCTTCTCCCTCCCCTTTTTACCCCCTTGTCTCTCTACTTCTAATTCTCTCTTCTGCATTTCCCTCTTCTATTGCTTTCTGATTTTATACTTATTTTTCACTCTTTTTTTTTAGTTGTTTTTCCCAATCTTAAACTTTCCATTCTCTTTCCCCCTTTTCCTTTTTTCCCCCATCTAAGATTACTTGTTCATTAAAGATGGCTTCTTCTTTGTCGCAATCTTCTTGTTCTGCAGGCATTACTTGTTGTTTCTCATAATTCCAAATTTCCAGTTCTGAAAACTGAAATAGGAAGCCAAAAGAACTTCTCCCTTCTTGTGCATCTTCTTTGCACTTTTTAAGTTCCATTTTCAGTTCTTCTAAAAGTGGAGCCATTTTAAACAGTTTTAAGCAACCACCTGATTGATTTTAGTCATTCAAAACAATAACCAAGAATCCAGAAATCATCAAGTAATCCAGATAGTCCCGAGTTATATCTTCTTATTTCTTTTTTGACTTTCTCTTCCTGGGGTATTTGTTGCGATATTTCAGTTAGAATGTATCTTTTGGAAGTCTTGTTGAGATTTTGCTGTAAGTTCTTTTTTAATTCCAGGCAGTCTCCTCCCTTCCAGATCCTGCCCTATTATTCTTTTTCTCTCCTTTCCTGTTTTCAAAAGCTTTTCATTATCCAGAAATCTTTATTATCTCTTTGATTTTTTATTTTCAGCATTAAATGCCTATTGATATCAAAGTGGATTTTTTTCCAATTTCTTGCTTAAGTCTCTTAGCTGTCAGTATAGGAAAAGGAGAAAAAAACACAAATATTTTCCCTTTTCTCTCTCCTTCGCAGCTTAAAAATCTTCTTAGGAACAATGTTATTGTTTTTTAATAGTTTCAATTCCAGGGTACCTTATTTGTTGCTTTTGCTGTTTGACACAGTCAACCAAAACTTTCTCTTCTTATCTTCCTCCTGCACATTCTTTTCTGGTCGAGTTCTTCTTTGTGGTAGCCATTTCTGACCACTGCTGCAATCACTTTCGGGAAAGGGAGTAATGGCCAGCTGGGGAGGAGAGATACGACTCTCCTCAACCCTGTAAGCAGTCTCCCCCCCTCTTCACCATCTCCACGGGATGGTTTAGCCCCAAAACCAGCCAGCTCTAGGCGCTTCAGCAGCGATCATGGATCAAAGCCTCGCAGAGATGAGGTTTCAGTCTGTCGCTGAAGAAGCTCAAACTGGAAGTCCTCCCCAAACATTTTCTCCTTCATCCTCCCTCTCCAGAGTTCAAGACAGTCTGTAATTATGCTGAAGCACAAGCAAGCATAAGGTGGCAGCTGACAGTATCTAAAATAAAATGATATCAAAACAAGAAATGAAGACCTGTGTCACAACTATGGTCTTAAAGTAAAATGAAGCTATTAAAGAGGGGGCAGTGTAGATTTGAAAATTCATTTCAAAGTGAAGAACTGTCACACTTAACCCTCTGGTGATCTCACAGACACAGGTATGTATAGGTGACAGCATGGAGGTTTGTTGCTTTCTTGGTGCTTTATCCTCTTCCTGCTACTTCTCATTTTGGTTTTCCCAGTCTAATCTGGAAAAAAAAGTGTGAAAAGTGTGAAGCCATTTACCTCCTGAAATTTAGAGACAGGGGCATATGTGTATATTAACAGACCTTTTGTGATATGTGAGGGTTATTGTTTTTTTTTTTCTTGCTTACTTTCTGTTTCTTGAGAAGGTCTGCATGGGCTTCCTTTTATCCATTTAAGATAAGTGTTTTAATATAAGAGTAATTTCAGTTCCACCAACCGTATTAAAAACTTGTGGGACAGCAGGCAAGCAACATCTG
>BLBF01000073.1:16570472-16584162 GCA_015471245.1 Laticauda colubrina
CTATCTATCTATCTATCTATCTATCTATCTATCTATCTATCTATCTACTATCATCTGTCGATCGATTGATCTATCATCTATCTACCTATCATCTACCTACCTACCTACCTATCATATCATCTTTCATAAGCATTTTTCTTTCTCCATCTACCCACTTATATCAAATGTCCAAAGCATTGCTTCCTGATCATTGAACAGGTGGTCTTTATTTCAGTCCAGGACTTACTATATAATTCCTTTTGCAGTCTATGGTTTTGTTGACTATTGTCACAGATTTCTACTCCTCTCCCCACCCTCATATATCGTTTTCTGATGTTCATGCATAAATAGCATTTCCCATCTAACAAAAATAGCTCCGTGTCGAGATGGGGAAGAAGTTTCAAACACTTTGGGGAAACTCTTGGTTGGTGCTTTCCCTTTACATAAATTTACAATAAATTCCAAAGTCTGATAGAATTTAACCAAGATCACAACTTGTTTGGTGTCCTTGGGAGATTGACTGTCTACTAAAAAAGAAGTACAAATCTGGGTGGAGTCAGAATATTTTGGGAAAGGATACTAACAAAGATCCTTCTATACTGAAAGTCACAAGCAAAGAAGAGCTATTCTGAGATGTATTGTTATTTTGAGATATAAGGTAGCAGCAGCAAGGTTATTAATATGTTCCCATAATTCTAACTCAAAATAGAACAGAATTAAGAGCTTGTCAAACTTACAAACTTACAGTATTTTTTAAAAATAATATTGATAGTATTTATCCCTATGTTTATCTTTTCTTTTCTCCTATCTGCCTTTGAGTAAAGCAAATAAAAGACATTGTTGTTATACCTTATTCCTCTCTGTAATTTCAAAAGATGCATGAAATTTGCACTCAGTGGGTTTAAAAATGGATAAGGAAATGACAAAATAGAACAACATGCTTTCTAAATTAGTGCTACTATGCTAAAGTTAAACTTGAACCTGTTTTAGTTCATAATAGTTCATAATTATTCAGTCATCTGTAGTGCCAACAAAATCATGGGAACCAGTCCTCTGCAAATTCTATATTGATAGCTTAGCATAATATATTGCTTTGGTTTACAACTGATTCACATCTAGTGTCATGCCCCTGGTGGAGACTGACTCTGAGGAAGAGGAGGAACAGCCAACAGAGAGTGGTGGAGGAGGCTGGGGAAGGGCACAGGCCAGCTGAGCAATCAGAGGAGGATCCAGGCCCATCCCCTATCCATCCTAGGTCACGCAGGGAGGAGAGGATCAGGGAAAAGCGAGGTCTACTCAGGAGGAGATTACCATGATCTTCCTCATGGCTTGCAGCTGGGAGCTATGTATATAAGTTTGTAACTATGCAGTCAGAATTGCTAGGCTCAAAGTTTAGTTTATTGTTTGTTTCCTTTGAAAGAGGTTTATCTTTGTTGGCATTCTTTCCATGGATCTCCCTGTATCTTCCTGGAATGTATGATTAATTATCTTGGTTTGCTTCGGAACTCCTGTCAATGCGGTTTGTTTTGGTTTCTTTTTTGCCTCATTATTTACTTTTGTGACTTTAAACTGTGCCTAATAAAACAGTGATGTTTAAGTTGAAGGCATTACCAGACTTTAATGTATGTTTTGGGTTTTGGGTTATTTTGAGAGACTACGGGTCATCACACCTAGTTTTTCAAAATAGTACATTGTTGTTTTCAGTATGATATTCTGTAATATCCTGAAAAACTCTTTAATGTTTGTTATTGGAAGATACATATATACATGAGTATGGGGACAGCAATGTTACTCCTTGCACAGAAAAAGAAGTAAGTGTTAGTAATGCAAAGAAATCAAAATCATGATATAGAGGGGAAAATTGCTACATCAGTTAAAAATTACACTATTTACTATACCTATACTATTACTCTACTCTACTCTACTTTCTCACTGTCTATGGAGATTCTCAGATCATGGTTGCCCTAAATGTGCTTTTTCAAAAGGCAACTGGGCTTTGTTTTTTCTTGAAGACAGCTGATAGAAATGAAGGGAAGGGAATTTTATCCCAATTCAATCTCTATGTCAAATATTTAAGTTTCCCTTCCCTTCCCTTCCCTTCCTTTCACTTCCTTTCTCTTCCCTTAGCTGTAGTCATCCCCATGCAAGATTCCAGAACAGTAAAAAAAAATAATAGCAATCACATTTAAACTATTCTGCCATGTTCGTTCTCATGCCGTTCTAAGCAAGCTAGATCCAGAGACTAGGTCACAAGCAATATATTGTTGCCTGGACCCCAATATCTGGAAATCTAGATAATGGACTGATGCACACTTCATTGGGAAGGTTAAAACTGGAATTTTAGTGATGGAAATGGTAACGGTGCAGACAATTTTTGGTAGGTCTGCTGCCATCGTAAAAAAATTGCATTAATTTCTATGGAGTACTTTGGGAGGCAAACAGGAAAAAATATCACATTTCACAGCTACTAGAGTGACAGATCTGTTTACACGAGAGCATTAATTGATTAGTTCACTCTCATGCAGGGTCAATGAGCAGTTCTATCAATGAAACAATATCTTAGGTTGGGGTTTAAACCTATCTTTGGTGTTGATTTACATGCTGGCTGTCTCCATCGCAGAAATTTGTTTTTGGCATGAATCAGGATGCAATTGGTTATGGAATCTTCTTGGAACTGTGCAAGTGTTGCATTGCAAACTAGAGATAGATGGTGTCCCCTCTCTTGAGATGGATAGATGGATTCTTTTAACCCCCCTTTCAAACCAATGGTCCTCTCTATCCAAAATATAGAATAGAATAACAGAGCTGGAAGGAACTTTGAAGGTCTTCTAGTCCAACCCCCTGCCTAGGCAGGAAACCCTACACCACTTCAGACAAATGGTTACCCAATCTCTTCTTAAAAACCTCCAGAGCATTCACAACTTCTGGAGGCAAGTTGTTCCATTGATTAATTGTTCTAATTGTCAGGAAATTTCTTCTTAGTTCTAAGTTGCTTCTCTCCTTGATTATTTCCTACTCATTGCTTCTCACACTAAGATAATGTGTTTACTATAACACTTGCAAATGTTTTTCTTTTATGTCTACATTAAAGGATCCTTTTATAGAGAGCCCTAGAATTTTTCTGCTTTCTACTTTTTAAAGTTACTTATGTGTATTTATTTTAGAATCACAAATTAATGCCTAAGTTGTGATAGCCAATAGATAGGTGGCAGCAAAGGTCTAAATCAGAACTATGTCTGGCTTAAACATATATAGCTGTAAATCTCAGCTCCCCAGACACCAAGTCCACTTTCCTATCTGGAAGTTCATGGAAGCTAACTCATTACAGTATATCAGTTTATGTATTGCAGGCAAGAAAGAAAGCACTGAGACATAGAACATCTGCCTTCACAAAAGGGGGAAAAGAGTATGAGTGTGTACTTCATGGTTAAGTTCTAGGACTTTTCTTTCCATCTTGCAAGTCTTTGACTGCTATTTCATTGATCTACTCCCATGATGGTGAACCTATGGCACATGTGCCACAGGTGGCATGCAAAGCCATTTGTGCTGTCACGCGAGCTGCAGGCAAACTTACCTCACTGCGCATGTGCGTACCTCCCAGCTGATTTTCAACTGGTTTGAGGCCTTTTTCAGCCTTCCAAAGGCTTGAGGAAGGCTTCTGCAGACTTTGCATGGTGAAAACTAGCCCCATTTCATCACTTCCTGTTTTTCTGAAAATACTGGAAGTGCCAAAATGGATCTATATTTTGGACCACAAAGCCTGCAGAAGCCTGTAGAAGCCTTTCTCAAGCCTCTGGGGGGCTGTAAAAGGCCTCAAACTGGTCAAAAACCAGGTGGGAGGTGCAATGCAGGTAAGAGGGTGGTGGGGGTAGGGTGGTGGGGATTGCACATGCATACATAGGGGGCATGGGGGGTGTGCGCATTGCCTTCTGGGTGCTGGCACACAAGCACGAGCATGCAAGTGCACTCACAATTTTTGGCACAGGAGCCCAAAAAGGTTAGCCATCACTGGTCTACTCTGTGTTGATTTGACAATTCTCTCTAGCCTAGAAAATGCTTTATCTGTTTTGTCCCAAAGGTGGTTTTTCAAGAGGCAATTGGATTTCTGTCTTTTCTTCAAAGACATTTCACTTCTCACCCAAGAAGCTTCTTCAGCTCTGAAGAAGCTTCTTGGATGAGAAGTAAAATGTCTTAAAAGAAAAAACAGAAAGTCCAGTTGCCTCTTGAAAAAGCACCTTTGAAGAAGAGGGAGTCAAGCTATTCTTCAAAGGCAGGACAAGAAACAATGGATGGAAAATTATCAAGTAGAGAAGTAACCAATGGGAGTATCTCCTTTGCCTTTTTTTTTCCAGTCATGCAACTTCGATAATCTAGTTTTGCATCTACAATTGCATTAAAATCTCCTACAACACATTTTCATATTCCACTTCTAACATCTTTTTGTTAGAAGAAACTTAGAACTAAGAAGAAATTTCCTGAAGTGATAACAATTAACCAGTGGAACAACTTGCCCTCCAGAAGTTCTGGGTGCTCCATCACTGGAGGCTTTTAAGAAGAGACTAGAGACAGCCACTTGACAAGGGGGTTGGACTAGAAGACCTCCAAGGTCCCTTCCAGCTCTGTTGTTTTGTCATTCTGATGGAGGTTGTGGCTGAAGAGAGAAAGGTGCATACCACAATCCCAGTGCTAAGTGCTAAAAAATGCTAAAATAATTGTGGATGTGATACCTGATGTGCACAACTTTCAGGATTCCAAGCTTGCCTGTCAAGAAGCTTCACTCCAACCATAGGGGGGTACCAAGTTATCAGAGATGGATTAAATAGAATAATTTAATTAGATTTCCACTCACCCAGTAGCACTGTGAAATTCGAGCAATCAAAGTGATCAGCAAAGGCAAATCATTGTTGATCATTTCTATATCAAGAAAGCTGTTTTGATGCATAGCAAGATCATCCTATTGTGATTGCATGGAAAAGCTTGTCTGGTGTTGCTGCCTCTTATTTTCTCTCTCCTTGCATCAAACCCAGGACATTAGTGAAATGTCAGCTTGTGTTAAGATCAGCAGTGGCCTTTGCCACTCATTGTCTTCCATGTTTTGAGGACAAAGATAGCACAGCATCACCAAGTCTCTGCTTCTCGGATCGATCTGCCTTCATGTCTGATATTAACTTACATTGCTGGGGCCAGGATAGATGTGAAAAGGATGAGTTTGAGTAATGTTTACTCGCTGAACCTTGAGGTGCAACGTAGCGAATGACTTGGCTGCTTTGAGTCACTGAACAGACTCAAAGACTGAAGTTTGGGCTTTCTTTCTTTTTTACTTCCTTCCTTCCTTCCCTTCTTCCTTCCTTCCTTTTTTGTTCCTTCCTTCAACCTTTCTTTTTATCTTTTTACTTTTCTTTCTTTCTCTCTTCCTTCATTCTTTCCTTACTTTTCCTTCCTGCCTTCCCTTCTTCCTTCCTTCCTTCTTCCTTCCTGTCTTCTTTCTTTGTCTTTCTTTTCCTTCCCTTTTTTCTTTCTTCCCTTCTTCTTTCCTTTTTCCTTCCTTTCTTCCTTTTGTTTTTTTTCTTTTTACTTCCCTCCCTCCCTCCTTTCTATTTTTCTCTTTTCCTTTTCCTTCCTTTTCTTTTCCTTCCTTCCTTCTTCCTTACTTTTTACTTACTTCCTTTTTCCTTCCTTCCTTCCTTCCTTGTTCAGAATGATGAGAGCAGATCTCCCAGGACTTGACTGTCTGAGTGATCTAAACCCAGGGTAGCCAAGCTGAAGCATATGTGTATACTAAGCTGTTTGTGCTGAAAAGTCTCCATAAATATTTTACAGCAATGACTGCTTGCTATTATTATGAAAATATGAGATTGCATTTTGACACTTGCAACTCTCTTGTAAGTCAATAGACACATTCTTCCCAACAGAGGCAGACTACAGTCAAAGGCATCCAACCATGTGCGTTTTGTAACAATGCAATCTATCACCCCCAAAACAACATTTCTAGGTTAAGGATCTGCAGTAAGAATTATAGGGCCAGGAGAGATGACCCCAGAATCAATATTATGGGTCCAAACATGAACAATTTGAGATATGCAGATGATATTACTTTGTTAGCCTAAAGAAGAAAAGACTTAGAAGTGCTTTTATGAAAATGGAAAATCCAAATTATGAATATTCTTTAAAAAAAAAAAAAAAAAGAACAGACTTGTAGGAAGTCAGACTGATTTTAAAGTCAACATGACCAGAAAGAAATGAGTTGCTAGAATGGCAAGTTTTTGATTGATTTTTCTTGTGGCTTTCAATCAGCTTTGACTCCCAGGGACTACATGGACAAGCCTATAAAGCAGTGGTCACCAATCGGTAGGCCAGGGACCACTGGAGGTCCATGGGAAAATTTTGATGTTCCACAGAGAAATGTCCCCCCAAAGCAATTCATCCAGGTTGCGTGGGAACAAAAGGCTGCACCATCCACATGACCCACCCACCTGCTGGCCCCCACTCTTCAGCCAAGCACAAACCTTACCTTGAGTAGAGCCACATGAGCTGGAACTGGAAGGTAAGACCAACGGCAGGGGAGGGAAATCTGCCCCAGAGTAGCTTACTGATGTTGATGGAAAAGTAGTCCCATATTCCAGAGCTGCAGTAATCACAGAACAGGCCCTTTGGTCATCCCACAGCAGCTCCTCCAGTCCATGGGAGGTTGGTGCACCCGGGTGGAGGAACAACTGCTCCGGGATGACCAAAGGGCCAGTCCTGTGACTACTGCAGCTCTGGAATATGGGACTGACTTTCCCACCAACATCAGCAAGCCACCATCAGTCAAAATTCATATTAGTAGTCTGCAGGATTTAAAATTATGTGTTTTCTGGTCCCTGAGGTCCAAAAGGTTGGCAACCCCTGCTGTAAATTTTTGGAGATGATGTTGCTATTATCTTCTTGCTTGGACTGAGATATAGAGAATGATTGCCCCAAGGTCACCGACTTGGCTTTGTGCTGAAGAGAAAATTAAACTTACAACCTCTTGGTTTCTAGCCTGGTGCCTTCAAGCACCATATCACAATAACTGTCATTGGTTGAATTAAGTTTGACTTAAAAAAAAAAAAAGCCACAAATTTCATCTGTTTATCCATGTATAGTGGACTAGATGATCTCCAAGGTCTCTTCCAACTCTGTTATTCTATGTTCTATCATCCTTTGATTAGTAGCTTGTTTATTTCAAATACTGTAAGGAGTAGCCTCGAATATTTCATGATTCAAAAAGAATCCTTTGTGGTAGCAAACTCAGGTTATTAAATAAAATATTGTAACACTTTAAATACAATGCTTTAACAAAAGGAAAATTAAGCCTCTTCTAGCTAAGAAATAGGGCTTCTAGTTTAAAGTAACTGGCTGAAATCCATCCCTAACCTAGAAATGTTGTTTTGGCCCTATCATTCTTACTGCAGATTAACCATATAAATTTCTTCAAATTCATTGTAAAAGTTTCTCAAAAGAAGATTGAGGCATTCTGACTTTAAAATATTCCATATTATGGTATAAAGTACAGTCAATGGACTGCTTAAGTCCATTAAAAAAAAGATAGAACTATTTTTTACAATTTGGCCCTATTCTCTTAATTATCTATTTTGCAGAGTAGCATTCTGTACTCTCTTCTTAAAAGAATTGAAAATAATAATAGCAGACTTACATACCACTTCACAGTGCTCTACTTCACAGCCTTCTCTAAGTGGTTTACAGAGATCATATTGTCCCCAGCAATATGGGTCTTTATTTCACTGACCTCAGAAGGCTGGAAGGCTGAGTCAGCCTTGAGCCAGCAAGAATCGAACTGCTGAATTGCTGGTAGCCAGCAGCCAGCAGCCAGCAGAAGTAGCCTGAAGTACTGCAATCTAACCACTGCACCACCACATCTCATAAAATAAATAATAATAAATAATATTGGTTCTTAAAAAGAGCAAAACACGAAAATTGACTTCTTTGAGCTGTGCTGTTGAACAAGGCTCCTGCATATTCCTTGGACAGCAAATGTGATCAACAAGCAAGTACTAAAACACATATCATCAGATATGTCACTGGAAGGCAAAATCACAAAACTGCATCTCACTGAGTTTGGCCATGTCACGTGTGGAAATTCACTGGAGAAAGCAATTCTGTTTGGAAGAGTTAGCAGTAAAAAAAAACCAGGCCATCAAAGAACACCATCAAAGCTGACCTCAGCCAGATCATAGAACAACTCAAAGAAGTAGTGCAAGGTTGGAAGATGTGGAGAGACCTGGTCCATTGAATCACCATGAGTCGGTCATGACTGAATGGATAACATCATCATCACAATATTGGATAGGTACAAACTCTGGTTTGAACTAGCTTTTGAATTACTGCATTGCAAGCACAGAAAGCTTAATAACCATATTGTGTTTGTGAGTTTCCCAGAAACATTTAGTATATTTTTGGAGACAGAAAGCAGGAAAAGTCAGGCATACATTTCTTATTTAATTCTTGTCTTCATTCATGGAATGAAGCTCAATGATATGCATTCCTGATAATTTGGAGCATCAATAAAATTTCAAAACACTGGCAATCACTGTCACTGACAATATGGCAAAATGGAAAAGTAAGGGATAATGTATAATCCTTTCAACCTGTTTGTGGAGACCATTCCATTGCTGTTGTGCCATAGCAAAGTTCCTATCAATGGCAAAGAAAACCAACCAACCAATCAGACTCACTGACTCTTTTTAAAGAATAACCAAAATAGATTTAAGATAATAACAGAGTTAAAGGGGACCTTGGAAGTCTTCTTGTCTAGCCCAAGCAGTAGATTCTACCATTTCAGACAAGTGGCTGTCCACTCTCTTCTTAAAAGCCTCCAGTGATGGAGCACCCACAATTTCTGAAGGTAAGCTGTTCCATTGGTTAATTGTTCTCAATGTTAGGAAATTTCTCCTTCATTCCAGTTTGCTTCTCTCCTTGATTAGTTTCCATCCATTACTTCTTGCTTTGCCTTTTGGTGTTTTGGAAAATAACTTGACACCCCACACCCTCTTTTTTGTGGCAGCCGCTCAATATTGGAACACTGCTATCATGTGACCTGTCATCCTTCTCTTCACTAGACTAGACATACCCAAGTCCTGAAACTATTCTTTGTATGTTTTAATCTCTAGACCCCTTTGTTGCTTTTCTATACTCTTTCCAAAGTCTCACCATCTTTTTTATAATATGATGACCAAAACAGGATGCAGTATTCCATATGTGGCCTTACTAAGGCTTTATAAAGCAGTATTAGTACTTCATGTGATCTTGATTGTATCTCTCTGCATTGGCTTTTTTTGACTGTTGCCACACACTGCTGGCTCATATTTAAGTGATTGCCCACTAGGGCTCCAAGGTCCCTCTCACAGTTACTGCTATTGAGCCATTTTTCACTTAATCTGTACCTGTGCACTTGCTTTTTCTATGCCTAAATCTACAACCTTACTTTTCTCTGCACTGAATTTCATTTTGTTGGATAGGGCCCCGTATTCAATTCTGTCAAGGTATATCTGGAACTAGAGCCTATCATATGGGATGTTGGCCATTCCTGCCAGCTGAACATTTGATGGGAATACTGCTATCATGTCGCCTATAGTTCTTCTCTTCACTAGACTAGACATACCCAATTCCAGTGATGGGATTAAGCCAGTTCTCACTACTTTGGGGAAATGGTTGTTAATTTTCTTAGTAGTTTGGTGAACTGGTTGTTGGAAGAAATCACTAGGGCAGAAAACTGGTTGTTAAATTATTTGAATCCCACCACTGTATTCTATTCCCTTATCTAAATTGTTTATGAAAATATTGAAGAATAATGTGTGCCAAACAAAACCTTGGGGTACCCCACTGCTTCCTTCCTTCCATGTGGATGTAGCTCCACTGAAGTCCACGTAGTTCCATTACTTCCTTCCAACTAATCAGATTTAAGACTAAGATGGCTATAGCTGATTTTAAGTTCTATTGATTTAAACTTTAAGCTATCCAAAATGCACATTGGCTCAGTATCTTTATCATTCAGCACACTGGTTCAGATTTTTAGAGATATCAAGTTCTATACGTTATCCATCTCATGTTATTTAGTTGATTTCATGTCTCTTTACTGATTATGAAATCTGCTTATTAATTTAAAATTTCACTCTATGAGTACACAAGGTTATATACTCCTGCCATATCTTCTCAACCTATATGTGGAATATACCATACACCGAGATCAGCTGGATTGGAAGAAAATGTGCATGGCTTTTAAACTTGAGAAGGAAATATTAATAACCTGTGCTAGCTAATGACACAATTCTGATAGCTGAAAACGCAGATGATCAGCTAGCTCTCTTTTTTAATTATTATTTTCATTGCTTAGTAGTTTACGCAAAAGAGGAAAAAGAAACAAGCAAATAAAACATGATGTGAATAAAGGCACCACTAAGAGGAATCAGTTTTGAGCTTGTTGATCCTTTAATGCTATTGCATGCATTTTTATTTTTATTTTCACTGGGCTTATTTGTTAATCAGCATGCAGGGGCAGTGCTATGAAGACTGACATGCCTAATTTAAAGCAAAATGCCATTCCAAAATAAAGACATTGAATCTATAATTACATGAAGAAGAGGGATACACTAAAGCAGAAAAATGCAAGATGATATTTACACTTTGAAAAGTAAACTGGCACTTGTCTTCAATGGGGATGAAACTTCTGCACATAGACTCTTGTTCCAACCTGCTCTCTATTGATTTCAAGCAAAATTGTAGGGTACTCTTTGATTAGGCACATTTATAGGCAACCAGGGACTACATGTATATTTAATAAGAGTTTCCATTATCAGAACACATGCTAGGGGGAATACAATAACACTGTTTCCCACTTCTCAATGCTCATACTAACAGTAATAATGTTGTAAGGCTTAAGTGATATCTTTATTGGAAGAATAAAGTAGGATTAAGGTTGCATGCACTGAAATAAAATAAACCAGCTTTGTTTTTAAAGCTATGGCATGTATTATTGGCAACTTAGGACTTTCTTGATATTGAAGATAGTTTTCCCTAAAGTAATGAATTATTATTAGCATTGTAAGTGATCCGGGGATATTAGAACCACTCATATATTATGTGTCAGGGGTTCCCTAGAACTCAAGTTAGAACTGAAGATCTAACTAAACTCTTCATGTCTAGATTGAAAAGTATTTGCAGAAAGGAACCACTATAGGAGATAAAGTAGATCCAGATGTTCGTTTATCAAATTATTGCAGTGCAATCACAATGTATCAAGAATTTTTAGCATTGTAAGTAATCCAGGGATATTAGAACCACTCATGTTGCTACAATAATAATGTAGGAATCATATAAATTATAATAGTTGCTACAATAATAATGTAGGAATCGTGTAAACTAGAATAGAATAGAATAGAATAGAATAGAATAGAATAGAATAGAACAGAACAGAACAGAACAGAACAGAACAGAACAGAACAGAACAGAATAGAATATTTTATTGGCCAAGTGTGATTGGACACACAAGGAATTTGTCTTGATGTAAATACTCTCAGTATACATAAAAGAAAAGATACATTCATTAAGAATCAAGAATCATAACGTACAATACTTAATGATAGTCATAGGGTACAATCAGCAATCAAATCATACTAGGAAACAGTCAGTATAAATGATATGGATACAAGTGACAAAGTTACATCCTACAATCACAAGTGGGAAGGGATGGATGATAAGGAGTGATGAAAAGATTAACAGTAATCGTCGTGCAGACTTTGTAATGGTTGGACAGTGTTGAGGGAATTATTTGTTTAGCAGAGTGATGGCTTTCAGGAAAAAACTGTTCTTGTGTCTAGTTGTTCTGGTGTGAAGTGCTCTATATAAGCTGTAATCTACAATAAAGACTTCAGAAGAGGAACACTGTGGCTCAATGGCTAAGATGCTGAGCTTGTTGATCAGAAAGGTCGGCAGTTTGGCGTTCAAATCCCTAGTATCGTGTAATGGAGTGAGCTCCCATTACTTGTCCCAAGCCAACCTAGCAGATCTAAAGGATGTAAAAATGCAAGTAGAAAAATAGGGACCACCTTGGTGGGAAGGTAACAGCGTTCCGTGCATCTTCGGCATTTAGTCATGCCGGCCACATGACCATGAAGATGTCTTCGGACAGCGCTGTTTCTTTGGCTTTGTAACAGAGATGAGCACTGCCTCCTAGAGCCAGAAATGACTAGCACGTATGTGCAAGGGGACCCTTTACCTTTAAAGACCTCAGAGGAGTACAACTTTTATACTTCTAGATCATGGGCTCTTAAAATAAAGCTGAATTACAGAAGACGTCGAACACAATTTAAAACAAATCATGAAAGAACCCATGAGCCCTGGCGACGCACTGGTTAGAAAGCGGTATTGTAGGCTAACTCTGCTGACTGCTAACAGTTTGATCCTGACTTGCTCAAAGTTCACTAGACTTGCATCTTTCCAAAGTGAGTAAAATGAGGACCCAGACCATTGGGGGCAATATGTTGACTCTGCAACCACTTAGAAAAGGCTGTTAAAGCACTATGAAGCGGTATATGAGTCTAAGTGCTATTACTGTTTGGGATATCGACTATTGGCATTAGGGAGTCCTGAAGTCTAAGTGATGCATCTCAGTTATTAGTTGTGGGAGGAACACCAACTCATGTTCGGCTTGTTGGTTGTCTCATATAATAGATTAGTTCATGAAGTAGCAGGATGTTGGATAGGATTTTGGTTTCTTGTATGTTCTTCTGAATACTTTCATTATTGTAAGTTCTTCCAATGACCTTTTTTTCTTGCTTCATGGTCCTCTTTATCTGAGTTTTGTCTTTTCTTTATCTTTTTTCTCAGTACATTCATGAAACACATCATACCTTACAATACTGAGCAGGTAAAAAAGTGATGAAGGAAAGACAGTATTGATAAATTTTGAGATGTGCATCACAAAGAATGTATATACTGTTCTTTATTTGTTCCGGCCTATAACCACTTTTGTAATCTACAAAAAATATGAATCAAAAAGGAATCCATTTTATTGTCTTCGTTCTTTGGAAGTACCATTAAGTCAGCATCTTTTATGAGTCCTGAATGAGAAAGGATCAGCCATACACTTCTTGATAGATAACTAATGGAAGCATGTCCATTCATGATTGAAAGGAAAACAATTTCAATCACTGCCTAGAGCAGAGCTTACATTGGCATGAAAGGAAGTGACGGCAAATGATCCAATCTAGTCTGTAATCTACTTTGTGTCCCTGCCAATTTCAAATAAGTAAATAAATAAATTGCTGAAAAGTTGTACTGTTAGCGAAATGTTTTCTCTAAAAA
Organism: Laticauda colubrina; assembly: GCA_015471245.1. Lineage (NCBI taxonomy): Eukaryota > Metazoa > Chordata > Lepidosauria > Squamata > Elapidae > Laticauda > Laticauda colubrina. Next base: position 16,583,793 of record BLBF01000073.1, read on the forward strand.
ATATATCACCAACATAAAGAGAACTTGATTAGAATAGAGTAGAGTAGAGTAGAGTAAAATAGAATAGAACAGAACAGAACAGAACAGAACAGAATAGCAGAGTTGGAAGGGACCTTGGAGGTCTTCTAGTCCAACCCCCTGCTCAAGCAGGAGAACCTATACCTTAATAACGAATTTAGGTTATGTTCTTTATACTTTTAGCTTAATAACTACATTTTCTTGGGAAGGGATAATATTGTACCATATAGTACAATATCTTAATCCGTATGTTTTTTAACAATGCCTTTTATATCATTGTTTGACTTAGTTGCATTTTAAATGGAAGGAAACTGAACAAAGAAAACTTAATATTGACTTATTTAATGCATAA
>BLBF01000073.1:16612448-16625891 GCA_015471245.1 Laticauda colubrina
CCTTCCTTCCTTCCTTCCTTCCTTCCTTCCTTCCTTCCTTCCTTCCTCCCTCCCTCCCTCCCTCCCTCCCTCCCTCCCTCCCTCCCTTCCTTGTATTTTGATTTAAATTGCTAGTTGATGGAGATTCATTTTTTAAAATATATCTACTACACTGATCATATTATGTATATTAAGGAACAATGAACAAGCACAAGGATTATAGAAAAATGTCATTATCAAGGTGTTGGGGTGCATGGAGGACAGAAGAACCAAACATGTCTTTGAAGAATAGGGTTCACTGAGAGATCTATTGCCTATCTCTGTAATACCTGAAAGAAGTTGAGCTACTCATCAGGGGGAAAATATGTCATAAGTCTTGCTCCAAATAATTTCTCTTTTTCTCTCAGTCTCCAGATTTAGAGGACCATGGATTATGTTATGTAAGAATTTTGGATTTGCATTGACTCTAATCTGAGTCATCTACTTGGAGAAAGCTAGTCTAAAAACTATCAGAGGATCCAAACTGATTTAATCTTTGTCTTATTAATAATTAAATCTAGTGATCTGTCTGATTTATTATTCTTCCCCATTGATCACATTTCTTTGCATGTGCTCCTTCTTGAAAATAAATATTTGATACTGAAGTAAGAGTTGATAAATCCAAAACAATTTTTTTGCTGCATTTATCCCATTCTTTTTGAATGCTACTTATTATGATCCCTTATAGATTGTGTTTTTCTCTTTTTTGTATCAGATTAAGAAAATTTATACATGGGGTCAAAAGGGGGAGGTTTTTTTAAAAAAATCTGGTAGTCCTTCTTCCACTGGAACTATCTAACCATAAGGTATTACAATCCAATTTGTCATCCATATTAATAGTACCACTCCACCTTATTCTTTCAAATTTCATAAAATCCTCAACTTTACCATATATTTCCCAATATATCAAATGTTCCACATGCAGTTTGCTACACAGTCTTTTTGGGTGAGAGTGATGGCCTAGTAGTTAAAGACCGTGAGCAAGGTCAGCTGGAAAGTCAACAGTCCGGGTTTGAGCGCCACATGACAGGATGAGCTCCCATTACTTGCCTCAGCTCCTGCCAACTTAGCAGTCCGAAAGCATACAAATGCGAGTAGATAAATAAGTAGTACTTTGATGGGAAGGTAACAGCACTCTGTGCACCTTGGCGTATAGTCATGCTGGCACAGAAATGTCTTCAGACAATACTTGTTCCCTTGGTTAAGAAACAGAGAGGAGCATAACTCCCCTAGAGTCAGACATGACTGGATGGGAAAATCTTTATCTTTTACAAATCTTCCTCATGTAGGACCTTTTTAGTGGTGTCAGCCATTTTCCTACTGAGCCAAATCCCCAGTGAGCTTCTTCAAAAGACATTTTGATCACTCAAAATGATCACTCAGCCCTGATCTTTTGATTCATTCTTCTCCAATCTTTTCCTGCCTTTAAATGCTTCTTTAGTTCTACTAGTTCCGGGTGCTACTGCTTTAGTTGGCTGCTGGTTTTTTTTTTTTTTTCCTAGCTTTAGTTGCTCAGATCCAAGCTTCATACCTTTGCTACTTCTTTTGACAAGACAGTTTGGCTTGTCACCCCAGCCACCTGCAAGCTGCAAGTAAATCCCCCCCCCCATGCTTCTAACTCTACTCACATCACACACCAATCGCTTGATCACAACTGTCTGTTCCTATTTTTGTCCACACAGCCTTGTCAGCATAAGCAGATTGTTGTCATTTAAATGAAATGGAAAACAGAACTGTTTCAAGGAGCTCCTTTCTACGATGCTACTTTCCTTCCCTAGCTGACTTGATTTTTTTGTTCTATTTAGTGGTAGGAGAATGTATTATAGGGGGATTGTACTTCAGTATGGGCAGTCCCCAATTTATGACCATAATTAACAGATAATAGATAACAGATAATCAGAGTTGGAAGGAACCTTGTAGGTCATCTAGTCCAATCCCTTGCCCAAGCAGGAGACCCGTCACCATTTCTGACAGATGGGAGTCCAGTCTGTTCTTGAAAGTCTCAAGTGATGAGGCTCCCCCAACTTCCAAGGGCAAGCTGTTCCATTGGTTGATTGTTCTCACTGTCAGAAAGTTTCTCCTTATTTCTAGATTAAATCTCTCCTTGTTCAGTTTCATCCATTTCCTTGTCTGGCCTTCAGGTGCTTTGGAGAATAACTTTTATGAGCTACCAGTATGCAGCAGCAGCCTTCTAAATTGCATTAACAGAGGGAAACAGTCGAGATCCAGTGAGGTACTAATGCCACTCTACAAAGCCTTAGTAAGACCACACCTAGAGTACTGCATCCAGTTTTGTTCACCACATTATAAAAAAGACATTGAGACTCTAGAAAAAGTACAGAGAAGAGCAACCAGGATGATTAGGGGACTGGAGACTAAACCATATGAGGAACGGTTGCAAGAACTGGGCATGGCTAGTCTAGAGAAGGACCAGGGGAGACAGGATAGAGGTCTTCCAATATTTGAGGGGCTGCCACAGAGAGGAAGGGGTCAAGCTATTTGGTAAAGCACTTGAAGGTCAGACAAGGAATTATGGATGGAAACTGAACAAGGAGAGTTTTAACCTGGAAATAAGGAGAAACTTTCTGACAGTGAGAACAATCAACCCATGGAACAGCTTGCCCTCAGAAGTTGTGGAAGCGCCATCACTTGAGACTTTCAAGAAGAGATTGGACTGCCATTTGTCAGAAATGGTGACGGGTCTCCTGCTTGGGCAAAGGATTGGACTAGATGATCTATAAGGTCCCTTCCAACTCTGATTATCTGATATCTGCATATAAGTCTAAGTGCCATTGCTATCCTCAGTCCACAATTTAAGGTTAAAAAAAGGAAAAAAATTAACTTTGGAAATGACTTCAAATGATTAGCAACACTCTGGGTAACATAAAAAGTAGTCGGCAATTATAGACTTTTAGTAACCATGTCAATTTATCTATGTGGCCACATGTTTCATGTTTGAAGGCAATCCTTTATTATAGAAGTGGGCCATTTTTTATGACTAGAGAGTACACTTGAACAAAAATACAAAGCTCCCAGCGTCACCACTGTGAGATCTCTGGGAACCACAAAATCAAACTGGGGAGCAAAATACTACGAGGGATTGCCTACCCTTGCTCTCTTGAAACAGCTTGTTTTTCCAAAATTGGCTTAACAATAAGGAAGGAGATCAAGGCATTAATTACTTAACAACAGAAAACTTATGGGCATCCGACATCTGTCCTCTGGACACAGTATTCCCCACTCTAGTGAGAGATTTGCATTTAGATTATGGTAAGGGTTTGTTATTTATCTTAGAATGCCTAGATATGTCTTTTATTTGGAGATATGTTCTAAAGCAAGGAAGAAATCTGGATCTATCATAATCTCCTGTTTTTAATACCTGTAATGTAGAACAGACAAAGAAGAGAAAAACAAACGAAGCAACATTGTCATTCCCTTAATTGCAGGAATATCTGAAAAGCTTAGGAGAATTTTCAACCAACACAGACACACTTTAAATCCCAAAATACACTAAGACAGAAGCTTGTCCACCTCAAGGATAAAACACCCAGATACAAACTGAGCAACGTGATATAAAGCAGTACAATGCAGCGAGACATGTGCAGATTTGTACATTGGAGAAACAAAACAACCACTTCACAAATGCATGGCACAACATAGGAGAGCAAACCCATCAAGATTCAGCAGTCCATCTATATCTGAAAGACAAAGGTCATTCTTTTGAAGATAGTAAAGTCCACATTCCAGACAGGAGTGGTGCTATGGTGGAGCTCTCACCTCACAATGAGGTGGTTGTGAGTTTGATCCTAGGTAGAGACAGACATCCCTATCTCTGGGCACAATGAGAATATATCTGCTGAACAAAATTCTGCATTGGTGACAGGAAAGGCATCTGGCCATTATAATCCATTCAGTTGCCCAGACTCCATCCCACAAGGGATTATGGGGTTGTTAAAAGATGATGAAAGCCCACATTATGGACAGAGAGGACCACTGGTTTGAAAAAGGAGTCAAAGAGGCCATCTACACAGCCCTCTCTCAACGGAGTGTGAGGAGGATACAACAACACTGTCTCCTGTTTACAACACAGTCCTTTCAGCAGTTCCAAGAAGATTCCATACCCATTTGCACTCAGATTCAGGTCACCCTGAAGGCACAGCTAAACCTCCAAGAGGCCTCTATGACTCTCAGAAAGAAGTGCTAATGGCCAGATGACCACAAGGAATATAAATCTTTCCTTCTCCACCATTCAGTCAAAACTGAAGAAGCTTCTCGGATGAGAAACGATACATTTTCAAGGAAGAAAAACAAACAATCCAGTTGCTTTTTGAAAAAGCACCATGACTTGGATGGCTGAGAATCTCCATCGACATGATCACTAAAACGCCCTAAGGGCTACAGCTTCCTTTTCATCCTTTGGTATCATCCTGTGATATGCATTTTTACAGCTCAAATCTGGTAGCCATAGGCACACAAACGTCAGAGTAACAATAGTTTATAAATAGCATTTTTTTTGAAAGCAAGATTTGTTTTTGTCAGCCTTCTTAGATGCAATTTAGCTGCTTGATTGCTGTTTTAAGTGGAGTTTCATACTGAACAAGCCATCACTCAAATAACTGGTTGCTCAACACTTTTTATTCAGGCTTCATTTATTTATTTTTTTAATTGACAACAGGAATGTGATGTTACACAGCCTTTTGACTGCAATTCCAAACCTTCCTTGCACAGTTTCTCTTTTTTGTTGCTGTTGCATACTTCAACACATACTTTAAACTTTCTCTTTTTGTATTCTTTTACTTTTTCCCCAAAGAAAAAAATATAAAAGTCAGAATAAAAAAATACAAGAATTACAAACAAGAAACACAAAGAAAGAATAGAAAAAAGTGTATATAACAAATATAAAATTAACAGTAAACATATAACCATCACCCTGGTGAAGTGCTGATACCTGTATCTCAAACAAATTTAATAGGTTTCCCTCCTCCCCCGTGCATTACAGAGTCTACACATAGACATATATTTTCCATCTAGGCTTGCTAAATTACTGTTTTGCATCACATTCTCTTCACAAATATTGCAAATATAAAAAATCTCTGTCAATCAAATCGATCCAATACCTGCTAAGAAGCTGTTAACTGTTAAACACCCCCCCTCCAAATAAATTAATCTTCAAAGTCTTCTGTTCATAGTCCATTGTTATATTTAATTTACAGAAACTCCACAAACAGCTTCCAGTCTCTTCAAAACTTGTCCAAACCACAGTATCTAATCAACATGGTTAATTTTGCCATCTCTAAACTTTCCAATACACTTGGAAGAATCTCCTAAGCATCTGAGTGAAGAGAGTAGGAGAGAGCAAGTCAGGGCAATGTGAAGGTTGCTCTAGATATGGGACAAAGCCAAGCAGTTGGCCTTCCCACCCATCTGTCTACAATTAAGTTGAGAACCAAAGATTCTAGGAGCAGAGATTTCAATTCTGTCAACCACCCAAATTTGTCTAGCTTACAAACTGGGAGGTACAGATGAAACAAAACAAAGCAAAAACAACAACCCACCACTGTTAGACCGATAGAATGGCAAGTAAAAGAAATACCAAATTATTTGACACCCATCCTTTGGACAAATTCAAGCCTAAGAGCAGGGGTAGGATGCAAATATATTTCCTCCTGGTTCTGTGGGTATGACAAGGTGGGAGTGGCTAGGTGGGTATGGCCATGTGACTGGGTGGGCATGGCTTTTTTTTTTTTGCTCAGCACCCCCCACCACTCCTTTTTTGGGAGGGGGGCCTCCCGGGCCTCAGGGAAGCCTCCTGGGAACAAAAATGGGCTCCCTGAGGCTCACAAGTCAAAAAATGGAGCATTGGAGGGCTCAAATGTCCCCCTGCGCACACTTTTTTGCCTCCTGAGCCCCAGGGAACCCTCCTGGGCAAAGCAGTAAGATAGTGAGGGGGATCCTGGCACAGCTGATTGTCGGAACAGCTGATCATCAGGAGGAAAAAGAAAAAAGAAGTACCGGTTCAGCCAAACCGGTCGATGTTTTTTTACTACTGGTTCGGCCGAATGGTAGCATTTTTTACTACCAGTTTGCCCGAACTGGGTCAAACCAGTAGAATACCATCACTACCTAAGAGCCCTGCCTAGCTGTGATAAGTTTAAAGCCTGGGAACTTCTACCAAATTCCTGACAAATAGAAATGATACCTATTGAAATATATTGTGCAGATTCAGCATACACAGTCTCATTTACCTGGCCAGATATAAATGGCCAGAGAGGCACGGCTGCTTTCTCATTCAGCTGTCATACGGTCAATTGAACACTAGCAAGCCTTTTACAACGGCGGTTTCATCTTCCTCAGTTTGTTAAGTGGCTAATTACAAAGGTTCACAAAAGACATGACATGAGGGAAGGGCAAAGCTGCATTCATGTCAGGGGCCCCCAGGAGGAACAAGTGTCATTTGTGAAAACAAAGCACAAAATTAAACAGTGTCTGTACGGTAATGAGCTTCAAGGAATTGGTGGTTAATGGGGGGAAAGCACACCCTTCCCAACAGAAACAAAAGCACTCCAAATAGTTCTTTTTTACATGTGTCAACCCGCCCCTTATGTAACCCTTCATGAACACCAAATCCATTGTTAAGATGATATTCTCAGGCAAGACTGTATGCTAACAAGCTAAATAAAAGAGGGGGGTCTCCCATTTATTTGATCATACGATTTTCATTTCCCCTTCCATGCCAAGTCAAGAATAGCTGTAAAAATTCCTGCCACCTGTCTGGGAGGCTGCCTTTCTCTCCAGATTAGAAGGCCTTAAAAGGATGCCACAGGACCTATTACTAGAACATAAGCCATGGTTTATTTCAGGTCAAATGGAACCAGTTTCTTAGCAAATCTGTAATCTTGCTCACAAGTCCTCCAACTGCAAAATATCATAAGCTTCCATCCATCAGTCAACTTTAAAGGTGAATGTGTAGCAGGCTGAACATGCCTATATTGGATGGCATCTTTTAATAAGAGGAGGAGAGAAAAAAGAAGAAGAATCTCTCCTTTATTGCACTGTTTTCCTTTTTTAATCAGAGCTCCTTTCAGAATCGTAGTTCGCTTCATTATATAAGACATCTGCAAATATATATAATTTATTTCCCGGTGGGAAAACTCAATCCCCTTTAATGTATTCATGAAAGGTGAATGCATAGTGTTTTAGATATGACAAAGGCATCATAATATGTAGTGTATACATATATGAGGGGTGTGTGTGTGTGTGTGTGTGTGTGTGTGTGTGTGTGTGGTTAAGCTTCCCTAATATGGCATGATTCATGAATTTGTAAGTGAACAAAAGCAGACATATTTATGTGGAACCAAATCAGATGTGGTATATTTCAGTAAATATGATGAGAAATGGTGCAAATGCTCTCAGTGTACATAACAGAAAAGATACATTCGTCAATAATCATAAGCTACAACACTTAATAAAAGTCATAGGGTACAATAAGCAATCCAATCCAATCTTTAAAGTTTCAAAACAGTAAGTAAGACTAATGCAAATGTGTGGACATTCTTTCAATCAGAATATTTTAGAATATCTCCTTTGGGGAAAATAACATCTTCCAAATATTTCCAGTAACCAGCAAAGACTCCAAGACTTTCTAGGCTTTGCTTTGAATTTTTTCACCCATTCTTCTTTGCTGAATTCTGCTTCTTCAGAAATCTTATCATGTTTTCTTGCATGCCATGGATGGAATAGAGGGATTGAATCAAGGTCATGTGAAGTTCTAGTACCACTTTACAAGACCTCAGTAAGATCACACTTTGAAAACTGCATCCAGTGTTGGTCACCACAACCCCCCCCCCAAAAAAAAAAAAAAAAAAAAAGATGTTGAGGTTCTGGAATGAGTGCACAGGAGAGCAAAGAAAAATGATAAGGGGACTGGAGGCTAAATATATGAAGAACGGTTACAGAAACTGGGCATGTCTAGTCTAATGAAAAGAAGGCCCAGGGGTGACATGACAGCAGTGTTTCAATATCTAAGGAGTTGCCATAAAGAAGAGGGGCTCAACCTATTTTCCAAACTACCAGAAAGCAAGACAAGAAATAATGAATGAAAACTGTCATGCTGCTGGTGGAGACTGACTCTGAGGGAGAGGAGAAACAGCCAACAGGGAGTGGAAGTGTGACTCCAAAGGTTGTGGAGGAGGCTGGGGAAGGGCAGAAATCATCTGAGCAGTCCGAGGAGGACCCAGGCCCATCCCCTCTCCATCCTAGGGCATGCAGGGAGGAGAGGATAAGAGAAAGATGTGGTCTACTCAGGAGGAGAGGGCCTTGATCCTCTTCATGGACTGCAGCTGTGATAACTGAATAAGAGGTCTGACATGCTTACGGGCAAACACCGGAAACAAAGCATGGAAATATATCTAGTTTATGGTTCCTCTCTGAGTTTGGCATCCTTCCTAGTGTATGTTATCTGCGGATGTCCTCCAGCCCTTATCTTGCCTGGTTTGTGTTGCCTTTTTCCTTCTTCTTGTAACTGTTTGTGTGGGAGTTTTTTATCTTCCATCAAGAATATTTGGAGTTTGGGAACAAAGTGAAGGAATAAAAGGGGCTTCATCTGCTTTCTGTGACTGTGTTTGTTTTGTATCCCACCCTGGATCATCAAAGAAAACTAACCAAGGAGAGAAGTAACCTGGAACTAAGGAGAAATTTCCTAGCTGTGGGAGTAATCAACCAATGGACTAACTTGCCTTCAGAAGTTGTGGGCGCTCCATCACTGGAGGCTTTTAAGAAGAAACTGGACAGTCATTTGTCTGGAATGGTAGAGGGTCTCCTGCTGAAGGAGAAGGTTAGACTAGAAGACCTCCGAGATCCCTTCCTTCTCTGTTATTCTTTGTTCTATGCTGGAGATCTTTTGCCAGCATTCAATAGTATCCAAGACCAGGAAGGCTATTCTTAAGCTTTTCTGCTTCCTGTCAAATAACTTTTATCTGATTTGGAAGTATATTTGAGATGGATGCTTTTACAATTTTTAGATTTTTTTTCAAAAAAATCTCATCTAATCTTTACAGGCAATCCTTGATTTACAATCATTTACTGACCTTTTGAAGTTACAATGGCATCAAAAAAAAGTGACTTATGACCATTTATCACACTAATGACCATTGCAGCCTCCCCAGGGGAGGGATTCTACCAGTTCACACCTATTCACGAGAACCAGTTGTTAACATTCTAAGCAGTTCAGAGAACCGGTTGTTAGAAGAAATTACTGGGCTAATCCTGTAAGGAAGGCAGGAAGGAAACATTCTGGGGTTGCTTTAGAAACTGCCTCTCCATTAACCCATTCTTGGCAGGACTAGACTTCCTGTCTCAGGAACTTCTCTGGAATTTTTTGTTCCTCCTTTGCTGGTACTTTGCTTATGTGGAGTGACCATTCAAAGATACAAAGGCACTGAAAAAAGTGACTTATTACCATTTTTCACATTTACGACTGTTGCAGCATCCCCACACTCACGAGAGGCCAGGCGAGCAGAGGCATGCCTCGATGTAAGTGAAGTTGAGTTGGCCAGCCAGTCACATGACCACCAAATCACACCCACCACCTAAGCCATGCCCACAGAACCAGTTGTTAAAAAATTTGAATCCCGCCCCTGAGCCTCCCCCATGGTCACGTGATTTACATTTGGATGCTTGACAACTGGTTCATATTTATGACCATTGCTGCATCCCAAGGGGTTGTGTGATCCCCTTTTGTGACTTCTGACAAGGAAAGCCAATGGGGAAGCCAGATTCACTTGACAACCATGTTACTAACTGAACAACTGCAGTGATTCACTCAAACAACTGTGCCAAGAAAGGTCATAGAATGGGGGATGTCTCACTTAGCAACATAAATGTTGGCCTCAATTGTGGTTATAAGTCGAGTTCTACCTGTACAAACAAAAAGAAAATAATTCAGGAAATGGGGGGATTCATAGACTGCATCTCCATGTGATAAGGAGGCAAGCAGAATCTGATAGATATTATTAACCTCCAGAGGACACTGTTAATGCCGCTGTCAGGATTCCGGCAGTCACCCCAATTAAATCATGAGTCTTGAGCCAAACTTCCAAAACTTCAGAAGTATTTATTGGGAATTAACATGTCTGGCACTGCCTGGGTGTAGCCGACTCTGAGACATATAATTCATTGTCACCCTTGACTCTGGTTTTCCCCCACCCCCTGGGGCAATATCATATTCTCCAATGGGACACATCCACAGCTAAGAGTCATTAATCATGTTCTCCAGTTAGAATTTTGCGTGGCAGAAACTTCAGTCATCTAGTTACTATCTTTGAAAAACTATTTATGGAATGCGCCTTCGCTTTCCAAGTTGCTGCACTGCTCTTTCAAATCCCTTCCCTCCCCCCTTCCTTTCTGTTGGCTACTCTAAAAAGACCATAGAAAGATTTTATGAGTTGACGGCCAGATTTAAAATAAAAATTGTCTCAGGATTTCCTGCCGTTCCCTTTATACATCTGGTAAGTACATATACTACAAATATTTGTGGAGAGGGCAATTGTCTTTATCTAAAACTTCAGAAATGAGTTCTTGGGTCTCAGGTGATGAGAACATTTGGGTATCTACTTATCCACAAAGATTTTTCCTCGTGAGCAGGATAAAGTTGCCAAGTTAATAAATCTTTCATTAAAAATGAATACTAAATATTCTTGAGACTGCTTTATAATACAGCACTAATGTCTTTTTTAAAATGTCATGTCTAGCCTATTCATTTAAAATTTTAAGCATTGCACTGTTTTGCTTCTCTACAATACCTTCCCCCCAACGCACACACCTCCCAGCCCCAAACCCGAGCCACACTGTTATTAAAGAATGGAAGTTTTCTGGTGAATGAAGCAGTCCAACTGCTTTTCATGACAAAGCTTGTAATTAGAAGACCAATTTAATAGTGAATCAGGCAGAAATATTCAAACCATGACAAATGGCTTTAATAATGCAGCTTGCAAAGCCTGAACAGAAATAAATTTCACTCCCAAAACTCTGGTGCTTTTCTTTTTCTTTCTTTCTTTCTTTCTTTCTTTCTTTCTTTCTTTCTTTCTTTCTCCCCCCCCCTGACTGCCTGGAAGATGAAACTGTCCAGGAGGGGTTTTATTTCCTTATACAGTAACCCTTTTACAGATTTTTAAGTGGGCCAAATAGCTTGCAAATGCGAACGCATCCTTCAAAACTCTGGAGGTTTTTTTTTTTCCCCTGAAGGTACATTGGGTCTCAAACCCCATCCCAGAGGAAAAAAAAGATTTATTTTCCTTTGACATTCTGCAGTGCCACTGCAAGGCTGTTTTATCATTATAACCGTGCCTTGCAATAGACAGAGGCTACAGCAGCCAGAGAATTGAAAGGTAATTTCAATTTTTTTTGTCATAAGTTGGTTAAACCGTATGCATTCCATGGTCCTGAAAAATTTGGCCATTCTGCCCATGCCAAGGCTTTGTAATTGGATAGTAAGCATGTTCAAAGACTAATTTAGTGAATTGCACAATATTTTAAATGGAATTATGCAGGTTTATGAGCCCTCAGAGGGTTGAACTAGCAGCCTCCAGAGGACAGCTGTTTATCAGTAAATGATATTAGCAGCTCACACCTACCTTTTGTCTTCATTATATTGTTGCTCTTCCAATCGTAGGTCACACCTGAGGCCTGCTTTGATAATTTGTCATTATTGTCTTGCCCACTGGAGCACAAAGTTGATAAAACAAAGGCTTCTCACTTTATACACTATATTGAAAGTGGAGGAATCCTTTTATGTTGTTATTATTATTACCATGATTAGCCATCCCTATTCAACTTTATATAAGAAAGGCTCTAGCCTGCCAAATAAAAAGGGATATCCTTCCAAGCCTGTGCAAAATTCACACAAATTTGGAGTTTATTATATGTGATAAAAATCAACCTTTCAGGTTTTCATACAACTGGAGACTCTTGAACAATAAATAAGAGCTTTATTATGGAGTGTTTGCAAAAGGGAATTCTGCACTCATGGGCGGAGCCACAGAAGACATTTCTCCTAGAAAGGCTGGGGTTTATATACAGTTTCAAATATATACAGTCACTGCCCCTTTCCGGGTTCACAATCTATCAATCCAGCTACTCATCACCCTACGCAACACCTTACTATTGTAGTATACCATCTGTTTCCTTGTCTTGTTTCCATTTCCAGTAATCTTCATTATTAACATGACACTGGACTGCGTGGCCTGCCAAATATATTACCTTCATACAAAACATTATTCTTACATAATATTCCAGTAAATTGTCTTAGGTTAACAAAGAGGTTAAAAATGGCATTACCATTGCTTTATATTTTCACAGGTATAATTTTACATAACACATTATAGCTTTTTCATTTCTTTGTCAAGGTTACACCAAAGAGGGGTTTGCGAATGCCAGCCCTGTCGCTGCCCTGTAATACAGAACAACCTAGGTGCGTTCCCAAATATTTTTAAATTAAACATTACAAAAATGGTTAAACTTATGAAACTGTGACAATTTCGTGCTTCTGAGAAGTAATTCATTCTTGGATGAAAATGATGCCAAAATATTATATGATGTAATTCAAAAATAATATGGTAGTCAAAGTATCATATAGAAGTAAGCCAGCCATGGGCTGCAACTGCCAAAAAAGCCAACATGGTTCTAGGCTGCATACACAGAGGGACAGAATCAAGATCACATGAAGTGTTAATACCACTTTATAATGCCTTGGTAAGGCCACACATGGAATACTGCATCCAGTTTTGGTTGCCACAATGTAAATAAGATGTTGAACCTCTAGAAAGAGTGCAGAGAAGAGCAACAAAGATGATTGCGGGACTGGAGGCTAAAACATATGAAGAATGGTTGCTGGAAGTGAGTATGTCTAATTTGATGAAAAGAAGGACTGGAGTGATGTAATATCAGTGTTCCAACATCTCAGGGGCTGCCCCAAAGAAGAGGGAGTCAAGTTATTCTCCAAAGCACCTAAGGGCAGGACAAGAAGCAATGGATGGAAACTAATCAAGGAGAGAAGCCACCTGGAATTGAGGAGAAACTTCCTAACAGTGAGGACAATTAACCAATGGAACAGCTTGCCTTCAGTCGTTGTGGGTGTTTCATCACTAGAGGTTGAAATTTCCTGCCAGTTAGACTAATTAATCAGTGGAACAACTTGCCTCCAGAAGTTGTAAATGCTCCAATACTGGAAGTTTTCAAGAAGAGATTGGATAACTATTTATCTGAAATGGTATAGGGTTTCCTGCTTAAACAGGAGATTGGACTAGAAAACCTCCAAGGTCCCTTCCATTATTCTGCTGTTCTCTTCTATTCTGTTCTGTTCTGTTCTGTTCTATTCTATTCTATTCTATTCTATTCTATTCTATTCTATTCTATTCTATTCTATTCTAT
>BLBF01000073.1:16641080-16655569 GCA_015471245.1 Laticauda colubrina
CAACTTTGTAAATGACTCAGAGTGTGCTGTAAAGCACTGTGGAGCAGTATATAAGTCTAAGTGCTTTTGGCTAATGCACGGCTGTCAAATTTATAGGCTGGGGCTGGATCTGGCCCACAGGGTGCTTAAGCCCATGTCACACTGAACCAATGGATGCAAAAAACCTTGCCATCCGTTCGAAAACGCGATGTACTCACAGCCTCCGTTTGGCTTCCTCTTTATCTGTCCAGCATCCGTTTATGGACGTTTCATCTGCTCCAAAAGTTTTGGGCTGCCCAAAACTTTTGCACGGTAAATGTATCCAGTTCGTCCGTTCTGCATCCGCTACGCATCCGCTAGGCATCCGTTCTGCATCCGTTACGCATCCGCTATATCTGCTAGGCGTCCGCTGCGCATCCACGCAACTCCATCCGCTCCAGCGGTAAACGGACGCAAGGAGGAAGCGGAACGGACGCAGAATGGATGCCTAGCGGATGCAGAACATAAACAAAGCATTTAAAACAGAAAAAACGTTCACAGGGGGGACCTATCTCGGATATTAAGGATGTCTAGAGGATGCCTAGAGGATGCCTAGCAGAAAACCTATACTGCCTATAAAAAGGGGGAGCAACTTGCCTGCATCTCACTTTCAGAACAGCAGCCCAACGGTGCAGCCCTCTGCAGCCTTCATCTGGCTCTTCCTCTTCCACAGCATCCAGTCATGTCCACCGTGGATTGTAACAAAGTCCTTTTGGCAGCCACCATCGTTCTGCAACAGTGCAAAGCCATCTGCAGGCTCTGTGAACTCTACTGCGAGAAGAAAAGGAGCCACCCAAAAAGAGTCTGGATCCGAAGATGGTTCACCAGAAGAGCAGAGGACGGACTGTACAACAAGCTGATGGTGGAGCTCAGGAACGAAGACACTCGGGTGTTCCAGAACTTCATGAGGATGCCTCCAGCCATGTTTGATGAAGTTGTGCAGTGGCTGACACCCAGGTTGACCAAGCAGAGCACCAGATTCTGGCCCAGCCTGGAACCTGGGCTCAAGGTGGCACTCACTCTGCGCCACCTGGCCTCAGGGACCTCCTACAGGAGCATGCAGTACGGCTGGAGGGTGCCATCCAACACCATCAGCATTGTGGTCAGAGAAGTGGTGCAGGCCATCATCGAAGAATACAAGGAGGAGCTCCTCCAGTACCCCTCCGCTGAAGAAGGATGGAAGAAAGTTGCAGAGCAGTGGTATCAGAAGTGGAACTTACCACACAGTGTTGGAGCCATAGATGGCAAGCACGTGGCCTGCAAAGCTCCAGCCAAGTCAGGGTCCACTTATGTCAACTCCAAGGGCTTCTTCAGCATCATCCTCTTCACCATGGTCGATGCTGACTACAAATTCATGTACATCGATGCTTCAGGCAGCGGCTCATCTTCAGATGCCCAGGTATACAATGCCAGTCACCTCAAGGAGGAGCTGGAAGGCAACCTCATCGTGGGCTTCCCAGATCCAGAACCCCTGCACAATGACACACAAGATGTGCCCTACTTCATCGTGGGGGATGATGCCTTCTCCCTCCCAACCTACCTCATGAAGCCCTACACTTCCAGACTCCTCACCCGTGAAGAGAGCATCTTCAACTACAGGCTGTCCAGGGCAAGGCGGGTGGTGGAGAACACCTTTGGCATCCTGGCCAACAGGTTCCAGGTACTTCTCACCACCATGCAGCATTGCCCAGAGACTGTGACATTGCCCATTGCTGCATCCTGCACAATCTCATGCACACCTGCTACCCAGTCTTGCAGAACAGGCTCGTGGACCTCCAGCAAGGCAATGGGGACATGGAGCCTGGGGAATGGAGGCAAGAGCAAAACCTGATCGACACTGAGGATGTGCAAGGCCCCAACAGAGCTTCATGTGAAGAGAAGAAGCAGCGCAACCTCCTGAGACAATGGTGCAACTCCCCAGCTGGAGAAGTGAAGTGGCAAGACAGGATGGTAGATGCTTAATGGATGCTTCCTTCAGCCTGTCTCATCACACGGATGAGATTGGGCCATGTATGTTTGGATGGCCTACAATGAACAGGGCGTTTAATAAAGAGTTGTGTTTGTGTTGACATGTGTGGATAATTATTACATTATTATTGATAATAAAGGGCCGTAGGTGTGGCACCTGGGAGGGTGGACCATACAGTCCCACTATGCTTGCACTGGAGGTTTATCTATCCCACAGCTATTACCCATCCCACAGGTATCCCTGCCCATCCCACAGCTATCTCAACCCATCCCACAGCTATCTTAACCCATCCCACAAGCATGCAAAGGCTTCAACCATTTCTAAAAGTTTCTAGCAAGACTTTATTAAAAAAAAGAAATGCAGCAAGTGTGTGAATCAAAACTAGACTTTATTAACAAGAAGTTATAAGACAAAAATGAGTCTCTGGCACTCCTCTTGGTCGCTCAGTCTCAGGGGTGAAGGGTGCAGGTGCTGTGGAGGTGGCTGGTGCTGGAGTGCTTGTCATCAGCTCCTCCAGAAGCAGATGCAGCAGAAGCCCCAGCCCCAGAAGAGCGAGCCCGTGCTGCAGAAGCCCCAGCAGAACCAGAGTGAGGCCCAGGGGGCGGGAGGGTAGCCCTGTCACTCTTGCCAGGGCTGGCAGCAGATGGCTGAGGCTTGCTGTGCTTCCGCATGGTTGTGGGGTTGCTGGCTGGCAGGGAGGCTGGCAGGAACAAAGGCTGGCAGGGAGGCTGGCACCAAGGCAGGCACCAAGGTTGGCAGGGAGGCAGGCACCAAGGCTGGCAGGAAGGCTGGCTGGCAGGCAGGCAGGCAGGCACCAACGCTGGCAGGCAGACATGAACCTAGGCTGGCAGGGAGGCTGGCAGCAAGGCTGGCAGGCAGACATGCAGGCAGGGCAGGCAAGGCAGCCAATCCGTCCGGCAGCAGGTCTTTCCTCTGAATGGCGACCTGCTTCCGAGCTGCTTCCGTTATATCTGCGGGGCTGATGCAATGCATCCTCCCCGCATGCGCAATTAATGCCAGACATCCATTAGGCTTCTGCTGTGCATCCGCTTCATCCGTTTGGCGTCCGCTCTGCATCCGCTGCATCCGTTCCACGTCTGCTTTGCTGATGTCCCCCGGAAGCCGCTGGGCTTCCGTTCCGCATCTGCTTTGCATCCGCCCTGCGTCCTCCCCGCGTCCGTGTCATCCGCTCCGGTTATGCAAATTTTTGCCCCTTTTGAGAGCGGATAACAACGGATGGAACATTTTGCTCGTCCGCTGTGTCCTTTTTGCATCCGTTGGGCAGTGTGACATGGTCTTTAGATCTGGCCCATGGAGCTGCTCTGGAAACAGCAAAGGACTGGCCCACAGTGCCTTTGCCAGTGAAAATGGAGGCCAGGAAGTCTACATGTGGTCTTTGCGAGCTCCATTTTCTCTGGCAGAGGATTACAGGATGCTGTCCCAGTCAAAATCAGAGATTGGGAGTCCATTTTTGCTGACAGAGTGCTCGGGCCACCACAGATGCCCCTGACATGAGTGATATCAAGCTGGCCATGCCCACCCTAGCCATGCCCACCGCAGTCCCCCAAGTCAAACACAACCTTGATGTGACCCCTAGTGAAATTGTGATTGACACCCCTGGCCTAATGTCAGTTCCCAATAACCTATCCCCTTTTAGAAACAATGTGATTTCTAAATCTTTCCATATCCGTTGCGAGTTGTTCCCATTTCTGAAAAAGAAACACCCCCCCTTGCTATTTGATCCACTCGTAGTTCTGCTGAGGTTATCATTAATTTTATTCTCCTGAGCATTGTTTATCTCCCTCCAAATAGAATAATTAGGATTCTTTGGACCAATGTGACAAGTGGGTTGCTATTGGCAGTGTTAAGATTGTGCATGACACAAGTGCCCCATTTTATGTTTCTTCTTCCTCCCTTCCCCATACACATCCCTCTGCTTCCCCGCCCCCACTTCCTGCATTGACTACTCATGAACTTTTGACATTCATTAAAGTTAGCCTAAAGTCATTCTTATTGGTCTCTGCATCTGTACACAGATGCATGCATGCATGCTCAGGACTGCTTAATGAGGATTGCTGACTTCTCATTCTACTTTGATTACTCTTTGGTTTAATGTGAGGTGCTAAGAAAATGATTTATTCTTTTCTGTGCATTTTCTTGTAGACAGAAGGCTTGAGGTATTTATTGTATGAGGGGAAGCCCACAATTTTAAGTTCAACCAACCTAATATGGATGTCCCAGAACATTATTAACATTCTTCTTTCCTACTTCTCCACTTTTTGTTGTGAAAATGCACAAAATGATATGATTTGTATCATAATATGATGAGAAATATCATCATTTCCATGTATGAGACAAAATGCACATTAATATAATGCAAATGCTGAAGCATGCTGTAAAATCAGAAAGAGACAGGATTGATTTATTTAGTGTATAGCATCTACAGAGGTCATGCAATCACAGATATACAAATTTAGCTTAAATAAAGACCAGAAAAAGGAGAAGCCAATTGGATTGAAATTTCTAAGTCTGCATGATGTTGGGATGACCTAGAGCTGTGGTTAGAATGCAGCATTGCAGGTTAATTCTGCCAACTGCCTGCAGTTCGATTTTCACCAACTCCAGGTTGACTCAGCCTTCCATCCTTCCAAGATCAGTAAAATGAGGACCCAGGTTGTTGAGAGAAATATGCTGATTTTGTAAATCACTTACAGAGGGCTGTAAAACATTGTGAGGCAATATATAAGTCTAAGTGTTATTGCTATAGCGCTATTTTGTTTTGTCTTCAAGAATGTATTGACCAACTGTAATTAAAAGCCTACTTAACTAAGCACCTTCCTAGTTGATCCCCTTTCTTTCTTTCTTTTTTCTTTTTAATAAACTTTATTAATCTTTTATATCTTTTAAAAACAAGCAAAAAGTGTAAATATCTTGACATTGACAGTTTGTGGCATTCATCTCTTATACTCCTATTTTGTGCATTATTTACAAATATATACACTTTATGCGAATGTAGACATTTAACAGATGGATGATGGAAGAATTAATGATCAGCAATATCTGTATGTTGCTTATCATTAATTCTTCCATCATCAACCTGTCTTAGTTCAAACCAATCATACCATTGTTCCCAAGCCCTATAATACCCAGACTCCTCTTTCTCTTGTCACATCAGGGTTAATTTATCCATCTCAGCACAAGTCATTATTTTTTGGATAATCAATTCATCTGGTGGTATATTTTTATGCTTCCAACACTGGGCACAGGCAATTCTAGCTGCCATTAAGATATGTAATTCTGTGTTTCTCACAAAATAAGGCCAGGCCTTATTTTTTTTTGATCCCCGAAAAAATGGCTAGGGCGTCTTTTTGGATGTGACTTAATTTCCTCCCCCACCTAGAGCAGCCCACGTGCATGTACCTCTCCACGAGGCCATTTCTATCAGCCAACAAAAGCTCCCCAAAGGCAGAGTCCCCAGCCACTTTGGGGCGAGGCGTGGCTGCCTGTGTCCCCTCACCATTAGGCAGTGTCTTTCAGGAGATGGAAGCTCCCATAGGGCAGTCCCAGCCACTTCGATCGGCTGGTTGAAGCAGCCTCAGGGTGAGCACCCATGCACACTCCCCTCACCCCGAGGCTGCTTCTACCGGCCAATCGAAGTGGCTGGTCACTGCCCTTGGGAAGCTTCCATTGCCTGAAAGACACTGCTTAATGGCAAAGGGATTAGGGCAGCCACGCCTTGCCCCGAAGTGGCTGGGGACTCTGCCTTCAGGGAGCTTTCAGCAGCTGATAGAAACGGCCTTGTGGAGAGGGGATTGTGCATGGGTGCTCACCCCGAGGCCGCTTCTACTATCCGTTCAAAGTGGCTGGTGACTCTGCCTTTGGGGAGCTTCTATTGGCTGATGTTCTATCAGTAGTAGATCAGAATATTCTAGCCTAGGCTACCTGCAGGGCACTACTAAAGGCAAGTTTTCTCCCCACCCCCCCACCCTTCCCCCCCATTTTTTTTCACCTCATGCAGTTCTAACAAACGATGTGAGAAATGGCGGGGAAATGCATGGTTTAAATAGGCCTAAATTTTGGGGGTCGGGCTTAATTTCACCTCATGCCAAGAAATCATGCTGGGCCTTCCTATTAGTGGAAGCCATATTGTTGGAGAAACACAGTACTACATATTTTATATTTCTCCCATATTTCTTTTTAAATATCCCCAACAAGAATAATTCCAGTTCCAATTCTATTTGTTTGTTAATGATCTCTTGCAACCATTTTTAAATTTTTGGCCAATAATTTTGAGTCTAGTTGATCACCTTTCAATAGCCAATAGTCAACTCAAAGAAACACTGAGACAGTCACAAAACCTGAGCTCTTTGTAGGAAGGCATGGGAAATAAATGTCAACCGTGACCTGGATGATTGAGAATCTCAAAGACATGGGAAATAAATGTGACAAATGTATTTTCTAAGTTTGAAAAACCAATAGAACTGCTACTAAAATCTCCACTCGCAAAACCCACTGAACCCTGAGTCGAGTGAACTAGAGCAGATTCTGATTGGCTGGAGCAAAACCAGTTTGTTTAAATCTTTCCATTCCACTAAATTCAGACATAGTGAAATGCCTCCATTTTCTTACCTTTATAGCACCTTTAAGAATCACTTGGCCAGTGCAATGGTCATTTTTGCAAAAACACAATGCACTTACTTGATTTTTGAGGCTAACAATAAAAACAACTGGAAATAAAGCAGATAAAGGCCCATGTCACACTGCACCAATGGATGCAAAGAGGATGTAAAACGGAGAAAAACGCTTGCCATACGTTGGAAAACGCGATGCATCCGTTGTGGACTCACTGCGTACGTCTTTCATACGCTCAATCCGTCGAGCATCCGTCTACTGCTATTTCATCTGCTCAAAAAGTTTTGCGCTGCACAAAACTTTTTGAGTGGATGAACTTTCTGCCGCATACGATCTACATCCGCAACACATACGGGCAACAAACGTACTATGTCCGTTGTCATCCGTTAAATGTCCGCTGTATCCTCTGGGCATCCTCTGGGCATCCGCACAACTCACATCCGCTCCAGTGGAAAACAGAAAGAGGGAGGAAGCAAAAGGTACACGGAACGTCCACACAGCATTAGTAGCACGGACATAGAAAGGATGAAAGCGGATGCAGCTCAGGTATAAAGCATTAAAATGGACAAAATGTTTGTATCTGGGATGTATCTCGGATATTTAGGATGTCTGCAGTATGTCTAGAGGATGTGGAAGGACACCTAGCGGAATATTAGCGATATTTCCTATAAAAAGGGGGGGGAAATCACCTGGATCTCAGTGTCAGTCCAGCAGCCGTGGTGTGCAGACCTCTTCAGCCTTCATCTGGCTCTTGCTCTTCCACAGCATCCAGTCATCTCCACCATGGATCATCCCACACTCCTTTTGGTAGCCGCAATCATTCAACACCATAACCAAGCCCTCTTCAGACTGTTTCACCTTTTCTATGCAAGGAGAAGAAGGAGACGTCCAAGAGCTGTGTGGGTCCGACGATGGATCGGGAGAAGAGTGGAGTTTGGACTGTGTGACAAGCTGATGGTGGAGCTGAGGAATGAAGACACTCATGCATTCCAGCACTTCATGAGGATGCCACCAGCCATGTTTGACGAAGTTGTGGAGCATCTGAGACCCAGGTTGACCAAGGAAAACACCAACTTCCATCCCAGCCTGGACCCTGGACTGAAGGTGGCACTGACTCTGTGGCACCTGGCCTCTGGGACCACATACAGGAACATGCAGTATGCCTGGAGGGTGCCACACAACACCATCAGCTTTGTGGTCAGAGAAGTGGTGCAGGCGATCATCAAAGAATACCTAGAGGAGCTCCTCCAGTGTCCCACCACTGAAGAAGGCTGGAAGAAAGTTGCAGAGCAGTGGAATCAGAGGTAGAACTTTCCCCACACCGTTGGAGCAATAGATGGGAAGCACATGGCCTGCAAAGCTCCAGTCAACTCAGGGTCCAATTATTTCAACTACAAGGGCTTCTTCAGTATCATCCTTTTTGCCATGGTTGATGCTGACTACAAGTTCATGAACATCGATGCTTCAGGCAACGGGTCAGCTTCAGATGCCCAGATATACAACACCAGTGATCTCAAGGATGGGCTGGAATGCAACCTCATCATGGGTTTTACAGATCCAGACCCCCTACCCAATGACACACAAGATGTGCCCTACTTCATCATGGGGGATGACGCCTTCTCCCTCAGAACCTACCTCACGAAGCCCTATACTTCAAGATACTTCACCCGTGAAGAGAGGATCTTCAACTACAGGCTGTCCAGGGCAAGACGGGTGGTGGAGAATGCCTTTGGCATCCTGGCCAACAGGTTCCAGGTACTTCTCACCACAATGCAGCATCACCCACAGACTGTGAGGAGCATCGTGGAAGCTTGCTGCATCCTGCACAATCTCATGCGCACCCGCTACTCAGTGTTGCAGAACAGGCTTGTGGACCATCAACAAGGCAATGGGGACATGGAGCCTGGTGAATGGAGGCAAGGACAAAACCTGATAGACACTGTGGATGTGCAAGGCCTCAACAGAGCTTCACATGAAGGGAAGAAGCAGCGCATCCTCCTGAAACACTGGTGCAATTCCCCAACTGGAGCAGTGGAGTGGCAAGACAGGATGGTAGATGCTTAATGGATGCCTCCTTGAGCCTGTCTCATCACATTGATGAGATTGTGCCATGTATGTTGAGTGGCCCGACAATGAACAGGACATTAATAAAGAGCTTTGTTTATGTTGAAATGTGTTGATCAATGATTAAATTGTTATTGATAAAAAAGGGCCATATGTGTGGCAGCTGGGAGGGTGGACCATACAGTCCCACTATGCTTGCGCTGGAGGTTTATCTATCCCACAGCTATCCTTACCCATCCCACAGCTATCCTTACCTGTCCCACAAGCATGCAAAGGCTTAACCATTTTTTCAAAGTTTTCACCAACACTTTATTAAGTAAAAAAAATGAACCAAGTGTGTGAAGCAAAGATAACCTTTATTAATAACAAACTGTATGACTTTCTTAAAAAGCAAAATGAACCAGGTAAAGTGTCTTAAGCAAAGATAAAGTGAACAGGTAACAACTCAGTCTCTGGCACTCTTCTCAGTCACTCTGAGGCATGCCCATGGTCTCAGATGAAAAGGGGCCAGGGACTGTAGAGGTGGCTGTGGCTGGAGTGCTGGTCTGAGGCGCCATTGGGGTGCCTGGCCCCGAGAGTACAACAGGAGATGGTGTGTGCAGGAAGCTCTCAGAGAGCTGACTCAGTCCCATGAGGTTGAGACTCCCTTCATCAAGTACCTGGGATGTGAGGCCCAAGACTGATGACAAATGTTCTGACGACGGGCTTGGTTGTGGGGTGGAGGAAGGAGGAGTGTAGTGGGGCTGTCTGGTTTGCAGCTGGGTGAGGTGAGGCGTCTGTGGTGTCTGTGGCGTCCAAGGAACCTGGACCTGGATTGGGAAGGGCTGCCTCTGCTGTGGGAAGTCCTGGTAGTGGTAGCCTTGGTAGGTGAGGGACTGTTGAAATCCGTGGAAGGGCTGTGACATCGCCTAGGGTGGAGGAGCAGACCTGGAGTGGGTAGGAGCAGGTTCAGCTGGGCCTGGAGGGTGATGCAGAAGAGCTGTGATCCTCTCCTTCATCACCTGGTACTGGGCCCCGGGCATGTCCATGAGTGTCTGGCTCACGTAGGTGATGATGGGCTTGCAGTTCGAGGATGGTATGTCGAAGTGGACCAGCTCGGAGAGAAGATCTGTCTGGCTTTGATTGTGTCCCTGATCTCCAAGAGGACAGTGTGGCTCTGTCCCTCTGGTCTGCCTCTGCCTGCTTTCTGTGGAGGTGGAGCTGGGTGTGGGTGTGGGTTGGTCTCTGGTGGCTGCTTCTTCTTGCTCCATCTGAGACAGGAGTCCTCCACGTCCTCCAGCACAGGGAGTGCAGCTATCGGGGGTGTCTCTGTAGTGGGGCCCTCTGAAGACACCTGCCTGGACACGGTAGCTGTCTCCTGGCTGGAAGAGGAGTGGCTCTCTGTGGGCTACCTGAGGGAGAGGGTTGACAGAGGGGCTGCTCCTCGGTGGTGGACCTCACCCTCCAGGAAGCTGCACTTGGCCATGACGTACATCTCCCGGTCAGTGAGCTTGATAGTGGACTGCCCGGATTTCTTCAGGTGCAGCTTGCCATACCAGATGTGCATGTGTTTCCACCACCCCAGGAGGACATCAGCAGTGTAGCCCAGGCTCTCCGCCTTCTCTCTCCAAGCTGCCTGCTTTCTCTTGGTGTCGCAATAGAGCCTGTGGCCCTTCCTCCACAGGTACTCATTCTCCCTCAGCCATTCCAGCACCTCCTCCTCATGGTCCTCGGAAATGGTGTACTGTTTCCTCTCTCCCTTCTCCTTCTCTTGCCTCTTCCTCCCTCTGGCAGGGCTTTCAGGGCCTTCAGCAGCAGGGCTTTAAGGGCCTTGGGGCTGGTCCACCACCGCAGCAGCAGCAGGAGAAGCACCAGCACCAACAGGAGAAGCACCAGCAGCACCACCACCACCAGCAGCAGCACCAGCAGCACCAGCAGCACCAGCAGGAGAAGCAGCAGCAGCAGGAGGAGAAGCACCAGCAGCACCAGCAGGAGAAGCAGCAGCAGCAGTAGCAGCAGAAGCACCACCAGCTTCAGAGTCAGAGCCAGGGGGTAGGATGATGGTTCTGTCCTTCTCGCCAGGGCTGGCAGGAGTAGGCACAGGCTTCCTCTTCTTCCCCATGGTGTTCTCTCAAGATGTCTCTGGCAGCAGGTCTTTCCTCTGAATGCTGACTGCTTGCGAACTGCATCCTTTTATATCCACGGAGCTTACACAATTCATCCTCCCCACATGCGCAGTGAATGCTTTGCATCCGCTATACATCCGCTATGCATCCGCTTTGCTTCCTATAGGCGTCCGTGATGCATCCGCGTCATCCGCTTCACATCTGCACCTTCCGCTACGCGTCCACTTCGCTATTCTCCCCCGGAACCCCTGAGGATGTGTCATCTGCTTCCATCTGCTTTCATCCGCTAGGCTTCCTACGAACATCCGCTTTACATCCCTGCTACATCCTCCCCACGTCCGTTCTTTTTTGTTCTTTTACATCTATTTATGCAAATTTGGGGCACTTTTGAGAGCGGATAACAACGGATGGAGCCACCCCCGAAATTTTGCTCGTCCGCTGTGTCCTTTTTGCATACATTTTGCATCCGTCGGCCAATGTGACCTAGCCTTTAGTCACCATCCTCAAGGGAGTTTGAAAATGCAGGCTCCCCCCCAGTAAATATCAAAGAATTGAAATCACAACTATACAGATGAAATAAAAGAGTTTCTATTCACACTTATAGAGATGAGCATGTGATCACATTTTTGTGTGAATAGCTGAGAGGAACTCAGTGGAAGAAACCAAAGGAAAATATAGAAGTGAAAGGGTGAGGAAGACATGTAAAATTCAAATGAAATTAGCATGAGCTCCGGAAATACTGATTAAGCTATTGGAGGGAACCAAGCTAATGGTGTCACAACGAAGTTCAGAAGAGGAGAAGATGCATGTAGAGTTGGAAAGGATCCAGTTGGTGGCATAGATTTATGCAGTTAATTTTGTCCCTTGACTGCATTCAGATGAGAACTGCTCCTTGACATAAACCATGAAAATGGCTGCATAATGGCTGTGTTAATGGTAATCAGCATGCTAATGAACAACAGAAGGTTGCTATGGAAAAGGGAGGTTGAAAGGCATGTAACCTAGAGCAGAAACAGGGAGGAATTCACCAGGGACCAAAAAGTGTCTTGTTTGCAGGTCATAGATTATTTGTTTTGGTCATTGCAGAGCAGAGCGGGCTTAATTTAAGGGCAGAGAGGAAGCCTCTATAAAGCAGCATTATTTAATTACTAGCTAGATACCCATGCTTCACTATGAAACTATGTGATTGGGCTTAGTTTTGGGGAAGGAAAATAATTGGGAAAAAAAATGCCTCTGCCTACCAGCATCCATTCATTTGGCTAACGTCCTGTCAGTGTGAGAGAGTTGAGGGCTGTTTGGAAACTGAACAGTATTTGCTGTGTGAGCAAGAAGGAGACAGCAAGAAGGCTGGGTGTGGCTTAGCTCAATTGTTCTGTACTAAAGCCACTTGGTGCTGTGAAACTAAAACTGAAACTTCTCTCCTCTGCTTGTGTTTTGCATTTAGAACAGATTTCTTTTCAGGTGGGGAGGGGGAGTAGAACTCCTTTGCACCAGAGCATGTTAACAACAATATATGAAATACTAATGCTCTGATGGTCATTTCGAAAAATCCTTTCTCAGTGAGCACCTCAAAGCCAAAAGGAACATACATGCCAAATTTCAAGTTTGTAGGCTTTAGGGTACTGGAGGTTTTGTGATGATAAGCGAGTGGTATTTCCCTTATATATACAGATTATTATAGAGGCAGAGAACTGAAATACACAGAGGCAGTTTGAATCCCATTGTAACAGGAATGGAAGTTGGATGTGCAAAGTTTGTTGGTCTTTTTTTCATACATACTCATACACATGGACAAATATATTATTTCATTCCACCCATGGGCATGGGGGATTGTATGGGAAGCGGTCCTTGGTGCAGGGGTGGGATGCTACCAGTTCTGCCTGGTTCTATAGAACTGGTAGCTCTGAAGAGCAGCAAACACCAAACCTGTTCTGTGTTTGCTGCTGTTTGGCCCACTTGCCCACCTGGGCTCTTACCTGTCCTTTATTACCTGCTTTTTCAATCTCAGCTGCTTTGCGTGGCACAGCTGAGATTGAAAAAGCAAAAAAAGGGGGGCATTTCAAACACTGTGCACAGCACTTATCAGCTGTCCGGGCGGCACAGCTGATGTATTTTTTTACATTTGTGCAAAACATAGTCGCTGAACCAGTAGTAACACTGGCTGAATCTTACCCCTGCCTTGGTGGTCTCTGAGCTTGTTTGTTTTCTTGGAGATGTTTCATTACCCAAACTGGGTAACATCATCAGTGCTAGTATAGTCAGATTATATTCTGATAGTTTGACCAGTTAGTGTTTGGTAGGGGCAGTCTTCGACATTCTTTGCTTGAACTGTTTGCTGATGGGTCTTTGACAGTTTTTTTATTGGAGTTTTGTTTACTTGAATGTTGGGCTGATGTTAATCTCTGAGTTAATCTATGCTGATCTGGGTGCTGATTGTTGGTGGAGAGGCAGGTGCTGGAGTCTTTTGGTTTCTTTTTGGGCAGGGTGGTTGTCTCTTTTGCATAGTCTATGAATGTTGTTAATGTCTATCAGTTTATTGATAGCTAATTTGTCAGTGTGCCAGGCTTCTAGAAATTCCCTGGTGTTTTTGGACTTGGCCAGGTTTAGGTTTGTTGCATTTACCCAATCAAAAAAACTGCTAAAATACCAACAGTAAACAGCCCAATCTTTATAAAAACCCTAGTAAGACCACACCTGGAATACTACAATCAATTTTGGTCACCACACTACAAAAAAGATGTTGAGACTTTGGAAAAAGAGCAACTAAGATGATCAAAGGCGACTAAACCATACAAAGAATGACTTCAGGATTTGAGTTTGGCTAGTCTACAGAAAAAAAGAATTAGGGGTGATATGATAGCAGTATTCCAGTATTTGAGTGGCTGCCACAAAGAAGAGAGAGTCAAATTATTCTGCAAAGCACCAGAGAACAGAACAAGAAACAATGGATGGAAACTAAAGAGAGAAGCAACCTGGAATTAATAAGAAACTTTCTAACAGTGAGGACAGTCAACCAGTGGAATGGTTTGCCTCCAGAAATCATGGGCACTCCATCACTGGAGGTTTTAAAGAAGAGACTAGACATCCACTTATCTGCAATTGTATAGGTTCTCCTGCTTGAGCAGGGGGATGGACTAGAAGACCTCCAAGTTCCCTTCCAGATTCTATTTCATTCCATTCACCAAGACCACTCCTACCAGGACTGATAGGTCAAGCCATAAGAATATAAACTGACAACAAACCACACTCCTTACTAGCACTGATTATATTACCTAGTTTGGGTATTATGCAGAGGTAGGCAGTTACCGGTTCAATTGAACTGGTAGTTAAGATTCTGCACAGTTCAGCAAACTGGCAAATCTGGCAAATCTCACCACTGGCTGCCCGTGCCCTCACCCATTTTTCAGTCTGTTTTTGGCCCATTTTTGGCACGAAAAGTAGCCTGAAAACAACCCAAAAATGGCGAAAAAATGGGCAGTGGGAGGACCAGCCAGTGGTGGGATTAGCCTTTGAGACGAGTGACTGAGAGGCAGGGCTGGGTGTGATGGATGATGTCACCCACCCAGTCACATGACCAACCAGCCACGCCTACCCAGCCACAGAACTGGTTGTTAAGTTATTCCAATCCAACCACTGGTTCTATCTATCTATCTATCTATCTATCTATCTATCTATCTATCTATCTATCTATCTATCTATCT
>BLBF01000073.1:16655579-16673523 GCA_015471245.1 Laticauda colubrina
TCTATCTATCTATCTATCTATCTATCTATCTATCTATCTATCTATCTTTCTTTCTTTCTTTCTTTCTTTCTTTCTTTCTTTCTTTCTTTCTTTCTATCTATCTTTCTTTCTATCTACCTACCTACCTAACTACCTATCTATCATCTATTCAGTATGTATTCAATAAGAACTTTTGCAGTGCTACAAAAAACAGGACTATCTATATCTATACTTTTCAGAGTTAGTAACTGGGGTGAGAAAACTTGTGGAAATCACACTTCAGTTACAGAATCAACTTTTCAGGAGAAAGTCATATTGGATCATTTACAGCTACCAAATTATTTAGGTCGTGCCATGTGCATCGCTACAGAAAGGTTTATATATAGAGAAAAGGTTTATTGAGCCCTTTCTGGATCACAACCTTCTAATTTACCAGTTAGATGTAACCCAATCTGAACTTTGCAAGTCATGTAGGAATGAAAAATAACTTGTTTGAGAGCTCTAGCAAACGGAACAGTACTTCATAGCAGGATTCTGCAGTTAAACTTCAAACGACGTTGTTGGCAGTTTTCATCTTCCTGAATGAACAGAGATCATTATCTCTTGAAGAAAATATTTTACCCTATAAATTCTCCCGGAGTGTGAAATAAACCATCATCACGAGAGAAAATGCTTTCTGAAACACCTCAGTCAAGCCTATTATTTTAAAATAAACGTTATCTAGCCTTTGAGCACAGGTCTGCTATCAACAGCAACAATCTTGAGAATGAAGAGCCATAAATTATTTGTGTTGGTGGGGTGCAGTGGGATGGGGATGGGGAGAAATAGAAAGAAATAGGGATAGCAGCAAGTGACTGACTGTTTGTGAATTTTTGTGTGGTGTCTGAGATACGTTTCTACCATGACAATATTTCAAAGACTGTACAAGTTGCTGATCCATCTCTAATTCAGATTTAAAATGGAAAGACTTTCACCATAAAACACTGTGACATAAACATAAATAGAGTTTATAAACATAATCCTGGTAGACAACCACTTAAATATGATCCAGCCCTGTGCTGCAGCTGCCAAAAAAGCCAACACAGTTCTAGGCTGCATTAACAGAGGGATAGAATCAAGATCACATGAAGTAAGGCCACATGTGGAATACTGCATCCAGCTTTGGTCACCATGGTGTAAAAAAAGGGTGTGGAGACTCTAGAAAGAATGCAGAGAGGAGCAACAAAGATGATCAGGGAATTGGAGGGTAAAAGATACAAAGAACAGTTGCTAGAACTGGGCATGTCCAGTTGGATGAAAAGAAGGACTAGTGGTGGCATGACAACAGTGTCCTGATATCTCAGGGACAAAGAAGTGGGAGTCAAGCTATTCTCCAAAGCACCAGAAGGCAAAAATAGAAGACATAGGTGGAAACTAATAGAGGAGAGAACCAATCTAGAATTAAGAAGAAATTTCCTACAGAGAGAACAATTAACTAGTGGAGCTTGCCTTCAGAAGTTGTCAGTGCTTCATCACTTGAAGTTTTTAAGAAGAGATTGGACAGCCATCTTTTCCAGAATGGTGTAGCTCTCC
The DNA here is from genome assembly GCA_015471245.1 of Laticauda colubrina. Lineage (NCBI taxonomy): Eukaryota > Metazoa > Chordata > Lepidosauria > Squamata > Elapidae > Laticauda > Laticauda colubrina. The sequence continues at coordinate 16,657,131 of BLBF01000073.1, forward strand.
TACTTGAAAAGAGGGTTGGATTAGAAGACCTTCAAGGTCTCTTCTAACTCTGCTATCCTGTTAAAGAGATGTACTCCGCCATATTTGTCAGGGCTGAGCAGGATTCAACAATGATTTGTAGGGAAGGATTCAGATCTTCAGATCTTCTGCGAAAGTAAGCCATGCATCTTTTTGCTCTTTGTTAATGCAGCCCCACTTTTTTTCCAGGCTTTTTTTTTTTTGGGGGGGGGGTAGCCTAAAAGAGAAAAAAAATCTTATTGTTAGAGTTATATTAACTTCAGTGGATGCTAAAAGAGTTATACACCTTTTCAGATTTTTAAGCATAAAAAAAACAAGCTTTAAAAAAATATTCTCCTGGCACAAACTCTAAATAATTTCTTTTGGAACCTTTTGGAAACATGGAAAGCTCCAATATGTGTTTAGTCTGACCTTAGGCTATTCCTCCGAGACCTGCAGTCTAGTAGTGGGATTCAAAAAATTTACTACTAGTTCTGTGGGCGTGGCTTGGTGGGTGTGGCAGTGTTCTGATCCAAGCCTCATTCAAAGCAAACACACACCAAACAGAGATAAAAGCTTCTCTGTGAATGCTTTTTTTCATGCTCTCTTTTTCATGCTTCTCTGTGAATTCCGCTCATTCACAGTAAAATGCTATTAAAAACTAATTGTCCCAGATAAGAACAAGCCTTGCCAAGGTTGTGCAAGGCTGTCAAGAACACTAGATTAAATTGCAAGGAAATAATCAAAGCCAAAAGTCTCCAAACACAAACCAGAATAGTCCGAACTTCCACAAGACTTGAAGTGCAAGAATTTCTTTGTTTCCTGCAAAGAATCCCACCTCTGAAGGCTGGCTATTATCCCTTAAGGGAGGGGCCATTACCTTGTAGCCTTACTCTCAAGTCACCCTTGCTGCTGCAGCTGTTCTCTCCTTTGAGCAGCCCTGAATGCACTGGGCACAAGCTCCTCGGGGACCTCTGCATCACTGCCTCCAGCCTCCACAAGCTCCGAAGGCAGCTCCCCACTCTCCAATAGTCCTGGCCCCATCCCTACATCACACACAGGCCCCTCATCTGAGTCCTCGCTCTCCAGGACCTCAGCCGTCCACACCTCCTGCTGGCGAACCACAACAGGCAGGGGAAGGATACTGTAAAATCTCCATGCCCTCCCAACTCCTGGGGGAAGGTTACTGCAAGATCCCATTATCTTGCCACCCCACTAACCTGCTTTCCAGCTCCTGCTTTCCTGTACAGGGCAACAAAAGAAGACCCAGTTGATCAGCTGGGACTCAGGAGGCAGGGAATAGATGGGAACAGAGCCAGTCAGAAGTGGTATTTGCCACTTCTCTGAACAACTCAAAATTTCCACTACCGGTTCTTAAGAACTGGTCAGAGCCTGCTGAATATCACTTCTCTGTAGTCACAGTAATGGTACGTTTTAGACTGGATTTTCCCACAAGGCCCTCTGGACATCAACCTTATTTTCTTCTGGGCCAGATGAAATCTTTTTCACTTTCCAAGATGTATTAGGAAACTATTTTAGAGTTCCTGAATCTTGTTTTACTGGTAACTTTGTTGTGATTGTATTTGTTCTATTATTTCGGTTACTATCCTGTGTTATATCTATATTCTGTTACTATATCTGTATTTCCATTCTTTTTTCCTTCAAAATGTTTTACTGTCTGATACAAGTTACTATGATTTGGGAGATTCATAAGGAAAAGACTGAGAACAATAGGCTGAGAGCACTGTTCAATGTTTAAGATTTATTAATGAAACATAGGTTTCTGGTAGCACAGTTGTTAGATTGCAGTATTTCAGGCTGACTCTGTCCACAGCCAGGAGTTCAATCATGACCGGCGTAAGGTTAACTCAGCCTTCCATCCCTCCCAGGTTAGTAAAATGAGGACCCAGATTGTTGGGGACAATAGGCTGACTTTTTAAACCGCTTAGATAAGGCTGTAAAGGACTATGAAGAGGTATATAAGTCTAAGTGCTATTGCTATTATATTGCATTGGTTATTGTTTTGTGTTAGTTGATAAGTTCACATATTTTAACAAATTTATACACTAGCCAGGAACGATGTTGTTGAGATATGTATCAATGTAAATAAGTGATTTTAAATAAATAAATATAATGCAGTTAGTTAAAAAAGAGAAAGGGAGGGCAAAAACACAAACAAGACCCCTACACCTCTAGGTCTAATTAAGTGCTTTAAAAATAAATTTTAAAGAAAACACTACTGGTAATGCAGGGATGGGATTCTATAAGTTCATACCTATTCGCTAGAACCGGTTGTTAACATTATAAGCAGTTCGGAGAACCGGTTGTTAGAAGAAATTCCTGGTCTAATCCTGTAAGGAAGGCAGGAAGGAAACATTCTGGTATTGCTTACAGAAACTGCCTCTCCGTTATCCCTTATTACATTCTTGGCAGGACTAGACTTCCTGTCTCAGGAACCTCTCTGGAGTTTTTTTCCCCTCCTTTGCTGGTACTTTGCTTGTGTGGAGTGACCATTCGAAGTTACAATGGCACTGAAAAAAGTGACTTAAGACCATTTTTCACACTTACGGCTGTTGCAGCATCCCCACATTCATGAGAGGCCAGGCGAGGAGATGCATGCCTCGATATGAGTGATATTGAGTTGGCCATGCCCAGCCAATAACATGCCCACCAAGTCACGCCCACCAACTAAGCCACACCCACAGAACTGGTAGTTTAAAAATTTGAATCCCACCCTGTCGTTATGTGCTTTGTCTGTACATAAATTTGCTAAATAAATATATACATACAATGCAAATGCAATAAAAACAAGAGAACAGCAAGCCATACTCATTACTTTAATTTGTAAGAAATATTGGAATTGCATATTTTTCAGAGAATATATGACATAATCAATAATGTAGACAATTAGGTAAAAGAACTTTACTTCTAACTGCATTTATAATTTAAACTATTATCTATTTTGGTCAATATGATTTATGTATATATGACCACAGAAAACTGGGGGACGATATAAATGTTTTCCATACTGTTGCTGGGTTGTAGCAAAATCAACCATGTATTGGCTTTAAGATCAAGATATTTATTTTGTCATATGTTTTCATGCATGAGAATCACTCCCTGAGATGGCAGCATTGATACTAGTCTGGCTTATAAATTAATTTTCATTCAATGAGATTGTATGTGCAAATTATTTTAGTTGAAGCTAACAGCTCGAGGGTTGGTGGTGTGTCGCATGTGTGTGTAATCCAAAAAGTCACACCACTGTTTAAGATAGTAGTTTAAGAAAAAGCATGTAACCTACAACAATAGAAAGCAGGAAACAGATATACACTTCTAAGTCCTGTATATATTGCAGGCTACTCAAGGTCAGAGAAAACCTGCTGCATCTCTTTATGGTCTGCATAAACTTCTGAAGTTTTCAAGGAGGCTTCCCAAATATAAACAGATCAAATCAGTGTTACACCTCTGAAAATGTCTCTCTAGGAATCGTGCTACCTGGTAGATGGCATTTTGATTCCTTCCTCCATTTTACATTTTTTTGCTCTTTGTCTCTAAGTCAATTTACCAATCTATTTCTGAAAAAAAAAAAAAAAACTTTGCTTTTCGTATGCACTTTTGCCCCTGTGCTCAGTTTTACAATCATCTTTGCTAAGACATGCATTTTTCCTGAAAACAATTTCCCCTCAAATAATTTCGTTGGTGCAGTTTGGATGCATGTTAGTATTTTTTGTGCACACTTTGGTGGTTATAACAGACTTCAAGATTGAGAATATTTTTTGTAATGGATTTCCGGGTATTTTCCCATGTCATTATAGTTGTGATTTTAAAGTTGTAGCAACACTTCGGCAGAATCTCATCTGCCATCATCAGGCTTCGGTATTGGGTTCGTCTGTGAGTCAGACTTTCACAGCCATTTCAGTTTTAAATTTTGGGCTAGCCTATTGCTGTGCCAGAATGGTTTTTTCTTCATCCTGATTGGTTGGGAGTCTTGGTCTGTGTTTATTGGTCTTGGAGTTTGCTGTGTTCTGCTTGATTGGTGTTTCTAATATCTTCTGCCTGTTTTGTGGCTTTTTTTTTTTTTCTTGATTGGCTGGCAATGTGTTGCCAGTATTGTGTTCCTGTATTGGAGGCTTTTAGTGCAGCTTGGCTCCAAGTAAATGGACGGCTATCATTTGTTAGGAAGCTAGGTTTCATCTGGATGCCTGATTGGTGTGTGTTTGAACTGGAGGTATCAGGAGGGATCTGTTTGTGCCCAGGTGTTTGCCTGGCTTGTGGTGTGGAGAATACAGGAATACAAGGTTGCCAGCTAATCAAGACCCCCCCCCAAAAAAAAAAAAATTCCACAAAACAGATAGAAGATATTAGAAACACCAATCAAGCAGAACACAGCAAAAATCTAAGATTGATAAACACAGACCAAGACTCCCAATCAATCGGGATGAAGAAAAAACCATTCTGGCACAGCAGTAGGCTTGCCCCAAATTTAAAACTGAAACAACTGTAAAAGTCTGACTCACAGACGAACATAATACAGAAGCCTGATGATGGCAGATGAGATTCTGCTGAAACGTTGCTACAACTTTAAAAGCACAACTATGATGACATGAGAAAATACCCGAACAAAGCTGAATACCATGGCACATAAACAGTCAGGCATGTTATCAGGAATAACAGAATAATAGAGTCAAAAGGGACCTTGGAAGTCTGCTAATCCAACACCTTCTTCAGGCAAGAAATCCTTGTACCATTTCAGATAAATAGTTGCCCAATCTCTTCTTAAAAGCCTCCAGTGATGGAACACCCACAACTTCTGAAAGCAAGCCATCCCACTCATTAACTATTCTTACAGTCAGAAAAATTTTCTTTAGTTATAGGTAGTTTCTCTCCTTGATTCGTTTCCACCCATTGCTTCCTGTCCAGGAGCTTTGAAAAATAGGTTGACTCCAGGGATGCGTAGAGGATGCGTAGAGGATACGTAGAGGATGCAGAGCGGATGCGTAGAGGATGCAGAGCAGATGCAGAGCGGACACTAGAGGATGCGTAGAGGATGCAGAGCAGATGCGTAGAGGATGCAGAGCGGATGCAGAGCGGATGAGCTGCATCTGCTTTCATCCTTTCTCCATCCATGCTACTAACGCTGCGCGTCCGTTCTGCTTCCTCCCTGCGTCCGTTTACCGCTGGAATGGATTTGAGTTGTGCGGATGCACAGCGGATGCCTAGCGGATATAGCAGATGCGTAATGGATGCAGAACGGATGTCCCCCGTATGCCTAGAGGATGCAGAACGTATGCATTGGATACATTTTCCGCTCAAAAGTTTTGGGCAGCTCAAAACTTTCTGAGCGGATGAAACGTCAATAAATGGATGCTGGACGGATAGAGAGGAAGCAAAACGGAGGCAGTGAGTACATCGCGTTAACCAACGGATGGCAAGCTTTTTTGTCCGTTTTACATCCTCTTTGCATCCGTTGGTGCAGTGTGACATGGGCTTAATGTTGATGTACATGTAGGCCAGACCATTGGACAGGATAAAATTAACTGACTTATTTAGTAATCAATAAATAAATAATAAATATTTTTTATTTATAAATTAGAAATTATCCTCATTTTTAAAAAATGCTCACTTAAAAGGAGGAAAAACATTTGCATTTAGGCAGTGGATACTACTATTTCTATATACCCACAGAAGAATAAGGTATCCTAGATTACTTAAAAACCAAAATGATGAACTGTAACCAGGGGCATTTTTCCTCCTTTTTATTCTACTTTTGTATAATCTTAGGTTTCTTCCAATATATATGCAGATGTGAAAAAGAAATGAGTTGTGAATTGTACAGGATCAGAGACCAGTTAAATTAAAATGGTTACAGATAATTTGTTGATCTTTTTTTTCAACAAAGTTTATATATATATATATACTAGAAGCAGCAGTCCAAATCCAATATTTTACATAATATAATTCAATATAATATGGTTTGAGTTGCAGATAAATTCTATAGTAAGCAGTATATTGGATCAAATGTTGCTCATGGTACAGTTTTAATTCTGAAGTATCTTGCTAAGAGGGTTTATTTAAATAAGGTCTCCAAGAGATGAACGTTTGAAAAAGGAAAAAGGGTGATTTATAGAAAAATTATATGAAATGAACAAAGGACAAAAAAAATTTATTAGAAAAGACTCCCATTCCCACAAAATATAAATTACACCTTTTTAGAGTCTATATTGCATTTTATTAATATTCCGTATAGACAGCCTGCAGGGTTAATCTCCATCCAAGCCTATATACTTTCATTATTATGTACAACCTGTATTTATCCTTTCACCAAAGAGTTTTAAAAGATTTTGTCACAGCTCTGTGTGCAGTCAAAACACTGCTAACAATTCTCTTCATATGCATATGCATGTGCATTTGTGTGTTGTTTGTCAATATAATATTGAAATTAGTGAAAAATATTTGCAATACTCTTGATTGAAGCCTCTGAAATGTGAGTCAGCTTTTTTCTTCCTGTGACTTTTCTTGCAACACGGATCTCAAGGTGCCCTGCTAGATTTACTGTCCTTCCCGGAGCTAACGTGGGGCAGGGTTACAGGTGACCTCCAGTACCATCTTTATTTATTTTTATTTTTAAAAAGGAAATATGTCATGGGACCCATGGGAAATGGGTTTCAGAACAGAAAACTGTGGATCTCAAAAAGTTTGTGCTCTGTAACTCAGAACCCATGTCCGCCTTGTACTCTTTCTTTCTTTTTTTTTTTCTTTTGACATCTGGGAAGTGGCTGTTTTTACAGGCCAACTTGACAAGACATGCCTTTTATGATTAGGCAGGCTGCATCAATGAAATGGAGCAGGAATGGAGTGGAGTGGAGTGGAGTAGAATGGAATAGGAATGGAGTAGAATGGAATGGAATAGGAGTGGAGTGGAGTGGAATGAAATTGGAATGGATTGGAATGGGAGTGGTGTGAAGTGGAATGGAATTGAGTAGAAATGGAGGAGTGGAGTGGAATGGAATGGAGTAGAGTAGAGTGGAGTAGAGTCGAGTCGAGTCGAGTAGAGTAGAGTAGCATAGCATAGCATAGCGTAGCATAGAATAGAGAATAGAATAGGATAGGATAGGATAGGATAGGACAGGACAGGACAGGACAGAACAGAACAGAACAGAACAGAACAGAATAGAATAGAATAGAATAAAACAGCTCTCAAAAGATAACCATTATGCATAAATCCACACATGCACACATATTTGACACAGAGAAACATCATAGTCTAGTTCAAATGTATATAAGTACATGGCAGGGAAAGAAGGATGGAAAAAATATGGAAGCCCACATTGTGAAGCCCACAACAAGCTCTCAACATTTACCTCCAATTGGAAAGGGCTACCCTGTTCTCGCCTATATTTTGGCCTTCTGTGTCTGTGCGTATGCTTCTCAAAATATGTGAACAAAGGGCCACCAAGAGACAACGCCCTTTAAAAACCATGTTAAGAATCTAGATCACAAGCAAAAGTATTTGCACAAGATGGCAAGATTGGCTGCCACCAATAAAAGAGAATAACTGTAGTTCTGGATTGAAATGAGGGCGCCCTTGATGCTTCCTGAGCTGAGCAGTTATGATGATGTTACCTAGATTGTGTAATAAAACATGTGCAAGAAAACAACCAAGCTCAGATAGCATCAAGAGCCTCTCAAGATTGATTGGATTTAATCCTAGGACAAAACAAGAACTTTAATTACTAAATAGTCCCATGTCCTGAATTAATTCAGCAATTAAATAACAGTATCATGTGCTCCCTTGGACTTTAATTATCTCTGTCCCTTCCATGTTAAACTTACCAAAACCTCCATTCTTGGACATTTAAAATCCTACTATTTCGCAAAGAAAATCTTTCATGAGAAAACAAATGATGTTTCTCCCACTTCAAGAGTTTCTTATAAATCCACAAGGCATAAACCAGTTTGAGCGAAGCCAGGCTGTGAAAATTCATTTCTGCCTGGTGTCAAATTCAAAAAAGAAAAAAAAAATCAACTAAGATCTCTTTGGGAGATTCCAACTATTTCCCCATAGTTTTGGTTAAGCAGTTTTTATTAACTGCACATTTTTTCTTAATAGAGCTCCGAAGATCATTTTCATTCTGGGAGGGGTGGGAATTATATATATATTTACTCTAACTCTTAAAGCTATTTAAAAGTTGCAATTATTACATAAGAATTGTATTTACATTATAAAAGGAATGGCTAGCCTGAGTTTTAAAAGCTACAAAAAAGAATGCGTGTAGAAAGTTTTAGTTTGCTGGTGGTCACAGGTATAAAAACTGAGGAAAATTGGTCATTTAATACTTTCAGTTGCCTTGTTCTGAAGGCAACTGTTCCACTGGTTAATTGTTTCTGTTTTAGTTCTAGATTGCTTTTCTCCTTGATGAGTTTCCCCTTGTTACTTCTTGTCCAGCTTTCTGGTGCTTTGGCAAATAGGTTGACTCCCTCTCTCATCTTGGTGGCAGCTTGGAACACTGCTATCATGTCACCCCTAGTCCTTCTTTTCACTAGACTAGGCATATCCAGTTCCTGCAATCACTCTTCACTTGTTTTAGCCTCCAGTCTCCCCAATCATCTTTGTTTCTCTTCTCTGCAATTCTTTCCAAAATCTCAATGTCTTTTTATATTGTGGTGACCAAAACCGGATGCAATATATCCCTCAGTTAATTCAGAGTGTTTTCATACTGTCACATGTTTCACTGCCCAGGTTCCATAAAAAGCTTGAAGCAATTCATAACTGTGTTCCTTTCTGCCAACTTTGAGAATGTTGAGAACAAGGAGCAAAAAGCTAAAGGAAGCCAAACATTGCCTCTGAATTGGAAATCAATTGGCTCCTGGTTGAAATTGTTGGAATATATAGTTGACTTTTCAACCAGTACAGAATCCTTGTGTCTCAGAGACATCTTGATATAGATAGATAGATAGATATGGATTTGGCATTTTTGTTCACCTTATGGAGTCTTTCTCAAGGGATAGGCAGATATTGCTTCATTGGCTGGCTTAATTGATTGTGTTCCATCAAATCAGTGTCAGCCTTTAACAACTACATAGGCAGACAATTTTGGGGATGATCCCTCCCCAACCTGATCCTTCAATCTTCCAGCTGTGCATCTGTTGCTTTTATAAATAAGTCCATCCTTGCAACTTTGTATGGTATCAACCAAGAGTTCTTTGGTGCCATTGAGTAGAATCGTTTTTCCCTGAAAAATTAGACACAACCAACTTTATTCCACTTTAGGTATATGCTGAACATATCTCATTCATCTTTGAATGTTGGATTTAAGATGCTGGACTTGTTGACCAGAAAGTCAGCAACCCAGGTTCGAGACCCAAGTGCCAAGCATGAGCTCTCGTCCTTACCCCAGCTCTTGCCAACCTAACTATTCAAAAGCATACAGATGCAAATAGATAAATAGGTATCACTTTGATGGGAAGGTAACCATGCTCCATGATGCCATGCTGGCCACATGACTGCGGAACTGTTTTTGGCTGGCTTGATGGATTTGAAACAGAGATGAGCACTGACCCCTATAGTCAGCAACAATTAATGGAGTAAAATTTTCAGGGACTCCTTTCCTTTTAGAGCAGGGGTATCAAACTCAATTTCATTGAGGGCCACATCAAGATTGTGTTTGACTCCTGGGGTGGGGTGTGCCAGGTTTCCAAGTGATGAAATCCATTTAAAAAGAAAAGAGCAAAGTCCATCTTCCATAATAATTTCTTTTATTTAGAAAAGCATCAAATTGTCAAAGTCTGTTGTAATTCCATATCTGACACAACCTGGAATTATACCACATAATATGGGAAGTTAGAAACAGCCTCCAAAAGTCACATTCTCCAATAGAAATAAATCAACATTGCCTGGGTGTCGCCAATCTCCACCTCCAGGTCTCAGCGGGGTCAGCTTTCATTCCCATGGGAAGAAACACCACCTAGCCTAAACAACTCTCTCTATCTTCACTCCTCCCACCTTAGGAATGTGGCAAGCCCGAAACCCTTCCCCCCCTCCCATAACCAGCAAAGAGAAAGAAAGAAAAGGATATATAAGAAGGCTCAATAAAATGGCTACACTTATGTCAATTTCAGGCTTGGCAGGGTGGTGGTCAGGGGTGCAGCCAGCTTAACGTCACGTTTGTTGGGGGCACTTGTGGCAGCCCAAGTTCTCTGCCAATGAAAATAGAGCTCTGAAAAGTGGTCCTCCCAAGCTCCATTTTCACTGGCAAAGACACCGCAGCCTGCAGAGATGCGATCTCTACATCACAGTGGGCCACTCAGGGACCCGCGGCTGCGAGGCAAGAAGGACTCGGACAACAGGATGAGTGCGCCCAGAACTGAAGCTGAGAGCCTCTTTTATTGAGCATACAAGGAAGTGTATAGAAAAGTACAAATAAGGTAATGAGCATCAAAGGCAGGAAGGTTGCGGTGTAACAGCTTAAGGTAATGAGCATCAAAGGCAGGAAGTTTACGGTGTAACAGTATCATTGGGTACATTTTGCTGCAATGCTTTAAGCAACTTTATTGGTTAACATATAGCTTTTAACCTTTTATGGTCACAGTTCCCTACTTGCGTATGTCGCGTTGTGTGCTGACTAAATAGTGGCAACTTTAGATATTTTCCCCAGGTACTTTTTGCAGAGGTACTAGGTCCCTGGTTCATGTGCTGGCTTTTGGCCTAGTCACAGTGCTGGGCCTGAACCAATTTATTCCAACATCAGCCCAGTCCTTTGCTGTTTCCAAGATGGCCCCATGGGCCAGCTCTAAGTACCCCCCGGGATGGATCCGGCCCACAGGCCTTGAGTTTGACGCCCCTGTTTTAGAGGGTAAATTATTTTATCTGTTTTACGAACAGTTTGATCTTTCCTTTAGGATTTACTACTAAGAAAAACCCTTCCTCTTTATCTGTGAGAACAACAACAACAACAACACCATCCAGAGATGGGCTAATCCGAATTAAACGCCCGCATCCTGAATTCTAAGCCTATTTCTTGAAAACAGAAAGAAATTTTGCAAACCACTCCTGACTTTGTAAAAGGAGTGAGGCTGAAATACAGCACGGGAGTTCCCTCGGCCACAGTTGATATTGCTGATTTACGAGCAACATGGAACTGACTTATGTGTGAAAGTCTTCGGTGAGCTATATTTTAAAACAGGGCTTGGACTCATTAAACTGCCTTGTTCAAGAACTCTCTTTGCAACACATTCATTCCGTTCAGGCAAAGGGGAGGAAAAAAAAAAGGGATCAGAAAATAGGCCTCTAGGGGTTGCTGCAATACAAATAATAAAGAGAGCTATTAACCGTGCGGACATCATAACCTCTAAAGGTTGCAATTCTGTTCTCTCTGCTGAGGAAGGGAGAGCTGCCAGCTGCTCCAACCTCAACTGGGCTTACTTCTGAGTAGATATGCATTGGATCGCACAGAAAGCCTGACAGATCTGGACACATTTACATTTTATTTATTTATTTTATTTATTTAATTTTTATTTATTTGTCAAGCAAGTATTAGCTAACAGTATAAGCATGGTTATGAATACATGAAATGGATACGAATAAAAAAGAAACAATAGGACAGGGAGGGTAGGTACATTGGTGCGCTTATGCACGCCTCCTACAGACCTCTTAGGAAAGGGGCAAAGCCAATAGTAGACAGTCTAAGGTTAAAGTTTTTAGGATTTGGGGAAGAAACCACAGAGTCAGATAGAATATTCCAGACATTGACCAGTTTGGTGTGGTTTACCTTGAGTTTGCATTTATTGTGTGCTCTTGTATTGTTGTGGTTGAAGCTGAAGTATTCATTGACAGGTAAGACATTGCAGTAAATAATTTTATGAACTATATTTAGATTGCACCGAAGGTGGCATAGTTCTAGGTTGCCTAGGTCTAAATCATGAACCCCTGGATATTTTGAATTCTGGGACCACAACAAAAAAATTTTTTTTAACACAAATAAGTCCTCAACTTACAATAGTTTGTTTACTGGCCATTCGAAGTTACAACGGCAGTGAAAAATGTGAGTTATGACCATTTTCACACTTATGACTGCTGTAGCATCCCCGTGCTCATTCGATTTACATGCAGATGCTTGGTAACTGACTCCTATTTATGACGGTCGGAGTGTCCCAGGGTCACATGATCCCCTTTTGCGACTTTCTGATGAGATAGATTCGCTTAAGGACCACGTTGCTGACTTAACTTTTGCAGCGATTCCCTTAACAAATGCAGCAAGAAAAGTCGTAAGATGGGGCAAAACTCATTTAGCAAATTTCTCACTTAGCAACTGACATTTGGGGTTCATTTGTGGCCATAAGTCAAGGACTACCTATATATAATAAACAGAGGTTGGGTCAATTTGATTGCTAGATAAATAGACTTCCATCTTTGGAAGATTTTTATGTAGTATAGTATTTGCATCAAGCATAGATGGGAATGTTTATAAATTATCCTCTTTTTTTGTATATATATTTTAAATTTTTTATTATTGGTATCTGATGGCTGTTAGGTTTTTTTTTTCTTTCTTTTATTTTGTACTAGCAGGGGGCCCGTGCTTCATTATGAAACTATGTGATCGGGCAAGTTTTTGGGGAAGAAAATAAGAGGGGGGAATTCTGCCACTGCCTACTAGCATCCATCAGTGTTCATTTGGCTAGCATCCTGTCAGTGTGTGAGAGAGTTCAGGGCTGTCTGGAAACTGAAACAGTATTTGCTGTGTGAACAAGGAGACAGCAAAGAGCCTGGGCGTGGCTTAGCTCAACTGAAGTTGGAAGAGATTTCTTTTCAGGTGGGGAGGGGGAGTAGAAGTCTTTAGAATCAGAGCATGTTAATAATAATACAGGAAATACTAATGCTCTGATGATCATTTCAAAAACATCCTTTCTTATTGAGCACCTACAACCCAAGAGGAACATATGTGCCACATTTCAAGTTTGTAGGCTTTATGGTTCTGGACATTTTGTGATGACAGGTGAATGCTTTTTCGCTTTTATATGTATAGATTTTAACTTTGGGGGGGAAATAAAACAAAATTCTTCATAAAATTTCTTTTACCAGAATGTTTCATTCCTCCCAATGGCTGAGCGTAGCACAATAACATAAACATGCTTCAGCTAGTATAATTTTGTACAACATACTATGTGTCATATGAAAAAAATAAAGTGCCTCACAAGTCCAGTTTCCCTCATAGTAACAGCTCAAGCTCAGCCTTTTCCATAAGATTTGCTTGCAATTGATAGTAAATCAGAGCAGGGGAGAAGAAAACTTCTCATGCTTGTAGCTATGTGTGGTGACAAGGTCTGTCTACAGCTGCCAGGATTTTCAAGAATGCCCAATTGACACGTGAAAAGACATTTTGGTAACCACTATTTGGTTTCTGTATTACTAATTCAGCAATTGCCTGGATAACAGAATTGGAAGGGACCTTGTAGGCCATCTAGTCCAACCCCTTGCTCAAGCAGGAAACCCTGGCCTATACCTTTTCAGACAAATGGTTGTCCAATCTTTTTTAAAAATTCCAGTTGTTGCTGAACCCACCACTTCTGGAGGTAAGTGGGTCCACTGGTGGATTATTTTGTCAGGAAAGTTCTCCTTAGTTCTAGGTTGCTTCTCTCCTTGATTAGTTTCCATCCATTGATTTTTATTCTTCCTTAATGTATTTTGGAGAATAGGTTGACCTCCTTCTTTGTATCATCAACTGTACAATACTTTGCTTATTAAGTGGATGTATACTAAAACATTTCAGCACCGTGTATAAATCTAAACACAGTTAAAGTTTTAAAATAGCTTCATGTCATTTCTGGACATTTCCTCCTGCTCTCCAACGCATAGACAGATGTTCAAAGCTGAAATACTCCTCAAGCCTGTAAAAGGCTGCAAAAAAATCAAAATTAGATATTTTGTTGTTGTTGTTGTTGTTGTTGTTGTTGTTGTTGTTGTTGTTGTTAGAAACTTCAGACATCAAACTGAACTGCTATTTCCATTGGTCTGGACAGAGTTTTTGAGTTTCTGTAACTTGTTTCTCTAATAGCCCTTCCAGCAAAATAGAGTTCATTTCTCCCATTTCAACTCTCTGTCTTCTATATTTTATTTCATGTGTCCATTGAGGCAATGGAAGATAAAGCTATCTGCTTTCACTTGGAGCAGAGAGCTGCATGGAACCAGTTCACCTGTCTGTCTTTCCTCATTAAATTCTTACCCTCTTCATTCATATTCTGATCTTTGCAAATGAACGTTTGCTTAATAAATGTTTCCAAGACTAACACTGCCGAGTGAAGATCCCACGCAGCAGTAAATTATTAACTCAGTCACAGGAGGGGCACCATATATGACTTTTCAGAATGAGTTATTATGTGGATCATCATGTAATTATGAATTTTTCAAGCCATGATCGAGGAAAATTGAATATTTAATATTTTATGGACATATTCTGTACTGAGGATATCTTTCAAAATTTTATGATAATTTAGAAGTCAGTGAAAAGCAGAACAAAAGTTACAAAATAATTACAACATTGGAATATTTAATCATCACGACCAGGGTTGGCCATTTCTCAAATTGTACAGCAGAATTAAGGTTATGAACTTTTAAGCATGAGCTAGTCAAATGCCTGGGAGGTATATAATCTGTGTATTAAAATTATAAGGATGTGTTCAGTATTTAAGAAGCTGGCATTTATTTAATGGTATGAAGTCAGATGCAAATTTGTGTGTGTGCATTTATGATTATGGAGTTTTTTGTTGATCCCTTCTGAATGGTTTTTTTTTAAGCCCACTTGGGATGAACTACTTTCAGAAGAACTAGCTGCAATATATTGAACAACCAAAACAATAAAATAAAGAATCTGAGAAGGATTTTGTGCATGATGTTGAAACAACAATAAAATTGCAATTAATTCATGTATGAGAAAGATCGCATTATATTTTACACTGATTAATATTTCACGCAAACATATCCATTGCTTTTCTAGCCTTGGTAGAATTACAAAGAAGATATACTGGATCAGATTTTCCCCCTCTTTAATGTCAGAAAATAGTTTGAGTTGGATCTTCAATTTTTCAAGCGTAAATTTACCATTAAGGAAGAACAAATTCTGCTGTGAAGTTTGTGTGGCATCAAGAAGGGTATCTAGCCAGTAAACGCTCTAATCAGTAGCCCCAAACTCTACCCTGAAATTTAGGGATTACAGGGTCATTTTAAAAATGCCTATATAATGCTGGAAAATATTAAGATTTGTATCAAAAATGACACAAAAATGTTGAAAAACATGTCCATCAAATGTTGAAAATGTAATCAAACTCCAGGTACATATAATCACATGTGGTGGACATATCCAAAAGCAAAAAAAAATTGGATGAGGGTTCATACATGGTTAGAAAAAATGTTAAGGCAACACAAAGATTATAAGTCAGAACTATTTTTATTAGGCATAATACCAGAAAAATACAATAAAGGGAATGTCTACTTAATATTATTATGATTATATGTTTTGACAGCAGCAACAATTGTATTTGCACAATACTGAAACATCTAGAGAAGAAGATATAATTTAAAAATAATAATAGACTGTGCAGAAATGGGTAGATTAAGCCTGAAGATAAAAGAAAAAGAAGACACAGAGTATTTTCAAACTTGGGACTTGTCTTATCAATTGTTAGATAATAGAGGTAGAAACTAGCATTATAATGTAAGCAAATTGACCCAGACAGTGTGCTATTCACTAAGCACTTATTGTATATAAAGAGAAAATATATAAATAAATTGGGGGAGGGGGAAAAATATTTGTATCTTTGTCTCCCTGTAATGTTGTACACCTATTTTATATAGAAAAACGCCCACACAGCATGAATAAACGAGATGATGCCTCACGCCTACCAACCATTTGGAAACCTGCCCTCATTAATAAACGAGTACCTAACATGAAGAATGACACCAGACCCACACCCACAAGTGCCACACAAGATGCTACCACCACACTTCCACGCAGAAAAAAGACTCACACCCACACAGAAGAGGAGACATGACCACGAACTAGAAGCCATACTGCAGCTGCACCACTACCCGCTTCAAACCCCTCTGACCCATACAAGAAGCAAACTGACACCCACCATGAAGATGTGGCACGACCACAAACACGAAGCCAAACAACAAGATCACAGCTCACCAGCTCAAATCCCCCAGCAACTAAGACTAACCTGAGCACAACCAAGCCCCCACCTAAGCAGAACACCCCCCCAGCCAATCAGAACACAGCCAACCCCCCTACCAATCAGAACACAGTCAAGCCCCCACCCAATCAAGTCACACCCCCACTAGCAGTTAAAAAGAAGAAGCAGCTGCAAGCTCACATTACTCTGAGAAGCACAGAGCTGA
>BLBF01000073.1:16678523-16690493 GCA_015471245.1 Laticauda colubrina
CATCATCAGGCTTCTGTATGGATGTGGGTCTTACAGCTCCTGGTTTTAAATTTGAGGCTGGTCCATTTTGATTGGTTGGGAGCCTGGACCTGTTTCATTGGACTTGGAGTTTGATTGATTGGTGTTCCTGGTTTCTTCTGTCTGTTTTGTGGCTTTGATTGGCTGGCAACAGTCTGTTCTTGTGTTGGAGGCTTTTAGTGCAGCTTGGCTCCGTGTGAAGGGACGGCTGCTCTTCATTAGCAAGCTGCTATTCATTAGCAAGCTGGGTTTCACCTGGGTGCCTGGTGGGGGGGTTAGGTTGGAGCTATCAGAGGGAGTCTGTTTTTGCCCAGGTGTTTGCCTGGCTTGTGGCATGGAGATCTTTCTATTTGAGAGTGCAGGCTTCCAAATGATTGACAGTCTGGTGGAATCATCTCTTTTATTCATGCTGTCAGGTCTTTTGGCAGATGAGATTCTGCTGAAACGTTGCTACAACTTTAACAGAACTACAATGACGTGGGATAATACCCGAAGGAAGCTGAACAGCACACATGTAAGTACCCGCGAAAACCTAAGAAAACATATATATATATATATATTTGTTTTCTAAAGTTTTCGCAGGTACTTACATGTATGGTATTCAGCTTTGTTCGGGTATTTTCCCACATCATCATAAATAATATATATATATTATATATCAGATAGTGGACAGTTATTTTTAATAACCCAAATTAATGTTGCATTGGAGGTAATTGTAACATATGGGTTATCTCAGTGGTCCCCAACCTTTCTGGCGGACCAATGAAGGGGGAGGGGAGGGGCCTGTGTGAGTGGGGGCAGTTGAGTTGTGCATGCACATTTGTCCACTGCTTATGTGGCCCGGTTCCAAACAGGCTGCGGTGTAGTGGTGGGCCACAGACCGGGGGTTGAGGACTGCTGGGTTATCTGGAAACACGAGGTAAAAATGTACCTCAGTCGACAGGAGGATACTAATATCCATTTTAAATGGGATTTGTTATCGATAGGTGTGGTTGTGGCTAAGAAGTTGTATTAGAACTGTGTAAATCCAGGTTCAAACCATCCTTCCACCATGGAAGCTCAGTAGTGACTGCTAAACAGTTCTCTCAGTCCTTATTGTATTGTTGGTGTGGGCCAAACAACAGAAGGAGGAGGACTATGTATTCCCATTTCAGCTTCTGAAAGAAGAAAGTAGGGTATCAATCAAACCAAGACAAGAATGGTCCTAAAAGATTCCCTGGAACATGATTGAAGACGAACAAAAAAGTGTCTGGATTAAGTACAGTGATCTACCAAGAACATTTTGAAACATATGGTTCAAACCTATGTAAACATGATCAAATTGATTTTAAATATGGCCTCTAAAGTATAGCTTAATTAAAATTTAATTAGCTTGCCCTATGCCTGCACAAACAAATATTCATTTTTTTATTTAACCATTCATTCATCAATCATATTTCTAAACCACCCATCTCTTGGAAAGAGGGGCTCTTTAATATACTGTTTCTCAGTTCAAATCCTAACATGGCTCTGAATGTTTAACACACTAGACATTACAAGAGAGCCTGTCTGTCAACTGATGTCATTGGTCATTCAATGACAGAGATAATCTATGCAAGAGTAGCCTTATTTTTTTCCCAAAGCCTCCTTTCCTCTCCCCTGCCCCATATTCCTTTCTTTTCTCGTGAATCTGTTAAATTATAATCTTGATATATTCAGGAATTTGCATTTCTTGAGAATTATTGCCTCTCTCAGCTGGCTGAAATGAATGCTCTGCAGTGTATTCAAGATACGTTATAATTACTTACATATGTATTGTCTGGAATATTCAACTTACTTCCCAAGGATATATTTCAGTTCCAAATCTCCAGTCTTCCTAAATGTGGATGGAAGCAGAGGCTGAATCAACCAGATGTATTCATTGTCTCCTCGCAAGATGGGTAATTTACTTTTGCCCATTGGGTACCCGTTGCACGCACGGTGTGGATTACGCACATGTAATTTAAATTGATTAATTCGTTAAAAAATGATTAATTTGGCATACGCTCCTCATTTTCAAGTCTCCTAATGATTCAGGAGCACCATTCTTATTAAGCTGAAGTTATCAAAATGCATCAGATGGCTGTACATATTGCAAAGTGTTACTAGTCCTGGCTTCTCTTGTTAATTGGTACAGTGATAACTCTTAAAGGCTTAAAATAAATCAGTTGTGCATGACACATTTGTAGTTTTGTTCTCCGGGAAGTAATATTTTATAATAATAAGAGATATCCCCCTGCTTTTCCACCAACATTGATGTTTTTATCTGGCAGAGAGAGGCAACCACAATCTCATGATTGCATCTCCTGAATCTCTTGGCTTTTCTGTTGTGTGATAGAGCTATGTCTCCTATTACATATAGCCCAATCTTTCTCCTTCAGAGCCTGTTCTTTATACACAGATTCTCTACCTTCATGTTCTCTTCCTTCACAGATTGATCTTCCTCTTGTTTTTGGGCTTTATTAAGGAACTTTGCTGTGTAGAACTGTAGTCTGCCATAGGTTGTATGATGGGGAGGGTGGATAGGGGAGAAGAGGTTTCAAGGGAAACATTTCACTGTATCTCCATGAGACAAGGATTCAAAGTCAACCAACTGGGAACAAAATGCAAGTGCATACCAACTTACACTCAAAATGTCCATTTGAGAAATGACTTCTTTAAATTTGATTGAACATAGATGGGGCAGCAATGGGAGGCATCTAAGAGGAGAAAAAAAATAGACTTGGGGATTTGGTCCTGCGGGTTTCAGTTCTGGCTTTGCATGAATGTACTTCATTTGACTTCTAGTAAACTATACCTATGTCAACTAATGGAGTCAAGGATCATTTTTACTGAGAGGTTCAAGCTAAGGCAGGTCTGACAGCTATGCTCTTACCTTTTTTATTCTTGAAGAAAATATGGGACAAATGTATGTTTCAAGAGAACCCAGTAGAATATCCATCTCTGCTCAGGTTTCATTCATAAATTCCATGCCCTGATAAGCACTGTGTCAACCCTGAAATGAACCTGGCTGAAGCCATCTTGGAGGCTTCTGGGTGCCACACAACAGTGGGAGGAGAGAAATAGTTAGATGACGTTTTGTAGCCAAAACAATACAGTTTTCGTGTGGGAACCAAGGATGATTTCACAGGTGTCTGGCCAGAGGAGGAGCAAGTATCCAAGCGGCTGGCCAGCACTTGGATTGGACAGCGTGACCAGTGACCTGGAGGTGGGGGGAGAGCAAACTTTTACTTTTAGTTAGGTGAAAGCATTGCATGGTTGCAATGCAATTTGCATTACCATTCCTGCTAATTAAGGAACTGACAGCTATCTGATATGGGCATTATTTCCTGAAATGCAATAAAGTTCTAATTTCTAGCTATGTTTGTCCTCATCTGTTTGGGAGTCCATAGTAGGTGTCCTTGTTTCAACTCATCTTCTGACTCCTCAGTTCCCACTTCCCTATAAAGATTCACGCATCATGCCAAGCAACTGAAAATAACATTCGAACCATGGTGCTTTGGTTGAGCTATTGATAAGCAATTTGTATAATTTGGATACAGGCTGTTTTATATTTTATTTTTCAATATGTTTTTGATTATTCATTAGAGGGAAAAGCACTGGCTCTTTCAGATGCAGAACTGGGCTGTTCAAGTAGCTAACTAAATTGAAGAGGTCTCTGAAGGAAAGAAAGAAAGGCTGGGAATATGATAAGAAGACAGTAAACCACTTAGTGTTCCTGATTTCTAGAATGCATTACTTTAATGAACAGTTTGGTTGCCAGCAACCGTACAGCAGCCTCGACTCCAATTTGAGATTCTGTGGGAATTTGTAACATATGTTGTTCATAATATCAAATATGGAGGGAAAGAACATGACCATCTCAGAAGTGCTATAAAGTTGCATTTTGTTAGATCATCCAAAATTGCATGGTGTGTTTAAGAGTACAAGAAATGTGAAGGAAGATCTGACCAAAAAAAAGGTATCTGGATAGTCCAGGTCAACTAGATTGTTATGGGAACCTCCATTGCAGAATGTGATTTCAGAACTTCTATCAAGGATTTCATATTGGAAATAATATACAGCATGTATGACTCATGCCCACTGATAGCTTTATCCTCCAGGTATCACCTATAAACACATCCAAGATACCACATTCCAAGTTAACAATGCAATACTATAGATTGTATACAGGAGTTTTCCCTTTTATCTATCCTGAATTTCCCAATGCTTTAATGGAAAATTCTAGGTTCTAGAGCTATAATACATTGCCCATATATGTTAAACATAGCATGTGTGTATTACAAATAAATATTAGGCAATGATAGCTCGATGAAAACTAGCTAGCCAGCCTGATAGCTACCTTACCAAGCTAGCCAGATAGGTAGACAGACAGACAGACAGACAGACAGATAATCATCTAGTTAGCTTCCTAGCTAGTTCACTCACTCTTGCTGTTGTGTGAGAAGCACCAAGACATTTTTGGGTTAAAGAATCAGCTGGTTGCTCAGGAGATGCCCAGTTGAAAGCTCCTTTCATGTCCCTGTTAAGTTGCCCACTGAATGCAACTGATTAGTATCTTTCTAAATGAGACGTCTCCAACAAACCTGCAACATTATTCAGAGAAATATATTCCTTAAATGAAACTTAGATGAAGCCCAAGGAAAGATGATACATGATTTATAAATAGTTAATATCAAGGCCCAAATTCTAATGCCACTTAAGAGATGGATGCAGGACACTTATACGAAAACCACCATGTAACAAATAAGAATATAATAGATAAATCTCCTTAAATGACTGACTTTGTTATATATACACTCCTGTCTTATGATTGGTAGTGACACCTCGCCTGTCATGCCACAAAATATTTCACACAAATGTGAAAATTAGTCCTGTTAGATCAGAAGGCTTAGTTTAATAAATAATTTCACTGGTACAAGTGTCAGTAAAGCTAGAAGGGCTATCAAGCATATTTTAAATTGCATGTTTGTTGGCCATTGTTTTTGTCTATCAGATAAATATTAATATCTAGAAGTACAGCTATATTAACACAAGATTCCCCAGACAGCACTAATCTATTTATTAATTTGAAACATCAGGAACTTTTCTGTTTTAAGGCTGCCAGTTACTATATTCCCTTCCCTTAAGGGTAAGGAAAATTATAATAGCTACCAGTTTGATAGGGTAGATAAAGATACCTTTATTTCTCTCCCTGGTCTCATTCACCCCCACATCTATGCATCTTCTCACTATATTTCATACTGTAGTGAAAACCTGGTCTTCTTCCATCCTTTGATGTGCTACTGTGAAAACGTAAGAACTGAATAAAAAGAAGAAAGGTTTTAGAGAACTTTTTCTCTTGTTTGAATTGTGGCATTTACTGTAAGCTTGGTAAGATGGCTTTTCGCAATTCAAAGATTACTCCACATTCCACAGGCTAGAAGTAGTTTCCAGCCTCATATATATGTTACTCCTTAGAAAGTTGAACATGTTCCATAGTCTCATACGGATTGGTTCCAGTTAGAACACATGAACATGATTTATTTTTATAACATACCTATTTGTGGCTTAGGTAAAAGTATTGGAAGTGGCATACAAGTTCTGCTCCAACATGTATAGTGCCCCAAATGTAGCACCATAGAATAACTTCTTGGAATTACACCTGGAATATTGCATCCAGTTTTGGTCACCATGATATAAAAATGATGTTGAAACTCTAGAAAGAGTGCAGAGAAGAGCAACGAAGATGATTAGGGGCTTGGAGGCTAAAATTTATGAAGAACAGTTGCAGGAACTGGGTACGTCTAGTCTAGTGAAAAGAAGGACTAGGGGTGACATGATAGAAGTGTTCCAATATCTCAGGGGCTGCCACAAAGAAGAGGAAGTCAAGCTATTCTCCAAAGCACCTGAAGGTGGGTCAAGAAGTAATGGATGGAAACTAATCCAGGAGAGAAGCAACCTAAAACTAAGGAGAAATTTCCTGGGTTAGAAAATTAATCAGTGGAACAGCTTGCCTCCAGAAGTTGTGAATGCTCCAACACTGGAAGTTTTTAAGAAGAGATTGGATAGCCATTTGTCTGAAATGGTATAGGGTTTCCTGTTTGAGCATTGAGTTATAGTAAAAGATCACCAAAATCCCTTCCAACTTCTGTTTTTCTTTTATAGAATTATGAAAGAAAAGAAAAGAGTATATTTAAAATTAGCTGGTTGCTTTT
This sequence comes from Laticauda colubrina, assembly GCA_015471245.1. Taxonomy (NCBI): domain Eukaryota; kingdom Metazoa; phylum Chordata; class Lepidosauria; order Squamata; family Elapidae; genus Laticauda; species Laticauda colubrina. Next base: position 16,684,757 of record BLBF01000073.1, read on the forward strand.
TTTTTTACAAGATGGCTCTAGGCAGATTCACACTTCAAGTAGATCCACTGAAATCCCTAGGACTTTTAACTTAACCATTCTTCTTGAGTGTGATGAAATGTGGGTGTAATTCAACAGGTGCAGCTGAGGCTGAGAAAAAATGAAATAAGGTCATCAATCTTCCAGATCAGCTTTGAAACACGAGTGGGATGGAAGCTAAACCTATTTTATTTATCAATCCCAGATCCTTTTTTCATACTAGAATGCAACAGGATATGTAAAGATTCAGCACAATGTCTCAACTAACATTTTGTAGAAAGGTAAATGCATTGATCGTTGCAATAGCATCATATTAGTTAACTCACTGGAGTTGCTCTTATAAGATGAGCTTGTAAGATTCTCACTGGATAATTTCTGAGTTGATTCTAATATCCAGTTTATTACCAAATACTAATTAGTTGCACCATGTGAGCAGAAGGCATCAAATGCTACCTACTTCTGAACTACCTATTTTCAGTTCACAAATCAGACAGAAACAAATGTTTGGCCCCAGCTGGGTAACATGTCCCATTTAGAATTTTTTCTCTCTTCTTTGTTCTTTGATGTTCTGCAAATGAGTTTTAGAACTCCACTCTTCACACAATTCAATTTTACAAGCCCATTATCCAAGATATAATGTGGAGGTTAAATATATCAGGGCAGCCATTATGTGAAAATAATTAACAGTAATGAATAATGCACTAATTCCACTGATGAGGGATGGTTATATGTGTAATGAAGTGTTGGAGCAGCCCTGACAAATGAAATTAAAATATTTAAACATGGTTTTATGATATTACTTGGCTCATATAATTTCCTTTACCTACAATGAGCCCCTTCGATTATCATCATTATCTTGACAGTTCAGAAGGATGAAATAGTGGAGGTTAATGTGACAGCGATTAGTCACAAGGAAAATCCATCAGTGAGAGCAGAACAAGAGTAAGGGAAAGGTCTCAAGACTTCCTCATTTCAAACATGAGAAGAATGATATCATCAACATCACTTCAATATTAAATGGCTGGAATTATCTTGTCACTCATTTACGGCCTCTAAAGAACTACTTATTTGTACTTGCGAAAGAAAGGTCAGCCATTCTTAATCATCAATAAAAAAAAACAAGCTGATGGATTTCAGCTATAAATAATACCGACAAGGCAGTCCACCAGGGGACCAAAAAGATGTTGAGACTCTAGAAAGAGTGTAGAGAAGAGCAACAAAGATGATTAGGGGACTGGAGGCTAAAACATATGAAGAACGGTTGTAGGAATTGAGTAGGTCTAGTCTGATGAAAAGAAGGACTAGGGATGAGACGATAGCAATGTTCCAATATCTCAGGGGCTGCCCCAAAGAAGAGGGAGTCAAGCTATTCTCCAAAGCACCTGAGGGCAGGACAAGACGCAATGGATGGAAACTAATCAAGGAGAGAAGCAACTTAGAACTAAGGAGAAATTTCCTGACAGAACAATTAATCAGTGGAACAACTTGCCTCCAGAAGTTATACGTGCTCTAACACTGAAAGTTTAAGAAGAAAGTCAAAAGCACTTGTTTGCTAGAAATAATTCAGGATTTTGAGGAGGTTTTTTTGTTTGATCTTGATTGAGAATGTTTATCTCTGTCTACAGTGCTTGTGCTTTATCCTCTACATTTTTTATTTAAAATGTTTTCATTCCATTTTGGCAATATTTTCCTTTAAATCATCTATTTTACAGCTCTGCTGACCTATAGAGTTAAGATTTTTTTTAAAAGGAAAACATACTTAGAGGAAAGTCTTACATTTGCTGCAGCAATGCTACACATATTTATTTTTATCTAGTATTTGATAAATTTTAATTGTCTTCTGACTTGTTTTATTCAAAATCAAAATGTTATATGTGACACCTTGAAAGAAAGTTACCTTGGAGAAAAGAAGATAATAGAGAGATGTGAATAAATGAATGAATGAACGAATGAATGAACAAACAAACAAATGAAATCCTCTTCTTTATTTTCCAGGCTGCCAGGGAAAAGCAATGAAATGTATGAAGATTGCATCTCAGATGTGAAAATGAAGCCAGATGTGATGTTCTGCAAAATCATTTACTCATTTGGATAACTGGAAATTCCTACTGTCAATTCATGTATGGCCATAAATAAAATACATGATTTTTCTGGCATCTAGGATTAGATTATTAAATTACATGATCCCCTTCATGGATTGCCCCTGTGACTATGTAGGACAGATGGGAAGGAAACTAACCACCAGATTGCAAGAACACAAGCAAGCGGTCAAATCAGGAGACCCAAACTTATTGATAGCTTCACATTCCAATGAACAAGGACACACATTCAATTTCACAACTACTAAGATTGTTGGCTAAGCAAGTACAAAAATACCAGGAAAATGATTGAAGTCTGCAAAATGGGCCCTTATCAGTCAATAGGAGTGCTGATTTACCACCAGTTTATTGGATATTTAGGAGCCAAGGTCTTGGCAGCACATAAGGAAACAACTGCCAATTGCCAGCTATCGACACATCAGCCAACTAATAGGAAGGCACCACATAAATATGACTCATAGAATAGCCCAAAGTACATATTCCAGTAGACAGAAGTAGAGATTCTAGCATGAATCTGAGTGCTCAGAAAAGTAAACCTCTAGTCCTGGTGACCGACTCAGATTGGATTTTGAAACATTATCCTGGGAAATGTATACTCACCTTCATTTGTGAGGATTAGATCAAACCACGTGGTGATTTATTTCCTTCCGTCATGGCATGGATATTTTTTTTTTAAAATGCAGAAAAGGATATAAATACTTCTCTATCCCTTTCTATCATCATCATTAATCATAGGACTTTCTCAACCAGACTTCAGTCGAACTGGATTAAAAGAAAATCAGACAGATGAAATCAGGAAGAGATTTCCCAAGACTTTTCTGGAGGTAGAAGAGGACAGAAATCTACATTATCTATTTTCATATGCCAAATCATAAAAGTAAAATAAAAATTGGACTCATTCAGCTACTAGCCAACTGTTTTCTGGTATCCTTGCCAGGTAAAGATCAATTAAGAAACATGCATGTCTGCTAGAACAGTTAACTACATTACATTCCCAGAGTTGTTCAGCTTGTACCATAGGAGTTAACTAATAGCAGTTTTCACTCTGCTACAAATGCATAAGAAAATCTCAAATACATCTACAGCTCTCCATTCAAAATTGTCTTGTCTGAACAATAAGTTCATCTGTAAAATATCACCGGCCAGGCTGAGTCTAAGAGAGGAATCAAATGCGTCATCAGTCATGAGTCCCTTTGCACTCATAAGAGACCAGCCCAGCATTAATTCTTTATCTACCACCTAAATGCTTTGCCTGTTAGTAGTTCAGATTCTTGTAGAGAGCTTAAGCTTATAATAAATCTTTATACCCATTTGAACTGCCTGGCTTCCCTGATTTTCCTGGCGCTGACTTTTTAAGAAGACACAAACAGTTTAAATGCAACAGCATAATTGCACTGGATAACCAGAGCAGTGGGCATAATCATTCAACAATTTATTTTGGTGGTTCTGATATACAATGACACCCAGAGATGGTATTCAGCAGGTTCTGACCAGTTCTGGAGAACCGGTAGCAGAAATTTTGAGTAGTTTGGAGAACCGGCAAATAACACTTCTGACTGACCCACCCCCATCTATTCTCTGCCTCCCAAGTCCCAGCTGATGGGCTGGATCTTCTTTTGTTGCCCTGCACAGGAGAATGGAGATGGAAAGCAGGTTAGTAGGGTGGGGAAGGAATGGGATTTTGCAGTAAGCTTCCCCTGAAGTGAGGTGAAATGGAGATTTTACAGTGTCCTTCCCCTGCCATGCCCACCAAGCCACACCCACCAACAGTGATGAGATTCAAATAATTTAACAACTGGTTCTCTGCCCTAATGATTTCTTCCAACAACCAGTTCACCAAACTCCTCAGAAACTTAACAACCGGTTCTCCCGAACTTGTGTGAACTTGCTGAATCCCTCCACTGCACACCAAGCCATGCCCACCAAGCCACACCCATAAAACTGGTAGTAAAAAAAATTGAATCCCACTACCAATTATACCATGGTATTTTCCCCTGGAAAATATTTCAATAACCCAAAAATATAGCAACTGATTGTTGACTCTTATCAGTCTATCCAACCAGTGAGAAACAGAGCATCTAGATTGTCCTTTAAATCTGCAATCATTTTATACTTCCTTCCTTAAGTACCAATGGGAATGTAGTTTATTCCTGGAAAGTAAGGTAGAAAATTGCATTATATGTTATTAAGTTGGATGCCTGTCAATTTCATTCACTTAAATGATTTGAGAATTTGCTCCATTTTGTTGGGTTCTTTAAAATTGTTAGTGAATATGAATAAATACACTTTTCTTCACTTTACTTATAATAAATGGAATGCCTCATAATAAATCCTTACTTTAAAAATCATTTCTGACAAATTACTCCAATAAAATCAATGAGTGTCAGGCTCAGCTGGAGAAACAAATAAATTACAAACTATTGACGAGTTGGGGTAGATGTAATTGTCATTAAGACAGAAAATGACACGTAGCTATTTAGGCTAAAGAAGAAATAGAAAGCCAGAACATCTGAGCTGAAAACAAAAATATGACAACTTTTCCTTAACTTGGGAGCAGTCAGTTTGGATACAGCTCATACTTTTCCTTAAATGTATTTTACACATAAATCTGATTTGTATCTAATAGTTGATTAACATTTTTTACATTTCTTATATTCCAATACTTCCCAAGTTTCTCCAATTAAATTAAGCAAATAAGACATGAATGCTTAAAAGAACAGAGTGATATCTTTTGAGGTGAGCATTTCTTATTTTACTCCATGTGGTCTTGCTTTCAAAGAACTTTCTTTGCATAGTCACATGGTATCTCATATTTGAAAGGATTCTTCATTGAACTCTCACCAAAGGCTAGAACCTTTCGAATTATATTGTTGGAGAAGACTCTTGTGTGCTCCTTGAAGATCAGATCAGTCAATCCTAAAGGAAATCAAATCTGACTGTCCATTGGAAGGACAGCTACTGAAGCTGAAGCTCAAATATTTTGGCCATCAAATGAGAAGAGAGGACTCCTTGGAAAAGACTCTGACATCGGGAAAGATGGAAGGCAAAAGGAGAAGGGAGTGGCAGACAATGATTTGGTTAGATAATGTTATAGATACAATGAACATAAATTTAGGCAAACTCTGGGAGACAATGGAAGATAGTGGGGGGCCTGGTATACTTTGTTCCATGATGTTGCAAAGTGTCAGACACAATTTAGTGACTGAACAAAAAGTTGAAAAATATCTGCTTGGAAAAATATATAGCTTTTTCAGATAAGTAAACAACAGTTTGGCTCCAAAGATGCTTTTTCAAGAGGCAACTGGAGTTTCTGGTTTTTCTTTGAAAAGGTTTCGCTTCTCATCCAAGAAGCTTCTACAGAGCTGAAGAAGCTTCTTGAATGAGAAGCAAAACGTCTTCAAAGAAAAACCAGAAAGTCCAGTTGCCTCTTGAAAAAGCACCTTTCAGACAACCATGACCCGGATGACAGAGAATATCCAATAACAGTTTGGCCCCTTTCAAAGTTCACTATGAAGACTCTAATGTGTGAATCTAATGATATCTAATGATAGATAGATAGATAGATAGACAGATAGACAGACAGACAGACAGACAGACAGACAGACAGACAGACAGACAGA
>BLBF01000073.1:16692577-16703982 GCA_015471245.1 Laticauda colubrina
GGGAGGGAGGGAAAAGGAGGGATGGAAAGAGGGAGGAAGGAAGGAAAAGGGAGGGAGGGAGGGAGGGAAGAAGAAAAGAAAAGGGAGGGAGGGAGGGAGGAGGGAAGGAAAAGGAAGGGAGGGAGGAAAAGGGAGGGAGGAAGGAAGCAAAAGGGAGGGAGGGAGGGAGGAAGGAGGGAAGAAAGGAAAAGAAAGGGAGGGAGAAAAAGGGAGGGAGGGGGGGAAGAAGGAAGGAAAAGGGAGGGAGGGAGGGGAGAAGGAAGAAGGAAAGGGAGGAAGAAAAAAGAAGGAGGGAAGGAGGAAAAGGATGAGAGTGAGAGAGGGGAGAAGGAAGGATGGAAAGAAGGAAGGAAGGAAAAGGAAGGAAGGGAGGGAACAGGGTCAGTAGAAGGGAGAGAGGGAGGGAGGAAAGGGAAGGGAGGAAGGAAGGCTCTTTCTTGAAAATTTGTTTTTGTAGTTTTAAGTCAAACAATTGCCTAATCATTTAAAAAGCCAAACCATATTTTATTCCCAAGTCTCAACAGAATGCAACAGAAGTGGCAACAGAAGCTAACATATATCTCAAATTGATTAAGAATATTTCATGAAAAGTAGTGGAAATATTATCTAGCAGGTGGTTTTTGGAAAGAACCATGACCACAACCGTAAATAATCAGAAGTAGAAAAGGACAGAAGTATACATCTCTTCGACAAGAGGTGTCATCCATGGGTCTTATTGGAAAAGCCAGCCTAAAGCATTCTATAAACCAGAGATGGAACTCAGCAGGTTCTGATCAGTTCTGGAGAACCGCTAGAGGAAATTTTGAGTAGTTCGGAGAACCGGCAAATCCCACCTCTGACTGGAGATTTTACAGTATCCTTCCCCTGCCATGCCCACCAAGCCATGCCCATGGAACCAGTAGAAAAAAAAATTGAATCCCACCACTGCCATAAACCCTTTTAGTGTGATAAGATAACAGAAAACAAATCCTTCTGGAATATCCACAAAGAACTGGTGGGACCATAAAATAGACAAAAGAAGAGAAAATGAAGAAGCTAAAGTAAACACTCCAGGCTTAACAACTGTTATTAAGGCAGTGGTACCTATTTATCGACTCATATTTGCATGCTTTTTGAACTGCTAGGTTTGCAGGAGCTAGGGTGAGGACAGGAGCTCACCCCATGAGCCACGGTGGTGCTGTGGTTAGAGTGCAATACTGGAGGCAATTCTGCCGACTGCCAACTCCCTGCAATTTGACAATTCAAATCTCACCAGGCTCAAGGTTGACTCAGCATTCCATCCTTCCGAGGTGGGGAAAATTGTTGGAGACAATATGCTGATTCTGTAACTACTTAGAGAGGGCTGTAAAGCACTGTAAAATGGTCTATAATCTAAGGGCTATTGCTATTATGTGGCACTTGAAGCTTCAACCTGAGATGCCAGCTTTCCAGCCAATAGTGTCATAACCACAGAGCCACCACTCTACCTCACTTGGACACCTGTAAAAATAAAAATGAACCTTACCAATGCACTTCAAAAAGTCTATCGGTACTTCCTCAACCTTAGAGATAAAAACCAGCAGGACCTCAGGTTATCTGAAGTCCTGCTTAAAGGGGGCATGCTCCCCTTTCAGCATATTACTCCCAATTTTGTGCCTGAGTACAAAACTAGGATCTTGGATATGCCCTTTGGGGAAATTTAACACAAATCAATAGCCCCTTCAGCAGAAATTGGCCGAGTATTACATCGCAATCATCAAATTTACAGCAAGTTTACAGGCAGGTTATTAGCTACCCAAATCAAGTGCATGTTTTAAATAATGCATAGCAATCTGATAGAGATGAGCAGGTTTTTGAACAGACACCATTTGTTTGTGTCATTGAAAAACCAGGTTCCATCAACTAAATGTCTTTTTCCCCATTTAAATTTAATATGTGTTTAATTTCAGAGTGAATTGTGATCAATGTACCCAAATGAGTTTTAAACGTTTAGATATGGTTATTTCTTGGGATGGGGAAGGAGGAGAACCAGCCTGAAATATCACTAATGCACTTTTAAACACACCCTTTTAAGTCTAAAATATAAAATAATAAAACTTAACTATAATATATAATATGTAGATTTTGATGAGAAGGAGCAACGGGATCGGGAATCTATTTGTACTAATCCTCACCTATAATTTCCACTTTACTATGCATTTTCCTTATTGAATGACTTTCTGTCTCAATAGATAGTTTAGATTTTTTAATATTGTTACATTGAGAGATAAACACTTTGGTACATATTGGAGAGTAATAAATTGTGTTGAGCATTGATAAACTAACGCAATTCCCCACAAGGTCACAGAGTCAGCTAATTTAAAAATATCAGTACCAAGATTTTGAGTGGTTCCCTAGAGAACTGTGTCCACTTTATTAAAGCAGGAGGGTGAGGAGAAAATGCTACATTAGGATTGATCTTTTGATCTAATTGTGCAACTCTGCCATGCCTTCTTTGGCCAGAAAATGCTTTGTAAGCAAAGGAACTATAGCTCAGCTAATGGAGGAGCAGCCCTTACATGCTAAAGGGATTCTGGGAAGCAAAAAAAAAAAAAAAAGAGTGGTGATTTTGCACAATTTTATGTTCTTTGTTACCAATGGGAAGTATTAGTGCTGCACAATTCATCTTCCTATTCACATTCATCCAGTCAACTCTCTGTGAACAATCTCAAATAACTAAATTTTGTCTTGACATTTAGGTCGACTTTTAAAAACTTAGAATGGCCACAACCTCCAGAATAAATTTACTAACTTTGATATAGAAATATTTCACTATTTTTGCAGTTGAGCGTACTTTGTGTGTTAGCTAGTAGCCAACTACCAGAAGATTCCTCTCTGATGAATTAGCATCTGAGTGAGTTGTATGATAAAACCCTTGGTTGGCTGGAGACCCAAAAACCAGTACAACTGACCCAGCCTGTTAAAATAAGTAGGGAGAGTTGTTATATACATGACACTATCTTTTATTATTAGTTGTTAATTTCTGTTTGGTTTAAATTGTTCACTTTTTGTTCTATACCAGGGGTGTCAAACTCACAGCCTGATGCCGGATGCATCACGTGCTGGACATGCCCACACTCAGTTTAGTGAAGGAGGAAAAAGTCACAATGCATCACGTGACGATGCTGTGACGATGCAAGTTTGACACCCCTGTTCTATATAAAATACTGAGGTTAATAATGTACTTAATAAAAATAACAATCAATAACAATAGTTATTGTAATAGTACTTAGACTTATATACCACAGGAAAAAAATAACAAATAATCCGAGTTGGGACATTGTAGGTCATCTAGTCCAACCCCCTGCCCAAGCAGGAGACCCTACACCATTTCTGACAGATGGGAGTCCAATCTCTTCTTGAAAGTCCCAAGTGATGGCGCTTCCACAACTTCCAAGGGCAAGCTGTTCCATTGGTTGATTGTTTTCATGGTCAGAAAATTTCTCCTTTATTCCCAGGTTGAATCTCTCCTTGTTCAGTTTCCATCCATTATTCCTTGTCTGGCCGATAGCACTTTAGAAAATAGATTGACCCCTTCCTCTCTGTGGCAGCTCCTCAAATATTAGACATGTGCAATCATGTCTTCCCTGATCCTTCTCCTTATTAGACTAGCCATGCCCAGTTCCTATAACCATTCTTCATATGTTTTAGTTTCCAGTCCACTAATCATCCTGGTTGCTCTTCTCCGTACTTTTTCTAGAGTCTTGACATCTTTTTGATAGTGTGGTGACCAAAATTGGATGCAGTACTCTATGTGTGGTCTTTCTAAGGCTTTGCAGAGTGGTATTAGTACCTCACTGGGTCTGGATTATATCCCTCTGTTAATGCAACTTAGGGTTGCATTAGCTTTTTTGGCTGCTGCTGCACCCTGCTGGCTCATATTTAGCTGGTTGTCCACTAAGACTCAAAGATCCCTCTCACAGTTACTGCTATTGAGCCTGGTTTCACTTCACAGTGCTGTACAGCACTCTCTGAGTAATTTACAAAATGGAAGCTTCATTTGCATAAGGCCTCCAACATTATAGCACTTAAACTTATATACCACTTCACAGTGCTTTACGGCCCTCTCTAAATATTAAGGCCAGTTTGCATTTTGTACCAATGGCAAACTCCTAGGTCTGGAGTTAACCTTAACAAATGGCTCTGTCATGTCCCTGTCGGAATCTGACTCAGAGGAGGAAGCCAAACAGCTGACATGAAGTGTGGCTCCATTGGCTGTGGAAGAAATTGGGGAAGGGCAAAGTCTGACTGGGCAGAGCAGGGAAGAGGTAGAACAAGGGAGAGGGAGTTCAGAAGAAGACCCAGGCCCACCCCCTCTTCATCCTAGGACATACAGGGAGGAACAGAGAAGAGAGCAACATGGGTTGCATGGCTTACGGGGGGAGGAAAGGGCCCTGATTCCCTTCATTAGCTGCAGCTGGGAACACAGTGTATTAAAAAAGGCAAACTGTGCGCAGCAAGGTGTTGGGAGCAAATGTGAATTTATCTTGTATCATCGTGGCTTATCTTTGTTCCTGGTGTTTTCCTAACTGTACGAGTTTTGCCGTACTTTCAAGTCTAAAATTCCTTCTCCTGCCCCATCAAGCTAATTACTTGAGTTTGGTTTGTTTGGATTTTAAGTTACAGTTTGTGTGTACCTTGTTTTGGACTGAATTTTCTACAGTTAAAGGTTGTTCCTGGACATTGAGGGCAAAGTTGGAGATAATAAAAGGACTCTTGTTGCTTATTTGACTGTGTTGCCTTTGTGCCGTGTCCCAGATCAAGACCTTGTTGATGATCCAAACTCTGTAAGGGACCTTGGAATACTCATCTCCAATGATTTAAGTGCTAGAGCCCACTGAAACTACACAGCCAAAAAGGCATTAAGAGTTGTTAACCTAATCTTACTCTGTTAACCTAATCTTACTACTTTTTCTCTGGTAATATGATACTAATAACTAGAGCATACAAAACATTTGCTAAACCAATACACGAATACAGCTCATCAGTCTGGAACCCACGTTATGTATCTGATATTAACACAGTTGAGAAAGTCCAGAAATATTTCACAAGAAGAGTTCTCCACTCCTACTCGTTGCAGAATACCTTATGCCACCAGACTTGAAATTCTAGACCTAGAAAACCTAGAATTACGCTGCCTTCGGTCCAATCTAAGTATAGTATATAAAAATCATACATTGCAATGTCCTACCTGTCAATGAATAGTTCAGCTTCAACCATAACAATACAAGAGCAAACAATAGATACAAACTCAAGGTTAATTGCACCAAACTTGATTGCAGGAAGTACGACTTCAGCAACAGAGTGATCAATGTCTGGAATACTCTACCTGACTCTGTAGTTTCTTCCCCAAACCTCAAAAACTTTAACCTTAGACTGTCTACTGTTGACCTCACCCCTTTCTTAAGAGGTCTGTAGGGGGCATGCATAAGTGCACCAATGTGCCTACCATCCCTTTCCTATTGTTTCTTTTATTTTTCTTACATGTATCCATGTATTCATAACTATGTTTTTACTTATACCTATTATCTTGTAAGCAATTGACAAACCAAATAAAATAAATAAAAATAAAATGAATTTTCTACAGTTAAAGGCTGACATTGGGGGCAAAGTTGGAGATAATGAAGGGATCCTTATTGCTTATTTGACTGTGTTGCTTTTGTGCCGTGCCCCAGATCATCACAGTTCTTGCAGTATTCATCTTGCAGATGAAGTAGAAGTTCACTAACTCCAGTGCAAGACTACTCAACATTGGGGAGATGGGGTGGCATAGATTCCAGATCAGCACAAATTACAGTGCTACTTATGGCAAACTCTAATTTTGAATTTACAGTTTGAATGCACATATGAAAGAATGAAAAATATCTACTGCTTTAGGCACAATAAACTTTAATGACAATATAATAATATATGAAGTCCAAAACAGTTGTGAGAGCTACTTCCCCAATACCTTGACAGAACAATTTGGACACATATGGCTCTTCGTGTCAGTAGACATCCATATATATAAATTCTGTTAGGAACCAGAATCCTCCAGATTGCCATGTTATTTACATAAGGAATTCTATATTTAGGGATGCAAAACTCCAACCTGGTAAGTAAAAAGATACAGAGACTCTAACTCATTCTTTCAAATCATTAAAGAGCATTACATGCTTTAAGGATAAAATATTAAATGCAGAAACATTAAGAAAAAGTACAATTAACTTTAATTAAAATAGCAGATAAGCCTCGTTTGCATGTAGACGATTAAAGAATTAAATTAGATTATAAATTACTTCAATGGTTTCTTTTATTTCCCCTTTCCTGCCTTACTTTCAACTTTATTGTGTTACATTTGACATCACCTTCAAATAACTTCCAGGAACATACTGCTTCTATCTCACTTGCTCTGTTAGCAATAGCTGTGTAGGTATCACTATGGATCTATTCGTAAGGACAGAAGAGTCCACAGTGGTGCTTGACCACTGAAAATGGATGGAAGGAGAAATTGAGACTTGGGAGCTAAATGTCTTTTGCTTGAGTAGAAAGAAGCTATGAAGTGCTACAAGTTCTAAATGGGAGTATGCTATACACCATTCTATTTTCTCTTTCAGATGTTATCTAGTATGAAAGTTATGCTGGATATATTGTCGTGGAATGCCATTTCACATATTTTACTGATAAAGGAAAGTATTTGAAGCTCAGGGCTGATAGCAAGGTTTCTGGGTTCTCTCTGAGCTTGGTTGTTTTCTTGCAGACGTTTCATTATCAAACTAGGTAACATCATAAATGCTAATATGATGATGATGGAACCTAGTCTGGGTAATAAAACATCTCCAAGAAAACAACCAAAGACCCTTCAATTCATATTTTAAACAACACTGCATATGATAGGTATCAAATGCAGGTATTCAATGCAGTCAGATAAGCTGCATTATCAACAATATTCAAGCAAAAAAATGGCATATCTATTAATCAATGCTTTCAAATTTTAAAAGTTTATTTATGTACATAATATATAATATATTATATAATATATGATAATATACAATAGGATTTTAGATTTGACTGTGAGATGGTTGACATGTACATCATATGCAATGCTATTCATTTTTAGCTCTAATTATAAGAAATAGATATTGTGTGTGATCAAACAAAAGTAATAATCTAATTTCTTTCTATTCTATCTCCAAATAATATCTAATACTATATATTAGACACTACACATCTTATATATAGTAATACTGCATCAAGCATTTGGATGAGCCTCATGATTGCCACTCTATGGTGCCTTTTTCTCTTTCAATCAAATATAAAATTGCTATTCTCCTGTGGTAAAAGTGCACTTCATATTTTAGAAGATGAGTAAGAAATAGACAAACTGTTTAAAATCAGAGAGGAAAGTGTTGGAAGAAATATCCAGCTCCAGTTCCAAGCTGAGAGAAAGGCACTGGAAATAAAATGGAGGCTGAAGGCTTATTGGAAAGAAAGGTTCCCTTTATTGATGAAGTAGAACTATTAACCACATGTGGTTCTGGGCAACTGACAAAATGGACTTTAGAGTGGGTGGGTTTTCATATTTTCTGGATTCCTATGGGGGCCAAGTAGGGGTCATGTAGGGGTCATAGCTGGCTCTATAGGCAAAAGAGGAATTCCAAATCTTAGGTGTTTGTCTGAGCTAATTTTGTCAACCTTTTGTTTGTTGCTTATCTGGAGTTTCCATCTGACCCAGTCTTTCTGAATGGATTACCAAATTTACATTTGTAAAAGCTTGCCTCCTCAGTTTCTGCTTGGGGCAGAGAAACTGGGGCTGGTTTCTGCCTCCCTTATTTTTTTTTAAATTTCTCCTTTAGGGGAAATACTATATTTTTTGGTGTATAAAATTCACTCCCCCCCCCTCAAAAGTGGGTGGAAATGTCTGTGTGTCTTATATAGTGAATGTTACCAAAGCCCTACCCACCCTCCGGACCCCACCCTTCAGCCTCTACCTCCCAACAATTTGCCTCCTTGCACCAAATGGCAAACAGTCAGCTTCAGCACAGCCTGATTTAGCACAAACAGCTGATTGCTGGTTGGATCTGCCTTCTAACTATCAGCTGTTTCAAGCTGCAGGGATCACCATCGCATATTCCTGCCATCGCACATCCCATTTTTGGCTTCTGCATCCCCACCACCTTTAATGGGCCGAAAATGGGGTACACATTGGCGGCAATCAGCGATGATCCCTGCAACCTGAAACAGCTGGTCGTCAGGAGGCAGATCCATCCAGCAATCAGCAGCTTGTGCTAAATCAGACTGTGTTGAAGCTGCACCAGGCTGTTTGCTGTTTGCTGCAAGGAGGCAAATTGCTGGGAGGCAGAGGCAGGTTGTTGTTTTTTTCCCTCCCCAAAAACTAAGTGCATTTTATACTTCGGAGTCCAAAAAATATGGTATTTTATTCTACCTTTTTAATATTTCCCAAAATATTCCATTATTCTGGGATGGGGCTTCCTACAAAAGAGACAGAGAGAGACACACAGAGAGAGAAAGAGAGAGAGAGAGGGAGGAAGGGAGGGAGGGAGGGAGGGAGAGGGAGAGGGAGAGGGAGAGGGAGAGAAAACTAGAAATTGCCGTGTTGTGACATGTATTTTCATCAGAACAGCCTCCCTTTGGCTTCCTCAATAAATACTTTTTTGTTGTTACAAAATTTTCAAATAAAGTCTCCATTTACATGTGTTAATTAGAATGATTTATTCTAAATGGGTTAATTATAACTGCATTTGCATTTTAAGTGATTAGTTTTACAAGATTTGCCTACTTCCCATTGTAGATGCTGTTAGTCTCATTAGGATTTCAAGCGTTCTCCCATATGGGCATGGCAATTAATCTATTAAACCCCACTGACTCATCCAGTTTAGATAATTTTATACACAGCTTATGCTCCAGCATGCATGCATCCTCCTACCCCACCAAGTGGTGTTGTTCATGCCAACAATTTAATAAGTAGGGGGATTTTCCTATAGCCTTATGATTACAATGGAAATAGAATCCTTTGTTCCTCGTTTCCAAACTCCTCTTAATTCCTGACTCGTGATATCAATAACCTGAAATAAGTAGATTACTTTGCTTAGATTTTAGAAACCAAGAAAGAATTAAGAATGATCATTCTTAAAGTAAAGCAGGAGAGCAAAAGGAGGGACTTTCTCTGAACATTAAGAAAATAAATATTATGTCTCCTGGAAATTGAGAAGAATTTAAAGAACAAGATGACAGTTGTTGTTGACAAGTATAGCTTTGTAGGCTTCAGATGGGTACCGAGATTCAAAGAACAATAACCCTGGGCAAAGAAATTTGAAGTTTAGAGCAAAAGATCATAACATTTCAGTTAAAACAAAAGTTAGAGTAGCAATAGCACGTAGATTTATATACCACTTTACAGTGCTTTATAGCCCTCTCTAAGCTGTTTACAGAGTCGGCCTATTGCCCCCAACAATCTGGATCCTCATTTTACCCACCTCGGAAGGATGGAAGACTAAGTCAACCTTGAGCCAGTCAGTATTCAGGGAATCGAACTCCTGGCAATGTGAACAAAGTTAGCCAAAATACTAGATTCTAACCACAACACCATCATGCAGTGGTCCACTCAATGGCCTTCCCTGTGGTGATGGACACATACAAAGTATAAACTCTTCATAAGACAGGGAAATGTTTGAGTCTTTTGAACTGTGGTGCTGCAGGTACTGTGTCACATTTTATGGACAGCCAAACAGTGATGATGCTTTAGTATGGGGGAGAAAGCCAGGCCCTTATTGACATTGAAAAGCCCAGAAACTACTTGACAGTTACTTCCTGACAGTTAGAACAATTAGTCAGTGGAACAACCAACAGTGGAAATTTTTAAAAAGATATTGCATAACCATTTTTCTGAAGTGGTGTAGTAGGGTTTCCTGCCTAGGCAGGGGGTTGGACTAAAAGACCTCCAAGGTCCCTTCCAACTTTGTTATTCTCTTCTCTTCTCTTCTCTTCTCTTCTCTTCTCTTCTCTTCTCTTTATTTCAGAAGATCCAGAATGGTAGATCTCAAGCACAGTGCAAAGTCTTATTATGTTCGATTGTATGAATGCTACTAGAGATCTCACAGGGAGTTGACCACATTTATGGAAGTTTCTCTGCAGATTTTCAACATCTTCTTATGATTTATCTAGGATGGCAAGTCAAAAAATGGGATTGTCCTTTCTTTCAAGATTGGTGGAGTCAACAGAAGCAATATATAAACTGTGTGTTGTACTCAAGCTATAGTGCCTTCCCTGGCATGTGTAAGCTAAGAGGAGCAATGATCTAATTTGCAAGAGGCTGAACTCATATCGTAGAAGACCCTGCCTAGTTGTTGAAGGGATGAAACCCATGCTATTTTTTATCACCTTTACACCTAGTTCAGAATTTAATAATCCAGTTTTCTCATTTGCTTCTCATCTGGGATAGCCCAAGATATATTTCTGCCCAACACAGAGCAGCAAAAATAATTCCACCACCATCAAGTCCAGTAAGTTAGTACACAAGGTCAACCAAATTCATTTCTTGCTGACATATAATCAACCTCCAGTCTTTTCAAGCATAAAGGAATGCCATAATGACTTAACAACTTGCTGCTTTTCCAAACAGGACTCAATTGTCTCACTCAGTCTAATGTTGACCCATCTTGAACTCCATTATGAATTTCCTGTTGCTTTTATTAGGACTCCTATATCCAGGGTGCAGGTAAATGTTTCTATATTTCTTCCTTGCCACTGACCTGTCATCTGGATCTTTGCTGATATGGGAGCCTTCATAGTGCTAAAATGGTGTCTATAACTTGCTTGTGAACATCTAAAGCGCTCAGTGGGGCAAATGCATCATGTGCATGCCACAACCACCCCGGCTCTGCAAAAGCGAAAAAAACCCCATTGTGACACAAGATGTCATGTAATGCAAATGAGTTTGACACCTGTGATCCAGAGTGTTCTCATTGGTCCATTACTATGTTTTGGCTGATTAGGATAGTATAGAATAGAATAGGATAGAATAGGGAATTATTTGTTTAGCAGAGTGATAGCTTTTGGGAAAAAACTGTCCTTGTGTCTAGTTGTTCTAGTTTGCAATGGTCTATAGTGTCGTTTTGAGGGTAGGAGTTGAAACAGTTTATGTCTGGGATGTGAGGGGTCTGTAAATGTTTTCACAGCCCTCTTTGACTCATGCAGTATACAGTATACAGCTCCTCAATGGAAGGCAAGTTGGCAGTAATTGTTTTTTCTGCAGTCCTAATTATCCTCTGAGGTCTGTGTCTGTCAAACAGTCATATATATAGAAATACAGAAATACATGTGCACATGTGTACATGTATACAAATATACATATACAAAACAGACAAACACACACACACACACACACA
>BLBF01000073.1:16714746-16744019 GCA_015471245.1 Laticauda colubrina
TGAGTTCTCTGTTGGAAACGTTGTATACTAGTTGTTTCAGGTGTTGTTGTGGGTATATATATATATATGTTTTTTTTTAGGCTTTCGCGGGTACTTACATGTGTGCTGTTTAGCTTCCTTCGGCTGTGTTCCAATTGGCTGGGGGTGTGCTCTGTTCAGGTGGGGGCTTGGCTGTGGTGGTAGCATCTTGTGTGGCCCTCATGGATTTGGGTCTGGTGTCATTCTTCATGTTAGGTGTTCGTTTGTTAATGAGGGCGGGTTTCCAAATGGCTGGTAGGTGGGAGGTATCATCTCTTTTATTCATGCTGTGTGGGTATTTCTCTATCTCTATGGCTTCCCTGATTATTCTGTTGTTGAAGTGTTCAGTTTTGGCGATAGTTCTGGTATTTTTAAAGTCAACCTCATGTCCAGTGGCTTTGAGGTGTTGGACCAGGGAAGAGGTTGGTTCTTCTATATATAATATATATTACACACAGAGAGAGACACACACACACATATATGTGATATATATGTTCTTATATACACACTTATATATATTTTATAAGCGGCTTTCACCAAGAACTGTATTTTCCATCTATAAGGCACCCCCATGTATAGGATGCCCAACCCTCACTTTTCTTACCCAAAATTCAGAAATCAATATTTTAAAACATTAAATAGAAGACAGAGATAAGGTTTCAGCAGTCTCTCAATCGCGGTTCTCCTCTCAGCCCTCCACCTCCCCAGTGTATAAGATGCCTCTCCATTTTTAGGTAAATATTTTAAGAAAACGCATCATCTTTCCATGGAAAAATACAGTGATCACTTTCATTCACTTGTGACACTTTTGCTATTAGAAAAGAACAAATCCTAAAGATGAACAGGAGAGATAATCCAAGCAGGTGAGCCTAACTACATATCACGCGGTCCCAATTTATAGACTATTATTAAGGGTGGAAACTATTATCATTTTTAAAGGTTAATAAAAACAGAGCCTGCTGTTCTGAACAATTTGCACCCCGTTAATTAACTCTGTTTTGAAGGCTGTGGGGAGCTAATTAATGGAGAAGGAACAAAAAAGCAAAGATGCAAAGAATTTGCAAAGCTGGGCAGCTGACGTTTTATTTGTTTCATTTCAGCAAATTTAAATATTATTGTTTCTATATGGAAAAGAAATATAGGGATTCTCTATCCTTTCATATTTCCCTGCCCCAAAAAATGAGGGACCCAACCAAACAATGTTCATTGATCCTCAAAATTCCCTTGGAAAAATGTGGCTTTGTACAAAAAAATATTTGCAGGGAAAGACATGAAATGCCATCACCACAGTTGAGAAATGATTGAAATCATTTACGGTGGACATGGGCAAAGCAAAACAAAAAAAATGGAATATGATTCATATTTTAATAGAGAAAATTTTGAAAAGGGAAATAAAGATGAAACCAAAATTCTTCCTTTTGGACCTATTGGAAAAAGACCTGGAGAAAAAAGTATAGAATTTTGTTGCTTTATATGTTGACAGCAGCAAGACTATTGAATGCACAAAAATGGAAGGACACTTTGGACTTCCAGTTTCCAGAGCTTTGGCGGCAGGCAGGAATCCGCGATCGTGCACGGAGTGCCCCGAGCCAGCTGGCTTTGGGGCTAAGCCACCCCGTAGAGGTCGGTGAAGATGGGGAGATTCCAGCAGGTGGAGGAAAGCCGCATCTTTCCTCCCCAGCTGGCTAAACTTCCTTTCCTGAAGGCGGTAGAGCGGCGGTCAGAAATGGCCGCCTCAAAGAAGCCCTCATCCAGAAAAGAATGTGCAGGAGGAAGAAAGTGCTGAAATGAAAGTTTTGGCTGACTGGGATAAGAAACAACAATTAAGGCATCCTGGAACTCAAATTTTAAAAAAGGATACATCGCTCCCAAAGAAGATTTGGAAGCAGCGAATGAAAGTGAAAAGGGAAAAAAAAATTCACTCTCCTTCCTTACGTTGACAGCGAACAGAGATGAATGAGAAATCGGAAAAATCTGCTTTGGCATCAACAGGTATTTAAGCTGGAAAACTTAATGTCAAGGGGATAATAAAGATTTCTGCATATAAAAGGTAAAAAAAGAAGGATTTTTTTTTTGCTGTAAGTGGAAAGGGAGAGGAAGAGAATAAGAATAAGATTTGGAAGGAGAAGATAGCTTGGAATCTAAAGAATCTAAAGTTAAATTTTAACAGGACTTCTAAAAGATACGTTTTAACTGGAACTTTGTAACTAAATACTAACCCCAGGAAGAGAAAATGAAAAAAGGAAGAAGGTGTCAAAAGAAACTGCTTGTGTATATTTGGATTACTTGCTGACTTTGGGACTTTTGGAACTATATTGGAAGGATTAAAAACACTTGGGTGGTTGTTTTAAAAGAAAAAAAACCTGTACAATGGCATCACTTGTGGATGAACTGAAAATAGAATTTAAAAAACTTAAAGAAGAGGAACAAGAAGGAAAGGGCTCTCTTGGTTCTGTTTTTCAATTCTTAGAAATGGCGATCTATACCTATGAGAAATTACAAGAAAAGACGATGCAACAAGAAGATTGGGACAAAGAAGAAACCATTTTAAATGAACAAGTAACTCTACTTGGGGAAGAAAGGCGAAAGAGGGGAAAGAGAATGGAGAAATTGAGACCTAAAAAAACAACCAAAAAAGGGAAAACTAAGGTGAAAAGTGGATATAATGTGAGAAAGCAACAGAAAAAGGGAATATAGAAAAGGGAAATGGAGGTGGAGAGACAAGAGGGTAAAAAGGGCAGAGAGAAGAAGCAAAGGAGGAAGGAAGGGAAGAGAAGTTACAAGGGTGTGAAGCAAGATGTAAAGAAACAGGATTTATTTAGAGATAATGGGTAAAAATTTAATTAAAAAAGGGATTCTGCAAAGGTACATATGATATGTATTGTTTATATTTGTATTTAGAAATAATGTTAGAAAATTTGAAACAACATATGATTTAGTGAAACATTTGTGAATAAAATAAATGGAATGAATAAATGGAATAAATGAGAGAACTAATTTAGAAAGGAATGGGAACATTTTAATGACATAATGTTTTAAAATGCAAGTGAAGTGGTGGGGAAGTAATTATGGAAAGTTTATAAGCGTTTTCCCATAAAAGCATGATACCTACTTGAAAAGTAATGTGTTAAATGTTTAAAATTTACATGAATATTAACATTAATGATAGAATTGAATTGGTATAGATCGTTGTTTTAATTATATTATATATTATATATTTATATTTTTCTTTTCTTTTTCTTTTTAAAATGTAGCGTGTAGCTTTAATGTACTACGCAGAATCCAAATGGAAGTTATGTTCTATATTAAGTGTTATAATTTTAGGGTAAAAATATAAAGGCATCATACTCCAATCAGTGACCACAGGAGGAATTTTGTTTAATGAGAAAAGGTAATAGACAGTTGAAATAGGACAGACATAGAATATAAATATAATGATCTGATTTGAGATGAAACAAATAAAAATAAAATTAAGAAAGTTAAAAGAGGGGAGAAGCTATATAGAAAATGTAGAATGGTAATAAGATATGGAATGGTATATAAAAATGAGCATGAATTTGAATTGGTGTCTGTACAAAGAAAAGTAACCCGGGGTCAGGCTGCTTTCAGAAAAGAGGTTTTATGTTTTCATGTTCTGTGTTGTGTTTGTTTATGTTTGTTTCTAAAAATCAATAAAATTTTCTTCAAAAAAAATAATAATGGAAGGACACTTCGATTCCTACTGTGGACGAATTGGCTGCAGAAGTTGATGGAACTGGCTGAAATGGCAAAACTGACTATTTTGATAAAAGAAAAGAATATAAGCACTTTTGTTTCCACATGGAGACCACTTCTGGACTTTGTGCTTGAAGTGGAAAGGAATAAAACTTTTATTTTGGGTTTTATCTATTAGGTTTGTTTTGTTCGGAAAACACACGAGGTAGACCGGGTTCCAACAACAAATACTTTATTCTTCAACTAGTTAGTAAATAGGAACGCTTGGCTGAAGCTGAGGCCAGCCTTTTATACAGGCTGGCTTGCCTGGCTTGCAGTTGTTTAAATTTGCCGCCTTTAGCAGCTCTTTGGATTGGTTCCTAGTGAACCAATCCAATGCTTATTTTATTTGACCAATCAGGTGTGCCGATTTGGAGTCACCCACTTTACATATAGAACACCCCTCCCCCCTTAGTTCAGTCCTACGTGGTGACGTAGTCTCACAGGTAGGCGGGGCTTTTCCGGACTCGACTTGACTTGCGTGGTTCATTCTTAGTGCAGACTTCGACCGGTTCGGATGGGGCTGCTGTGTCATCCGTTCTTCTCCTTGGAACCGTCTGGAAGGGTGAGTCAGCCATTTTACCGCCGCCTGAGTTTCTTAGGCTGGCGGTTTGCCGCTCCCTCCCGTTTCCTCCGGGCAGGTCGAGCTGGCCTGGCTGGCCCCTTCCGATGGGCTCTTCACGCAAGTCTCTCCAAACAGTGAGTCTTTTATTTGCTCTTTTTGTTCATATGTTTCATTGGGTTTGGTTTTAAACAGTTCTTTATTTATTTCTCGCCTTTCCCCCCCCACCTTGGTTTGCATTTCACCGGTTTTTTCAGTGAAGGTTTGTAAGTCTGTGGTTCTCTCTATAATTCGGGAACGAAGCTGGTCTATGTGCCGCTTCCATTCCCTGCCATCCTCTATTTTTAATCGGTAGGATTTGGGGCCTGGGATTTGGGTAATCTGTCCTGGTAGCCATACCGGGTCCCCGGTGAAGTTTTTAGCGTATACCAAATCTCCTATTTCGAATTGTCTAAACCGTGTAGAGGAGTCAGGGGGGTTTTCTGGGGTAAAATTTGGGTGTAACCTATCAAGGTGAGATCTTAACTTTCGCCCCATAAGTAATTCTGCTGAGGACTTGTTGGTTATGGTACTGGGTGTTATGTGCTGGAGTGTGAGCAAACGGTTTACTTTCTGTTGGACATCTCCAGCGTCCATTCTTTCTAAACCTTCTTTAGTAAACCAGACCATTCTCTCAGCCCTGCCGTTCGCAGCCGGGTGAGCCGGTGCGGTTAGGGCATGTCTTATACCTAGGGAGGCTAGATATTGCTCAAATTGTAGGCTTGTTAGCTGTGGCCCATTATCTGAGACAAGAACGTCCGGTATGTCATGGGTGGCAAAAAGGTTGTCCAGCTTTTTAATTACAGTTTCTGTTGTCGTTGATGGCATAACTTTTACTTCAAGCCAATTCGAATAGGCATCAACGACAATCAGAAAGGTATGCCCCTTGGTAGGACCCTCGAAATCAATGTGTATTCTTGACCAAGGTCCCCGAAGGGTTTCCCAGTCCTTAACGGGTGCTTTTGGTGGGGACGGTCTAATTGCCTGGCATTTGTTGCATGAGCTTACCCAATACTCTATGTCCTTATCAATACCCGGCCACCAAACATAACTTCTAGCAAGGCTTTTCATCTTAACCATTCCCGGGTGCCCTTCATGTAACAACCTAAGTACCCTGGGTTGTAATTTGGCAGGGATTACCACCCGATCACCCCACAACAAACACCCCTTTTGGATTGAAAGTTCAGTCTATCTGGACCGGAAAGGTTTAAAGTTTTCAGTTTTTTGATTCTCCGGCCAGCCTTTACCTACCCAGCTAAGAACGCGGGCAGTCAATGAGTCTTTCGCGGTGGCTCTGGCGACATCATAAGCTGATATGGGTAGATCGGGGCAAGTCTCGATTTGTAGCGTTGTCATCGCTGGTGCCAGGTCTTCGTCGGTTGCTGGTAAGGGTGCTCTGCTCAAAGCGTCCGCATGGGAAATTTGTTTCCCTGGCCGATGTGTCAGAGTGTAGGAATAAGCTGCTAGGAACTCTGACCATCTAGTCATTCTTGGGGACAGTATATTAGGTGTTGGCTTGTTTTCCATCAAAATCCCCATGAGCGGTTTGTGGTCTGTTATGATTTGAAAAGTCCGCCCATATAAGTATTCGTGGAAGCGTTTTACTCCAGCGACAATTGCTAGAGCTTCCCTGTCCAATTGGCTGTAATTCCGCTTGGTTTTTGATAGAGTCCTAGAGTAATATGCGACGGGTGCTTCTCTGCCATCAGGTAGTTGGTGGCTCAGGATGGCACCTACTCCGTATGGTGAGGCGTCGCAGGTCACACTTAATGGCAGTGTGTTGCTAAATTGGATGAGAACGTTTGTTGATGTTAGCAAGCTTTTAATATTTTGGAAGGCTTTTTTTTCTTTGTAACCCCAAGTCCAAGTTGCCTTTTTGTCTAGCAGACGGTGTAACGGTTCTGCTATAGTGGCTTTATTTGGCAGGAACACGTTATAAAAATTAATTAATCCTAAGAATGCTTGTAGTTCAGTTTTATTTCTTGGTTCAGGAGCGTCTTTGATTGCTTTAACTTTTTTGTCTGTGGGGTGGATACCCTCTCCGTCTATTGAGTAGCCCAGGAATTCGACGCTATTCTTAATTAAACAGCACTTTTCTCTTTTTACCTTGAGGCCAGATTCCCTAAACTTAGTTAATACTTCTTTGAGTCTTTTCCTTAACTGAGTTTCATTTCTGGCCGAGATTAGGATGTCATCAAAATAGGGAACGACTTCTTGTATGCCGTTTAGAAGGCGTTCCAGCAGACTCTGGAAAACGCCAGGGGCCACGCTTACTCCAAATTGGAGCCGGTGACATTTGAATGCGCCCTTATAGGTGACTATAGTCTGTGCTTCTGCTGTTTCTGGGTCCACTGGGAGTTGTTGATAGGCTTGTGCCAAGTCGAGTTTGGCGAAAACTTTGCCTTTTCCCAGGGAATGAAGCAAATGCTGGACTACTGGCACCGGGTATGCGCTTGGTTGTAATGCGTGGTTCAGGGTAGCCTTATAGTCACCACAGATTCTAATGGACCCGTCAGGTTTTATTGGTGTGACAATAGGCGTTTCCCACTTGGCATGGTCCACAGGTTCTAACACCCCTTGGGCTATTAATTTGTCCAGCTGTTCCTCTATTTTTGCCTTTAGTGCAAAAGGAACTCGCCTGGCTTTTATTCTTCGTGGGGCTATTTGGGGGTTTAGATTGAAAGAAATGGGATTTCCCCGATACTTGCCAAGTGAGCCGTCAAAAACGTCCTGGAATTCTCGGATGAGGTCATCTTCCCAGCCGGTTGTAGTCACTCGATCGACCCCGGTCATCCGATGCCCAATGGCGCGAACCATTCGATGCCCAGGAGGCTTGGTCTGTCTTGGTCGACTATGGTCAGTGGAAGCACCTTGACGTGATGTTTGTAGGCGACTCGGAATTGTCCCATGCCTACCACAGGGATTTGGTTTCCCTGATAGTCCTTGAGGGTTAGGTGCTGCTTCTTCAATTCTTTGGGTTTGATACCTGGGACTAGCTGTTTTATTGTGTCCCACGATACCATGGAGAGGAAGGACCCCGAGTCCACTTCCATCTTGCAGTGTTTTCCTTCGATTTTCACGATGACTTTAATTTTCTTCCCACTTTCCGTCTGAGCGCTCTGTATAATGACAGTTTGGTGTGTATTGGCTCGCTTCTCTTGTTGCCACTTTCTCTCGGCTCGTTTAGGCTCAGCTCGTGTTGGGGAATTTCTGCATCTTGTCGGGCTGTAGTATTTTTTGTTCCTGCAGACCTTCTCGATGTGCCCTCGTTTCTTGCAATGCCGGCAGATGGCATCGAGAAATCTGCATTCGGCTCGGGGATGGTTTCCTCCGCAGCCAGCGCATTCCCGCCAATTTCTTCTTTCGTGCTCTTTTCTGTTCGTGAGCAAACGGTGGACCTCGTTGTCTTCTTCGCTCGATTCAACTCTTTCGCCCGACTCTTCGTAGTGGGTTGTGGTGGCAGGCTGCTTTCTGTCTTTGGTTGGTGTTTCTTCGCTGTGTGTGTTCATCTTTTTCATGGCTATGGCAGATTTTTTCGCGGCTTCAGCGGCTATGGCTTCTGCGATGGCTTCGGTAACGGTGATGTTGGGCTTGTTGAGTAATTTACTCTGTGTGGTCGAGTCTCTCAGGCCCAACACCATGTGATCCCTCATTGCTTCGTCAATGTTCAAAAATTCACACTCACCCCCTAATTGTCTGAGGGCAGCAATGAAATCGGCGACGGTCTCTCCCTCTCTCTGGTCTCTGTGGTAAAATTCGTGTCGCTTTATTAAGTTGGACACCATTGGAGCGTTGTGTGCTTTGAGGAGTCTTTGCAAATCTGTCCACGTTAGTTGTTTAACGTCCCGGGGCTTCGCAAGGGTCTTTGCCATCTTGAAAACTGTGGGCCCGCAGTGCGTCAGGAACACAGCTCTCTTGCCTTGCTCTGAAATGTCTTCCATTTCATTGCTCTCCAAATACATTTGGAAGTGATCAGCATAGGAATCCCAATCCTCTTCGTTGGGATTGAAGGGTGCGAGCGGTGCGTTGTTTCCAGACATCTTGGTTGTAATCTGGACTTATCACTGCGTGCAGGTTTTTTTCCGTTCAAGACGATCCCACCTTCGTTGCTAGTGTTTTGTTCGGAAAACACACGAGGTAGACCGGGTTCCAACAACAAATACTTTATTCTTCAACTAGTTAGTAAATAGGAACGCTTGGTTGAAGCCGAGGCCAGCCTTTTATACAGGCTGGCTTGCCTGCTTGCAGCCAATGGCAGTTGTTTAAATTTGCTGCCCTTAGCAGCACTTTGGATTGGTTCCTAGTGAACCAATCCAATGCTTATTTTATTTGACCAATCAGGTTTGCCGATTTGGAGTTACCCACTTTACATATAGAACAAGGTTGATAGATCTTTATGTAAATGGCTTGTTTATATTATTATGGAAAAGCAAAAAGTTGTGATCTGATGTTAATGCCTTATTCCAGTGGCCGGGGATCACTGGTTGTCCATGAGAAAATTTTGGTGGTGCGCAGAGAAATGTCATCCCCAAAGCAACCCCCAAAGCAATTAATCCAGGCTGTGTGGGAACCAAGGCTGCTCGGCCCACATGGCCCCTGGGAACACAAAGCTTGCATAGCTTGCATTGTGAACAACATGAGGTAATGATGGGAGGGGGGGAAGGGAGGAGGGAGGGAACTTGCCCCACATGCCTGGCCTTGCCACCGGGCTAATTCTTTCCGCTTCTATCTTCTGCTTTTGGCTGCATGCAAGGAAAGCAGCAAAAGTCTTTCTTTCTCTCCTCTAAACTCTGCCAGAAATGAGTCTTTGGGATCCTGCAAGGCTTTCTGCCCCAAGAGGCTGCATCGGCAAAGTTTCATTTCTGGGGAGTTTGGGGAGAGAAAGAAAGACTTCTGCTGCTTCTGCTGCTTTCCTTGCATGAAGCCAAAAGTCTCCCTCTCTCTCTGTCTCTCTCTCTCTCTCACCCCCTGAGAACGGAGCTGGAGACGGTATCCTGTGGTCCCAAATAAAGAATGATTGAAAATGGAGTGGAGAATTTGGGGGGAAATGGAAAAAAATGGGGTGGGGAAATTTCCTGCAGACTTTTTTCCTGCAGCCACTATCAGCCAAATTCATATTTGTTGTTTGTGGGATTTAAAATTGAGTTTGGTAGTCCCTGAGGCCCAAAAGGTTGGTGACCCCTGCCTTATTCTACTGCAACAGAGAGAGTTGGAAGTCAATATTTTTTTTTCTTATCCTCCCTCACTTCTCTTCCCCTTCTTTCTCCCCACTGTTTTCCTATTTATTTTCTTTCTTACTTTTTTTTAAGAAAATCATTTATTTCTTCAATACATTTTATAAAACATTTTCCAGCAGTTTAAAAACATATTTACATTTTGAACAATGTTACAATATCATCAACATTCAGTATTAATTACTATGTTATTTTTATGTCTATAGTCTAACCAGATATATCAAGCATCCCAGAACAGATAGTACTCCATTTCATTTCTATCTTTTAACTCTAGAGTCAGCCTGTCCATCTCTGCACAGTCCAGAATCTTTCTTATCACTATTCCCTCAGATGGTATATTTTCCTGTTTCTAGTACCGTGCATACACAATCCTGGTTGACACTGCTGATAGTGTTAGTTTATAGTTTTCCCCCCATATTTTTACCCAGTACTCTAATTAAATATTATATCTCAAATTTTTTGCCCAAGCTATCATTTTCTTCTTCTTTTTAGTTTTCCTATTTACTTTTGTATTTTGTGTATTATTTTATTTTATAACCCAATAAAAATGTTAAATGAGAGAAATGGTTGAAAAGAATAGCATTCTCTCAAAGTTTCTTTTGGTCATTCTTAATCACCAGATACCTCTGAAAAGAGCAGCTGTCATATTCCAGCTAACTGTGCCAAAACAACTCTTCCAAGGAAGCAATTGGAAGAGTTGTGCCCAATTTAATCAAAAGAAGTAATTTTAGTAATCAAATGACCTTTTTTCTCTTTCTCCATGGACTAGTGCAATGTCTTCAAGGAGACAGCCTGACACAAGTCACTATAGAATTTGGATCAGAGAATGAGATTGAGATCTCAGTCATTGAGCAAAGCAGACTTTAGGGAGATTTGCATGTGATGGCTTTGCTTGATGACATCAATCTTGACATTCCCAGTTGCAGTCATTAAGCAGTCTCTGGGTTGTTAAGCAGATGAAAGATAACAGATAACAGATAATAAGAGTTGGAAGGGGTCTTGTAGATCATCCAGTCCAACTCCCTTCCCAAGCGGGAGACCCTACACCATTTCTGACAAATGGCTTGCCAAAAGAAAATCTCAGCTCTGTGTGGAGCTGAGTTTCCCTCCCAGAAGGCGACTCTTTCACTTCCTTTTTAGCCCCTTGTTATCATCAAGCAAAGCCATTGCATGGTATGTCCCTTAACTATGCTTCGCTCAGTGACTGAGATTCAAATCCCAATAATGATTGTAAGTTGAGGACTACTTGTACCAACTCTCTCTATTCTATCAGGCAACCCTTTTAGCTCTTTCCCACTCACCAGGCTATGTTTTTACTCTCCTTTCAGCTCCAAGATTCCCTCCAGATAGGCAGCCCTTTCAACTCCCAATTTCAGCTCTGAGATTGTTTTCTAGCAGGCAGTCCTTTCCCCTTTCAGCTCCAAGATTTCCTCGTAGCAAGCTGTCCTTTTGTATAAAAGAGCTGCCCACCAAGAGGAAATCTCAGCTCTGCAAGTTTACAGTGCCCCTGGCAGGCAGATCTTTCAGCTAATCCCCAAGACATTACAGAGAGTTCTCTCAGCAGGTGGCAGCAGTTTGCAAACTTCCCTGCTGGCTTCCCCATTGATTTTCTGGGGAAGTCAGCAGAGAAGAATGCAAATGGAAATCACATGATCATTTGACATTTGGCAACCATTTGCATGGAGAGATTGCCAAACATCAAGACCATCAAGTACCCTTTTCTGAGGTCATCGTAAATCCAGACTGTCAATAAACAAGCAATTGTAAGTCAAGGGGGACTCCTCTCTCTCTCCCTCCCCCCCTCTCTGTTAACCATTGTACATGACATTGATTCTCAGATATCTACACCCATCATAAAGGTGGACTCATGACTTGGTAGCCTATTCAGATATTACCTGAATGACAAGTTTTCCATCTTATCACATAGCTCTATTTTTTTTTATTCCTCCAAATAATATACATTGAATGCTTGGTTGTCTCATAAAATTTGACAAGGATTATTTTGTAATTGTGGGTATATCTGGATACAAATCATCCTCTAGCTGATGAAAGGAAATAGGCTGCTGACTTCATTAAACAATAAACAATGAAGTAAAAGAAATGCAGGGGAAGGGAGCCATGATTTAATTTCAAATTAATTCTCATCATTACTTGCTTGGATAAAAATTGTGATTTTTTAAAAAAGTGTTAGAAATTGCTGCCTGGAGAGAGCTTGGGTTGGGTTAATCATTTAATATATATATTTTCCCTCTTGAGGGAATTTTAGATAACAATTATTTTAATCCATATTTCTGCTGTTTGCTTAGAATTGTAAATAATAATATAATATTTTAAATTGCTTCCAAGCAAACTGATTGATATAGAGATTGTGTTTAGTTCTTGCCTCTTCCATGAAATATTTAAATACAGTAATTCAAAGTTTAAGGAACCTATAAATTATAACGAACTTTAGATATTTCATTTTAGAAAATACACTTTGATCCAGGAATATTAAAGAGTCTTCTTAGTGAACCAATAATTGCATCACACTTGTATCAGAAGCACCATTGATATTACTGTTGCCCAAGGGACACCCAGTGGGGACTACTTTCATCTCCATGGTAGGAGCCATAGCCCATGTCACACTGCACCAATGGATGCAAAGAGGATGTAAAACGGACAAAAAAGCTTGCCATCCATTGGAAAATGAGATGTATCCATTGTGTACTCACTGCATATGTCTTTCATACACTCTATCCGTGAAACATCCGTCTACTGCTATTTCATCCGCTCAAAAAGTTTTGAGCTGCACAAAACTTTTTGAGCGGATGAACTTTCCACCGCGTACGATCTACATCCATGACACATATGGGCAACAAATGTTCTACGTCCGTTGTCATCCATTACATGTCCACTGTATCCTCTCGGCATCCTCTGAGCATCCGTGCAACTCATATCTGCTCCAGCGGAAAGCGGAAAGAGGGAGGAAGCGAAAGGTATGTGGAACATCCACACAGAGTTAGTAGCAGGGACATAGAAAGGATGAAAGCGGAAAGCACCCGCTACCCAGTGTTGCAGAACAGGCTTGTGGACCATCAGCAAGGCAATGGGGACATGGAGCCTGGTGAATGGAGGCACACAACATTAGTAGCAGGGACATAGAAAGGATGAAAGCGGATGCAGCTCGGATATAAAGCATTAAAACGGACAAAACGTTCGCATATGGGACGTATCTCGGATATTTAGGATGTCTGGATGATGTCTAGAGTATGTGGAAGGACACCGAGCGGAAAACCAACATTTCCTATAAAAAGGGGGAGGAAATCACCTGGATCTCACTATCAGTCCAGCAGCCCTGGTGTGCAGACCTCTTCAGCCTTGCTCTTGCTCTTCCACATCATCCATTGATGTCCACCATGGATCATCACACACTCCTTTTGGTAGCCGCCATCATTCAACACCAGAACCAAGCCCTCTTCAGACTGTTTCACCTTTTCTACACAAGGAGAAGAAGGGGACGTCCAAGAGCTGTCTGTGTCCGAAGATGGATCGGGAGAAGAGCGGAGTTTGGACTGTGTGACAAGCTGATGGTGGAGCTGAGGAATGAAGACACTCGTGCATTCCCGCACTTCATGAGGATGCCTCCAGCCATGTTTGATGAAGTTGTGGAGCGTCTGAGACCCAGGTTGATGAAGGCAAACACCAATTTCCATCCCAGCCTAGACCCTGGACTGAAGCTGGCACTGATTCTGCGGCACCTGCCCTCTGGGACCACGTACAGAAACATGCAGTATGCCTGGAGGGTGCCACACAACACCATCAGCATTGTGGTTAGAGAAGTGGTGCAGGCCATCATTGAAGAATACGTGGAGGAGCTCCTCCAGTGTCCCACCACTGAAGAAGGCTGGAGGAAAGTTGCAGAGCAGTGGTATCAGAGGTGGAACTTTCCCCACACCGTTGGAGTCATAGATGGGAAGCACGTGGCCTGCAAAGCTCCAGCCAACTCAGGGTCCAATTATTACAACTACAAGGGCTTCTTCAGTATCATCCTCTTTGCCATGGTTGATGCTGACTACAAGTTCATGAACATCGATGTTTCAGGCAACGGGTCAGCTTCAGATACCCAGATATACAACACCAGTGACCTCAAGGATGGGCTGGAACGCAATCTCATCATGGGTTTTACAGATCCAGACCCCCTACCCAATGACACACAAGATGTGCCCTATTTCATCGTGGGTGATGACGCCTTCTCCCTCAGAACCTACCTCATGAAGCCCTACACTTCAAGATACCTCACCCGTGAAGAGAGTATCTTCAACTACAGGCTGTCCAGGGCAAGACGGGTGGTGGAGAACGCCTTTGGCATCCTGGCCAACAGGTTCCAGGTACTTCTCACCACCATGCAGCATCGCCCACAGACTGTGAGGAGCATCGTGGAAGCTTGCTGCATCCTGCACAATCTCATGCGCACCTGCTACCCAGTCTTGCAGAACAGGCTTGTGGACCATCAACAAGGCAATGGGGACATGGAGCCTGGTGAATGGAGGCAAGGACAAAACCTGATCGACACTGAGGATGTGCAAAGCCCCAACAGAGCTTCACGTGGAGGGAAGAAGCAGCGCAACCTCCTGAAACACTGGTGCAACTCCCCAGCTGTAGCAGTGGAGTGGCAAGACAGGATGGTAGATGCTTAATGGATGCTTCCTTCAACCTGTCTCATCACACTGATGACATTGTGCCATGTATGTTGAGTGGCCCTACAATGAACAGGGCATTAATAAAGAGTTTTGTTTATGTTGAAATGGTTGATCAATGATTTAATTGTTATTGATAATAAAGGGCCATATGTGTGGCAGCTTGGAGGGTGGACCATACAGTCCCACTATGCTTGCACTGGAGGCTTATCTATCCCACAACTATCCTTACCCATCCCACAACTATCCTTACCCATCCCACAGCTATCCTTACGCATCCCACAGCTATCCTTACCAATCCCACAGCTATCCTTACCCATCCCACAGCTATCCATCCCACAGCTATCCTTACCAATCCTACAAGCATGCAAAGGCTTAACCCTTTTTTCAAATTTTCAACAACATTTTATTAAGTAAAAAAAATGAACCAAGTGTGTGAAGCAAAGATAACCTTTATTAATAACAAACTGTATGACTTTCTTAAAAAGCAAAATGACCCAAGTAAAGTGTCTTAAGCAAAGATAAAGTGAACAGGTAATAACTCAGTCTCTGGCACTCTTCTCAGTCACTCTGAGTCATGCCCATGGTCTCAGATGTAAAGGGGCCAGGGACTGTGGAGGTGGCTGTGGCTGGAGTGCTGGTCTGAGGCGCCATTGGGGTGCCTGGCCATGAGAGTACAACAGATGGTGTGTGCAGGAAGCTCTCAGAGAGCTGACTCAGTCCCGTGAGGTTGAGAGGCCCTTCCTCAAGGACCTGAGATGTGAGGCCCAAGACTAATGACAGATGTTCTGACGAAGGGCTTGGCTGTGGGGTGGAGGAAGGAGGAGTGTAGTGGGGCTGTCTGGTCTGCAACTGGGTCAGGTGAGGTGTCTGTGGCATCTGTAGTGTCTGAGGAACCTGGGCCTGGACTGGGAAGGGCTGCCTCTGTTGTGGGAAGTCCTGGTAGTGGTAGGCTTGGTAGGTGAGGGGCTGTTGAAATCCGTGGAAGGGCTGTGACATCGCCTGGGGTGGGTAGGAGCATGTTCAGCTGGGCCTGGAGGGTGGTGCAGAAGAGCTGTGATCCTTTCCTTCATCACCTGGTACTGGGCCTCGGGCATGTCCATGAGGGTCTGGCTCACGTACGTGATGAAGGGCTTGCTTTTCAAGGATGGTATGTCGAAGTGGACCAGATGGGAGAGGAGATCTGTGCTGGCTTTGATTGTGTCCCTGATCTCCAACAGGACAGTGTGGCTCTGTCCCTCCGGTCTGCCTCTCTGCCTGCTTTCTGTGGAGGTGGAGCTGGGTGTGGGTGTGGGTTGGTCTCTGGTGGCTGCTTCTTCTTGCTCCATCTGAGACAGGGGATCCTCCATGTCCTCCGGCATGGGGAGTACAGCTATCAGGGGGGTCTCTGTCATGGGGCCCTCTGAAGACACCTGCCTGGACAGGGTAGCTGTCTCCTGGCTGGAAGAGGAATGGCTCTCTCTGGGCTGCCTGAGGGAGAGGGTTGACAGAGGGGCTGCTCCTCGGTGGCGGACCTCATCCTCCAGGAAGCTGCACTTGGCCATGACGTAGGTCTCCCGGTCAGTGAGCTTGACAGCAGCCTGCCCGGATTTCTTTAGGTGCAGCTTGCCATACCAGGTGTGCATGTGCTTCCACCACCCCAGGAGGACATCAGCAGTGTAGCCCAGGCTTTCCGCCTTCTTTCTCCAAGCTGCCTGCTTTCTCTTGGTGTTGCAATAGAGCCTGTGGCCCTTCCTCCACAGGTACTCATTCTCCCTCAGCCATTCCAGCACCTCCTCCTCATGGTCCTCGGAAATGGTGTACTGTTTCCTCTCTCCCTTCTCCTTCCCTTGCCTCTTCCTCCCTCTGGCAGGGCCTTCAGGGCCTTCAGCAGCAGGGCTTTGAGGGCCTTGGGGCTGGTCCACCACAGCAGCAGCAGCAGGAGAAGCACCAGCACCAGCAGGAGAAGCACCAGCAGCAGCAGCACCAGCAGCAGCAGCACCAGCAGCAGCAGCAGCAGCAGGAGAAGTAGCAGCAGGAGGAGGAGAAGCACCAGCAGCACCAGCAGGAGAAGCACCAGCAGCAGCAGCAGCAGCAACAGCAGCAGAAGCACCAGCAGTTTCAGAGTCAGAGCCCGGGGGTGGGATGGTGGTTCTGTCTTTCTTGCCAGGGCTGGCACGAGTAGGCACAGGCTTCCTCTTCTTCCCCATGGTGTTCTCTCAAGATGTCTCTGGCAGCAGGTCTTTCCTCTGAATGCTGACTGCTTGTGAGCTGCATCCTTTTATATCCACGGAGCTTACGCAATTCATCCTCCCCGCATGCGCAGTGAACTCTTTGCATCCGCTACGCATCCACTAGGCATCCGTTTTGCTTCCTAGAGGCGTCCGTGATGCATCCGCATCATCCGCTACGCATCCGCTCCTTCCGCTATGTGTCTGCTTCGCTATTCTCCCCCGGAACCCCTGCGGATGTGTCATCCACTTCCATCCGCTTCCATCCGCTAGGCTTCCTACGAACATCTGCTTTACATCCCCGCTACATCCTCCCCATGTCCGTTCCTTTCCATTCCTTTCCGTTCTGTTTATGCAAATTTGGGGCACTTTTGAGAGCGGATAACAACAGATGGAGCCACCCCTGAAATTTTGCTTGTCCGCTGTGTCCTTTTTGCATACGTTTTGCATCCATCGGCCAGTGTGACCTAGCCTTAAAGCAGGGGTGGGATTCTACTGGTTCGGACCGGTTCGCACGAACTGGATGTTAAAGTTACAGCTGGTTCAACAAACCAGTATTTCAACAGAATGGCTGGCCCCGCTCTGCCCCTCCCAGGAGTCTCAATGTGGCCCATTTTCAATGGAGGCTCTGGGAGGGAGGAAAACAGGCCTTTTGGAAGTCCAGAAATGGGCATGTTTCCAGCTTCTGGAAGGCCTCCAGAGCCGAAGGAGGCCATTTTCACCCTCCCAGAGGCTTGGGAGAGGCCTCTGGACCTTTGGGAACATAAAAATGGCCTTCCCCAGGCTCTGGAGGTCCACTGGAAGCCCAAAACAGGAAGTTTTTCAGTAGGTCCTGCCCACCATGGCCCCACTCACCCAGCAACCGGGCAGCAAACCAGTTGCTGAGATTTTTGAATCCCACCCCTGGATGGGAACTCACCCCATCCCACAGCAGCACTTGGGTTAGCAGCCTTTCTAACCTCCAACTTAGTGTCGTAACCAAGTGAGCCACCATGCTCCTAACCAATAATGTTGCCACAGGAGATGTAACCACATCCATTGTTATGTTTTCTTTTTAATTACTTGAGAAAAAAGCTTTCATTAGAAGAAATTATAACTATGAGGAATTTAAAATAAACTTAAGTACATTTCCTGGCCAGTTACTCTATTACATTCATTAGCTTTACAATGCTATTATAATAATCCAAAATTATAAAATCCTTAGCGGATTCAAAAATCTATATTTACTGTGACTGCAAACCAGACAGCATAGGGCTGCCTGGTGTGCAGTCCATTTTAAGAGATCCATGAAGAATGAGGTGAAGATACGCTTTAGTCAAACATGACTTAAAGAAAAAAACAATGGCAAACCACTTCCATCTTGTTGCTAAGACTTAGTTGGATATGACACTGTGATCACCAAGAGTAGGACTTGTCTCAAAGAAGTCTATCTTTTTCTCAAGAAAAAATATATTCCAGGGTATTTATCTCTTCTATTTTCATGTTTTTTCCTGTGTTTCTGGTGTTTGAAAGAAAAAGATCCTTCAAAGCATCTTACTCCCTATTTTTCTATTGCTGTACAAAGATAGGGAATATTCTTGTCTGTCAGAATAGATTTTGTGAAGAGATTTAGACTGATCTCTCTCTCTCTCTGATCGATAGTGGATAATTAAAATAATTATCTTTTAAAACATTGTATGACAAGATAAAATTAGATTAACTTTGTGTACTACTAGCTTTGCTTTGGGATAGATTGAACTCTGGCCAGTTAACTGAAGACATCTATTAACTCTTTTTTGGGAATTCTGTTTGTGTATTGCCCCATAACACTCCAACTGACCCAGTCAAATATATTATGGGAAATGTACTCTGTGTATGAAATATGTGGTTAGGTACAGTACTGGCCCAGAAATCAGGGGATTGTGAGTTCTAGTCCTATCTTAGAAATACCAGAAAGAAAAGTGTTTGGAGTAACAAAGACTAACAATGAAATTTATAGACAAAGAAGAATCGATATGTTGTACTGTCTGGGATGCCTGGTATGAACAGTTTAAGAATAAAAAGAAATAAAAATGGCAATTAGGAAAAGAATAAGAAACTATGTAAATACTTATATCTATATTCATATATATCTATATTTATATATTAAGTTGAAATTGTATAATGAAAGAAATGTATATATAGAAAGATGATAAGGAAATATAAAAGATGTCTTGACGTTGATACAATGATGTATACAGTTTTATTTTATGTTTTTAAATTTTGAAAACTAAATAAAATTTACTAAATTTTTTTAAAAAAGTGTTTGGAATACAAGGAGAAAGCATGCCAAGCTATGCATGAATGGTCTTTAAGGAGAGCTTTGAAAATAATTAAGTACAATGTTTAATTTTTTTTCTTTTAATGACCTCTGAACAGATGATTTGCAAGTATAGAAAATTATGGAGAAGTATAATGAATGGGTGCAAACTGGATAGGTACAAACTGAATTTCCTTTTACATCATGTCTTATCTCCTTTGGCTTATAGTTTCGAATTCTTTTTCCTTGACTTTGTGTGACTTAATTTCCTTCAAAAGAGCACTGTGCTTTTTGCAGTATTTGAGGGGCTACCATAAAAGGGGGGGGGGGGAATCAACCTATTTTCCAAAGCACCAGAAGTCAAGACAAGAAACAATGGATGGAAACTAACCAAAGAGAGAAATAACCTAGAACTAAGGAGAAATTTCCTAACAGTGAGAACAATTAACCAAGGGAATGGGTTGCCTTCAATAGTTGTGGGTGCTCCATCACTAGAGGTTTTAGGAAGACACTGGACAGCAACTTGTCTGAAATGGAATGGACTCTCCTGCCCAAGCAAACAGTTGGACTAGAAGACTTCCAAGGTCTCTTCCAACTCTGTCATTTTATGTCTTTGTCAAACAATTAATTGCATTTTCCTAAATGTGCCCTTTCAAGAGGCAACTGGACTTTCTCTTTTTTCTTTGAAGAAAAACCAGAAAGTCCAACTTGCCTCTTGAAAAAGCAGCTTCGGAACAACCATGACCTGGATGATTGAGAATCTCCATAGACCATTAATTATATTCATCATATCTGCTCTGTAGAGATACATAGCTGGCAGCAAACAATCTCAGAACAATTCAACAGCCTTAAGCCATACTATTAACAATGAGATTTGTATTTTTCCATGTTCTTTGCTCCGATAAAAATTAAGAATAGCCATTTCTTGTTTTTGCAGCATGTTCATATAGAGTTATATTCCATCTAGTGTTCTACAAGGCATGACATGCACACCTAAAGAAAAGAAGTCCCAATTTTCCAACCGCTGTTGGTGTAAATGGACGAATATTAATTCTAGCACTGTCTTTTACACGCATCACAGTAAACACTAAATAAAATCAATGAGATGTATGGAAGTAATGAAAAGATAGCCTTGTTCTCCCCAGGGAAGTTCCCATCATGGAGCCACTGGGATGTTCTTAGACTTAAATTTCATATAGGAATTGATTGGGAAGGAAAATTTAAAATTACCAATTGATTTTAATCACTTTAACTGAGTTAGTTTTTATGAATATGTATGATTACGAGACGGTACAAATGCCAGTTTCGGAATAATGCCATCAATGATAACTCAGTTTTTCATTTGTGATAGAAGGACAGGAGGATTTCACTTTGATACCGCTGTGGAATTTTGGGGAACACAATCTCATTTTTGCCCGGTCTCAAATCAGGGCGGGTCTTTCTGCCATTGCTTCCTTCACAAATATTCTCACCCCCGCAAAATAGGAGGCATGCTGTGAGAGTTCCAAGTTATAGACCTATACCAAGCAAAACTCTGAGGCAGATGAACTCCTCAAAGAATAGTTGCA
This sequence comes from Laticauda colubrina, assembly GCA_015471245.1. Lineage (NCBI taxonomy): Eukaryota > Metazoa > Chordata > Lepidosauria > Squamata > Elapidae > Laticauda > Laticauda colubrina. The sequence continues at coordinate 16,735,085 of BLBF01000073.1, forward strand.
TTAAATATTTCACATTGGCACGAATCTGGTGAAAACTGACTCCGAAGGTTCCCATGGTTTTCACCTAATTAAAAGTGAAAGTTTTTCCCTCAACCCCAAACATTCAGTCACATGATCCAATCAAGGCACTGCCTGGTGGCCTGGTGACATCACTCCTCCTTCCTCCAGGCAGCTGTCCTTGGTCCCTAAGAGAAATTATTTTGTTTTGACTACACAGCCCCAACTATCTCTAATCCCCCCTTCCCTATTCTTCAGCTCCAGTCAGCGGTGGGATTCAAAAAAAAAATTTCTACTGGTTTTGTGGCCGTGGCTTGGTGGGTGTGGCAGGGGAAAGATACTGTAAAATCTCCAGTCAGAGGTGGTATTTTCCAGTTCTCCGAACTACACAAGCTACCAGTTCTCCAGAACTGGTCAGAACCTGCTGAATACCATCTCTGGCTCCAGTGTGGTATCACTGAATCTCCAAGATGGCTTCAGCCAGGCCAGCTTCAGGGTTGACACATTCATTGTAATAGGTAGCAAGGAATGAGATGACAGGTAGCATAATTCCTAGATTCCCAGGTAAGAAAGTAGTTATAGCATAAGGAAAACTGAGATTTAGAGGACATGGTCCTCAATGTATGACCACAATTTCTGTTGCTAAGCAGGATGGGTGCCAAATGAGCTTTCCCCCATTTTATAACTTTTCTTGCCTCAGTTGTTAAGGTGGTAATGCTGCTGTTAGGGGAACGTGGCTTCCCTGTTGATTTTGCTTGTCAGAAGGTTGCCAAAAGTGATCACTTTTGAGTGATCTCTGAGACAACACAACTGTCATAAGTACATGCCAGTTGCCAAGCATCTGAATTTTGATCACATGACTATGGTGATACTGCAGCGATTGTTAAGTGTGAAAAGGGATCATAAGTCACTTTTTTCGATGCCATTTTAACTTTGAAAGGTTACTGAATAAACGGTTGTAAGTCAAGGAATATCTGTATATAGAAAATGAGGTGAGGTATAAAATGAAGATGTATTTAGTTGTCATTTAAGAGGCAGCAATCAATTGATGATGTTGAATTTGCTTGTCAGGGATAAAAGGGAAAGTTTCTTTTTCCTTACTATCTTTTTAGGGAGGCATTCTTCCCTCTACATATTGTAGGTATGTAGGTGTGTTCATATATATATGTGTGTGTGTGTGTGTGGTATGTATGCATGTCTTAGGTTTCTTTGCTAGCTTTGTCTGTTTAATATAATTTTAATAACATTATTAATGGGGGGAAAAGAAATTAGCAGTAGCAAATCACAGTTTGTCAGTAGAATACTCCACACTGTTATCTCAGCCAGCCCTGGCTCTCTAGCAGATATGAATTTAGTGTCAAATACTCTTTCATAATAAAACTCCCTAGGGGATCCTAATATCAGTGCTTATTACTCTTTCACATAAAGATAAAACTAGCCAAGTTCTTATTAGCCTCTTCAAGCTACTTCAACCAAAATAAAAATTGGTAAGAAAGAAATCTGGTTAGAGATCAGATGGCAAGTCTTGTGCAAAATCTCAATCAATCAATCAATCAATCAGTCAGTCAGAAAAGAGCTGGAAGGCACCTTAGTGGTCTTCTAGTCGAACCCTCTTCGCAAGAAGGAGACTTATACAATTTGAGACAGGTATCTTCTAGATTCTTCTCAAAAACCTCCAGCGAGAAGCACCCACAACTTTTGAAGGCAAGCTATTTCACTGGTTAATTGTCCTCACTGTTATGAAGTTTCTCCTCAATTCCAGGTGGCTTCTCTCCTTGATTAGTTTTCATCCATTGTTTCTTGTCTTGCCTTCTGGTGCTTTGGAAAATAACTTGACCCCCTCATCTTTGCGGCAGCCCCTCAAATACTGCAACACTGCTATTATGTCCAGTGGTGGGATTCAGCCAGTTTGCACCAGTTTGGGAGAACTGGTTGTTAACTTTCTGAGAGGTTTGGTGAACTCGTTTTTGGAAGAAATCATTAGGGAAGAGAACCAATTGTTAAATTATTTGAATCCCACCACTGATCATGTTATCTCCTAGTCCTTTTTTTCTCTAGACTAGCACTACCCAGTTCTGCAACCATTCTTCTTGTTTTAGTCTCCAGGCCTTTAATCATCCTAGTTGTTCTTCTCATTTATATTTATCTCATTTATCACCAGATTATCCAAGACTTGAAAAGAATGCAAACAGTCTCAAATTTCTATTTTTCCTCCTCAGAAGCATTAGAAGGGGGGAAAGTGAGAACACCATTTTTTTTCCTCCTTAATTTGCAAAAGCTGCTGCAATAGGAATATATGAAAAACACAATCCTTCCCCTGTTCCTGTTGTATTCAAGAGTTAAGTTATTCTTGAGCATGACAGGGTGGTTGGGGGAGGTGGTGATTCAGTCAGACAAATTAAATATATTGGAGGGGACAAATTGAGGATTTTTTTTTTCCTTGAGCCAACTTCAGTCCAATGGGATTAGAAATCGCTGAGATATTAAATCTCGAAAAGGGGATTTATAATACAAATGTGACAGAACTTTAATTATAGCCAGTAGCACTACAGTGTACTTTTATGTACCATGTTTTCATAAGGGCATATTCCAAAACTAGAAGAGAGAGCAAGATTAAATTGCTTTTAAACTAAGTTCAAGCCATTAGACTAACTCAAAAATCCTAAATACCTGCATTTTAGGATTTTTTTCTAAGCAGGAAAGCACCAAAAATCTTTCTTTTTATTCATGGACAAAGTTGAGTGGGGTGATGACTTCTCTGACACTGATAAAACTCAGTGAGTTTTATCGCTTTGCAAATAGGAGTGTTTGAAACACAACTTCTTTAGGCAGCTTTGCTTGGAAGGGAGCAAGAGAAACAGGATCTTGTGGTGGGACTGTACTTGAGATCGTGTGCTTAACAAGAGGCTGTTGTACTGTTGTATATTGTGTAGACCAGTGTTTTCAAACTTGGCAACTTGAAGAGTAGGGAAAAACACTTTGCATAAGAAAAAAAGCTAACATTTCTTTCTCAGGCTAATCGCTTGCATATGGGGGATAGAAATAAGAATTGAGAGTAGAGTTTTCCACAGGATATGTTTTTTAAAAAAAGTCAAGATGGCAGCCATGACAGCATAATCAAGCATTTAAAAGTGTTGGTTATCACCTAAAATAGGGGTATTCAAACTTGACAGGTTTAAGGCTGTCAACTCTCAGAATTCCTCCTCCAGTCATGTTAGCTCAGGAATTCTGGGAGTTGAAGTCCACAAGTCTTAAAGCTGTCAAGTTTGAATACCCTTGTTTGTAAATTTGCCAAGTTTGAAGACCCTTGATCTAAAAAGACCTTTAGGGTTTGGTTATTGGGGAACTGCCTGTTTCCAGTTGGTTTTGTTCATCTGGTGAAATCAGAGCGAACATACCGTAGATCCAGTGGATAAGTCTGTCCTCCCCCAGAGATCTGGATGGCTCCCACCCTGGTGATATTTAAGAAATTTTAGGAGAAGACTTTAGGAGCAAGCTGATATCTGAGCTCCTAAATGGCACCTATTTATGCATTTGTCCTTGGGCCGCTCAAGATTCCTATTTTTTATTTTATTATTTATTATATTTTAACTTCTGCTACTTTTTCATTGTAATCCTCCCAGTCTTTGGGAGTTGGATGGCTTGTAAATGGTATGTTTTTTCTCCTGTTTGATTGTGTTCAATTCTTGGAGACTGCTTAGTCAATCCCCTGTAATTTTCTTGGCAAAGTTTTTCACAATTGGTTTGCACCATTGCCTCCTTCCTAGGGCTGAAAGAAAGTGATTGGCCTGAGGTCACCCAGCTGGCTTTGTGCCTAAGAAATAGAATTCATGTGTGATGCCTCAGCCTCTGGACTCGTGATGGCAAACCTTGGCACGCTTGCCGGAACTGGCCCACAGAGCCATCTCTGCCAGCATGCGAGCCGTTGGCCCAGCTCAGTTCTACTGCGTATGCATGTGCGCCTCCCACCAGCCAGCTGATTTTCAGGTATCTGCCGTGTATGCAGGAGATGTGTGCGCATGCACAGGGAGCAGAGGGAGTGCGGAGGAGTCACATGTGCATGCGCAGGGGTGGGGGAGCATGGAAGGTCACATGCATGTGCAGGAAGTGGGGAGCATGCGGGGGTTACATGCATATGCACAGGGGGTGGGGAGCATGGGGGGTCGTGTGTGCATGCACAGGATAGAGGGAGTGCGGGGGATATTGCATACATTGCATTATGAATGCAGGGATGCCCACATAATTTCGGCATGTGATGACAAAAAGGTTAGCCATCACTGCTCTAGACCAAAGTGGCACATCACACCAAATGTGTGATGATCAGCTTTCCTGGAAGCAATCCTGCACACACGCACACTTGACACAGGCTCCTCAGGAACCTCCTCATTGCTGCTGCCAGCACCCACAATCTCTGAAGGCAGCAGTGCCCTCCCTAATGGTACTGGCCCCTCATCTGAGTCCTCTCTCTCCTCAGCCACCCGCACCTGCTGCTGGCTAATCACACCTTCCGATGGAAAAACATTCTCCAGAAAACAGAAAATCGGACCATACTTACTGAAAGACAAATCCAATCCATCAGCCTCAATGGAATTTGTTCCATTGCATCAATGGAACAAATCAGTTCAAAATGACTAACTGAATGAAAGAATAATCCCTTAGATTGAGCAAACTGTCAATCTGGGTAAGCAAAGATAGTCTACAAGATGTTTCAAAGTTGCTGTAAGTTTGTTATGTGAAGCACTACGAATGTTTTTATTTTCCTCTTACTATACGATTTTTACAGATTGCAATCAGTAGCCACCACCCAACAGCACACTCAGATTACAGCACAGGGCTTAAAGCACTAAAACCTCCTCTTAATTTCCATCGATTCACTTTGCATATATCAAAGAACATTTTACGACACAACGTTGTGCTGATGTAGGTACAAGAAAGGCACTAAGCATAATGTATAGGCTATAGCAAGTGATTTATTGAACCGACTGGTAAGTATAAAAAAAAACAAGCAAAGGGCTAATCTGATTTATGGTTCTAATTTTGTTTGGTCACAGTTGTTACTTGCCATTTTTTTGTAGAACGGAGGAATTATCATGAACAATAAACTTCAAGGAATCATTACCTCTGGCATTTGTAAGTGTGCTTAAGTTGCATACTTAATTACAAAAAAAAAAGATGTATTATTTTCACCTATTTTTATCCTTCCGCTGAAGACCAGACAATCACAAGGTATTTAAATATCCATTATTTAAAGGATAATATACAAAATTGCAATGTTTAGTCAATTAATCAGTTGGATTAAATGACTGAGATTGCAATTCTATAACTTCTTATCAGAATTTGTTCGCCTGCTAAGTAGGGGAGTCCAGTTTGGGAAGGAAGGAAGGAAAGAAGGAAGGAAGGAAGGAAGGAAGGAAGGAAGGAAGGAAGGAAGGAAGGAAGGAAGGAAGGAAGGAAGGAAGGAAACAATATAACTATTAATATATGGAAGAATTATAATGAAGTCCAACAGAACACTTTTCCTTTCTCTATTCTCCTGCTGGACTGAGAATTCAGAACCTTTGTCCATTACTTAGTTATCATTCAGCATAAATTTTATTCCAATCCCAACCCTACTTGAAACTTATTTCACAGGTTCTTTAATGAAGTGAAACTTTCTTTGAAATAAAACACAATGGGAATGTTGCACATACTAAGGACAAGATGAGAAGGTGCCTTATATTCTCACAGATCTTGCATCAAGAATTCTAGTGTAGGAACAAAGGTCCCTAATTTTCATTCTATTAATAGTAAGTTCAAAATAGCTGATATAGAAAAAAAAACATAGAAAGGATCCAAGACAATCTTATTCCAAAGGCATCCTTCATTGTGGAGTTTTAAGAAACAATACGAAGGAGAATGTCTTTTGACCACATAGCTTAGGAAACCCAAATGAATTTGGAGAATTTATCAATTTAACCACTCCAATTATTTCTTTAAGCTAACACTGTCTTCAAACAACCCAAATAATGGTAATAATTGACAATGTTATAGCTAAAAGGAGGTGGAGGACCTCAGTTGTAGCCTCATGGACATAAGAAGGTTCTCTGTGGAATGTATCAGGAACTGCTGATATGTAGATTCCAAATGATCTTAAGCACATGCCTACCATTTTCAAGGAGATACACTAGAAAATTCAAAAATCCAAGAAAACACTACTCCTGGGTGTTATCTGGCACCCAGATAACACCCAGATAAATACAAGACCCACAATCAATAATAGCCCAATCAAGAAAGTACCAACTCAGACCATCAACAGCCTAATCAAGTAACCAACAAGAACATTCTCACTAACACTGAGAAGGGCAAGTCACTGGTATATAAACAGAGAATAAAACTCATTCCCTTCTAACACTGATGATAGATAGAATACCTTTATTGTCATTGCATTCCACAAATACAATGAAATTTGAAAGCTACTCCAGTACAATGCCCCAAACACCACATCACAATCACACTAGTTTTAAAAATTAAAATAACAACAACAACAACAACAACAACAACAACAATATTAATAATAATAATAATAATAATAATAATAATAATAATAATAATAATAATAATAATAAATCACAAATGTAGTGTTTGATTCAAGACAATTACTGCCTTGGAAAGGAAATTGTTTCTCAATCTATAAGTCCTCATTTTAAGACACCTATAATGCCTCCCTGATGGTAACAGATTGAAATATGAATGTCCAGGATGAGAACGGTCTGTGGAGATTTTTAATGTTCCAGAGAGGAGTCTAGTAATGATGTTACCTGGTTGGGTAATGAAACATCTGCAAGAAAACAACCAACCTCAGAGAGTACCAAGAACTGCATGATTACTCATAATTATATGTAATTCCATTTAAGCAGTTCTGAATGTCTTATAACCTGTTGACAAAATACAATTTTGAAATGTAGAAATAACAAGAAACAAGAAAAAGGAAGGGCAAAGTCTGAATGTTCTAACAATAATAAAAGCCACACGCACCTTAAGCACATTTCAATAATACATCTATTTCTCAGTGCTCTTCAGAATAGTCCCATTCATCACGTTAACCAAAAAAGGACAAAGGATGTTATTTCAAGGACAATCATCAACAAGAAGTATGGCTACAGAATCCTTGAAGATGGTATTCTTTGGCAGAAGGGCTCTTACTATGTCTTCTCTCTTTTATTTTATTCAATGGACAAGCAGAAAGTCCTAATAATATCCAGGACTTAAGTAAGGCTTTCAATGTTCAGCCAGGACCTGGAATGACACCCAGAATCTAACTAATAGCCAATGCAACTCCCACAATACTTATTAGAGCACTGCATGCTTAACCAACTTCAGCTTTCTATTAATCTTCAGTTAATCTCCATGCACAGAGAGTTGCAATAATTCATATATTAGGTGACAAGGGCAGGGATTATCATTAGCAAAGCCTTCTATTCCAGAAATAGTTTCAACTGACATAATGCATGCAATTCAGAGATGATATTCAGCAGGTTCTGACCAGTTCTGGAGAACTGGCAGTGGAAGTTTTGAGTAGTTTGGAGAATCGGCAAATACCACCTCTGATGGACCCTGCCCCATTCCATTCTCTGCCTCCCGAGTCCCAGCTGATTGGCTGGGTCTTCTTTGGTTGCCTACACAGGAGAACGGAGCTGGAAAGCCGGTTAGTGAGGTGGGGAGGGAATGGGGATTTTGCTGTATCCTTCCCCTGCCATGCCCATCAAGCCATGCCCACCAAGCCACACCATGATCACCATGCCACGCCCACAGAACCAATAGTAAAAATTTTTGAATCCCAACACTGATGCAACGAAACCAAAGCCCATCTTGATAACAGCCATTACCTGTTGCTGTAGCAGGAGCCACAAGAGAATTTTCAGGTTGTGAATGAGATGTGTTTAGAGAGCTCCATCCTGCCCACAGCTAAAGGTAGACTGTCTTTCTCCAAAACCATTTAAGAACTGGAAAACTAGTAGAACAGAATGTCTCTCATGTTCAGCTCTTGCAGCTAGCCTTGAAGAAAGGCTAGTAGTATTGATGACTGTTGGTAGATTCAGTGGTGGGCTGCAACTGATTTTACAATCAATTCTGAGAGAGCACACACACAGCATTCAAATACAGCAATTTGAAGCTCAACTACTTACCTTTTAGGGCAGCCCCAGTAAGTAGAACAGCTGAGGCACGGAAATCAGCTGTGCCGTGTGAATCAAGTGAGCCAGAAAGAAAGAAAGAAATATAGGACAGGATAGAGCGGGGTGTGTGTGTGTGTGTGAGTGGATGTGGTCAGCTGATGATCAGAACTACCAGTTTGCTAGAACCAGTCCGAACCAGCAGCATCCCACCACTGGGTAGATCTAACAAAAACAAGAGTTGCACTTTCCCTATTCCAACCCCAACACCAGTCATTCGTAAGAGCAAACAATGCACTATTCATGCTTGAACCATAACCAAATCAAGATTTCTTCTGGAGTTTTTTTACAAAAGTAGCTACACCACCATCTCAATAACCATCCCTAAGAAGAGCTGTTCTGAACAGTTATTGAGATTCTGGAGTGGAATCAAGCAATGGTTTCTTAAAGAGGTAGTAAACCATTACTTTCTTCAAAACCGGTCACAACCCCTTGCTTAAGGATGCATTAATGATCTCTCGTACTCATTATTAGCAGTCATTTCTAGACTTTTACCTTAATATGGAATAATTTTGAAATTATTTGGAAAAAATGTGTTGGAGTTTGCAGGAATGTAGTAAAAGCTTATCTTGAAAGAAGATTGTTTCAGGTTTTTCTGAAGACATGAAAAATTATGCAGTTGCATTAATTAGACTTCCTTCTTCCCTCCCTTCCTCTTTCTTTCTTTCTTTCTTTCTTTCTTTCTTTCTTTCTTTCTTTCTTTCTTTCTTTCTTTCTTTCTTTCTTTC
>BLBF01000073.1:16751141-16798263 GCA_015471245.1 Laticauda colubrina
AATAGAATAGAATAGAATAGAATAGAATAGAATAGAATAGAATAGAACAGAATTCTTTTATTGGCCAAATGTGATTGGGCACACAAGGAATTTGTCTTGGTACAAATGCTCTCAATGTACATAAAATAAAATTTACATTTGTCAAGAGTCAAGAATCATGAGCTACAACACTTAATGATAGTCATAGGATACAATAAGCAATTAAATCATACTAGGAACCAGTCAGTGGTGGTATTTGACTGGTTCTGCCCGGTTCTGGAGAGCCAGTAGCGGCAATGAGCAGTGGAGACCAAACCGGTTCTCTCCACTGCTCTGTGTTTGGCCCACCAGCCCACCCAACCTCCCATACTCACTTTTATGGCCAGAATTTGAAGCACAGCTGCTTTGCATGGCACAGAATAATGCTGCAGTGACCAGCATCGTGCAGGCTTGCAGGAGGCAAGTTAGAACGCCTCCATGTCTGCCCAAATGCCTCTGCAACTGCGCAAAGTATGCATTTGGCGCACGCATGCACACAAAGTGTGTGCATGTGTGCAAAGCGTGCCCACCAAGCCATGCCCACTGAACCAGAGGCAATTTTATTTGAATACCACCACTGGAAACAGTCAATATAAATTGTAAGGATACAAGTGACAAAGTTACAGTCATACAGTCACAAGTGGGAGGGGATGGGTGAGAATGCTCAGGAAGGTATAAATCTATCTCAGCATCTACTTCTGTCTTACTACTATAGCGCCATTGAGAGTGTCCTGACATACGGCATTCTTGCACGGTATGGGAGCAGCTCAGCAGCAGACAAAAAGGGCCTCCAGGGAAATCATTCAAACTTCCCAGAATTTCATCGGGCTCCAGCTACTAGCCCTGGATGACATCTTCACTTCTCGCTGTTTGAGGAAGTTGCACAATATTCTCAGAAACTCTTCCCATCCTGCTTACAATCTTTGTGAACTGTTGCCTTCTGGCAGAAGATACAGAACAGTTAAAACTTGGACCACAAGTTTTCTGAACAGTTTTTTATCCCAGAGCTATAATTGCACAACAATGAACTTAAGGACCACCATCAGTGAGTGTTGGACAATATTACTTGGTCTGTTGTGTGGATGCTTGTGTGTTTTTAGGGGGTGGGAAATTTTGGTGGGGGGTTGTTTGGGGATTGTCATGTATTTGTGCATGTTGGGTTTGGTCTCTGGGTGTTATGTGAATTTTGTTGTATGTATACTGTGTATATACGTACAATGACAATAAAGAATTCACATTCAAAAGGATCTAAGCTTTGAGACCTTTGCAGCTAATACCCAGACAGAGAGAATGAAGTCATGAGTTTGTTTTTTGCATTCTCGCCTTTCTCTTCCTCATCTTCTCATCTTTCCTACTTGTCATGAGTAAAACATGGGCAGCTACGTGCGTCTTCATTTCAACTTGTCACACTCAAGCTGGATGCTGACGCTCCTATTGGTATATGATGATTTATCATTCGTTTCTACTTTATGATTTATGATCTATGACATCACTTTTTTTGTTTGTACGTACACTGAGAGCTTATGCACCAGAGATGAATTGCTTGTGTGTCCAATCACACTTGACCAAAGAAAAATATTCCTATTCCTTTTTCTTAATTCAGTCCCCTACATTTAGTATTGGAAACAGAGCTGGAGATAATTCCCCATTAAATTGCTTTGCTGTTTTATCACTTTTTCATGCAATAGTCCTCCACATCAGCTGCGTAAGGTGAATGGGAAGAGATGTGAATTATCCCCATTAGTGGCTTACTGCTGATAGTCAACTGCAGTTTGAATTAATCAGCGCATGCTTGGCTGCAGCAACAAGCCCAGGGAAGACACAAATGTGCAAATTTGCACTCCTGATATACTGCTGTCTGCTCTGCAAGAGATTTCAGATCAGAGCCAGGTTTCCACAATGCTACAAAGTTGGTGACCATAAACTTACCTTTTCACTGGCAGGCAGCCAAGAAGAAAAAGAACAGCGCTACAGTTTGAAACCGAAAATCTCAGTAAAAATTCGCCTGAATTTTAACTGGCTGGGATGTTGGTGATATAAAAAGCAAACTAGATACAGATTTTAAAAAGCAAACTAGATACAGATTTTTAAAAGAAAATAAGACGGGTTCGGTGCTCATCTATAAAGATTTTTTAAAAACCAACCCTGTTATAGGTAAAGATAAATGTTTCCTTTCTCCAGTTGCTTCTGACTCTAGAGGCTGGTCCTCATCTCCATTTTTGGGACAAGGGAACCAGCATTGTCCAAAGACATCTCCATGTTCATATGGTCAACATAGTCATGGTGGCACAATGGTTAGAATGGCAGTATTGTAAGTTAATTCTGCCAACTGCCAACAGTTTGATTCTCACTGGCTCAAGGTTGACTCAGCCTTCTGTCTTTCCAAGGTCAGTAAAATGAGGATCCAGATTGTTGAAGATAATATTTTGACTCTGTGAACTGCTTAGAAAGGGCTGAAAATCACTGTAAAACTGTGTATATAAGTCTAAGTGCTATTGCTATACATATACTGCAAGGCATACAAAATGCTGTTACCTTTCCACTGAAGTGGTACCTATTTATCTACTCGCATTTGCATGCTTTCCAACTGGTAGGTGGACAGGAGCTGAGACAAGTAACAGGAGCTCGCCCTGTCCCATGCCTTTCAGGTTTTGAATCCTGGCTGTCAGCTTTCCAGCTAACAAGCTCAGCATCTTTAACCTTGAGTTACCGTATTCCCACCCCCCCACCCCCTTTACTGTTAGATCTATTCAGAACTTTAGCCACTGTTCGCTGCATGAAACATATATGTTATGACTTGAGACAGATGTTAACTGACTTTTCCTTTCAAGTATTCCTCAGGCAAAACATATCTACCTAGCTGTGATGACCCAGCACAAAGGCAACACAGTCAGATAATCAATAAAAGTCCCTTTAATAACTCCAACTTTGCCCCAATGTCCAGGTTACCTTCTGACTGGAGAAAAATTCTCCCAGGAACAACATTTAACTGCAGAGAATCAAGTCCAAACATGGTCAACAAAAACTGTAACTATAAGTCCAATCAAGGCAAAATGAAGTAATTTGTACAACAGGAGCAAAAATCCCAGACATGAAGGCATGGCAATAATTCAACACGGCTGGGAAGATGCCAGAAACACAGATAAGTAAAGACAACACAGGATAAAGTCATGTTTGCTCCCAGCAGCTGTCACAGTCAGCATTCAGTTCTTTTAAACTTTCATTCAGGTGTGGCTAATGAAGGGAATCAGGGCCCTTTCCTCCCCCATAAGCCACGCAACCCATGTTGCTCTCTTCTCTGTTCCTCCCTGTGTGCCCTAGGATAAAGAGGGAGTGGGCTTGGGCCTTCTTCTGAACTCCCTCTCCCTTGTTCTACCTTTTCCCTGCTCTGCCCAGCTGGACATTGCCCTTCCCAGCCTGCTCCACAGCCAATGGAGCCACACTCCCACTCCCTGCCAGCTGTTTGTCTTCCTTCTTGGATTCAGACTCTGATGGGGCATGACACTAGCCTACAATAGGCTAGTGTTCTGGGCAGTAATGACAGATTCTAGAATTCAAAGGATACACATAAGACAAAGTCCACATGATTTACAGCTGATCCATGACTTACAACCATTTGTTTAGTGATTGTTCCAAATTACTGTGGCACTGAAAAAAATGACTTCTAACTGGTTTTCACCATTTACAACCATTGCAGCATCCCCATAGTCATGTGATCAAATTTTTGGATGCTCGGCAACTGGCATGGTATTTATGACCTTTGCAGTATCCCAGGGTTGTGTAATGACTATCTGCAACCTTTGCAACTGATTTCCATTTCCATCCAGCAATCAACAGGATTCACAGGAAAACTGGATTCACTTAGCAGCTACCTGATTCATTTAACAACTGCATGATTCACAACAACTGTAGCAAAAAAAAAAAAAGGATGCAAAAAGGAGGCACAACTCAAGGGGTTGGACTAGAAGACCTCCAAGGTCCCTCCCAACTCTGTTATTCTGTTATTCAGAAGGCAGTACTCAGCACGTGTCTAGAAGGTAAATTGGAAAACAATCCTGTATTTTGTTTATTGTTTTTTTACATTTTGTTTTAAGAATTGGTGCCAAGCATTCAGCAAACAATATATTTAGCATAGCAAACTGTTTCTTAGCATATAAGAAAATCAAGAAAGGCCAATTCAAAAATAGGAAAGCAGATTTTCATATCTGTTACCGAACTGCCTTGCTTTTCATTTGATTGTTGGTTAATTTTCCTTTTAATGGGCAGCTGCAGCTGAATTCCAAGGAATGATGATTCTGACTTTTTATAGCCTACATCCCTGATTTTATGTATTGCAGGGTCTCCTGTGTTCCCAAGCAAGTAGAACAGCCTCTCGTTACACTGAGTTACATGTGAGTTTCTCTTGCTACACTGAATTACATGTGAGTTTCTGTGTGATATGGAGACTCACAGTATTTGATTGACAGTTGTTAAATGTGGATGGCAGCAAAAAATAAAACAAAGTCTGTGGTTATCCCACCATTTTTTATATTCAATCTAATCCTGATGCTTTTTTTTTTGCTAAAAAAATTAAGTGATTGCTACATTTTTTAAAAAAGGGACATGGAGAGATGCAAGCAGTCTTATTTATAATAATCCATTTAAAAATATATGCTTGTCTATCTATCTGTTCGTCCATCTGTCTGTCTGTCCATCCATCCATCTACTGTATCTATTTATTTATCTATCTCCATCTATCTCCATCCATCCATCTATCTACTGTATCTATTTATTTATCTATATCTATCTATCTATCTATCTGTCTGTCTGTCTGTCTGTCTGTCTGTCTGTCTGTCTGTCTGTCTGTCTCCATCCATCCTACTCTATTACATATCATACATATCTATCCATCTGTTTTTAAACTGAAATGCAGGATATAATCCAATTAGTGCACATGTTAGACATTCTGCTTTTTTATTTTAAAACAAAAATGTAGTATGGTACAGCATAGCATTTGAAATAGTTATCATAATGAAAATTTGGATAAGTAGAAAATCGCAAAGACGGGTATAATATGATTTCATATACTGTATATCTTACTTCCCATTTCTTATCAACCTGAGAGGGGAAATAAAATGTTGTTGATCAACCTGCAACATTTTGTATCTCCTTAATATCATCCTTCTGCTTAGGATTGTCTCTCCTTCTGCCAATACCATTTCCTTCAATGCAGCTCTCAGAGTAAATAAAATGATCGCTTCAGGTGTTCTTTCCCCAAAACCTGAAGCATGTTGTGACTCTACAAAGAGTACAGAAAAGAGCAACAAAAATTATTAGGGTGCTGGAGGTTAAAACATATGAAGGCTGCAAGAACTGAGTATGCCTAGCCTAGTGAAAAGAAGGATTATGGGTGACATGATAGCAGTATCCCAATTTCTGAGGAGTTGTCACAAAGAAGAGGGGGTCAACTTATTCTCCAAAGTACCTGTGGGTAGGACAAGAAGCAGTGGATGAAAACCAATCCAACCTAGAACTAAGGAGAAATTTCCTGACAGGAGAACAATTAATCCCTGGAATGGATTATCTTCAGAAGTAGTGGGTGTTCCAACACTGGAGGTATTTAAGAAGAAACTGGGCAACACTTGTCTGTAATGGTATAGGGTCTCTTGGTTGAGGAGGGGCTTGGATTAGAAGACATCCAAAGTTCCTTCTAACTCTGTTATTCTATTATTCAGAAAAGAGCATTCTGCACATGTCTAGAAGGGAAACCTAGCATAGCACTTAAAGTTTCGTTAAAAACTCTCCAAAGTTTAAGGGAATGGTGTTCTGACCAAGGCTTCCTAGACCATAATTATGCACGCGTAATTATTTTAAAAACAAGTCTGCTTTTATTGCAATGCTGGGAATTATTTTCATTCCCAGCCAATAATGAATCTCAAACAATCCCTCGAGATAAGCACCTACTTTTCTTTCCTGTGAAATGTTGCTAATAACAGAAGTGTCAAATGAACTAGAAAAAACAACTGAAGTACAAAGAGCTTCAAGAATGAATCTGAACCGAATGAATGACTTTGCTTCCTGCAAAAGTTTCATCATCTTTGCCTATCCTTTATACCTTATGGGAGGGGCAATCACCTCTCAGCCTTACTCCCGAGTTGCTCCTTTTGTCTCAGCTGTTCTTGCCTTCTAGCAGCTCTGCGTGCATGAGTGCTGGGAACAGGCTCCCCTGGGTCCTCTGCCTTGCTTCTGCCAGATCCCAGAGGCTCCGGAGGCAGCACCCCACTCCCAGATGGTCCTGGTCCTATCTCTGCATCAGATGCAGGATCCTTGTCCAAGTCCTCTCCAGACTCCCTGACTGGTCTCCATTCTTCCCCATTATCCAATTCCACTTCCGTTTGTGCCGGCAAACTACAACACTTGATGTTATTCTGCACATGAGAACAGAGGGAAATATTTACATCTGTCACAACACTGTCAAACTGTCCCTTTTGAAATAGTTAATTGGAGTGAGGAGACAAAAAATCAGAACAGGAGACAGTTACAATCACAAAAATATAATTCCAATCAATGAAAACAGGTAGTATGTAGCTTATTTAGCCATATGCTACCTATGTCTTAGGATCCTGAATTTAGAATCATATACAAAGTTCATTACAAAGGAATGGGCTGAAAAAGAGAATTCTGACATCCTGACTGATATGGTTAGGAAGTCGGATAAAAGAATCTGAGACCAAGAATTGATTTCTCTCCTCTGTTCTGATTCCAGGGTCTTGGCCAGCAAATAGTATGCTTACAGATGAATTAATGATGTCTCTATAGTTCAATTATAAAAGAGGTAGCATATTGTAATTGGACAAGCTGTTGCATACAACCTTGTGCTTTAGATGAGTATCCAGAAGGAAAAGTAAAATTTGGTCAACAGACAGGTCAATCCATCAGGGAGCAATATTGAGCTAAACACAAGATGGAAGTTTGTCAGTGGTGAATCAAATGTATAATACTGAATATTCAATATTACTTTTTCACATTTACATAAAAAAGGAATGTTTCCATAAAGATATATGCCCTGTATCTTACATTTTTCTCCTGTCTGATAAGAACATGAGAGAACAGCAGAAAATATTTATACCCATATTTGTAAAAAAAAAAAAAATCTATGATGGGTTTTACGTTCAAAGGCTTAAAAAGAACTTGGTATTTTAATTGTTGGCTTTATTGATTCCTTATGTACAATGCTATAGCAATTGATGTTATTCACGATGCAGAGGTTAATTAGATACTAAGTAGGTGGTTCATTAAATACAATTTTGCTTGTCCTGGTTCATTAAATACAATTTTGTTTGTCCTGGGAAATGCAAGGTATAAAGCCTAGACTTCAAAATCTGTGACGATAATGTACTTGATGTGCAGTGAGAGAACAGAATAGAATAGAATAGAATAGAATAGAATAGAATAGAATAGAATAGAATAGAATAGAATATTTTATTTGTCTAAATGTGATTAGACACACAAGAAATTTGTCTTTGGTGCAGAAGCTCCATTACAATAATACCAATAAAGGGGACAATAAAAAAGATAAAGATAATAATAATAATACAGATGTACTATCTGGGTAAATATGTATATGTCTGTAGTATTATTATTATTACAATAGACATTAAACTGTACTGTGAGAATTAGGTGTTCAGCACGAGGGGGGGAAAAACTGTCCTTGTGTCTAGTTGTTTTGGCATGTGATGCCCTACTGGGGTGTCCCAAGGGTGGTGGTGGAGTTGTAACAGTTTATGTCCAAGATGTGAGGGGTCTGTAGAAATATTCTCAGCCTTCCTTTTGACTCACGCAATACACAGGTCTTCTATGGAAGGCAGGCTGGTTGCAATTGTCTTTTTCTGCAGTTGTAACTATTCCTTGGAATCTATATTGAACTACATGTATATAATTCAGTTTTGGATCCAAGTAAATAAGAATGAAATATTTGATTCGGAGAGGAACATTCCTGAAGAAATATGTCCCATGGATTTCCATTTGGAGATCAGCTAAATTCCACCTTGCCATGAAATATATTTTTTAGGAAAGCACAGGAGGGAATCCAAATGTTTTAAGCCATAATCATATTTCTGTGCTACAGTAACGGGCGCGTGGCAATGCCAATCATTGGGCAAGAGTGCCGGGAAAGATGTGAGATGGAAAAGCATCATCGACAATAATAACAACAGAAATGTACATTGTAGATATATAACCATGGCTTTGTTCACTAACAAGAGGCTTTTTAATTATACATGGACTCCACAAACAAGTGAGTTGAGAGAATGTTCAATTCACCAAGGCCTCCTTCCCTACGCTTGGGGCTCCTGGTTCGAAGCATTTCTGCTGCTATTGAAACAGCTGTGCTGTTTCTGATTTGGTCATGGATAGTTTTAATGGTGGCATAAAATGAAGGGGGGGAGGGAAAGGAGGGATTGTTATCCTGCCAAATTCACACAGTGCAACTAGCCAAGCTCAGCATCTATAGCACATCCGATAAAAAGTCCACTTCAGTTGGCACCTGCCAGTTCCTATTATGAGTTTGGCCAGTAAATAAAAGCCTTGATACAATGACAAGGAGAAGACTTAATAATGCCATAGAAGGAAGAGTGGGCATTTCTAGGAGGAAGAGAGATAAGTAGGGAAATGTATCTCCAAATACTGAAGGTGGCCAATCTAGCAGCGTAGGCTGATCTAGGGTGTGGTCAGAAACTAGATCAGTTCCTCGGGAAGATGGTTCTGTCTGAAAGTCAAAGTTTCTATTGTGGCCTGTTGGCCACTGGCTCCTCTGAATCAGAGGAGGAGGAGGTGTGGGAGCCAGGGTCAGCATCAGGGCAACCTGGGAGCTCTGAGGGGGAAGAGGGAATGGAGTTGGCAGAGAGAGAAACAGTGGCGGAGCCTGGGCCATCCATCAGCTGTCAAATGGAGAGTCAATAGCTTTCAGGTCTGGAGGTGGCTGATGAAGAAGAGAAGGAACAGCTAGGTCCAGTGCTGGATGCATGTCTGTGCAGAAGGCAGAGAAAAGGAGAGCAGTGGAACTCTATGGGCCAATCCAGGGAAAGTAAGAGCCACTGCTGCTAGCGAGGCGCCACCCTAGCTCTGGGGATAAAAGGCAGGGGGCAGAAATGAATAGGTGTGGCAGACAACTCTTCATCTTCCAGCCGGCTAGACTTCTTATCCTGCAAAAGAAACTTTTTGTTGGGGCTGCCTGCATTCCCTAACAAAGGCATCTTTTCAGTTCATGTCAGAAGGTTTGTTGTGTTTGGGGACTGGAGAAGAAAACATACAATGAATGGTTGCAGAAACTGGGCATGGATAGTCTAGTGAAGAGAAGGACCAGGGGAGACATGATAGCAGTCTTCCAAGCTGTTTTCTAAAGCATCTGTAGGACAGACAAGGAATAATGGATGGAAACTGAACAAGCTGGATCAGAAGTATTCAGAGGTATGGAGCAAGCAAGTGAAACAGAGTAACAGAATTGAAGACCCTGGAGGTCTTCTAATCCAGCCCCCAGCTCAAGTAGGAGATGCTGTATTATTTCAGACAAATGTTTGTCTAATCTCTTCTCAAAAGCTTCCAGTGATGGAGCATCTACAACTTCTGAAGAGAAGCCTTTCCACTTGATTGTTCTCACTGTTAGGAAATATCTCCTAACTGTTATTACTGTTAGGAAATATCAAAACATAGTTATGAATGCATGGATACATATAAGAAAAATAAAAAATAAAAGAAACAATAGGACAGGAATGGTAGGCACGTTGGTGCACTTATGCACGCCCCTACAGACCTCTTAGGAAAGGCTTGTGCTGTCTGCTGGCTGCCTGCAATTTGGCAGTTCAAATCCCACCAGGCTCAAGGTTGACTCAGCCTTCCATCCTTCCAAGGTGGGTAAAATGAGGACCCAAATTTTGGGGGGCAATATGCTGACTGTGTAAATCACTTAGAGAGGGCTGTAAAGCACTATAAAGTGGAATATAAGTCCAACTGCTATTTCTATTTCTATTGTGACATGAGTAAGGGAATGGACTATTGTAATTTTTGAGGTGGTTTAAATTGACATTTTCTACAGAAAATCACACTAGACTGTTCTTTGGAAGAATAATGGTAAAACTGAAGTTCCAATACTTCGGTCACCAAATGAGAAGAGAGGACTTATTAGAAAAGACCCTGAGGTTGGGAAAGATTGAAGGCAAACAGAGAAGAGGATGGCAGAGGATGAAATGGTTAGATAGTATTATGGATGAACATGAATTTAGATAAAATTCCAGGAGACAGTAGAGGTAAGGGAACCTGGCATGCTACGGCCCATGGGATCACAAAGAGTTGGACACAACTTAGTGATTGAACAACAACAAAAATGGACATTACAAATTTTGGGATGTTGTCTTATGGAATTACTTTTGGTACAAACCCTTTGGGGCTCTAATTTAAAAATTAGAGACACGGAGGAGGAGGGGGGAGGGGGATTGAGGAGAAGGAGAAGGAGAAGGAGAAGGAGAAGGAGAAGGAGAAGGAGAAGGAGAAGGAGAAGAAGAAGAAGAAGAAGAAGAAGAAGAAGAAGAAGAAGAAGAAGAAGAAGAAGAAGAAGAAGAAGAAGAAGAAGAAGAAGAAATAATTAGATATCTCTCCTCTAATGGAAGAGAGAGAGAGAGACAGAGAGAAAGTGACCAACCAACCATTGAATTACATTGTTATTTATTTAAAACATTTGTTTTTAAAGAAACTATCCCAGAAGGACTCAAAATAACACAATCCCATATAATAAAGATCATAAATTAATAAAACATAAAACACTAATAGCATTAACCAAACCACAGCAATGAAAATTTTATCCAGGCAGTTGTAAAATCAAAGCACAGTTTAACTGAAACCTGGAACGTAGCATAATTGATTATGAAATGAGATGGGGTTTGCAGGTTTCCTTCTATAGAATGGGCAGAGCTCTCTCTCTCTCTCTCTCTCTCTCTCTCTCTCTCTCTCTCTCTCTCTCTCTCTCTCTCTCTCTCTCTCTATATATATATATATATATATATATATATATATATATATATATATATATATATATATATATATATTATTATTATGATTAACTATCTTTCCCCTCTCTTCCTTAAATAGGATGACAATGATGCTTTAGAGTTCTTCCTGACAGTTGAGCTACAGTTTTCTCATCAGTCCTGCAACTAGCAGAAAATTACACCGATACAAATTTTGCTGCCTCCGCTGCCAATGTTGGTCCTCCCACAGGAAGCATGTGGTCAGATGGTAGCATCCTTATTTATGGTGCGCAGAGAAAATTAAGGAAAACGATGATTTTGTTTTCCTCCTGTCCTACCAAATGTCAGCAGCTGGCTGGAGAACATCCACCCATCTCTCTCCTTAACTGGGTTGGTTGGTGTTGGGGAGGAGGTGAGTTTTCACAGATGACCAAAGAGATTTGCAGAAAGTGTAAGTTAGAAAATGTTGGAACGGGCCAGCGCAGGCAAACACACAGAGCTGGGTAGGAAGAATTCAGAACTCATTCAGAAAATTCAGGCAAGCTGCAGTGGTTGGAGAGTAAACAGAATTTTGGAAGGAAGGTTTCCAGTGGCTCTTTTTAATATCCTTCCTTGGCCCCACTTCCTTCACATAACCCCACCGAGTGAGCAGGGAAGCACTGTCAACAGGCGAGTAGAAGCATCATTAAGGTCTCCAGTGTGCTTTGTTTCACTAGCACTCCACGAGAGCTGCTTTTAGATGTTTATATTTTATTCAGAAAGCTTAATTGGGAGGATTTTATAGCGCCTGATTAAACTGTGCACAACAATAGGAAAAGTTTAAAAGTGCTGTCAAATTGTTGCTGGCAAAATTTAGTCTTGCAGCCAACTGTGCAAACAAAACAGAACAAACACCAGAGCCTGCACATATAGAAGATGAGATAATAGAGGTTTGACAGCCTCACATTTAGGTTACACGTGACACCTGTCTTAGAATAACAGAATAACACAATTGGAAGGGACCTTGGAGGTCTTCTAGTCCATCCCTCTGCTCAAGCAGGAAACACTATATCATTTTAGACAATGAAAGCCTCCAGTGGTGGAGCACCCACAACTTCTGAAGTCAAGCTCTTCCACTGTAGGATTGTTCTGACTTGTCAGGAAATTTCTCCTTAATTCTCTCTTTGTTTGGCTTCCACCCATTGTTTCTTGTCTTGCCTTCCTGTGCTTTGGAAAATAGGTTGACTTCCCTTTTCTTTATGGCAGCCCTCAAATGCTGGAACACTGCTATGATGTCATCTCTGGTCCTTCTTTTTACTAGACTAGGCAAACCCAATTATTGCAACCATTCTTTATATGTTTTAACCTCCAGATCCCTAATCTTCTTTGTTACTCTTTTCTGCACTCTTACCAGAGTCTCCACATAGTTTTTTACAATATGCTGACCAAAACTGGATGCAGTATTCCAACTGTGGTCTTACTAATGTTTTACAAACAAAAAGAAAGGGGGGGGGGATTGTAAAAATGGTAAAAAATTGGAACAGACTTATTGCTCAAAATGCAAATGTAAAAGCATATTCTGTGCTTTAGTTGTTTGCTACCTTGATCATTCCAGTGAGGAGAATTTATTCACCAACTATGTTCCTTTCATTTGTCTGCATTTCTCCATTTCTCGGTCTTCAGTTTGAAACCTAATCTTTTTCTGTCAGTGAATCAGTCTTCAAAGAGTATGTGCAGAAATATTTTGTTGCAAATGTTGTATATATATTGCTTCCAACTTAGAGCAAATAATAGATTTCTGGTATTTTATTTTCACCGATACTCATTTATGTGTTTTGTGTGTTCTGTGTGTTTAATTAGAGAACAGTTTTGCAAATTCATACCTATCCCCCATTGTGTGTATAATATTGCAATCCTATTTGGTGTCAATGCCATGAAATGCTTAATTGTTTATTTTTGCATAAAAAAAAAATACTATTTATTTGTTAAGCAGTCAGGATTTAATCAATCCTATTTAATGCTGGCTCAAGCTGCATGGCTTTTGTGGGCATTGGAAGCAATCTGAATCCACTCTAGATTTTGGAAGATATAAAACCAATCTATATTTACATGATGGTTATTAGTTAACTATTAAAAATATTTACTTGTTGTAAACTCAGATCAAATGGCTTATGACACTGATTTTCCTAAAGCAAAAAATGAATTTAAGCAAGGTGGCATATCAAGCAAGCAAGCAACTAACTTACTATCTATGGAGATTCTCAGTCATCCAGGTCACTGGTTGCTGCATCTTAAAAAGGCAATTGGAACTTGTTTTTCCTTGAAGATGTTTTGCTTCTCTTCCAAGAAGTTTCTTCAATTCAGTTCTGAAGAATCTTCTTTGATGAGAAGCTAAATGTCTCCAAGGAAAAATAAAGTCCAGCTGCCTTTTGAAAAAGCACCTTTGGGACAACTGACTGACTAACAGGAGAATCAGTTTAGTGCAGCTCTTAAAAATTAGATAGGTAGATATTAGATAGATAGATAGATAGATAGATAGATAGATAGATAGATAGATAGATAGATAGATACTGTACATGCTGCATTTTAGTATTTAGACATAAGCATTTTATTTCATTGCCAACTAATATTATCCTGTGAATTAGTTTTAGCATTCACACTCCTTTGTATCTAATTATTACCTTCATAGCATTACCATGATTCCACATTAGTGATTTTAGAAAACATCGGTACTTTTTAAAAAAAAAATGCTTAAAACAACTTATAATAGCAGAAAATGCTGGTCAGTGACCATTATAAGGTCCAATGTAATAATAGCAGAAAATGCTGGTCAGTGACCATAATAAGGTCCAATCTTCTTATTCAATCTTAAAATTGTTTTAAAACATAAATTAAGTTTATCCTAAGTACATTGTCAACCCTCCTACTTCATTTATCCTTCTGCCTATGTTTTATGTATGTAAGAGAAATAAAACAGCTGTTCCCCTCCATCGGGCATCTACATTTTTGCCCTGTGTAGTGCACCATAAATGGTGATTTCTATCAGAAAAACCTGATATGGACAAAAGATAAACCCCGATTCCTGATGTGCCACAGGGGGAAAGTTTATATTATTATGCCTGGTATTTTGTAAATATATAAATACAGCCACCAATTTTCCCTGTGTTCTTTTACAGTATCATAATCATCCTTCCATTCAATTCAGCATGCTTGGACTTGTTTCCTGCGCTACCCTGCTTTGTTGAAATATGAATAGGCTTAAACATAATTACTAAGCAAGAAACAAACCAGGATTTATAACTCACCCATAGTTGAGGAGTCAATTAGAAAGCAACATTCTCACTGTACTAACCTGTGACAAGATATGTTTACTGGAAGTAATTGCGTCTTGAGAAGATAAAGTGAACTATTTTTGGAGGCAGCTTAAAATAAAACTCTTTAATTAATAACCATTATCTGGTGAATAAAAGATTCATTGGTACCAAAGCTTTATGTCAAAC
Source organism: Laticauda colubrina (assembly GCA_015471245.1). Lineage (NCBI taxonomy): Eukaryota > Metazoa > Chordata > Lepidosauria > Squamata > Elapidae > Laticauda > Laticauda colubrina. The sequence continues at coordinate 16,765,639 of BLBF01000073.1, forward strand.
TAAAGAATGCCTTTGATTCCTACTGGGACTCCAAATGAAAAATTTAAAATGGAAATTAATGCACTCAGTTCATTCATGAGACTCCGCAAACTTATTACTGGGTTAGGTGGTTTTCTTATTTTTATTGTTCTTATTTTTCAGGTGGGATTTATTTCTGGTGTGTTTCCTTACACAATTTACATTCAACAAGTTTTAATATAATAAAAATGTGTACTATTTATTTTGAAGAGACCAAGGGAGTGTTTTTCAAATTACATGCTTTGAGCTTTCTTTGCTTTTCTGCAGGTATTTGTGTTTTTCTCCAAAAGTACTGCTAGAAGGCCAGGAATCTTTCCTGGCATGAGAAAGCTAATATAAGGTGGGAGATCAATTAAAATTGGGTACATGTTTTAGGATAAATTAGTTTGAGAAAGTTCATCATTGGGAAGTTTTTGCTTCTTTGTCACAATGTTTACATGATGCATATTCTCCATGTCAAAATCATAAAAAAGCAAAAGTTAGAATACTTTGGACATGTGATGTGATACTTGGAAAAATATGGCATATTTCACTTAATCCTCCAGGGTGAAAAAAACAAGGTAAGAGCAGAAGAAAAACATCATGGCTTCAAAATCTAAGGAACTGTATCATGTCCTTGGTAGAGTCGGACTCTGGGAGAGAGGAAGAACAGCTGACAGGGAGTGGAAGTGTGGCTCCAGTTGTTGTGGAGGAGGCTGGGGAAGGGCAGAGGCCGGTTGGGCAGTCAGAGGAAGAACCAGGCCCATCCCCTTTGCATTCTAGGACATGCAGGGAGGAACAGAGAAGGCAACAACATGACTTACGAGAGAGGAAGCGGTCATGATCCTCCTTGTTGTTTGCAGCTGGGGAGACTAGTATATAAGAAAGACAGTTAAAACATAGTGTTGCCAGAAACAAAGCTTGTGTTATTTTGGGCTGAAATTATCTTGATTGACATCCCTCCAACAGACTGCCTTGTTATCTCCTTGAATTTGGTAATTAAATTACTTATTCTGGTCCATTGTGGAAATTTCGTCATTGTAGTGTGGTGTTTTTTTTTTTAATTCATCTCTATCTATTCATTAAGTTCAGACTGTATTGTTTTCTTTTGAAGACTATTTTTGAGTATGTTTAATCTCCAACTGAGAATTATTGAACAGTGGGGCCAAGCTGGAGGCATTAAAGGACATTTATTTACATTTTGGATTTTGTTACGTTCGTGTTACACTCTGGGTCAACACAAACTGGTTTGGACAAAACTCAGCATCATTTTTTCGTATGGCTGTTGATAAAAATAGGATTGCCAACATGATCGCCAATGCCTGATGATGATATGACACAAGAGGAAGAAGAAATATTCTCCATATTATTCCAAAGCTTCTTAACTCACCAAAAAAGATTGGAGGCCATATCCCAAAGGTGGTTTCTCAAAAAATGGTACTCTGAGTACCATGACTCAGATGATTAAGAAACACCATAGACATTGGACAGCATAGATTAGTAGACACAAGGAAAAAAAATAGAATAATTTATTCATCTGTGGATATCTAATTTAGAATCTGTACCATACTCAAATGTTACACTTTCCAGTGGTGAATTATTTCTACAGCATATCAAGCATTTACACATCATTTGTATTGATCAGAAATAACATTGCCATAAAGTTGTAGAAAACATGTTATTCTGATTATGGAGATATATATCTCAGCTTCAATCATAGCTGAAGAAAGAAGCAACATGCTTCCTTCTGGATCTATTGAAGAAAGGACTAGGAGTGACATGATAGCAATATTCCAATATTTGAGGGGCTGCTGCAAAAAGGAGGGACTCAACCTACTTTCCAAAGTGCCAGAAGACAAGACAAGAAACAATGGATGGAAATTAATCAAGGAGAGAAGCAACCTAGCATTTTCTAACAGTGAGAACAATAAACCAGTGGAATGGCTTGCCTTCAAAAGTTATGAGTGCTCCATCACTGAAGGCTTTTAAAAAGGGACTGGACAGCAACTTCTCTGGAATGACCTTGAGCAGGGGAGTGGACTAGAAGACCTCCAAAGTCCCTTCCACCTCTCTTATTGAGTATTCTGTATCTTATATCACTCGCTTAGCTTTATGCCTAACATGGGAGTAGAATTCACAATCTTCTGGTTTCTTGCCTCATCCCTTAACTACAACACTAAACTGCCTCTAATATTTCTACATTATCTAGAAGATAAAATAAACTGTGCTAGGAGAGATTATGATCATCAGAAAAAGGAAGGCAAATATATTTCAGAAGATAGTACTTTTTTTAAGCTAGTTATCTTGATAGAGATGCCTCTTTCTTGGATGGTCCAAGTAATGAACTACTATTTTGAACAATTTAAATAGGAGGCTTCTTAATGCCATGTTAGGTTATTTATCCCCAGAGCCAAGTGCTGTTCACTCTGTTTGGCAGCTGCTTCCCAGGATATTGCAGCTCATTAAAGTGGTCTACTACAGCTCTTTTGGCATGGGAAATTCTTTTGTTTTTCTATTTCATCTTGGCTTGTTCCCCCACCTCTCTCCCTCTGTCCCTCCCTCTCTCTCTCCCTCCTCACCCCTCTCTGTCAAATATTAGTTCTTTGAATCTTCATTTTCATTCCCTCCCCGCCTTTAATTCTCCTAATTTTCACTTTTCAAAATAAAAGGTTGGGGTTCTTAGCCAGTGGTGAGATTCAAATCATTTAACAACTGATTCTCTGCCCTAATGATTTCCTCCAACAACCAGTTCCCCAAACTGTTCAGAAAGTTAAGAACCAGTTCTCCCGAAGTGGTGCGAATTGGCTGAATCCCACCACTGTTCTTAGCCAACAATAAAGCATCACCTAGATAAAAATAGTGCATGTACATTCATGTCCACACTCAACATACCTTTACTATGGTATACCACAAGCACTCCTTATACAGAACATTTAACCACAAAGACAATAAGTAACCAAGGTCACATATAAGTAACCAAGATCACATATCCTTGTCTGATCCCTGCGTAGGATTTAAACATTCTATTTATTCTCACCCATGCTCACATTTTATAGACATGGAAAATATTCCATAATTCAGGCCTACTTGCCTTACCACATGCCATCTCTAAATCAACAAGAATATAATAAACTGTGTCTCAATGATCCAGTCTGCACCCGGTCTAAAAAGCCACATTGTTCTTCCCAATTTTTTCTCAATGTCACTTTTCATGCCATTTCATTCAGAATTCTACGAAATACCTTCCCAGACACCTTTAAAGCAAATCATGTGCAGCTTTTTGATATCCTCTCCACCATAGAAAACAATATTGATTCCCCCCCCCCAATTATTCCAGTTACAACAGTTTAATATTTCTCCACTTACAGCTTCAGCCTCACCTTTTCCCGACACTCTCTTGGTATTTCTGTCCCTTGATTTCTGAGACATTAGCATTTAGAACATTTTATTGTCCTTTTTGACATATCACTATTATTTCCATACTACTCTCAGAAATTGCCACATTTTACTTTTATCCTGTTTTTATTTTTAATTCCAGGCACTATGATGAAGCTGCATCTTTCAGGATGACATGACTTTGTAGAACTCCATATCCAAACATCTGAAATTTAAATAATAAATAGAATGTAGAATAACAGAGCTAGAATGGACATTGAAGGTCTTCTAGTCCAACCCCCAGACCTATACCATTCTGGATAAATAGATGCCAATCTCTTCTTAAAAACCTGCAGTGATGGAGCACCTACAACTTCTGAAGGCAAGCTGTTCCACAGATTAATTGTTCTCACTGTAAGGACATTTCTCCTTAGTTCTAGGTTGGATCTCTCCTTGATTAGTTTCCATCCATTGTTTTTTCTCCTGCCTTCAGGAGCTTTGAAGAATAGATTGTCCTTATGATATCCCCTCAAATTATTGGACAACCTGGCAATCTATTAGCTGGTCTTAAATGGAAAGACTGGTGTCAGTGTGCCACTTAATAGCTACTGATGGGATTATATCGATCTTCAGTCTAGACCTTAAGGTTCCTCGCTTTATAAACTAGCTTCTTTTTGTAAAGTGTCTTAGCTTTATGGTCCATATTCCCATCTGTGGTGAGGCAGTTAAAGAATGTATTAGGGAAGGTCCTTAAAGACTCTTAAAGGAGAAGTTATATAATTGGCAAATGTGATATTGCCTGGAAGGTAGCAACATCTCCACTCAGCATTCTTAAGAACATAATCTTAATAATGGGGCTTTTCCAAATTTATACTTGAAGTATAAATGTAGTAATTTTGTGAATGGGCATTAATTTGCTTACTCATTGTTTTATTGATTACCAGGCAAAGTTGATCAGATTTATTGCAGAAGATCACCACAAAGGAAGATCCGATGATTAATATTCTTTTCACAATTGAATTCAAGGATAACTCCGAGTGGAACTTTATATGGTATGCTATGTTAATTCCACTTTAATTATCTATAGACTGCAAGATTCATTTATAGAAGTCAATACGCCTATGAGATTGCATTGTTTTTTATATGAATTTTTGGAAGGTACTTCTTAGTTGTTTCAATTTCTTGCTTTCTAATGTGGAGTAGAAAATCACGAAATCAAATGAGTCCATGGACTTAAAATACGACAGGAAAGGAGACATGCCAGAATCTGTCTTCCTGAAACACCTGTTTTCTGTTTCTGCTATAGCTCATCACAAGAATCGAGCAATATGGATCTCTTATATATGTAGATCTGAAATATTTACCTTTTCCTTGAAGCAAGTCATCCAAGCTTGGCTGTTTCCTTGCAAACATTTCGTTACCCAAACTACATCAGTGTTAGTACTGATGATGTTATCTAGTTGGGTAATGAAACATCTGAGAAAACAACGAAACTCAGAGAGCACCAAAGACCCCCCTCATTTCAATCCTGAGCTAGAAATATTCTCCTTTATGGGCAAGGTCATGAAATATTTATTTCTGCTAATTTTTAGGTAGAGGATGTGTCAAAACTCAGGTCAGCAGGTATATAAAAGGTTGATACTGATAGATCTGAACCTACTGTATAGCTCAGATTCTGTGTCATTTGTTAACAGTATTAAACAAAGGCATGAATTTTTTCCCCCTAGAGCATTTAAATGGACTAAGTGTTATACATAATTCAAGATATAAATGCAAGCTTTGTCCCTAGGCTTATAACTCACACATATGCAAACACACAATGTAAACCAAAGATGAAACTAGTAGATGAGATGTTTTGGGTGCTGCTTGAGATCAGTGTTTCTTCTTTCTTAGCGGAATGGAAAGTTGTGCTACATTTTTATCAACTGGTTCTTGATCCAATGGTCTATTATGGAGTCAATTTGTCCTTTCCATTCCAAGGATGTTCTTCTCATTTGGCCCTAGCACTAACACCTATGCACCCTTCATTGTATATTGTATTCTGTAATCAGTTATTATATTGTTTTGTGACAGATGGAGGCACGGAAATAACATATTCTATTAAAAATACATGAAAAAATATGGGTGAAAAATTCTGCCTTGTACATTCATTTAAGATAGTCAAATTAGGATTTGATCCAGTTGAGTGTCATCCATAGAACAGAATCCAAATCTTTAATGTCCTGAAATAGTTACCCAATTTAATTTTAAAACAAAAGTCAATTAGTTGAAGGAAAAATACTTTTTTCTTCATATTTTTTTCAAAAAATATGAGCTACAGTTCATCCTTCTAAAACTGTGATCCATGACAATCCAAAATATTCCTATACAGGTAATCCTCAAATTACAACAGTGCATTTAGTGACTGTTCAAAGTTACAATGGCACTGAAAAAAGTGACTTGTGACTGTTTTTCATGCTTATGACCATTGCAGAATCCTTATGATCATGTTGTCAGCTTTGGAAGCCATATTGAGATCCGATGCTCCCATGCTGCCAGAATTGAGCCTGGGAAAGTGGGAAGGGGGATGTATTGGAGTATATCTAGTTAGATATAATAACATTCTTTTTCTGATTCAAGGTTAGGTTGTTTTGTGCATAAGTGAGAGAAAGTCTTAACTTGGGACAGATGGTGATGATGGGTGCAGGGGATGGATTTGTAGTTTTTACTTATTGCAAGGAAGCCCAGAACTTTCAGATTCGGGACTCCACAGTTGTGCCAGTTTACTATCCAAATAAAAGGAACCATTGAGAAATGCCTGCCTCGGAGTTATTGGTGGAATGGAGTTTTGCTGGAACGCTGACACACATGATCAAAATTCAAACACTTGGCAACTGACTCATATTTATGACCATTGTTCTGTCCTGGGGTCATGTGATCCCCTTTTGTGACCTTCTGACAATGGGGAAATCAGATGGATGCCATAAATATTTGCGCAATACTTCCTGATACTTTGAATAGACCCATTTAAATAAAAATAGCCATAGAAATTTTGTTTTGCCAGCTTTGATCTAAAACTGGTGGAATTCTTAAGACAGAAAAATGAGTACTTCTGAATACTGTGATACCATCTTCATCTCTGAAAGAAAAATCAAAGAAATATGAATATGAGATTGTCATGTGGATCATCAGCATAAAATGTCAATTGGACCATACATAACATTATGTGAAATAAGAGTATGTTATATTAAAAAAAAAGGCTTCCCTGGAAGCACCCAAAGTACTTAACCAAAACTCTCTTGTTGAGTAATTCAGTTTTCAGAAATCCATAAGCATGTTCAAGTAATTAAATAAATTTACTTTGTTCTGTCTTTTGTATAATTATAGTTGATTACCATTTTTAAGGGCCACCATACAATTCATCTTGCTCATTCATGTTTGTGCTTTTGTAATTAAGAAGAAATTATTTCCTAGGGAATATCAATGCAGGGTTGAATGCAATGTACTGAATGCAATGCAAAATGCAAATGCTTGTCACCATGCAAAAATGAAGAGCAATATTCTAAATATAAGCCAAAGAAAGTTGGAACATTTTAATCGGATTGCCTGAATCCACCCTACTTCCTAAGTACTATAAAACAAAAGTTAAGGGCATCAGTCTGAGAAATTAAACCTTAGGAATCCAACCTGTTTTCTGACTGCTTACATTAAGAGTGAGACTGCCTTCAAGGCAATTTGTAACAAGAACATCAGTGTTTGAGTTGGCCTAGATAAGGCAGAAGCATTGTGATCCTTAGAGTCGTGACCTATGGATGAGACATAAGCAGTAAGTAAGAAATGTGACTCAAGCATTCAGAATTCTTCAAATTGGTTTGTTAGAAGAGTTTATAAACTTTGACTATATATCCCAGTCTTCTCATAAGCAGACTACCATTCATCTAAAATATAAAATACAGATGTGGCTTCCGTTTCATAGTTTTCTGTAGAAAATGAATATTAACACAGGACATTGGCTTTAGATTGGAATGACATGAATTCGCATTCTTATTAATCTGTTAATCTTGATGAATTATTGTTTTCAGTTTAATGTATATTCAGTGATAGGAACCCAACAATATTTCTAATAGTATTCGGACAAAAAAAAATCTATAAAAAGTGTATGTTGTTCTTTATTTAGTATATTTCCTATAATTCACTATTATTTAAAAGGCAACATGTTGGTTTAAGACTCACGTATCCTTTTTAGTTAGATCTATTGATCAAGAGATTAAACATAATTGGACTTATTTTAAGCATGTTATGTTTCTGGTCCTGCTCTATACTTTTCCCACAAACATATTGCAAAGAGCATTTTGCCCTCATAATAACATAACAACACTCCAAATTTAACAACTGTTGTTAAGAAAGGCAAAAGAATGACTGTGCCAAACAAAACAAAAATAATATCAATAGTAATAACCACTTTGAGTACAATTTAAAAACATCAGGAGCCCCACTTGAATACCATTTGCACTGACAAAATCACCATTAGTCAACATCTGCCTCTCTCAGGTTCAGGAGAAAGATGAAGATGAAGAAGAAAAAGAAAAAGGAGAAGGAGAAGAAGGAGAAAGAGAAAGAGGAGTCAATCATTTTAGTGTACTTCATGCTGACCAAATCTTTGATTATCAAATGAATTTAAAATAATTTCCATTGCTGTTATAAAGTTGCAAAGAAAATTCCCCAAGTAATTGGTGTTGACCAATGTAAATAATGCCTGTCCTTTTTATTTACATCTGGTTCTTCCCCTGAACTGCCTACTGGGTTGCATGGAAGTCAGAGCCGAGCAAAAAAACTGAATCCCCATCTATCAGTATTAATCTCACACTTTACTGAGGCGCCATCCATTTATCTTTCCGACACAAATTAGAAATTCAAGAGTTTTAACAAATGAGCCTGCAAATGTAAACTTATTAGGCCATATATTTTTACTACACACTGTGCAGTGCCCTCCACAAAGCTGTCCCTTCAGAGAGTGTTTTTCTATTTTGTGTTATTGATGGCAGCTAACTAATCACATTTTTTAATGTTGTCTTTGGGGAGGGTTCTTTGAGTGCATGGGCAAACTAAACTACCCAGAATAAATCTACCTTATTAAATGGTTGAAATTATGTGTCTTTTACGATGAAGAAACTCCCGAGTATTGTTACATTTGCTAACCTGCTTTTTCTCCCCTCAGAAATCAGAGACTTGGATTAATTAAAATAATACATCAAAACTGGGGATTGTACAGAACATGTCCGGGTATGTGAGAATAGACAAGAAAAATTGGTTAATTGGTCTCTTTATCCCTCTTCACATGCCACCTCTATTGTAACCGGAGAAAGCCTTAAAGCTCACCAAACTAACATTCTGGCCAAAGGAATAATGCGTTCCAGCAACCAACCCTCCATTCGAATCAGTAACTCTGAGACAAACATATATCAAAAATACCTTTATTAGGATAGCAACTGGCATATCTGTGGAATCCCAAATCTGAAAGCTTCCGGGCTTCCTACAATTTCCCAAACTTGGCCGTCATCACATCACATGGCCCGATCACGATCCGTCCAAAAGTAAGATCCTAATTTCATCCTGTGCCATACTCAATGACCTTGAACTAACAAAAGAATTTAATTTTGTCTTCTTAAAGCTTCAATTGAATCCACCCCCTTCCCACTTTCTCAAGCTTGTGGCAGCGTGGAAGCATCGTATCTCATTATGGCTTCCAAAGCTGACACCTAGGAGGCTACAACTTCTTACCCTCAAGACCATGATGTTAAAATGGTAAGACCAACTTGGCATCTTTCGCAGGAGACAGGATATTAATACTTTTTGACTTTTCACATTATGGTAGAATAAAGCGTTCAGAGGAGAGGAAAGCTGACTGTCTTGTTGAGGTTACCCAAGTCTACAATCTATGTCCTGCAAGGGTTTGATTCCTCAGGGGACCATGTTGGTTCTGTAAAGATGGATCAGAAGGTTGTACCTTGAGGTTCTTCAGCTCCTCCTTTCTGACCTTGTACTGTCTCGAACCTGAAAGTAGTGCTGGAGCTTGTTTGCCCTTTGGCATTGCTGGATTCAAATCCAGGCTGCTACTTCAGACAGAGTACATCAATAGTCCTTTGGATTACTTGGGAAGAGAATTCTTTCTACATTTGAAAAATGCAATAAAGTTCTTGAGGAACTGCTCTGCTAATTGCAAAAAGCTTGCATTAAAAACTTGATGTGTGTGCGTGAGAGGGAGGGAGGGGGAGGGGGAGAGAGAGAAATTTAGCATATTATTTCAGCCTTTCTCAATCTGATGCCTTCAGATTTTTGTCTTGAATTAATATCTAGGTTAATGAAGGCTTCCACTCACCACCATAGCTCCCAGAATAGCCTCATACTGAAAATAAGGCCTCTAGAAGAAAGTTTAGCTTTTTATCCCTACCTTTCCTGCCATAATCCTAATATGCCTGAGAGAATTTGGTATTATTTAAATAGCAATCAGAGTTTACTTTGAAGATGGATGTTCTGTTTTTGAACAAATTACTTTAAAAATGGCTAGCCAATGGATGGATAATACTAAGCTTCACACACAATTTGGGTTTACACATTGCATTCACATGGCTTGTTTTGCCTTGGCATGGCCAAACATTATAATCCATGCATTATAATTTCAGACAATCATTTATAGCTTATGATCACGAAGCCAGCCAATTGTGGTTTATTCAGCAAACCTCAGCTTATTGAAGTGTAGGAGCCATGTTCATGGCTGTCACACATACAAATCCAGAAGTCTTCTGCTGGATGGAGGGGACCAGGTGAGCTACCTTCAGTTTCTACAATTACAGGGCAGCTGGAAAAGTATTTTCTGGAAAGGAGAAATATTTTGTTGGTTTGGATGGGGTCATGATGACCTCCCTTTTACTTCAATGCTTTTAAAGACAGATGTAAGTAGCTGGATCCTCTTGGTCAGCATAGGGTGTGCTTCACTTCTGTTATCCAGGGCAGCCATAAAAATACATAAAAAACAGAATAAAAACCACCTCTTATCCATGTTGAGACTCACTTAATTTGCAGTATTGCAGGCTAACTCTACCCAAAATCTGGAGCTTGATCCTAATCGGCTCAAGGTTGACTCAGCCTTCCATCCTTCCAAGGTCGGTAAAATGAGGACTCGGGTTGTTAGGGGGCAATATGCTGACTCTGTAAAACCACCCTGAGAGTGCTGTTTACCACTATGGAGTGGTAAATCAGTCTAATCAGTTATTGCTATTGCTATTTTATTGTTGAGTGTCTCTGTGATCCAACCACATCCTTATAAAGTCTACTGTAGAAAGCTTGAATTCTTCCAAATCATCCTGAGATCCTGCTGGTCAGAATTCATCCCAAACTATGCACATATTAACTCCAAGAAATTGATGCCCTTGCCTCAATTAAGCACAAATGCATTTTTAAAAACTTTTTTAGTTTGAGGCTCAGTCATTTTTGAATTGCATTTTGTGAAAGCTGGAAAGCTTTGGGTTCTATGGCCTATTATCTAGCTCTCCCAATTGACAAAAATGGGAGTGATTTAAATAAAATTGATCTTACTATCTCTTACTCTTCGTGTAGCATTTAATCGACAGCTGTGATTAACAAGGGAATCATGAAGTTAGTTCAAGATTTTTATAGATACTATTAAAAATGGGAATTTAGTAAACCGAGCAAAACTTGAAACAAAGAAACTTTATCAAGTCAAACTTTTATAAAAGGACACTTGTTATGAATACAATCTTTGCATACTTTTTATAGCCCTTCAAACAGGATGCTTCATAAAATTCTCTTTTCAAAAAAATTCAATGTAAGCCCAGATCATTGTATAAGTTTTTATATAAATCTTTGTGACAGCAGCATCCATGAACTAGATTAAAAATGTAAAGGTTTTTGTGATTTATCCAAAAGCTGGATTAGTACTTTGTAATTTTGGTATCAGAGTTATGCCATACTTTTCAAATTCACATTAAGCCATGTGAGCTAATGAGTTAACATCATTATTAAGTTCACAAAATGACACAGAAGATGCAACAACCCTTCCATCTTTTTTTGCAATGATTATTTTGGTGGTGTGATTTACCTCTGATCATTCAGCTTGGAGGCTAAAGACGCAGCATGGCCATCTTCAGGGGTGGGATGCTACTGGCTCTGCCCGGTTCTGCAGAACCAGTTGCTCTGAAGAGCAGCAGACACCGAACCGGTTCTGTGTTTGCTGCTGTTTGGCCCACCCGCCCACCCCGGGCTCTTACCTGTCCTTCATTTCCTGCTTTTTCAACCTCAGCTGCTTTGTACGGCACGGCTGAAGTTGAACAAGCAGGGAAAAAAGAGGCTTTCCAAACGCTGTGCACCCATGCAGTTTTTCAACTGCCCAGGCGGCACAGCTGTTTTTTTTACACGCGCATACAACAAAACATAGTCACCAAAACGCTAGTATCACCAGTTGAATCCCACCCCTGGCTGTCTTCAATTCAAAGAAACACTCATTTGGCAGGCTGAGACAAAGAGGCAGTCCCAGAATCAGTGAAATCTGCGGGCCGGACAGGGGACAGACTGTATCTGTCCTTTATAGGGATTTAGAGGGATTGCCACTCTCGAATTGGCCTTTTTAGCTACACTAGATACTGTTTTAGGACGTCTTTTCAGAGCATGATACTATCATCTCTTGAGACTGAAGGATGCCACTTCAGTTTTGGTGGTTTTTGTTTGTAGATAAGTTTCTTCCTGGTTTTTGAGTAGATTATTTACTATGTATTCCCCAAAAGGTTTTCTAGCAATCAGCTGATTGTTCTTATGACAGCAGATTCCCTGATAATCAGAAGAGTTGTAGGATGAGGAAAGAAAACCATCCACTCAGCGGAGGCTAAAGAGTTATTAAGAAAATTATTAGGACCCAGTAAGACTTCCTGAAGTGGAAGGTCTGATGTTTGTTGGAGGGCTAAGATCTCAGAACTTCTAATGGGAATGGGGTTGTCTGTAGCTCTTCTTTTTTTTCCAGAAAAATCTTAAGTGCTAATTCCCGCTAGCACGTCAATAAATTACGTTTATTGTAATTTAAATAGTCCTCAACGTATGGTACAAATAGTCCTCAACGTATGACCACAGTTGAGCCCTAAATTTCCATGGCTAAGCAAGACAGTTCAGTGAATTTTGCCCCGTTTTAAGACATTTCTTGTTACAGTTGTTTAATGAATCACTGTGGTTAACTTAATAACACGATGGTAAAGTGAATCTGGCTTCCCCACTGACTTTGCTTGTCAGAAGGCGCTAGAAGTGATCACATGACCCTGAGTCAGTGCAACCATCATAAATATGAGCCAGATGCCAAGGTCCAAATGTTGATCTTGTAACCATAGGGATGCTGTGATGATTCTGTGGAAAACGGTCATAAGACACTTTTTTCAGTGTCTTTGCAATTTCAAATGGTCACTATATGAATGGTTTTAAATTACGGACTATGGTACCTGTAATTTAAGTTATTTGAATATGGATGCCTTTGAAATTACTAGGACAAGGTTCAAATGAGTTGTTAATTCCAATTTAAGTCAGCTAACTTGATGTAGATTTAACCCTTGGAATCCAGTCTAGGGTTGGCCAAAGATTTACATTGTAATTAATACTGAGGAGGTAGATTGTGGATTTATCTGAGGTTTAGTATAATCAAAACTCTTTTCAGTTTTTGTTTTTTCACCAATTGCTTCCCCCAAGTTACAATTCACCAAAGGTGGCTTTCAGGAGGTTCTGACCAGTTCTAGAGAACCGGTAGCGGAAATTTTGAGTAGTTCAGAGAACTGGCAAATCCCACCTCTGACTGGAGATTTTACAGTAACCTTCCCCTGCCACGCCCACCAAGCCATGCCCAAAGAACCGGTAGTAAAAAAATTTGAAGCCCACCACTGCAATAAACCCATCATAACAGCACATTAAGCACACAGGGTAATAGCAGAAGAGAAATAGTAAAGCTTTATTCCAGAAGCAGAATACCAGCACAATAACATTCTGATTGCATTCTGGTCAGTGACTGCAATACAAATTTCCATACAAATTTTGTTAAAATGAATCACTGCACTTGTTAAGTTAGTAACATGGTGGCGATTCATCAGATTGGCCAATGGGCAATCTGGCTTCCCCATCATCAGGAGGTCGCAAAAAGTGATCATCACATGATCTCAAGACACTGCAACCTTCATAAGTACCTGCCAGTGACCAAGCATCCAAATTTTGAGCTTCCAAATTTTGATCACATAACCAGGGGGATGCTGCAACAACCATAAGTGTGAAATACGGTAAGTCACTTTTTTCAGTGCCATTGTAATTTTGCATGGTCATTAAACAAACTGTTGGAAGTCAAGAACGACCTGTATTTCATAACAATACTGTCATGTTAATATTTTCATCTAGCCAATTGGACCAAGTTTCAGGTCAGGTTAACTAGGAGTTACTTACAAGCAAGCAAGCAAACTTTCAATGTAACTTGGTGCAACTTCCAAGTTTTTAACCAGTGAAGAGAGTTCCAACCATGAGTAGATTTCTAACAAAGAATCAGTCATAGACTCCGTAGCAATCAAGCTGCATGTGTGTGGAGGCTTTTCATTTTCATACTCGGTCAGAGAGAGTAAGCATTGGGGAGGGAGAATATTTGCGCAAGTGGACAGGAGCAAATGAGAAAAATCCCAGCACAACGCACAGGGGTACTAATGGAAGCGAGAGAAAGCATTGCTGTTAATCAAATGTCAATAGTTGTCTAATAGGAGGGTAAGAGGAAACTGCAGGCTTGAGACCTAAGGGAAAGGAACAAAACAGTTTCCCACTAATATTTGTTCAAAAATTAAATAGATTGCTAGACTTGGTACATATCTTATGTCAGTTCTGTGCAAACACTCTGTCAGACAATTTCATACTCTGGACAAGAAAAAAATAGAGTCCATCTTACACCTGATTAGCTTTCAGAAACTCAGTTCATTATGGAAACTAAAATTCTGCCACCTGAGCTGGAAAAATGGATGCATGCACAACTCAAATGACGGCATCGCTTGTCTCTGAAAGACAGTTAAAAATTCAGCCCTTACAGGTATTTTAATTAAGTTCTTTCATTTAAGCATGGATTTTTGAACTTATAAGGAAAAGATAAGGTTTTTTTTTCCTAACATTGCATATTCTCTATAGCATTGTACTTAAAAGTATGGTCTGGCAACTCCTGGGGCTCCTTCAGACCCTTTCAAAGTAATATGTTTTTAAAAATTCTTAATTTTAACTTATAATACACACGCACAAGGGACAGGATGAAACCTGCTTCATATATCTAGTATACACTGAATTACTTACCAAATATTCTTAGAATTAGCAATTACAGATAAAATATTACTTGTACATGTTTCACATATACATGTCCAGTGGATTCAGTTCACATAATGAACTCAATTAAAATGTGAGGTAATCAAGGCAGGAGCTTCAACTTGCACCCATCTGAACATACTTGTAAGTCTTCTTGGGCTTGTGACTGTGTTTTATTATGTTTCCCTAGGAAGTGTAAAGAAGACTCTGACTATAGAACATAGCAATATGAAAACAGCATTCTTTAAATTTTGCGCAAAGCAGATTGGCAATGATCTCTTTTAGCTGACTATGAATGAAAGTACCGGTGATATATCAATGGTACCATGTGGAAATTTGCAGACTTATAACAATTTTATGCTGTATTTTTCATAGAAAAAAAACATTTTGGAGATGAGAGACTTAAAGCTTTAAAGAGATCTGTCACACTTCTACAGAAAATAATCTATAAAGTCAAGCCGATTGGAATTCAGAATTCAGAGTGGGAAAACAATCCATTTATTTCAAAATATCATAAGATAGCGGAGTGAGGGGTGGAAGAAGAGAAGCAACTGGGCTTTTTCAGCACACAACTACAAAAAAAAAATCAATTTAAGAGGATGTGTCTGCAGTTGTCTTACCAGGTTTTTAATTATGTGTTTGCCATGGTGGCCTAATTTAGTCAAGTAGATGAGGCAACATTAAAAGCTAGTATGAGAGGTAAGTAATCCCTTGGGCAACCAGCTTGTGCATATAGTTTAGAAGGTACATGCATAGTAGCAGAAAGCTACAGCAAATTTGAGATGGGGGCCCACATGATGAACAGCAAAAAGCTAGCAAATCAAATTTTTCACAATTAGTTGAACAACAACTGTGACAGGTTTGGCGCTTAGCATTTTCATTTGTGCACTCAAATTTGGTTATCTGTCCTCTTTTATGCAAATGTGATGTGACAGGAGAAGCTGAGAGCACTCAAGCAGGCCGATCACTCACAACAGGAGCTGGAGTCGTACAGCTGAGAAGCTTGGATTAAATGGACTGAGCTGATGGAGAAGTGACAAGAAACAAGTCGTGGAAACCTCATGAACTCATTTAAAACTTCTTCAAAAAAAAAAAGAAAGACACATAACTTACAATTATAATCGTTCACATTCGTACATCAAAAACACAAAGATAAAAAAAGGAATGAAAATCAATTCAAGTCCGTTCTTCATTAAACCCAATACATTATTTTAAAAATTATAATAATTGGGTTATGCTTTGCTTTAAGAGTGGCTTTGTGTATCAATGTTCAAAGAAACAGATGAAAGAAAAAGATTGTGAACAAAGAAAAACATGGCAACTTAAGATTTGCTAAACTATAATTTGTAAAGCAATTCACCTTTCCTCTATGTATACACAAAAAGAATTTGCCAAATAAATCTCAACAGCACTCAAGAGAACACACATGCTACACGATCCAATTAAGCTGGGAATTATGTTCCAGTCTAAAACCTCTCTATTCAGAAATTAAGCCTTGAAATTTAGCTAAGAACTGCTGTGTTATATATTTGTAAAATTTTACTTAGGAAAAGCTGGTGTAATTTTGTTTGAAAATTATAGGCTTATTACTTGCATTCTTTTATTTAATAAAAAAAATCTCTTTGGGAATGCAGAAAAAGTCTGTTTGTAAGCATCAATTTACATATCCTACTGTGTGGCTACCAACTCAAATATGTTCTAAAGAGAGGAACTGAGTTTAAGATGGTGTAATTTTTCTGGGGCAGATACATCTTCAAAAATAAGTGACACTCTATTGCCTATTTATCCAGCTTTGGGAGTTCTAGCTGTATCCTGAATCTATCCCAAGACTGCTCTCAGATTCATTGTCAAGATATTATCTTGAATTCCAACAACCATTTTTGTCTTCCATCTCTTCAAACATTTTGGTTTGTTCATCATCACTTGAGAATTGTCTGGAGAACAAGGTAGAACAAGACAGTTCAAAATCTTGCACGCTATTATCTGACCCTGAATTTGCCTTAAAGAGTAATTACAACATCCAAATTAGGACAACATAATCAAGTTTGGATTTAATTTAATAAGTAATGGGGTTTTAATAATCCACTGGAAAAACAATGTTTGCTATTATAATTTATATAACACCAATAATCTTTCTCTAAATGTGGGTGTGTTTGCATGTCACAAACATTACCAGAAAAGTAGTTTTAATAAAATAACATTAATTTCAAGATTTCTGTACTTAAATTGTTGAGCCATTTCTAGGACATAAAAATTCCATGATTTTCAGGCCATTTTTCTGGTGCTCCAGCACCCACGAAGACCAACTGGCTTGCGCACGTGCCCATAGAGCAGGTTCTATGGGCATGACCATGATACAAATTCCATTTGCTTGCCTCTAATGATACTGACAGGTATTCATGCCCCTTAGACCTAGAAGGCATCAATGAGTATTAACAAGATACCTGACACCAGGGATAAGTTTCTACTGGTCCTGTCCACCTCTGTAGAACTGGTAGCTCTGAAGAGCAGCAGACCTAGAACCAGTGTCTGTTGATGATTTTGCCCATCCGCCCACCTGGGCTCTTACCTGATCTTTATTTCCTGATTTTTCAACGTCAGCTGCTGAACGAGGCACAGCTGCAGTTAGAAAAGCAAGAAAAGAGGGCTGTTTCAAAGGCTGCTTCTCTGCAGGCAACTGCTGATGCAGGGAAGCCTGTAAATCCCGAACTGGTAGTTAACCCTGTTGTATCCCACCCCTGCCTGATGCCTTTGTTGAATTGTAAAGATTCAATATTTTGACCATGAAGAAGTGCTCCAAAAGGGTTTCTCCTGCAAATTACATAACATAGTAGCACCCAAGAGACTCCGATTTGCAGGTCATAAACTCCATATGAAGAATTGAAGTCCCAAGATGGCAATGAGATGGATCCCCTTGATGCCAAATGACGCCCTTGAAATACAAGGTGAATAATATTCATAGACTTAAAGACTTTAAACATCACATGGGAAGATGCTGATGAACTCTAGCTAAGGGAAACAATTAAAATTTTCAGATCAGAGTATCCAGTGATTTTGACAGGCAAGTAAGGAACTGAAGCACTATTTTCGTATCTAAGCCAAAAACAAGGACAGAGGAATTTTAGGAGTTGGAGAACAGAAAAGAATAACAGAGTCTGAAGGGACCTTGGAGGTGTTCTAGTGCAACCTCCTGCTCAAGAAGGGGACCCTACACCCATGATGGCAAACCTATGGCATGGGTGTCAGAGGTAGCACGTAGAGCCTGCTCTATGGGCACGTGCGCAAGCCAGTTGGTCTTCGTGGGTGCTGGAGCACCAGAAAAATGGCCTGAAAAACAGCCCAAAAAATACAACATTTTCCGGGCCATTTTCAGACTGTTATTAGGACCATTTTCAGGCTGTTTTGGAGAAATTTGGGGGCCATTTTTGGGTCTTTTTCAGGCCATTTCCCCCCCCAGAAAGCCTGAAAA
The DNA here is from genome assembly GCA_015471245.1 of Laticauda colubrina. Taxonomy (NCBI): domain Eukaryota; kingdom Metazoa; phylum Chordata; class Lepidosauria; order Squamata; family Elapidae; genus Laticauda; species Laticauda colubrina. Next base: position 16,783,829 of record BLBF01000073.1, read on the forward strand.
ACAAACAAACAGAAAACCAGGCATCTCCATACCAGTCAGCTGGTCTTTGGGTTTCTGGTGTTCCAGCGTGCGCCCATGCACACACATTCCGGTTTGGGCACTCAGTGCCAAAAAAATTCATCATCACTGCCCTATACTATTCTAGACAAGTGGCTGTCCAGTTTTTTCTTAAAAGCTTCCAAGTGATGAGCACCCACAACTTCTGAAGGCAACCCGTTCCACTGGTTAATTATTTTTACTGTCAGGAAATTTCTCCTTCTCTCTGGGTTACTTCTCTCCTTGGTTTCCAATGGTTTTCAACCATTTTCAACCATTGCTTGGCCACTCCAGCCTCCAGATTATTCTTTGTTGCTCTTTTCTGCAATCTTTCCAGTGTCTCAACACCTTTCCTTTAATAATATGGTGATCAAACCTGGATGCAGTCGTCTAAGTGTGGATTTACTAAATCTTTATAAAGTAGTACGAATACTTCCTCAGCACTAATAATTTGTGATCTTGATTCTATCCCTCTGTTAATGCAACCTAGCATCATAGATAGAAATGAAAATAAAAGGATGCTTGAATCTGCCCATCTTAATTTTTTAATTACATAAACTATTTTTCTATAGTATGTATATTAAGTATGAAAAATAATTTGAAGATATACTGACTTGACGTAATAGCCAATAAAGCTGGAGTTGTAATTTTCCTTCATTGCAAAAATCAATCCAAACTACAAATTAAAGTTCTGATGCTTGCTATTTCTTTCACTGGAAGAGAAGCGAACATGTTTTAATGCATCCCTAAGGAAAATCCAAGACACATTAGAAACAAATATTAAACACACAAACAACATATTATTGTACATTTATGGTTATTTTTAGGTACTTTGATTAATCTATGTTCTTCTTTAATGAATCTGGGGAAGTTTTGTGCAACTCTGCCTTTTTCTCCTGTTTTCTATCACAGATACTGTGATGATGAGATGATAATCTGTCTCATGAGGATGAATGGGATAACTTTGCCATCAGCTAAAAGTTAATTTCTTCTTCTTATAGTAAATGTGCTTTGCAGGACCAGATTAAGTGACAAGCTTATCTTTCAGCATCCTGATTATCAATTAAAGTTTCAGAGGAAGAAAAACAAAAAAAGCCTCCTCTTAAAAATCCATAGGGTTTTGGAGTATGCTAAGTGGAAAAAAGTGTTTTTAGTTGGTTAAGAAGCAATAAAAATGAAGGTGCCACATACTCCAATCCATCTATCAAAGGAATTGTGATTGGAACAATGAAATTAGAGTGCAAATGTGATTACAATGAGAACCTACTAGAAAGGTTCAGAGTGAGAAATCATCTAGTGCCTCTTTATGATCTCACCTACAAAATGTAGTCATTTTTTGACTTCTGTTTGATTTCTGAAAGTGGAACCACTATTATTACTTTTTAAAAACACTTAGATTTTAAAGACAAGAGGAATTTTCCCATGGTTAGTTGAAATTGCCTATGTTACTTGCAGCCCGTCCTGCCTCCATTTAATTAGCATTTAATCATCATCAGCTATACAACTAAACAGTGATAACTACGAGTCCAAAGATAGTACGGTAATCTGCATATAATGTACATAAACACCACAACAAAGAGCAACAAAGATGATTAAGGGGCTGCAGGCTAAAATATATGAAGAACGATTGCAGGAATTGGTTATGTCTAGTCTTGTGAAAAGGACTAGAGGCAACATGGTAGAGGATGTCAACCTAAAGGCAGGACAAGAAACAATGGATGAAAACTAATCAAGGAGAGAAGCAACCTAGAAGTAAAGGAGAAATTTCTTGACATTGAGAATAATCAACCAGACTTCAGAACTTGTGGGTGCTTCACCACTGGAGGCTTTTAAAAAGAGACTGGACAGCCATTTGACTGAAATGGTGCTTGAGAAGAGGGTTGGATTAGAAGACCTCCAAGGTTCCTTCCAACTATGTTATTCTATTAAATACACAATTCCATTATATGAAAACTGAATCATGTTTAGTAAATTAGAAAGAAAAAGATATAACTATGTGTTTACACACTAGATCCTGCACCTTAAGAACAGCCATTTATTATCAATTATTCTGTAGGAAACAATAGGTAAACAAATTTTCAACTACGTAACTACTCTTGAATCATCTGGAACTTGTCCCTTATGTTCAAACTAATGAAACCAAGGATTGAATTTTAGTATCTATTGTGATTTGCAGAAGAAACAGAACTATACCATCCTCAAAGATGAAAGACCAGCTATATAAATACTATTTATAAAAAGACAAAAGTGAATAATTTTAAATGATGAGAAGGCTCAAATAGGAAAAGCAACATAACCATAAATATCAATTATGATAGCTTAATCGTGTTCATTTTACAAAAAAGCAGGTTGTTTTGTTTGGAAAGGTCTGTATAAAATTCACAATTATTATGATACATTCTAAACATTCACCTAAGGGGAAAAAAAAACAGAGAACAGAACAGAATCAATTCACATCTTAAGACATTACCAAATTTTCCTTAAAGTTTCAGAATTGACTTTGGTCTTTCAACTGTTAAAAAGGCTGTAATCTTAAAGATGATTACAAAACCATCACTTCACATGCACTTGCACATTAATCACATAATTAATAACTAAATCCAAACCTTTGTAATCGGCAAATTACAACTGATGTTGATCTAAAAAAGACTGCAGCAGGAGTGACTGACTATAGGAAGAACTACAAAGAATGTGATTATAATATTGGTTTGGTATTACATGAACAATTCTGCATTTAACTTCTCATGCTTGTATTTTTCCCCTTGTACACTGATTTTTCTACTTCTTCCATATTATTAGCTGGACTTATCTGTCAAAATTGATAATTATTTTCCTACAAACTAGGAAATTAATCACAACAGAGGAAGGAGCAAAACATCCCACAATTCATTCATACAAGAATAAGTTAATGCTTGCCTTCACACCTAACAGTTACTTTATTCTATACCACTGAAGTAACATTTTTATAAAAGAGAAGTTGTTTCTTTCAGTTAAGTACAGGAACATAACATCAAATTGGGACACTTACCTTAATATTTATTATTTAGAATATTTTAAACAACATTATGAATGCCTGCTAGTGAACTAAAGACAGTTTTCACATATATAAGAATGTCATTCTTTTCCCCTGAAACTATTGACAAACACCCATGTTTTTTATGTAAAAACTGAAGCGCACAAAATTTCTTTCAGGAATACAAATAGCAGCACTTGTCTACAGAGAGAAGCGGGTGGGTTAAATGGTATTGGTGTCTCAGTCTTACTGGAACAATTTGAAATGGGACAGAAGCAGTCTCTTCTGGATAATTTACTGTAGTCAAATTGGCATGTGGGATTTTATTTTACTATTAGGCAGCAACTGGTAGGCAAAGTCACATTATTAGAAAAGAGAACAGGGAACGAAGAAAAGAAAAGCACAAGCAAATTATTGTACTGTTAGCAGACTACTGATAAAAATTTAGAGTGTTAAATAGCAGAATTTTCCATTGCTCCACTATATATGTCCAGATATACCGCTTCTCAAACGCAACAGGGATTTGGATATTGAATTGGAACAGGTTGAAAAAACAGAAAGTGATGGAGAGAAAATATATCCCAAATAAATCCTTGCTTTACTAGGCAAGATTGCAGGTACTGATCTTATTCTACTTGATCAAACTAATGTTTAGAAAGGTACATATATACATACACATATAAAATACACATACAAAATAAATAAATCTGGTGCATGAGAATTTGGAGATTATATGTCAAAAATCCTGTTATGTCTCACTTGATGAGAAATGAGTGAAGACCATTGTAACCTCAAATGATCTTAAAAGAAACAATAAATAAATAGTTTATTTATGCTATTTACAGTACCTTTTCCATTTTACTTCCTTTTTTTCAAATTTAAGATGGTCAAGTAAAAATGGAAAAGGTACGATGATTCTGTACACTAGGGATGGCAACATACAAGATATTTTAGAAGACATGAGCTACTTACAAAAAACTTGTCATATCAAAAAATAATGTTGGATCAGCACCACCAAGCCAGAAAATGGCAGGAAATGATGGAATATCTGTAGAATACAGCAAACAACTAAAGAAGAATCAGTGAAAGTTCCAACTAAACTTATGCCAGCAAATAAGGTTGGAAGTTTGCACACATCTTAGCAATGCACTATCCCTGGTTCACATAGTGCCACCTTAAAATAATTATTTTGTTCATTATCAATGATCTTGTTCAAGATTAATCACATCTTTTCAAATGCAGTTTCAAGAGAAATGATTACCATGTATACTGTTCCTTGGTCTAGTCAGTAGTGTATATATAAAGGTAAAGGTTCCCCTCACACATATGTGCTAGTTGTTTCCGGCTCTTGGGGGCGGTGCTCATCTCCATTTCTAGCCAAAGAGCCAGCACAGTCCAAAGATGTCTCTGTGGTCATGTGGCAGGCATCACTAAACGCCAAAAGCACACAGAACACTGTTATCTTCCCACCAAAGGTGGTCCCTATTTTTCAACTTGCATTTTTACATGCTTTCAAACTGCTAGGTTGGCAGAAACTGGGACAAGTAATAGGAGCTCATTCCTTTGCGCAGTGCTAGGGATCCAAACCATGTCAACCTTTCTGCTCAACAAGCTCAGTGTCTTAGCCACTGAGCCACCGCATCCCAGTATACATATACACATATATACATATACATACATTACACACACATACACATTATATGCTGGAAATAGTTTTCCTTTATGTTAAGTTGAAACTTAGAGCAGTGAGTCCTACCTTTTTTAAAAAAGGAAAAGAATAAACTGTAAGTGGAAATATTAATTGCGAAAACAAATATAATAATGAAGAAAAAATTAGGAAGTATATACAAGACAAGAATTATCCTCAAAATTAATCAACATATTTTTATCTGAGATTTAATTAACTATTTAATCTCCCAGATTGCAGAGGTTATATTTCAACCTTATCATCTAAATATGAAAATGTTCTGTTAAAAGCTGGATGTTGAAAGCATCAAAAATTGTACAAATAACTAGTAGAAAATTTTGTAAATAATCTTTATATTAAAATCAAAAATATTTAAAGAGCATTACAACATAAGGAACTAATTTTTATTGCCAAATATTGGCAAGCAAGGAATTTTTTATGGTTATTTAGAATAAAATGCAGATCATTAATCATTAAGGTGAATGGTACCGGTAAATAAATCTTTTTAATCAGAAAATAGGCAATCAACAACAAAGCATCTATGGGTAAATTTAGCCAGAAGACATATAGACAATCGCATATCATTTTGCAGATTGGACAATACTTTTGATTATTAAATTTGTGTCATTTTTCCTCAAAGCATGAAAATGTTCATTTTGTTTTCTTTATTTTCATTTCCATGACTGCCTCACAATTTGACCACCATGCTGGAAAGCATTCTGTGCAGCTCCTATTTTCTAAGATGTTAATATGAACATCCAAAAATAGGAAAGAAGTGTTCATATGGTTTATGTGGAAAAAGCACGAAAAAGGAGTAAAACATTGGAAGTAGCTGCTAAATAGAAAAATCAGGTTTATCGTAATTGGGAGATTATGAGCAATAAAACTGACAATTAATTGGAAAACTTGCATTTTTTTTTAAAGGAAAGTAGCTATGAGCTCTCTCCAGAATGAAATGCTTTTCTACGATTCACTGAAGTGTTTTGAACTTCTTTCACTAACATGCATGAAGAGTAATTACATAATTGTAAGACAGGTGAAGCTTGCATTTGCTATGGGTTATTAGTAAGAGTTCCATTTATGGTTTTGGTCTTAAGCAATGATGGATCCCTGAGAGGAATACACTGGCTTAGATAAAAAGTTTTTCATCGAGTTCTTTGTAGGAATGTATGCTGTGTTTTGTATAGCAAAACATAAACATTCATTTGTTAGATTGCAAAGGTCTGATGATAAACTGATACATAAAAGAAAATGAAATAGTTATGTAGACAGTGCCCCCTAGCCTCCAATGTGCAGGATTTATTTAAAAAATACATGTAGCATTTTATAAAGTGTAGGCTTTTTATTTCATTCTCAAATATATTACTAAAAATCATTACTTTTGCTGTAGCAGAAAGGCTTTCCCTCCTAATTACAAAAGTCATGGAAAGATTAAAATTATTGAAATTAAATATTCTTATTTGCTTTTTCTATTTTCATATAAGCTGCATAAAAGGTTATACTGGATGGTGATTAAACCTTTCATTTAGGAAAAAATGTTGCTAATATGAAAGTCAACTACTAGGTTCATTAATATGTTTTTATCAATCAAGTATATTTGAGTTGTTTTAGAAATTGTTTTATCAATTGAAAGAGAACTGAAGATGTCCATTTAAATCAAAAGATTAAGATTTTTCCATTTACTTGTCAATAATATTTAGGATTTTTTCTCAGTATGGTGTAAAACCAAGAGAAAAATCATCTATCAATAGTAAAGCTCTCGGGCTTGTAACTGCAACAATGCAGTACTTTTTTTCATATTAGCCTCAACTCTCTAAACAATATATTTATCATTCTTACACCCTTAGCCTCAAAATAAATATTTCTTATGCCTGCCCAAAAACAGACCAGAGTAGATAACCCTTCATCCTATATTTGCATTTTGGAAAACATTTTGAATCTTTCTGCCAACTTTAGCAGAAGACTAAAAATATAAAAACATCTCTTTAAAAAGCCTGCTTCAGCAATACAAAAATATATACTTTTAGATCAATTCCACGTATATCATTCAATGCATGCATTTTTATATCAAGCTAGTAAAATACAACTGCCAGATATGCTAGACTTTGAAGTTTATAAAAACTCTAATAACATTATAACTTTACCATTTTCTCCCCTTAAAGATATTGTGAAAAGGTTTATGCACAATGATAGTTGTGTCTTTTGTGCATTGAACAAGAACTGGGTATTTTGAAAGAAAATAACACAATAAAATTATTAGAATTAAAACAAGCAACTCTTGGCAAAGTAAATTAGCATTAAAGAAGCAAAATGAAAAATGTGGTTCCCAAGACTGAAAAGGAAAAAAAAAAAAAACCAGATTGCTAAACAGATTTTGTAATAAACTGTAACTGAACTTGATTAATGGTGTTTTTTAAATCTCTTTAAAGATGGATCAAAAACCACCTGATTCAAAATGTGGCATGTCAGGAGTTTTACTGCAGGCCATTTACAATCAGCCCATATAATTCCAACTCTATATACATTTATAACATAAAATAAACATTTGCTTTTCTATCACACTGATGTTTAAAGTTTGTGAACTGCTATCATTAATCCGGCTTGTGCCATGCTTTGGGCTCAAAGGGGAAAAAGAGCATGGGGGAACAAAATGGCTACTTACCAGCAACTCCTTATGGGAACTATTTCTTTTGCTGGGTTCACATAGCTACCCTCCATGGCTGCAATATGTTCATACGAAAAGACAAGAAACTGCCAACAGATATATTTAAATAAATAAAGGTAAAAGATAGACAGACAATCCGTCACCTTATTTTTGTCTGCTGGTGTATATACATATATACATCTCAAGGATCTTTCTTCCTCCAGTTTAAAAATAATCTCTTTCTCTAAAAAATATTTTTTCCTCCAAATCTTACACACTGTATAGCCCTGATGAGTTGATCACTCAGTGCTGTTTATTATTGTTACAAGTAGTCCTCAACTAATCATTAATTCAGCAATAGTTCAAGGTTTTGGTTAATGAGAGTACCAGAGATTCAATTAAGAAGGTACCAAAGCAATTTTGCAATTAATTGGATCCAAAAAATAAAAAAGATCCAATCAGGGTTCACAACATTTAATAAATGGCTATTTTTCAGGGTGCATATTTGTTTTCATTTGGATGTTAACTTGGATAAGACAACTCTTGAGAAGAAAATTAGCAACGTTAGTAAACTAGTCATAAGTCAATTTTTTTGGTGTCGTTTTAACTTAGAACTGTCACTAAATGAACTGTTGTAAGACGAATACTATTTGTATTTGTCCTTGACATAAATAATGATGACAAATTGTCAATAAATGCTGCTTAATACTACTGTTCTTTCAAAACAATCCATTTTCCCACAAAATATATATAATTATACGTACCTGATTTAAAATTAAGCCTACCTTTCTCAGGTTTTTTTTTCCAGGAGCAAAGCATTATATGGCCATCCATTCATTTAAAAATTAAAACAAAATATTGTTCGCAATGTTGAAGCAAATGCTTGGTTCAGCATTTCTTGGATAATGCAGCCAAAATTATCCATGGTAAACTGCATTGACTACCATTTTCCCAACATTGCTTGGGGAAGATTCAAATTATGGGAAAATTTTGTAGTTGAATCTTTCTAGTACTTCTGTGCTGAAATTACCTGAAGAACAAAAACATCTTATATTGCTGTCTCGTTTATTTCAGTGTTGTTTGCAATAAAATGCAGCAAATATAGCATCTAAAAGCATTCAAAACTTCAAGAAATAAACATAGAGGCATTTCAGGTCCAAGTAGTCACTTATCATGGTGTGTTTGTTTTTCATTGCTCCATAAAGAGACCATACATCTCTTACTTTCTGAAATTTTATAGAACTGTGGTTAAATTCATCTCTTGCCAGAATGAGATACTTCTAAGAGGTAACTCAGGATCTGTTAAACTGTATAACAATATAACACCTTAGTTATCGGCAATCTATGGATCAGATTCCATTAAAAAAAATCAATTAAGGAATTCTAGAACCTACTTCTATTAAGAATGCTGTGCTGGATTTCAGTCTGCAGTGTAAATCTTAAATATTGAAGATTATATGTGATCCCTTTTTTCTTTTGCCTAAAAGAAAACAGAAATAGTCTCTTATAATGAAACACTCAATGTATTCTATGAAATACATCAGTTCTTGTAATTAGAGTTATTAATTATGAGCCAACTTTTCTTAAAGCATTGGCAAAGGCAAGATTCTTAAATCTCTCATCAAATCAATGCTCAGACTTGTTCTTGTGGCTTCAGCAAGGTCACTATTATACAGCACTTTAAAATTCTCATCTTTGGATGTACAAAATAGTAGAACAAAATTTGATGGCTTGGAATCTAAGTAAAATAATTTAAGCAAATTAATGGATGTATATTCTATTCCTTCCAGTTTAGTTACTTATGATCTTTAGAAAAAGTGCTATGATTAAGTTCAAGAAATATTCCTGGACTATATAGGAAAGAGGATATAGGAAATTGTAGCAGAAAAACAGGGTTCTTTGCTCCCCTCCCCCAAATTTGTATAATCTGTTTTAGGATCCAATCCAATATTAAACGTTATCATCCCTCCTACTCTATATAATTTGGTACCTTCTCGGAAGAAGGTAATAAACAGATCGAATAAGACAAACTCAAGTCACTTATCAGGGTCATTATAATATAAAATACAAATCAAAAAACCTTAGTAAAGAGCAAAGGAGAGCAACTTCCTGTTAAATAGTTTAACAAATACAACATTTAACAGAATTAGGATAAATTATGTTTACTTGATCTAAAAAGCTTCAAGCTATACATTGTTTCGATAGGAAACTCTATTTGGATTCTTTGAACTATTTTAAGCAATTAATAACTAAAAAACAATACATACCAGTTTTGCAACTCATTTTATTACATATCTTTAAGTTCAAGTCTTCTTCGCAGGAGAACATTCTCTTCGATTCGCCGGGCACAAGGAAGATTTGCTTCAATGCATGAACTCCATCTGATGTTAGATTGCCAGTTTAGCAGTTTAAAGTGTGTTTTAAAAGATTTTAGCGATATATATATATATATGTATGTCAACTGAGGATATGGCTTCAATGCCTTGTTTTCTGTAATGTTTTATTCATTATGAAGTGAAAAAATGACAGTGATTCAGCTCTTTTCTTGACGATTGGGGGGTTGGGATTTCCACTTGGAATGGTCTCTTGGAATTTTTTTTTAATCTTTTTAATTTTTTCCCTGCCATTATCATGGGCCATGGGTATAATTTCATTATTATTGCTTTTTTTTTCTTTTTTTTTTCCAAGACCATTCCATTTCTTTATTTTTTTAACATCTTAAGGTGATAAAGAGATATATGCAAAGCAGTCATACACTGTATCGTTAAAACTCATACGTAAAATACGGTCACAAATCCAACAAAAGGCTAGTACATAGTAAAGCCTAAGCATACCACTATGCAATATTATGAATACATAACTTTAGAGACTTCAGTTTAGTACTGTTATCTATTATTTCTGAAAACATTCACAAAGATCTTAAATGCAAATTTTCATTCCATACTTGGAATAAAACAAACAAACAAAGAATATTCTATGTTATAACAACGCTTGGTCATTTTGATGCGTGACCAATTATTTTTAAATTACAAAGAATCCAAAGAATTCTGTAATGTTTCCATAGAATAAAAACGTTGCATATGTTCCTAATACGATGTCTGTAGCAATCATTTACCGAAATGTAAATGCATCCTGAACATCAATCACTCAAAATACAGGATCAATCAGCTGCTTGTTTCTTATCTGAAATCATCCACCTCTTTCCATCCAATTGTCTTGTAGTACAAATATTCAAAAGTTCTTTAGGAAATGTTAATGCAATGTAACTAAATCTTTAGCACTGTCTTGATCAGTCGAATCATCTTCTCCACGAACGAGATTCATTGTCATCATCGTCTTCATCATCATCTTGAAGCAATGAGTCATCTACCAAGGATTCTTCCTGAAACTAAAAAAAATATTTAATGAGACTCTGCTGGAAGAAACACATCCATTAGAATCTGAGATTATGCAAATCTGCACCTTGAAAGGATAGGCAAACACAATTTTTCTTAAAAAAAACAACAACACATTAGTACAGGTAATCCTCAACTTACAACAGTTCATTAAGTGACTGAACTTACAACGGCACTGAAACAATTGAGTATTGCAGCATCCCCATGGCCATGCAATCAAAATTCAGACGCTTGGCAACTGACTCATATTTATCCTGGCTGTTGCAGTGTCCTGAGATTCTCTGAGAAGCAGAGTCAATGGGGAAGTCAGATTCAATTATCAATCGTGTTACAAACTTGACAGTGAGCCACTCAACAACTGTGACAAGAAAGGTCGAAAAATGGGGCAGAATTCATTGAACAACTGCCTCGCTGAGCTACACAAACTTTGGGCTTAATTGTGGTCGTAAGTCAAGGACTACCTGCATTTATTTCATTCAAACTGAAAAGAGATTTTGGACACCAAAAAATATTTGGTGTGTGTTTGGGGGGGGGGGGGGTGTTGCTTCAATTATTCCTGTCAAAGCTGTTATGCTGGTGTAAGTAGAATAATGGAATGTGAAGAACGATTCAGTTTCTATCACTGAATTTACCCAAATGACCAAATTATTTAGGTTTTCACAGTCAAATAGTTGATATCTAAAGCATGACTCAAAAGAGAAGGGCAAAAATACGTATGAACCTACGTGAAGCTTCAAGACTTCTTCTGCATGGGTGCACCAAAGAATGAAACTTTATTTTATTATATAAACTAAATTATATAAATTCAGTGACATCTCACCTGTGTATTTATCCATAGGGAAAAGCAATATAGCATTCCTAAGACTATTATATTTTTTAGAATACAAAATAAGAGTTGGATGGGAATTTGGAGGTCTTCTATCTAACCCTCTGTTCAAACAGAAGACCAATACTATTCCAGACAAATAGTTGTCCAATCTCCTCTTAAAAAGTGATAGAACACCGTAACTTCTGGAGGCAAGCCATTCCAGTGATTAATTGTTCTGACTGTTAGGAAATTTCTGTTTAGCTTTTTGATTTCTCCTTGATAAGTTTCCATCTGTCCTGCCTTCAGGTGCTTTGGAGAATAGGTTGACCCCCTCTTCTCTGTTTTGGAAGAATGTTATGTTACCCTTAGTCCTCCCTATTCGTTACACTAGACATGCAGCAATCGTTCTTTGTATGTTTTAGCCTCCAGTCCCCGAATCATCTTTGTTGCTCTTCTTTGCTCCCTTTCTAGACTGTCAGCATCTTTTTTATATCATGGTGACCAAGACTGGACACAGTATTCCAAGTGTGGTATATGGAAAGGTGAATGAAAAATGTGGGGAAACAATTCTCCAATTTATATCCTCACAGTCAGGTTGTTGCACACCTTTGGAAGTCACACTACCTAATAATCTTGCTATACATTTGAGATACAAGGATTGATCTGTGTGAAAATAAATTTACACTCTATGGAAAAGATAAGGGAGAAGAGAACCTAAATTGTCTGAAAACTGATCTCATATGGTGTGTTAAATGGACCAAAATTTCCTTTATCACAAAAAAATAAAATTTAGAAAAATATTTAAATAAATACATGTAGATTTTCTGTAATTCACATGAAATACTAATTTGGAAATAGTCAATTTTAAAGAAAAAATTACAAAGTAATTTCCCAAAGATGAAATATACATCTTTTAGTAGGTGTTTACACAAAGGCCAGAGATTAAGATTATAAATAATAAAATAAATGATGTGACAATGGAACAGCAACTCAGATAAAATTTATGGTGAAGTCAGTGGAATTCTGCACTCATAATTTATCCCACAACTGATATTTCTAGAATCTGATTATTTTAATACTCATATGTAACTTTATTAGCAGTAGTGGTAAATTTTTATTTTTGTAAAAACCCGCAATCAAATCATGCTAAAAGCTTGAAGAAACTTTGATTGTAAATCTATTATGTATATAAATTTATTGAAGAGAAAAAATATATATATTCTCACACAACTTGTTACTGTAACTAAACTGTAATATAAGGAACCAATATATACAGGATAAGAATATTTAGGTTTGATTTATTAATGCGAAGTTGTAACTTCAATAAATGCTATACATACCACCACAATGTACAGTTCTAGTAGTAAGGTCATACTCCAATTTTAAAAAACTATGCTAAAATGTTATACAAATACCAACATTATGAATTTCAGAGTTTTCAATTTGATACCATTATCTATCATTTCTGAAAAGATGTGTTGGGAGTTACAATGGCCACCAAGACTGCTGGAATTGCCGTCACTAAGATACATGATCACATGACATCACACTATATGTCAACATCACTTAGTGATGGAAGCCCCAGTCCAAATTGTAGTCTAAAATCGAGGACTACCTGTGAATGCCATGTTTATATGTTTCCTAATATCCATTTATTATTAAGATAGCATTCTCTTTAAGGGATACTGCTTTCTTAAATGTAAAAAGGGTGAGCACCTCTCTTAATCCAGAGTATGCCTTCTTCAAACATTTATGATTGAGAAAAGACGTAGCCTGTCCCAGAACAAACAAAGTTCACACTCCTTCATCTCCTTGTACACTTACTTCCTCTTCATCTGGCTCAGTGTCTTCGGTTTCCACAGTTGACATATTTGTTACTGGCTTGTTCCATGCTAATTTCAGGTCTTGCCCTTTAAATCGAGATCCGTGGATAGCGGCCTAGAGGCAAAAACATTTTTTAGAAAAAAACACACATATGTCTGCTATAATCAACTGCTGAATTCACTGCACAAAGGGAAGAGAACCAAGGACCAGATTAACCATGAGCAGGAATAGCTCACAAATATCCCTATGTGCCTAAAGGACTGCATTTAGCATGCTATGTGGCAAGGGATTTTAAAGGAAGTGGAATATCAAGAGCCCTATGATATCCCACGGGGTAATGCTGTTCCAAGAAAACAATAGTAAAAAAACCCAGAGACCAAAATGCAGTTCTTTGCCATACTTCTACTGACTTTATTATTTCTATATCTATATCTTTTAACAGAGATAAAATAAGCCCCCATTTCTGATTACAGAAATTCATTAAATGCAAGATAGGCTTAATGTTCCACTGAATTATTTCAGAGTTTATAATCAAGCGTATGAAAGTACTTTCCATTTTTACAACCTTATCTTACATTGCAATGAGATATATATATATATATATATATATATATGTTTTTTTTAAGTTTTTGCGGGTACTTACATGTGTGCTGTTCAGCTTCCTTCGGGTATTATCTCACGTCATTGTAGTGCTTTTAAAGTTGTAGCAACGTTTCAGCAGAATCTCATCTGCCATCATCAGGCTTCTGTATTGAGTTCGTAAAGAACTACAATGACGTGGGATAATACCCGAAGGAAGCTGAACAGCACACGCACACACACACACACACACACATATATATGTCTTCTTAAGTTTTCGTGGGTACTTACAAGTATGGTATTCAGCTTTGTTCTGCTTTTAAAGTTGTAGCAACGTTTCAGCAGAATCTTATCTGCCATGATCAGGCTTCTGTATTGTTTTCGTCTGTGAGTCAGACTTTTACAGTTGTTTTATATATATATATATATATATATATATATATATACAC
>BLBF01000073.1:16803263-16822312 GCA_015471245.1 Laticauda colubrina
TGTTGCTACAACTTTAAAAGCACAACTATAATGACGTGGGAAAATACCCGAACAAATCTGAATAACATACATACATACATTCATAAGAACTTCAAATTAAAGTTCTCAAATGTTGCATCACATTGTATGAGACAGCCAACCGTTACTGAATAATTTCCTTATTTGTGTTTTTCTCCAAAATACTGATATTTATTAATGTCAATAAGACTGTAATACAAAACATTGCATCTTGATAACACAATGGGTTGATAAATAAATAAAAAATAAACTTCATGAATCTAATTTATCTTGCAGTAAAACATTCTATTTTCTGCAAAAGTCTGGCAATTGAATTGTTAAAAAAAATAAACCTATGGGATATTCATGCCTTCAAGTATCAGATACATTAAGTGCTTGCTTTGGAAATAGTACCTCCAAATTAAAGTAACATGAACTGGCATAAATCAGTGTTAGCATCATTCTGAAATAATAACTGCCATGGCCAAAAAAAGATTTACGATAGAATCTGAAAGTACAGCATAATGTGAAATGTGGAAACAATTACATGTCCAATGACATCTGAACATGAATTGTATGATATTAAAGTCCCTAGGCATAAATTTTAAATCTCTACATATAAATTTATGATAAATTTTAAAAGATACCACAAACCTATTAAAATGCAACTTGGGAGACTTTTTTGTACATGGTCTTGTCACAACATCACAAAGTGGGATTTTAAAGACTGAATATATATGACATTTGAGCTTTTAAAAAACATGGTAATCTCTGAAAAAAATTATAGCAACATAAGAATGTAACATTTCACAACTAGGGAATCATCCCAAATCCAAATGTATGTGATCATAAAATTTAACCTTTTTTCATTCAAGGCAGTAAAATATTCACTACCATTCCTTCGAAGAAATCTCACAAAGCTGAAACTAATTGAGAAATGAATTTTTACAGTCTGTTTTTCCATAGAATGAAACCTAAAATCATTAAGGCTGGAATGAACTTTGAAAGTTTTCTTATCCAACCTCCCAAGTTAGGAGTCCTCATATCATCTTGGACAAATGGTTGCCCAATCTTTTCTTGAAAACCTCCAGTGATGTGAGCATCTACAACTCCAAGAGACAAACAGTTCCATTGTTTAATAGTTCTCATTATCAGCAAACTCTATTTCCAGGCTGGATCTCCCTCTGACAAGCATCTACCCATTGCTTCTTGTCTTATCCTCAGGTGCTATGGAGAGGAAGTCAACATCCTCTTCCCTGTGGCAACCCATTTAAGTATTGGAAGACTAATATCAACTTTTTTCATACTCTTATCTTTGTTAAGCAAAATATATCTTGTTCCTTTAGCCGTTCTTCATACAATTTAGCCTCTAGACTCCTTACAATTTTAGTTGCTCTCCTCTGCACTTTCTAGGGCTTCAGCATCTTTTTTTTCTATCACGGTGATCAGAAATGGAGACAGTATTCCCAATGTGCACTATAGTGTGCACCAGGGCATATAACGTGGTACTATAATTTCACTTATCTTGATACAATTCTTCTGTTTAGGCAGCCCAGAACTGTGTTGGCAGCTGCAACACATTATTTAAGCAGTGGTCCACCAATGCACCTAGACTTCTCACAGGCAATATTCTTGCACTGCCTATCTATTCAGCTGGTTTTTCATGTCCAGGTGCAAGATTTTACTTTTATCACCACCTTCAAGTTATATTTTCAAAAAATATACTGTACAGTAAGTAATTCAGTTTATTGACAAGTAGAGACTTGTTTATTATCCTTCATTTTTAATTAGGCTTCCCTATCCATAGGATTATATCTGTGGCATAATAAACTTGCAAATGTTCAATATTGTAGCGAACTGTGATTTGACATTGGTAAATAAATTATTAAATTCATATGATCATATGCTATGCTTTTATAGTTCCAACTTTAGGGCACAAATTTTTCCAACTTGAATTTTTTCCCAAAGTGTCTTTAATTTTTGGAAGATAAGTGATTAAATATATTAAAATCAGTAACATTATTAAAATTAATAATTTTAATATATTCTAATTTTAGAATATTCAGAAACTGGTGAAGAATGCAACAAAAATATCTGACATAAGTTGCCTTAGAACTATTAAGTTTCATATTGAACATTCTTGAGTCTTGATTTATTTCAAATAAAAGGAAAAATGGAAAATATTCTTCATAGACGTTGTTTCCTACTACCAGTGCTCCAGGAAACAACTAAATGAATGCTAGAAATTATATATTCAGAAATATTCAGACAACGTTCATTATGCCTCTCTTCTGGTATTTCAGATTGTGATGCAAACATCTGAAGTGATTGCCCAGAAATACTGTTTTATTAGATCTGTTGTATTTAATTAAATGATTTAAGCTAGAATAATACTCAATAGAACAAATGCTGCAAATGCAACTGCCCAAAATGAAGACTTTACATAATTTTATCTGTCCCTCCCTCCCTCCAGTGCTTAGTATAAAATACCCATGATAATTGATACACAAAAGATATTTTTGCAAAACTTTCTTGAAAAGTTTTAATAACTGTCTTAAAACTGAAAAGGATAGGAGTTAATCAGATTTTGGAAGACTGCAATGCTCCAAAGACAGGACATATGAAAACATTTTACTTTCAAATATAAGCATACTTGAAGTGGGGAAAAAGGGTGGGGAATATACTTACTGCTTCTGCTTCTGCTCTTGTTTTAAAAGTAATCACTGCGTGGAGAGAAGAATCATCTATCTGGCAGTCTTCAATTTCACCATATTGCTTTTAAGAGGAAAAAAGATTCTCATCTAGGCAACGTATTTGATAACTTTAAGCTGAAAGCATTTATATACAATTTTCACTGACAATGATTCCAAATCTAAAATAACTGCAGAACTGTGTTTTTTATAAAAGTTAAGTATTAAAAGGAAACTGAATATAAGACAAATTTAAGCACGTTTTTCTTTAAAAAAAAACAAAACCCACCACCACCACCTTACAAGATAATGTTATCTGATGTTCATTATATCCCTCCCTATCTGGGTAATGAAATTTCTGAAAGCAAGCAACCAAGCTCAGAAAGCACCAAGTTCAAAACCTAACACACTCTTTCATCAGAATGATCAAACAAACAGGATGCAAATGCCACTTCTGAGATTTATGATGTCATGATGTATGTATCAAAGACACAGACTTTATATCATGGAGTATGAGTATGATGAATCTGATCCAATCCTATCCAATCCATTATTACAAATCAGTAACCAAGATATACATGTCCTTATTTTCATCTTTTCCTTCAACCATGTTGACAACCTGCCATTTCTTATCCTGTCCTGCCCTTTTTCCACTCTTACAGAAAAATAAGGCAACAGTTGTCTTGTCTAAAGAACATCTGAAGTTGTTCAGCAAATTTAACTTGGCCTGAATATTTCATCAGTTACAGTGAAAATGTCAGAGATAACACACACACACACATATACACAAATCACACAATGTACTAAGATTAGCAGAACAGTCAGACAGGTAGTCCAAGCTTCTAGGATGAGAAGCAAAAGTTCTTCAAAGGAAAAAACCAAGAAAGTCCAGTTGCCTCTTGAAAAAGTACCTTTGGGACAACCATCACACCCGGATGACCGAGAATCTCCGTAGACAATTAGACAGGTACATACCGCAAAATGAGGAAGGAGATCTTCCCTGTCATTCTCCGTAAAAGCTGAGATTTCAAGGGCTCGAGGACGATGATCCACCACGGCGTGAACAGAAAGACTTCTTCCTCGACCCCGGCCTCGAACTCCCCTACCTCTCCCACGAGATGCACCTCGACCTCGTGTGTGCATTCCTCTCCCGCGGCCAGAGGAAAGAATGCCTCGTTTTGCTGCCTAGCGATAATTAAAAAAATGTTCGTAGAAACCCAAATGAGATATATACTCTGTCTGCATTTTCAACTTTAGAACAATGCTCTGCATTATGTAATTTATAATGCATATAGTATTATCATCTTTGAATTGTAGCTGGCTTGGCTCTGTTCACTGGGTGACTTTAGGGCACTCTTACTCTCTCAAATGAACTTTCCCAGAGGTCTCTTGATGTGAGAAAAATTAGGGGAAGGAATGCTAATTATGCCACACTGAAGGAAAAAGAGGGTTCAAATCTAACCACATACTTTGTCATTAATAGTTTAATTCCTTGATAATGTTTTCTTAGAAGAAAGTGAAACTAAAGCAAATGTATTCACAATATGCGTGCCCAAATATATATGTCACAGACTGAGCCAAAATTCAACTGAATGAACTGCAAAGGTATGTCTCTCTCTGTGTTAATTTTTTAACACTTGTCTGCTGCATAATGGATGGCTTACTGAATTAATGAAAGAAATACCAAATTGTGCTGTTATTTGTCACTTAGATTCCCTTTATAGAACAGCAGGACCCAATCAAGTTACATTTAACAAAGAACTGTTTCTGTTAATATATATTTCTAGTCAGAAAAAGGGGCAGTGAATCGTAAAGGCCTGGGAAATAGGTTAGGGGCACTTCAATACTTCTGAACACCAATAGCACCATCTATGGGTGCATTGTAAAAATGCCTGCTGTTGATAGCGACTTAGGTTAAAGACAAAATTGCTAAAAGACAAGTGAACAGTAATATCTAAGACCTCCATTAAAGACAGTTTAAGCTGATTTCTGTTTAAAACAATTCTTGCATTATGTAGACAAGAAGTGAAACATCTGCAATGTTAACCAGCAATGGTGAAATATACTTACTTCAAGCTGCAGTTCTGTATATTTTCTCCTTAATTCAGTAACTTCTTCTCCAGCCTGCATTTTCTTATATAAGTCCAATTCTGTATCCAATAGTTCTTTCTGCATCTAAAAAGTTATGGAAGCAATTTGGTTTGCATTTTTTAACTCACATACAAATACCAGATGAAATAACTAGGATTCCATGCGATATAACAAGGACGCTGGAAAGCAAAATAAGTCCCCAACAGAGGTTACACACATTAGCAGAACACTAGCTATAATTTGGTTTTTAATCAGTTTTAAATGAATTACTTTTATTTTTCCAGATTCTGAATTATGATTCTATGCTGAAAATTAACTTCATACAAACTATTTGCTTGCTTAGCAGATTACTTCAGACTGCTAAGCAACCAAATAATTTGTCTGGAGTTAATTTTCGGCTCAAAAATTTGTGTTGAAAGAACAGGAGATATTTTTTCCAGTGTTCCCCCAAAGGCAAGAACGAATTGTAAACAGTCATAAAAATATACATACAATAATGGATGTTGAAAACAAAACTAATTAAATAACTAAAAGAGTTAAAAGAGATCTGAAAAGAAAAAAATGGGAGCCAGTTTGGTCTAGCACAGTGGTGAATAACCTTTTTGGGCTCCCGTGCCAAAAATTGTACGTGTGTTCGCATGCCAGCACCCAGAAGGCGCACCTCCCACACCTCTTGTGCATGCTCACGTAATTCCCCCCCCCCCCCCCCCGCCCCCTTAACTGTACTGTGCCTCCCAGTTGATTTTTGGCCTGTTTGAGGCCTTTTCAGCCTCCAGAGGCCCGAGAAAAGCTTCTGCAGCCTTTGCAGGCCAAAAAATGGGCCTGTTTCGCCACTTCCAGAAATATAGGAAGTGATGAAATGGGCCTATTTTTTGTCCTACAAAGGCTGTAGAAGCTTTCCTCAAGCCTCTGGGAGGCCGAAAAAGGCCTCAAATGGGCTGAAAATCAGCTGGGAGGCGTGCACATACACAGTGAGGTAAGTTTGCTTGCAGCTTGTGTGCTGGCACAAATGGCTCTGCGTGCCACCTGTGGCACGTGTACCATATGTTCGCCATCACAGGTTTAGTGATAAAGATGCCAGGATAGAAAGCAAGGGACCATAAGTTCAAGTCCTGTCTTAGCTGTGAAAGTCAGCTGAATGACTTTGGGCACTCTCTCTCAGCCCAACCTGCCTCACAAGGTTGTTGTTGTGGTGAGGAAAATAGAAGAATGGAGGTATGCTCACCACCTTGAGTATTTGTAAAAATAATAAAGGCTGGATACAAATAAATTAAAAAAATAAAATTTAAAAATCTGGATACCTGTGTCCTTGTTTTCATGCTTTTTACCGGAGTACTTGTTGAAGAAACTCCTTTCAATTCATCCTTTAACTTGGTGATATTGTTGGTTAATGCCTCCAGAGTTTTCATGATTTCGGCTTTGTCTTCTAACTTCATATTTTTATTTTTCTCCAGTTTTGAAATCAGCATCTAGTGGAATTATCGTGTTAGTTATAGGAATTCTTTACGAGTAGTTTCCCCACACATAAAATATATAAAAATATTCATTCTAATACCAATGTGCTCTACGCTTTTCACATCGAAATTCTGGACCCAATTATATGTTTCAATTTTTAAAAATTCATACCACTCAACAATATAAAAAGACAGAAAAAGTCAATTTACTACCAAGATCTATGTTATTGGTTTACTTTCTCAAAAATATTTGTTTGAAAAATTCTTCCACAAGAAACAAAATGAAACTAACATTCTTCCAAACTTATTTTTGTTAATGTCTTACTCGTATTGCAAAAATATATATGGTAGCTTACTGAATATGAATATAGATAGTCCTTTAGAAATTGCCTCATCAATGATTGCTCAGTTATGAGAAATGAAAAAATAACTTTGAAACTTATGCCCACATTTACTATCCTTGTGGCATCTTTCTCTCACGTATTTGTCAATACACTCAGTACATGTTTTCCTGTGTCTGACATAGTTTTGTTTCCCCCTCACAGGCAGGAAAGATTGCCTAAATAAATTAGCTCTGAGCTGCTTTTCCTTGCAACACAATATGTGTCCCTAAAAAGTGCTAAGTGCAAGTTAAAAAATTCAGTTCTAGGACTTTAATTAGCTTTTAGACCCATCCAGCTGTGCTGTATGTATGTATGTACGTAGATATGTCACATACATGTGACACTGATAAGATTCTAATCAATTTTATATTGATGGCTTTTTTGCCTTCTAGGCAGTTAGTGGTTTGTAGCTACCAACTTGCTGGGCAAAGAATTGGCCCTAATGTATTTAGACCTGTATTTCCCATTGTATGCCTGCTTACTCTCTTGTAATCCCTTCCTCTCCAATAAATGTTAACTATAAACATCAATTTTTCTTGCTAATATTCGCAGCGTTGGGATGAGCATTCCAAAGGGCGGGAGAGTGAGGGAAAAGGGCTGTAAGATTTGCCCTTTTGCCCTGGTTCCTTTTGAGTCAAGTACCAGAAACTTTCCAGATTGTTTGGGCTCACCCAGTGGCTTGGGGCTGTATCCGTTTGACACTGCAAAGCAAAGCAAAGCTGAAATAAAATAGTAAGCACAGTTGCAGTCATATGATTTTTCACTTAGTAACTGCTTTGTTTGATGACCGAGTTACCATCCCAATTGCAGTTGCTAAATGGGGACTGATTCTCTTTCTTTGTTCTGATTTCCATTTAACTGCTTTTACAATTCAATTTTTTTTAATGACATAAATCTACCCTTATATTTTATATATTTTATTGTTATCATTCTATTACCTTTTGTGTTTCAATATGTTTTTCCAGGATCTCTTGTTTTTTCTTCCTCACATCTTGCTGAAGTCTTAATGCCTCCTAAAAATATAAAAATTCCAGGAAGCATCTCAATACCTTAATTAATACCTTAATAGCTAAAATGCTTCCAACTATGTATGTACAGGCAGGTATGAACATACACACGTACACCTGTACACACAGAGATAAAATTTAAATTCATTATTTTTTTTTAATTTAAAAGAATCATTATATATAGAAAAAAGCCCAAACCATATTATATTTTCACTAATAACATATAATTATCTAACAATCACATATCTGAAGAAGGTATCCGTGGCTAGACATTCTCTTCTGCTCAATGTATGGAATATTTGTTCAACTTATATGCAGAAACTCAGTAATTTAAAGGCATCATTGGAGGAAACTTGAACAAAATCATCTATATTCAAGTCCTATTATTGTAAGGGTTTGTAATTACATTGAGATTTGAAGAACCCCTAAAAATCTAGCAAAAGAAAAGAACTATCCATAATTCAAACATGTATTCTTCAACATGGGATTGCCATCATGGTAATATCTTTGTGGAATTTGTGGAAAGATTGCCCACCATGTCCCTTCTCTGTTTCCCTAGAAGAGCTGAACAAAGCCATACCTGGACTGGACATATTGTTATGAGGCCACTGCTATATGGAGGTTTTATATGTAATTACATGGATTGTGTATGTGTTTACTTTTCTTCTGTTGTGTTCTCATTATACACTAAATAATAATAAAACCAGAAAGTCCAGTTGTCTCTTGAAAAAGGCACCTTTGGGGTATTTGTGGAACTGTAATAGCATTTAATATCTTCCTATATATCAAATATATATCTTATATCTCAGTGTTTCATTGTATTTCCCATTGTTTGGGATCTAGAAAATATATAAATATTATTGTTCAATTATGTATCATTCAATAGCTAAAATTAATCTTGAAATATAGCAAAGCAAATGTCACTTCTAATATATTGGATTTTTAAAGATAAGTAGTCCATGAGGAAAAACAAACAGCAAATAACACCAGGATTTTTATTCTATGTGATAACTGAAACCAGAGTTTGTAAATTATTTGTAATCGTGATTATCTGCTACGATTGGGAGACCACACAAATGCACATACATCTATATAGTTTCACACAAATATATTTGAAATAAGCATATATTTATATAAACAGAAATTCATAGGAAGAAAGTAGTCTTTGAATGTTCCCAATTTCCTAATCATAGTTAGAAGATTATAAACAATATATACTTCAACAAGGAAATGTCCTTTACCCACAATCACATTAAATGTACCTGTTTTTTCTTCTGTGCTTCACTGGAATCTAATCGGGCAGTATTAACAACAGGCAAAATTTTCTGAGCTGCCTTCAAAGCAGCTGGATTGTATACTGTTTTTGTCAAGCCGGTAGAAGTTGACAATACCTATAGGAGAAAAATATTTCATTAGTACCGAATGAAGTAGAAACTCTCACATCAAACACATGTTACCGAGACTCATCGAAGTGTTTTCTTAGCAATAAAATACAAAAGATTGCTTTCACCATCTTCTGTGATATTTGAGATCATTCTATCTTACAGTCTACCAGTTTTCTAGAAGTCTTCCATCTTAATACAGATAAGATCTTATAAGGAAAAACCATGGTCTCAAAAAACACTGAGAGGTCAAAGGCTTATTAATAAAATAATAATGTCATAAACATGTTTATTATAATTACTAATTACTCTTTTGAATTCAAAAACAGTAAGACTGGGAGTTAAAAGGCAATTTAACTGAAAGCTAAAGTATAATTTTAAAACTTGTAAAATCAGCAGTTACAGAGTGCTGTTGAGTCAAGATATGATTTTCATAGAATCAGAAAAACTCCTGGTAATGTACAAAAAATGGAAATTTTTTCATATAGGTCCTTCCATATATCATAATATGTAAGAAAGAGCTAATGAATTTTGTACATTAGAAGGGCGTATTGAAATTATGAATTGTGGCTGTTAAAGAAGTTTACAAAATAATCAGTAACACTTTCAAGAAAGGCCTTAAATGTCTGTTTTGATTAGTCTCTGATTTATTTTTCCTGTGCTAATTCTCTCTTACCTGCTTCTTTTTTCCCAAAAGCCTATGGACATATTATCCAACTTAAATTATCAACTATCACTATATGAGTATTGGACTCATCAAGTCAAAAGCATCTAAACTTACAAATAAAAGGCAGCAAGCTTTTAATTTGCAGTTTATAACTATATACCCACACTATTCAGTATCTACTTCTTCTATTATCCAATATGCAAATTCCATTAGGTAAAATAAAACTGTAATGAGTATGAGTATCATCCTAATACTGAAAGTCACATAACCACGGATGCCAAGCAAAGAGCCGGAACCATTAAAGCAAAATATAACATCTTAGTAGACATCATCTGGGTGCTTTGAGCTAGAACTCTCATAATCTTTTCCTATCAGTGATGCTGACAGAGGTTTATTAAACGTTAATTCAAAAGGGTGCTCTTGCCAAGAGCTTTAGGAATGTGACAGCACACCACAGCAATTTCCTGCTGCTAGCTTCACTACACCAAAGTCATTTTCTAATGTCAAACAATTTCATTTCCTCTACACTAACAGATGCTCCACCAAATTTAAACTAGTTTTGTTAAACACCACCTTGGCATGCAAATCCATGCCAAAACAGCAACCATTTAGGTTTCACTGACAATGTGAAAATGAGCATGGTTACTACATTTCAACTGCTGTCAGAGCTGTTATGGTTTTAAAGGAGCTGACAATTACTTTGCATTTATAACACCTGAACATCTGTTTTGAAGCTGACTCTGGTTAATTAGGTGACAGTTTGCTGAGTATTATAGTTTTCTTACCTTTTCTGTAGTTGGAGTAGGTGGTTTAGGCACAAACCCAAGTCTATCCTTTACAGACAGTTTGGTTACATTCTAGGTGAAGGGAAAAAGAATCTGTTTAATGTTTGTAATACATGTTTTTAAGTACATTTTATCTCACTTTTAAGGTAGCTATCGAAAACCCAACCAATTCCACCAAGATAAATAGAAGATTGTAGAAGGGTTTTGCAAAACGCCCATTCCCTTCAACTACAGGATTTGAGGGCATAACTTCAAAATGTACAACTTTCTGCTGGATCAAATACCAAACTTGGAAACAAATCAAACTGCAAGCTGATTTAAAAACTAGTGAGCATACAGTGCAATAATGGGACAGGGCCTATTTAGATATACCATTTCCATTTGCTGTGTAAAAAAAAAAAGAAGAGCAAAAAGCATTGATTCATTAAATCTCACAATGGCTGCTCAAAAGCAAAGCCTTGGAAGTGTGTCATCTATAAGAGTTTGGCAATACATGTAGTCCTCCACTTATGATATGCCACATCCCAGACTGAAATGTTTTACGTTTTGCTTACATACCCAACTTTCTAGATTGGCCTTCCCCTACCACAAATTCATGTAACATTTGTTTTACTAATGAATTTGCTTTAATTAATATTTCAATGAGCTTGTGAGCTATTATATCCTTCTTTTTTTCCCAATGGGGAATTTTCAAAGATAAGTAAATAAAAACTTATTTGAGTATTAAAACACTTTAATTCTTCAGAGGCAATAAGATTAATCCCTTTAAACATTTTTGGCTATTCATTAGAAAGAACTGTAATGAATCTGTAAGGCGGACTTATCAATTCAAATGTGCCACTTTATTAAATGTGGGAATTAAACATAAAACTCATTTCAATCGTTTTTAAAAAGTTCCGTTTCCCATTTACACTGAATAGGTGCTTCTAACAGAGAAGAAACTACATTTTGGTTTTGCAGACTAAGAAAGTTAAAAGGAAAATTAAGAGTCACATTCACCTGAACGGTTTCCGCACTGGCACTCTGTGCTTCAATTGGTTCAATGTTACTGGCAGGCACTGGACCTAATCGTTCCTTGACTGACTGCTTCACAACTGGTAAAATGGGTTGCTGGACTAAAGGCTGTATTACCTTAAAAAGAAATAAAAATCTTCGTAATAGTTCATAAATATTTCAACTCGGGAGTATGACTGGCTTCTAGACATTTTACCATTATTCCTTTTTTCATGATGCTCTCTAATCTGAATGCTATTTTGGCATAATGTTTTCACTAAGTTTTATAAGGCCATAGTCCTGAAACTACTCAATTATTTAAATCAAAAAACAGCAACTTAAGAATAAGTGTTCTTTAATCTTTCCTGTTTATGTTAACAGTTTTTGTGCGATTGTATGAATATCCTCAGATTATCTTTCCAATGAATAATTATATGGGTCTATATAATACTTTCAGAAAGGGATCAGATTAGTATTTCAGGTTATCACAAAAACATACTCAAAGTTTAAAAATAATATTTTTAGAGACATGCATGCTTAAACAAGTGTTCCACCGAGATGGTTGAACTTCATGAAATATCTTTGTAACATTCATTAAATAAAGCAATCCTATTTTTTTTTAGGCTTATGTACAAGAGGGGGATGTTTTCATGAACAGCAAAGACATTTTCATTATAAGACTGGGAGAACTCTGCATTATGCACATTATTATTTAAATGAAACTAGGAGGGGCTAAGAATGTCTTACAAGAACAATCAGGTACTAAAATGCTGTATTAGCTTCAAATGACTTCTTATAGTAAACTTCTTATAGTAAAAAATTCAAATATGTGAAATAAACTTTTTAACTGATCAATATTCATAAGCAAAATTCTTATTCAAATAAAAAAAATCTTAGTATTGATTTGGAAAATTCAAGGTTCAAACTTCTTGAAAACTATTCTAAAGTAGGTACTTAGCCTAAAAGAGCTATCCAAATTAATCAAATTTTATTCTTTACCTTCGGAACTGAAGTTGTAATTGGGGGAGTACTGCCTTCTCTATGCCAATAGACTTTGATAAATCGATTATTTAAGATGGCTTCTGTACTTGATATTGCTTTTTTGGCTTCCTCGTGGGTAGCAAACTGGATGAGGGCACCTTCTGGATCTCCCTGGTAGGCAACCTATGATTTTTGAAGGAAAAGCAAACACAATGTAGAGAAATGCAGAGAGAATCTTCTCAAAAAAGCACAAGACTCTTTAGGAATGTCATACAGAGAATATTCAGAAAATTATTAAGCCACCTGGCTTTATTAGAAATCTCATAAGCAACCTGGTCTAATTTGTAATTTTTAGTCAGGAAGTGGAGAAGAATGTAGTTATTCAAAATGTACATTTCTGGGCATTTTACTGAGTATGTTTTTGGCACAAACAATTTTTCTTGCAATTTTTAACCCTCCCCCCCCCAAAAAAAAAAAAAGAAAGAAAATGTGCAATCCCAAATCATACTTTTAACAGGGTACAAATGAACCAAATATCCTATTACACAAATATTTAGGAGAAGGCCTGCCAAATGAACCTTTTATTTTTTTAAATTGCAATACAGCAAATTGTAGTCCAGCTAGTCCTTTACCTACCACCTCAACTGAGCCTAAAATTCAATTAAGTAAAGCACTGCAGTTGTCAGATTAGTGACACGCTTGTTAAGTGAATCTGCCTTCCCACTGACTTTGCTTTTCAGAAGGTCATAAAAAGGGATCACATGTCCTTGGGACATTGCAACTGTCATAAATACATGCCAGTTGCCAAGCATTTGAATGTTGATCTTGCGGTCATGGAGATACTGCAATAATTGTAAATGTGAAAGCAGCCATGTCACTTATTTCAGTGTCTTTGTAGCTTCAAACGGGCACTCAATGAACTGTTGTAAATTGAGGACTACGTGTATAGATTGTTTGAGAAGAAAGGAACTAGTGTTGTGCCACTTTACAAATACAGATAGGCAATCCAATTCCTTTCAAATGTTTAGAATTCAAATTCCCATCAGGCCCTATAAGCAGGGCCAATTGCAAAGAAATGTGGAATAATTAGGCCAAAATATCTGGAGGAAACAATGTTGCTTATTCCTGCCTCAGGGTAACTGCAAAAGATTTAATTCTGTTCCAATATTTAACTTCTGATCAAAACTCTCTATTTAACAGATGATATATCCATGCTAAATTTTCACGCCTTTATGTATTAGAAAAAATACACTGTCATGATCCATGATTCAACTAGTAAAGAATTTCCAATATATTATTTTAACAATATGGTCAAAAGGTTGGTTTACAGCACTGTTTCTCAACCTGGGACATTTTAAAATGGGAGGACTTCAACTCTCAGAATTCTCTAGCCAGCCACACTATCGCCTACCTGCAAATTCACTAAATTTCCAAATTTGCTGAAGTGTTCATTTAGTTTGCTGATATTATTAAGCTCTGTAGGAATTCTCCTCAGTTCAAGTTTTGTGTTTTCATTCCCAAATTGTATCTTCTTCTGGAAAGCCGGACTATTTGTTCTATTAAAATTTTGTCTGGAGAAAAAATTTAAATGCTTAAAGTTACTAATAGAAATCAATTCACAAGAGAATAGTTAAAACGTGGAATTAAATGACAAATAATCTGAAACTCAATTCCACGAAGCATCTATTTTAAACATGGTTGTGGAACAAGAAAAGCTTCAGTATATCATTATCAGCAACTATCCAAATATGGAAAAGCAAAGATTAATTCATCATCACATGCCAGCCTCTATCCTATATGCCTATATATAATATAACGATCATAAATGAGTAACATTCCTCTAGATTCCCATGTTTTCCTCTACAGAAACCTCTACAGTGCTAGTTTAAATATCTTGCTAAAGATTTAATCTTATAGTATATTAATGCATATTGCAAATTGAATAAACTAAGATTAATTCAGTGTGGAATGAGGAAGTTGTTGGCATGTATATTAAAATTGGATGGAAATTAATCAAGGAGACAACCAACCTAGAACTAAAGCCCCTGTCACACTGCACCAACGGATGGAAAGAGGATGTAAAACGGAGAAAAACACTTGCCATCCGTTGGTTAACGCGATGCTTCCGTTCTGTACTCACTGCCTCCGTTTTGCTTCCTCTCTATCCGTCCAGCATCCGTCTATTGACATTTCACCCGCTCAAAAGGTTTTGAGCTGCTCAAAACTTTTGAGCGGAAAATATATCCAATGCATCCGTTCTGCATCCTCTAGGCATACGGGGGACATCCGTTCTGCATCCATTATGCATCTGCTATATCCTCTAGGCATCCGCTGCGCATCCGCGCAACTCTAATCCGTTCCAGCGGTAAACGGACGCAGGGAGGAAGCGGAACGGACGCGCAGCATTAGTAGCACGGACGGAGAAAGGATGAAAGCGGATGCAGCTACGCATCCGCGTCATCCGCTACACATCCGCTCTGCATCCTCTACGCATCCGCTCTGCATCCTCATCCACTCTGCATCCTCTACGCATCCGCTCTGCATCCGCTTCCATCTGCTAGGCTTCCGTTCCACATCCGCTTTACATCCGCTCTGCGTCCTCCCCCCGTCCGTTCCGTGTTATCCGCTCTGCTTATGCAAATTTTTTCCCCTTTTGAGAGCGGATAACAACGGATGGAACATTTTTCTCGTCCGCTGTGTCCTTTTTACAAACGTTTTGCATCCGTTGGGCAGTGTGACAGGGCCTTAAGGAGAAATTTTCTGACAGTTAGAACAATTAATCAATTGTCCGGAATAGTACTGGTCTTCTGTCTGAGCAGAGGGTTGGTGTAGAAGACCTCCAAAGTCCCTTCCAAGTCTGTTATTCTATTAAAACTGTTCTTAATTTGGAAAGCAGTATTTGGACATGTTTTCATGCAACGGAAACACCTGTATTACTCAAGTGAACTTATATAATGTGATTTTCTTTTAATATAGAAATACAAATGTTGAGTATTGACAGTGTCCACAAGGATCCATCAAAAACAAAAAACCCAAGGTAATGGTTGTAAAGTCCTGCTATTTTACACGAATACGTGATATTAGAAACACATACAAAAAAGTAGACTTTAAGTTGCTTCAGCTGCTATTTTCACTTTTTTTTTTACCTTCAAACTTTCAATCAAGTGTAGAAAATATTTCTGTACTGTACCTAAATTCCACTTTTAAAGTCAAAATTTCTGGGGGGAGGGGGATTAAGAAGAGGGGGTCTTTTGAGCAGCAGAGGCCAAGACAGCTGGTTCTTCATTACTCTATTGACTTTGCTGTCAGGACAGCAAACAACTGCTTACTTGTCAAACCAATTCTTCTTTGCTGCAAGTCCATCGCCTGCACCGATAGTTCTCTTTCGGGACTCTGAATCCACTACAATCCTCATACTGCTTTTATTGGGAGGTTTTTCTGGAGGAAGAAAAGAATACACTGATTAATTTTTAAAGGATGTTTATGCATTTTATAGCAGAATTTTCTGTCCTGATTACTGTCAACTGACTTACTACATTTTCCCAGCATATTAAATGCAAAACTTCTTTACATCCAGGTCCCTTTGATTCAGTGTTGGTCCAAGATACACTAAAACCACATTCTTCAAAAGGAAATGCAAGTAACCCTAGAGGGGAAGTACAGCCTACACTGCTTAGAAAATATAATTTCTGTTCAGCTGTAGATATTTATCAGATGACTTGTGTGCAACCTGAAGCCTGACAGGGATTTCTTTGGGAAAAAGGCATCTCATAAAGAAATACAGACAGTCCTTTATTTTTAACAGTTCATTTAGTGAATGTTCAAAGTTACAATGGCACTGAAAAAAGTGACTTGTGACCATTTTTCAGTTGGACCTTTGAAACATGGCCATGTGATCAAACTTCAGATGCTTAGCAGTTGGTTCATCCTTATGACCACTGCTGTGTCCCAAGGTCATGTGATGCTTTTTTCAATTTCTTCTGAGAAGCAAAGTCAATGGGGAAGCCAGATTCACTTAACAACCAGCTTCCATCACGTATCCTATCCTTTCCCGCACTGTTCATCTGATTAGGAGCTTCCAACACCAGTTGATTAAAGGTGTGGAGTTTCAATAGAGAGTACAGGTAAATGGTTTATTACTTTCCCATTAACTTTTTTAAGTCTTGCAAGCAAATGCTCAGTTGACTGGGAAAAATGCAATTATGATGAGGATGGCATCACTAGAAATGATCCTTACAACTTCAGTTCCTGCCACATTTCCCAAGTAGTAAAATGATGAGCATTTGAGAGGAGGTACAAGCCTTAGTGAATAGGATAAACGTAAGGCCTTCTAGAATCACGTGATACTACCCATTTACATTTTAAAGCAAGAAATCTTTCATGTTACCTCTTGGTGGCAGGTCCATATCACCTGAGGTCAGTCCTATCAAATTTGGTCTTTGGGCATGGACTCTGTGTCTATACATGGGTCTGGAAGTGCTGGTTATACTTGGGGCTTCAGGATTGTAGCCATCTGTGTCGTATGTTTCTAGCAAAAAAAATATATTATCTAATCATACAATTATAGAGAAACTTAAACCATATACTGCAGGCATGAAAATCAACCTTAAATGATTCATATCAACAATTTGGTTTAGGGGGAAAAAAGGCTATTTGGCACATATGCACAAAAGTAATTGGATTTCTCAGCTGAATAATTTTGAATTAAACTGAAAAGTTTTAAAAGAGTGAATTGTTATCCTAATAAACAGATGTATGCTAAAAGCTGTGCGAAAAACAACTTTTCACACCTCCATCATAGATATACTCTTAATACAATTTATATAGGATCTGTTAGGGATAACATTGTTCACCCTAACTGTTTTAGGTGAAATACTAACTATGAATCATAGTTAGTGTATGCAGCTTTAACTGTGAAAGAGCAATTGTGGGTGTGGTTATGAAAACCATATAAAAGTAGCAAGGCTACAGCTTGCTCTCTCTCTCTCTGGCTTTGATGATCCCTGATTACTGCTTGGAATCAAGACTGCATTGCTCGAACGGGAGAGACAACAACGGACTGATTTATGTGAACTGACAATAGGATATTCTACATGGACTTTGCTAACTGAATATCCCTGAATGGACTGACTACATGGTAAATGAATATAGGACTGTTTTTGACTATGCTATAAACTTATACTGGAATAAATATATTCTTGATAGCACAAGCGTATCTGTTATTTTTACTGTATGTTAATAAACATACAAACTTAGCTCACTCATTTATCTGTGTGCCTATCTGACTAACGCTGCACATTCTGTTTAGCTTGTCTACCTAACCCTGGTTGGGGAACCCAGGCTTAACAGGATCAAATCAGAATTAGAACACAAAGTAACTTTTTTTCATATATTTTTTACTATCCCAAAGTTTTTTAAAAACTTTTTTCTTTAAATTTTGTGATATATCGTAAACTCGTTTGGGAGTTTTAATTTCAAAAGCTTTTGACCTTTTGAGGGGAAAATACATTTAATGCTCCATTAAGCCTGGGAGCCTAGTTTTCACAATTCTTTTGATCTTGTGTTTGATTATAAACCTGCATCCCACACAGAGCCTTATTAAAATCATAGACTCTGCACTATTTTAGTTAGCTAGAATGATCCTTTTTGACAATCAAAAGTGCCTTTTTAAAAATAAAATATATATGATGGCATTCAATCAAGGTACAATCAGTCCCAAATGTTTTACTTCCCTCCGTAAATTGAAAATCTCTAAAAGTTTGGGGATATTTTGGAACCAACATAACAGGGGAAAGAAGACTGTGGAAGAGAAGAACCACTGAGAAGTCCCACTTCGAGAAGGGTCTATGACAATTCGCTGCGGCCAACTCGCCATGGCCATCTTGATAACTTGCTGTGGGACAAGAGTTATATCAGTGTCAAAGAAATGGTGGAATAGAATTATTAAAAAAAGGATTGCAAAGGAGGGATAGAATAGTGATAGCAATTAAGACTTATATGTCACTTTATAGTGCTTTACAGCCATAATGTGAATGGCAAGTTAAAGTAATTTTTATTAATTGTAAATAATGAAATAAATTGTTAAAACTGTCCCACAGTGAGTTGTTTCGCTAAGAGTTGGCCATGGTGAGCTGGCTGCAGCAGCTTGGCCATGGTGAGTAGTCCCATTCAGTGGTGAGATTCAAGAACTTTTACCACCGGTTCGGTGGCTGTGGCTTGGTGGGCATGCTTAGTGCGCCCACATACTTTGTGTAGGCGCAGAGGCATTCTAACTCACCTCCTGCAAGCCTCCACTCTCCCGGTCACTTCAGCAGCTGCCACACACCACTCTAATGTGCCGCAAAAAACAGCTGCGCTTCAAAAGCAGAGAATAAAGGGGAGTATGGGAGCCCAGGTGGGCGGGTGGGTCCAACAGCAGAGAGAACCAGTTTGGCCTCCACTGCTCATTGCCACTACCGGCTCAGCAGAACCAGGCTGAACTGGTAGAATACCACCACTGATCCCATTTACACCAAGACAAATTATTTGTGTGTCCAATAACACTTGGCCAATAAAGTATAATAATAAAGTATTCTATTCTATTCTATTCTATTCTATTCTATTCTATTCTATTCTATTC
>BLBF01000073.1:16853008-16876953 GCA_015471245.1 Laticauda colubrina
TTGTGAAAATATGTTGGTTTGCTATGCTAGATCCATGTTGCTACAAGTACATAGAAATAATCTTTGAAATGGCAATAAATGCAATAAATAGCAATAAATTCCTTTGACCAAGCCTGCTTCTGCCACTTAGATGATCCAGAAGGGAAGCACCTAGGTCATCCTTTTTGGTTTAGGTGGCATTGTGGTAATAAGGAAATAGTTTGAGATAAAACGTAAGTCAATGTGTATGCCTTGCTCTTTTTTTTTTTAAAAAAAATCTGGCTTTCCTAATGTTCCTTTTATTCTATTTTGGTGTATCCTGTGGAGTAACTTTGGAGCCTTATAACATCACTCCATGAAAAACATACTGAAGTACCAGCTGTAAAGATTTCTTACATAATTCCAATCCATGCATTAATCTGGAGTTTAATTTTGACATAAGCAGGTAAATTTTTTGAATGAGCTGAACAATGTTCTCACAGTTGATCAGTGGGGTTATCTAAAACCTTCATGCATCACCCTCCCCACCACTTTACACCTTCACATCCACATGAAACAGGGTCTCAAAGAAGAGATTGGGGGAGGGGGTGGAATTACACATAGTCATGTTTGAATACAAACCCTGCATGTGAATGAGAGGGGAACTT
This sequence comes from Laticauda colubrina, assembly GCA_015471245.1. Taxonomy (NCBI): domain Eukaryota; kingdom Metazoa; phylum Chordata; class Lepidosauria; order Squamata; family Elapidae; genus Laticauda; species Laticauda colubrina. The sequence goes on from BLBF01000073.1 coordinate 16,853,635, forward strand.
CCTTAGAATGAATTAAAATAGAGCTGGAAGGGACCTTGGAGGTCTTCTACTCCAGCCCCTTGCTCAAGCAGGAGATCCAATACCATTTCAGACAAAAGTTTGTCCAATTTCTTCTTAAAAGCCTCCAGTGATAGAACACCCACAACTTTGGGAGGCAAGCCCTTCCACTTGTCCTCACCGCTAATTATCCTCACTGTTAGGAAGTTTCTCCTTAATTCCGTGTTGCTTTTCTCCTTGATTAGTTTCCATAGTTTCTTGTCTTGCCTTCTGGTGTTTTGGAAAATAAATTGATCCCCCTCCTCTTTGTAGCAGCCTCTCAAATACTGGAATACTGCTATTCTGTCCCCCTATACTCCTTTTTCCTAGACTTGTCTTTTCTCTAAACTTTCTCGACACTAATCCCTCCTCGTCTTTCTTTTCCCTAGACTAGTCTTTTCTTTAAACTAGTCCCTAGTCCTTTCCCTTAATCCTTCCTCTAAACTGGTCTCCCCGAGTCCTTTTTTCCTAGATGTCTTTTCTCCAGACCTTTCTCTACACTAATCCCTCCTAGTCCTTCTTTTCCCTAGACTAGTCCCTAGTCGTTTTCCTTAGTCTTTTCTCTAGACCGGTCTCCCCAAGTCCATCTTTTCCCTAGACTAGCCAAACCCAAATCCTGCAACCTTTCTTCGTATGTTTTAGTCTCCAGACCTTTCATCACCCTCAACTGGATAGCAGGGGTCATTTGAGTTCTCCCAGGGGCAGATCCCAGCTTACCTTTCCTGGGACGCACATACACACCATATAGAACCCCCCCCCCCCACACACACACACGTGTCCGGGTGCACCCACGCGAGCCCCTCCTAAGAGAGCGGCTTGGCTGGGTTTACTCACATGGGCTCCAAGGTTTTGCTGAGCCAGGATTTCAGCGCCTCGAAGTTTTCTATGATCATTTTAACCACCATCCAGAGCGGCCCCAGCCCCGCCTCCCCGAGCAGCAATGGCAGCAGAGGTGGCGGCCGCGAGGGGCCTGGGTCCCCAACCAAGAAAGGGGGCGGGACCGCAACAGCGACAGTTGACGCGACACTCCCCGCCAACAAGCGGGCCGGCCGCAGGGTCGGCAGCTGCCGGACGCCGAACCACCTTGGCCGGGTTTGTGTGTGTGTGTGTGTGTGTGAGCGAGAGAGCGCGAAACTCCGCTCCGTGGCAGCGCCTCGCGATCCACGGCTTTTGCCAAGGCCGCCGCTTACGCGCTTTTTTTTTTTCCTCTCTCTCTCTCTCTCTCTCTCCCCCCAATCCTCGTCGGCGGCAGCGACTACGGAGATCACCGCGCCAGAATAACTTAAGATGGCGACGCGAAGCTGTCGCGAGAGTTGGGGAAGCCTCGCGAGAAAGAGGTGGGTGGTGGGACGAGGAGGAGAGGCCGGCGGGCGGAGTCAGCGGGGAAGTCGCGAAGGGGTGAGGAGAGAGAGAGAGGCCTGAGAGCCGTTGCTAAGCGACGGCCACTCTCGCAGGGAAGGTGTAACCTCATAAAGGGTCCCCCTCTTCCGGGGTGCTCCGGAAGAGCGACCAGTGGCCCTTTAGAAATCGCGCTAATGGAAGAAAACTATTCACTCTTTAAATGCATGCTAATCCGCATCTATTAAAATGAAATTTCGTTGCACTCAGCTTTCGAAAGAATATTATGCATATGGCCACATATTGTCGGACAAAAAAAATGAGCGAGGGGGGAACTGGACGGCTGAAAAGTCCTATGTTTGCTTAACACCCCCCCCCCCCCTTGGGTGTAATTCTTAACGCATAAATAAATAAGGCACAGGCTTCACGGATCTGCTGAAACCAGCACAAGTCCATTTTCTGAATTTCAATTGTTTGGAATCTCACAACTACTTTTAGAAGAGAGAGAGAGGAAGAGGAAGAGAAAGGAAGGAAAGAGAAGAGAAAGAAAAGAAAGATAAAAGAAAGAATGTTTCATTGGCCAAATGTGATTGGATACACAAAAGGAATTTGTCTCGGATGCATAACGTGCAAGCAACATATCATAAATACAATGATAAATCATAGATAAAACACTCAGTGATAGTCATAGGATACTAAAACAATCAACATAAATCATGAGATATCTAATATATCTTATCATAAGTATAAGGAAATAAAGGTAGCCCTCGATTTATAACAGTTCATTTAGTGACCACATTTAGTAACTTTCACATTTAGTGAAAGTTATGGCATTGAAAAAAATTGACTTGTGACTCTTTCAGAATTAAGACTTTTGCAGCATTCCCATGGTCACGTGATCAAAATTCAGATGATAGGCAAGTGGCATGTATTTTTGACAGTTGCGATGACCTGGGGTCATGGGATCCCCTTTTGTGACCTGACAAGTAAAGTCAGTCAGTAAGCCAGATTTACTTAACCACCAGGTGACTTAACTTATCAACTGCAGTGATTAACAATTATGGCAAGAAAAGTCGTAAAATGGGACAAAACTCATTTAACAAATGTCTCACTTAACAACTGAAATTCTGGGCTCAATTGTGGTTTTAAGTCGAGAACTCCTTGTACATCTAATATTTAAAAGGTTATTTCTGATTCTGGGGGTTCTCTACAATACGAATACTCATATCCTCTGTATTTATCCTATATTTAAATCATATAAAAAAGTAACAGTTCAAGATAATAGAAAAATCCACTCAAACGCTAATTTTTGTCTATCCCATAACTTGCTGTAATGGATTGTAAAGAGTTCAATAACTCATTTCTACTTTGTTTTTAAATATTTTAATGACTGCAAGTGGCCCAGAGCTGCTGAGAGTTGGGCAACATGTAAATGCAATAAATTATTATTATTAATAGTAATTCTGTTGAGCTTCAAGAAAAAAAATGAAGTTCTGTTTTGTAACAATGTTTCTAGCTGTTTTTTTAATCATCATTTATCAAGCTGAGGTGTAGATGAAACAAGTCTATTCACTTGTTCCAACTTACTGTGTGGAGATCAGCTACTTTTGATTGCATTCTCATGTCACAGGGCATATCCATTCTCCAGTTAGTCTTCAACCTACCACCACCATTGAGCCTAAAATTTCTGTTGCTAAGTGAGACTGTTATTAAGTGCATTTCCCCCCTTTTATGACCTTTCTTGCCACAGTTGTTAAATGAATCTGGCTGCTCCATTGACTTTGCTTGTCAGGTCACAAAAGTTGATCCATGATCCTGGAACACTGCAACCATCATAAATATGAATCAGTTGCCAAGTATCTGAATTTTGATCACATGACCACCGGGATGCTGCAAAAGTTGTAAGTGTGAAAAATGGTTATGTCACTTCTTTCAATGCTATTGTCACGTTGAACAGTCACTAAATGAACTGTTGTAAATTGAGAACTACCTATATTGAATTATCCACATTTTTCTTCCCTTACCTGTTAAAACAGTTGTGACTTTAAGAGCTAGTATCTGAGCTGGCTTTTCTGTTGCTTTCCCTCCACTTCCTTTTTTGTGATGTAATTTTAAATTAGAAAATAGGTTTATAAAAACAGCTTGGAAGTCTTTCAATCCTGATGAGTGGGATAAACTACTAAAGGCAATTATGTTCAGTAGTAGTGAATATTCTAATAAGCCCTGCTAAATAACACTGATCAGAATTATAGGAAGAATTATTAACTTCCCTGATAGTGACACTAAAAGGAGGTAAGTAAAATATTTGTCATTCTAGCAAGTAGCATGGATATTCATGATGGGTACAGTACCAAAAACTATTGCTTCTCAGTGGTTGTGCATGTATACCTGTTTACAAGCTGTGATTTGTGCTTTTTGCAAAATATATAATATGGAGACTTCTTGAGTTTATTAGTCTGTGTGTGGTATATCATTAAATTTTTGTTCTTAGTTAAAAACAACAGCTCTCTCTGGAGGGAGGTATTTAAGGAGAGAACTGGTGGTGGTGCTTGATCATTTGCAATTTGGCTCTTGTCTGCTTTCTATATGCCAACTTCTCCATGGCTTTCTAGTCACATTTATGAGGCATTATTACTATAATCAATACAATAAATGTGTCAAGTGGAATAAAAAGAATCCCGTTGGGTAGTATGTGAAGCTAATTAAATCATATGAAGCAAGACCTCAGAGAATTAAAGACATACCTGAGATGGACCTGACCTGAAGATCTTGGGCTGAAATTCTCCATGTTTCTGGAATGCATCAATATCCTTGACAACAAAGAGCTGCTAGACAATTGTTAGGAATATAGATAGTGACAGAACTTAGAATTTGATGACATCAGGCTCCACCTATGGATCTGATGGGATGGCTGGGGTTAAAGACTAATATTTAACACACTCTATTAGCCAGATATTTTTATGCCCATGAAGCATGGAAATGGAGCCAGGAACATCAACATCTGGCAGAACATATAGGCGGAGTGGATGGCAGGTAAGGCATATCCCACTACTCCCAAAATTGTAAGAAAAGAGGGAAAAGAAAACATCCTGTAAAAACTGCAGGTTTTAGGAGAAAATGCTGGTCAAAAGATCTCAGGTTTTAATAGAAATTTGTAATCCTAGCAACTATGAAAGAAAGAAAGAAAAAGAAAGAAAGAAAGAAAGAAAGAAAGAAAGAAAGAAAGAAAGAAAGAAAGAAAGAAAGAAAGAAAGATTCAATAAAGTTTAATGGTTTTGGGGAGGAAAGTATTTCAGTTTTTAAATTTCAAAGTGAAAATGCTTCTGCTTTTTTAAAATTGGAAACCAGGTTAATATGTTTGAAATCCAGATATTGGAAATAATTCTTCATGGCACTATTTATATATTAGCATGAAATTGTCTCCCTTCAAATTCTGAATGTTAATTTTTTTTTATAATTTAGTAAGTTTACTCTTTGACAAAGTTCATTTTATTACAGCACTTCTAGACTGAATGTTTGTTTGTAAAAAGAGTAAACTGACATTTACTGTCCTAGCAGTTTTGCAGGCTATTTCTGATTCACTTCTGCTTCCAACTTATGGCACAGTGACATTTTTAACTAGATCTGTGAATCTGAGGTTTGAATTGGGTGAATCACTGCTAACATAAGCAAATAAGGCATCAGAAAAGTAATTGCAGTGGTCTGCAATGAAATACTGTTGTATACACTTCAGCAGCAAAAAAATCTTTGAATATTTAAATCTTGATTTATTTAATTAAATATTCAAAGTATCCACTTTGACATGTTAAGTATAATTCAGTACAAGAACATCCAGTAACAAAATATTGCAGCAGATCATAATCTATGAGAACAAAAGTCAGAGGCTAATTCAGAATTGCATTTTTAATTTGAATGTATAACAAGATTACAAAAAAAAAATTACAAAAGAGTAACAGTGAATGCACAAAACTAATACAATCTAAACAGAACAAACAAAAATAATACTAAACTAAACATATTGTATCGTGTGTTAAACCAGAGGTGGGATTCTACCAGTTTGCACCTATTCCCTAGAACCAGTTGTTAACATTCTAAGCAGTTCGGAGAACCAATTGTTAGAAGAAATTACTGGGCTAATCCTGTAAGGAAGGCAGGAAGGAAACATACTGGTGTTGCTTTAGAAACTGCCTCTCCATTAACCCTTATTACATTCTTGGCAGAACAAGACTTCCTGTCTCTGGAACGTCTGTAGAGTTTTTCGCCCCTCCTTTGCTGGTACTTTGCTTGTTTGGAGGGACCATTCAAAGTTACAATGGCACTGAAAAAAGTGACTTATGACCATTTTTCACACTTATGACTGTTGCAACATGAGAGGCCAGGTGAGGAGATGCGTGCCTCGATGTAAATGATATTGAATTGGCCACATCCAGCCAATAACATGACCACCAAGCCATGTCCACCCAGTCACATGACTACCAAGCCATGCCCACCACCTAAGCCACGCCCACATAACTGGTTGTTAAAAATTTTGAATCCCACTCCTGTGTTAAACATTAGACAGAAATCAATGGTTCACAAAAAATGTTTTATGATTTTGGTTATTCAGCAGGAAAAAAATTATACTGCTCTGTTTGTGAGTAAAATATGTCATCTCTATCAGAAAGAAATTTAACTGCTTCAATTTTATTCATTGTCCTGCTTTTGATTGTGCCTAAATACATAAGAGAAGCCCTATACAGGTAGTCGACTTACAACAGTACATTTAATGACTGTTTGAAGTTCCAATAGCACAGGAAATGTAATCATGTTATTAAACTGACTGCAGTGATTCACTTAACAAACGTGGCAAGAAATAAAATGGGGCAAAACTCACTTAACAAATTTCTCACTTCGCATCATAAATGTTGGGTTCAGTTGTGGCGGGTGGGTGGGGGGTGATTTTATTATATTATACTTTATATGATTCTTTTTATTAGTTTTATTGTTTTAAATGTGGTATTATATTCTGTAAGCTGCCTTGAGTCGCCATGGGCGAAGAGGCGGCAATATAAATTCAATAAACAAATAAATAAATAATCACTTATGGTCTGCACTCGGTTGATGTATCCTTTAGCACCTGTCAAACTCCATGCTTTATCTGATTTATTTATTTTTGAGGATACTTTCAATTAAAAATGAGTTAAGTTAAGCAAGCTTTGACTCTTTTATTTCAAAGATTGCATCTGGGCCCTGCGAATAGCCAGGAAGCATTCTTAGGAAATAAACATCATACAAAGTCGCACTGCAGAACTTTTGAACTGTGTCTATAGCTGACTAGGAAAGAAAATTTTAAATACTAGAACTCATCATAGGTGGAGGGAGATGTGGAGCAACCTCATTCATTTGCTTTCTTATAAACAAGTGTTTTATCATTTAGTGACTGTTCAAAGTTGCAACAGCATTGAAAGTGACTTATGACCATTTTTCACAATGATATGTGATCTTTGTAGCATCTTCACGATCGTGTGATCAAAATTCAGAAGCTTGGCAACTGGTTCATACTTATGACCATTACTGGGTTCCCAGGTCATGTGAACACCTTTTGACAGGCAAAATCAATGCAAAAGTCAGAATCACTGAACAACTTTGGCAAGAAAGGTCGTAAAATGCGACAAAACTCACTTAATGAGACATTTCAGGCTCAATTGTGATCGTAAGTTGAGGACTACCTGTACATGGTATGCTTTTGAGGGAATCCTCAGGATTTATACCCTTCAGCCATTCTCAGTTTCAGTGTTTGCATAGAGTAATAATCTTAATGTTAATGCCTGAAACTTTGATAATGAAAGGGGAAAAAAATATGTACATCTATACACATAAATTTACTCTTGGGTTGAACTGGTTAAGGTGGTTAAGGCACTAGGCTAGAAACCAGGAGAGTGTGAGTTCTAGTCCTGTCTAAGGCATGAAAACCAGCTGGGTGACCTTGGCCCAGACACTTCCTCTCAGTCCAACCCATTACAAAGTGGTTGTTATGGGGAAAATAGGATGACAAAGGAGTGTTAGATATTAGATATGTTTGCTGCCAAGTAGAATTAAAAAAAATCTAAACGAAAAACTCCTTCAGATAATAGTTTGTAGAAACTGAGGTTGTTTATACCTTACATTCTTATACTCCCACAAGAGGGAGCTCAAATATTGTTTCTACTGACTATGATTGGCCTACATTTTTTGATAGGTTCATAATAATATAGCTTGAAGTGACTGAGCAACAAGGAAATAGTGCAACTTTTCCAGAGATGCAGTAACATCATACTTGCCTTCGTCATTAAACATAACCAAGAAAGAGGCCCAGATTGGATATGTAGGTAATTCATTCCCTGTCTTACAGGAACATAATGAAAACTAGGTTACAGGAAGAGAGGTGAAGAGCAGAATGCCAAAGGGCATTTCAGATAATAAAATGCTGAAAACAAGTCAAGAAAATTAAGGCTTCTTAATTTTAAAACAAGGAAAATTGACATGTGGCGGTCATGACAAATGACTTCTATGTGAAGAATGTACCACAGCCAGTTCATCTTTTATTCTTTCAAGAATCTGTGAGGAAATACCAATTCTGAAATCCTGCCATTATGTCGATGGTTGTAAAGCAATAGCAATAACAAATCAAAATGTTGTATCTTTGGGGGAGGAGAGGAATCTTCCACCTTCTCTTTTTTTTCTTTTTTAAACAAAGATTTGGGACTGGAACGTTGCTGTGCAGCCTGTGATCACATTATTTTCATCATTTAAAAAAAATGAAGCAGGGAATTGATTTTCTTGTGTCAAAAAACCTGTCAGGATATAATTTGGTATTCGTAGGTTGATGCCTTGGGGACTAAGCTTTAAGGATTTCACCATAACATCTTTGAAAAATGCAAATGTACAATACAAAGATCAGAAAATATGTCCCTGTCACAACTGGGGCAACAGGATTACATCTACATTGCTTTTGTTAATCATTATAAACATTTAATTCTAATTTCAAGTCTCCCTTGTTTATCCCAACCAATGGTATGCAGGAACTTGTGAGAGCCAATTGTTAGATATTTTGGAATTTTTTACAAGCTGGTTGGAGAGAACTGAGTCACTATGCCCAGTGCACTGATGCAGAAACAGAACTGGTTCTTAAACATTTGCCAGCACATCTCTGATCTCAATCCTTTGTTTCATATTCAGATGTGCCTAGTTTCTCACTAGGCAATCATCTAATTAAAAGATTAGGTAGAAATCTTCTATTTACAGTTATGAAAAAAAAAAACCAATCCCAATTCTATTGCTTAGGAAATTTTAACTTTTCATCCAGAAGGCCATGGAGATTATCAGTCATCAGTGGTAGGATTCAAATATGTTTACTAGCGGTTCTGTAGACATGGCTTGGTGGGTGTGGCAGGGGAAAGATACTGTAAAATCTCCAGTCAGAGGTGGTATTTGCCAGTTCTCTAAACTCAAAATTTCTGCTGTCAGTTCCCCAGAACTGGTCAGAACCTGCTGAATGTCACCTCTGACAGTCATCCAGGTCCTGGTTGTCCCAAAGGTGCTTTTTCAAGAGGCAACTGGACTTTCTGGTTTTTATTTCTAATTTGTGTTTGAAGAAGCTTCCTGGATGAGAAGCAAAACGTCTTCAAAGAAAAACAAAGAAAAGCCACAGTTGCCTCTTGAAAAAGCACCTTTGGGATTTTCATCCAGAATTTATCAGATTCTGAAACATCATCTAGGTCCATCTCCATATCCCTCACCTGTCCCATGTCCCCCTTCCCTTTCTAACCACAATAACTATCCTACCACCTTTCCTTTTTAACTACCAGTATTAACGTCTCTGGATATTCTGTGATATTCGGTTCTTCAACAACCTTTTTGATTTGCAAACTAAATATTGTTTCAGTGCCTGCACAATTCAAGGTTGACCTGTATGTGTTAGCTTTGCTTTCCTTCTGGTTATATCCTGTGTTTAGATGAGACAAGCATGAAGACAGGGTGTGTTTAATTATCACAAGAAGCCGATGATTGTCAGTTTCAAAGGTTAATGCTTATTGAAAATAATTGTCTGCACTGCGTATCTGAAACAAGAACTCTGGGTTTACAGTGAACTAAATATGAAGTTCAGCTAATTATAGAAGTGTATTTAGTCTCTACGAGGAGATAATGTTACATTTAGAGGTAGTCCATAGTTCCAAGACAAGTAAACCTATCAAAAGTGTCACAAAGTGGATAGTCAAATCATACTGCTACTTTTCAGATTAAATTAATTCAATATTCCTTTGCTAGATGAAAGTGGTCATGAATTTAGGTATATATTTACATCTTTTTTTAGCTTTCAGAATATCTTGAAAGATACTGTATGTCTCATGCCATTGTGTGCATACACAGCAGAGCCCAACATTTTTGTTGCCAAGTGAGAAGTTTGTTAAATGAAATTTGTCCCATTTGATGACCGGTCCTGCCACAGTTATTAAGTGAATCACTGTAGTTGTTAAATTAGTGACATGGTTGTTAAGGGAATATGGCTTTCACATTGACTTTGCTTGTCAAAAATTTGCAAAAGGTGATCACATGACCCCAGGACACTACAACCATCATAAATATGAGTTAGTTGCCAAGCGTTCAAATTTTGATTATGGGGATGCTGCAACAGTTCTTAGTGCCATGGTAACTTTGAACAGTCACTAAACAAACTGTTGGAAGTTGAGGACTACCTGTACACTATCAGAGAAGGGCATTATCCATCTGTAATACATAGATAGAGCTGCAAAGATTGCAGTTCTTCAGTTTATTAAACTACAGCCCTGCCCAATTACCGCTTGCATTATCTTCCTTATACGTGTCATAAACACAAAGATTTTAAATAGGGAAGCCAGAACTGTCCAAAGTTACCTCTTTAGCAAAGATCATTGCAACTTCCTTTTCCTGTTAATCCAATTCAAAGTGAAGGGCACAGTTAATGATTCACGTTTGGAAGGTTTTTAGAACTGAGTGGCAAAAGAAAAAAATCTAACAAAAGTTTCCTTCTCCTCCCAATTATGATCTTAGTGAATCTTTGATCAAAAGTCGTGGGGGGCAGATGAGGGAAGGGAAGAACTGGAATGTGAATGTCCTTCAACTCCTTCCCTCATTCTTGTATTTTCAAGTCATATTCTTTTATTGATCTTTCTCCTCTGGTTTAGGAAAAGCTCTCAAGGCAATATAAAATAGAAGAAGTCATAGTTTAACTAATAAAAATATGAAATCCCAGTCAAACCAATTCACTACAGAATAATAATGCAGTTTTATAAAGATACTGCATTGTACAATGTGAGGCGTAAAAGTAAGTGTGTGTGTGTGTGTATGTGTGTGTGTGTATATATATATAAGAAAACATATATATATATATATATGTTTGTTTTTTTAAGTTTTCGCGGGTACTTACATGTATGCTGTTCAGCTTCCGTCGGGTATTATCCCATGTCATTGTAGTTGTGCTTTTAAAGTTGTAGCAACGTTTTGGCAGAATCTCATCTGAAATCTTTCTATTTGATTGAGATTGAAAAAAGACCTGAAAGCATGAATAGAAGAGATGATTCCACCAGACTGTCAATCATTTGGAAGCCTGCACTCTCAAACAGAAAGATCTCCATACCACAAGCCAGGCAAACACCTGGGCACAAACAGACTCCCCCTGATACCTCCAGCTCAAACACAACCCAACCAGGCACCCAGATGAAACCTAGCTTCCTAATAGATAATAGCCGTCCTTTTACTCGAAGCCAAGCTGCACTGAAAACTTCCAATACAGGAACACAGTGTTGCCAGCCAATCAAAGCCACAAAACAGACAGAAGAAACCAGAAACACCAATCAAGCAAGGCTTCCACAAAAACAAAATCACCAGCTTGATCCACAAAAACACACCAAGACATAACAGAGACTTAGAAGATCAACAGACCTATGGAACAGCTGTCCTGCCCTACATAAGAGGTACTACAGACAAAATCAGGAAGATACTACACAGGCATCACATCAAGACTGCCTTCAAAACAGACAAAAAAATAGCAGCCATCCTTAAAAACCCCAAAGACAAAATTGACCTGGAAAACCAAGGCATATACGAAGTTCCCTGTGCATCATGCCTGGCCACATACATTGGACAGACCAATAGAAGAATAAGTACCCGCCTAGATGAACACAAAAATGCAGTAAAAAAGCTGGAACACACCTCCTCACTAGTCCAACACATGAAAACCACAGGTCACAACATCAACTTCAATGGCACTAAAACCCTGGCCACTATAGAAAACCCCAGCCACAGAATCATCAGAGAAGCCATAGAGATTGAAAAAAGACCTGACAGCATGAATAGAAGAGATGATTCCACCAGACTGTCAATCATTTGGAAACTTGCACTCTCAAATAGAAAGATCTCCACATCACAAGCCAGGCAAACACCTGGGCACAAACAGACTCCCTCTGATACCTCCAGCTCAAACACACCCCAACCAGGCACCCAGATGAAACCTAGCTTCCTAATAGATAATAGCCGTCCTTTCACGCAAAGCCAAGCTGCACTGAAAGCCTCCAACACAGGAACACAGTGTTGCCAGCCAATCAAAGCCACAAAACAGACAGAAGAAACCAGAAACACCAATCAAACAAACTCCAATTCCAATAAACACAGACCAAGACTTCCAACCAATTAGGATGTAGAAAAAAACATCCTGGCACAACAATAGGCTAGCCTCAAATTTAAAACCAACGGCTGTGAGAGCCTGACCCATGTACAAACTCAATATAGAAGCCTGATGATGGCAGATGAGATTCTGCTGAAATGTTGCTACAACTTTAAAAGCACTACAATGACGTGGGATAATACCCGAAGGAAGCTAAACTGCATTCATGTAAGTACCCGTGAAAACTTAAACACACACACACACACACACACACATATATATTTACTTATATATATATATATATATGTGCATCTTTGGTTATTCAGGTTTTCTCCTGCGTAAAATTGGAAGTATCTAGGATACTTGGAAAATTGGAAGTATCTGACCCATACAAGAAGTGAACTGACGCCCACCATGAAGATGTGGCACGAACACGAACGCGAAGCCAAACAACAGGATCACAGCTCACCAGCTCAAATCCCCCAGCAACTAAGATTAACCTGAGCACAACCAAGCCCCCACCTGAACAGAACACACCCCCACCCAATCAGAACACAGCCAACCCCCTACCAATCAGAACACAGCCCAACCCCCAACCAATGAGAACACACCCCACCCAATCAGAACACAGCCAAGCCCCCACCCAATCAAGCCACACCCCCACCAGCAGTTGAAAGGAAGAAGCAGCTGCAAGCTCACATTACTCTGAGAAGCACAGAGCCAAAGAAACAAGCCTGAAGATGATGAATGAGACTTCATCGAAACGTTGCCTAGATACTTCCAATTTTACGCGGGAGAAAACCCGAATAACCAAAGATCCACATACAAATACCCACGAAAACCTCAGAAAACAAATATTGCACCTCTACGGGGAGGAAACCCACCATCTGACCAGGATTTATGAAAAACATGAAGTCCAAAGAGCTTCCATTTTAGGTAACCTCACCTTCCTACGCAACTGCCAAGATCAAATTTTAATCCCCATAAGCTTCCAATTGAAATTCCACACCAACACAGCAGCCACCAAACACATCCTAAAAAGAACAGAATTGGCCCTTATTGGAAATAAACTTCACACAAAAAGATTCCTCCTAGACCAAATCAACAAAGAACTTCTCGCACTTCACCTCAGACTAAGCAACAAGATTCACCCCTTACTTTGGGACAACTCGCTGTTTGGAGAGCTGAAACACAGACCACCCTCAAGATAGACATGCATACCAACAAACTCAGAAAACTACAACACCACCAGAAACAAACTCCTCCCCCCTCACAGCCACACATGAAACAAACAGTGCACAACATCTCAGACAAGATCCTCACCGAAGCCGAAACCAATGTCCTTTCCAAAGGATTCAACTTTGCTGTTGCTCCCAAACACATCCTCACAGAAACCATCATATGCAGGGCTGAAACCAGCTGACCAAAACCAACCCTGATGATGCTAACAGAATCAGACTCAAAATCACCAACATCCTCTACACTAGCAAACCACCCAAAAACAACTTATCCAAAGAAGAACAAACTGCGCTACTTAACCTGAAAGAAGACACCAGCATAATAATCCTACCAACAGACAAGGGCAATGCGACAGTGGTTATGAATACATCTGACTACCAAACCAAGTTAACCAACCTACTCCAAGACCCCACAAACAAACCCCTAAACACTGACCCCACTATCTACCTAGAAAAAACCACCAGATCCAAAATAAAAGCCTCCCCCATCAGCGAAGAAATCCAGCAAAGAATCATACTGCGAGAAAAATCATCCAGATGCCCTAAGCTTTATGGTCTCCCCAAGATACACAAAGAAGGAACCCCACTACGACCAATAGTCAGCTCCATAGGCTCACCTCTACAAAACTTAGCCAAATTTCTCGCCAAACAACGACAGCCCTATGCAGAATCCATCAACTCACATGTAATAAACTCATTCCAGTTCATCGAGATCATAAAGAAACAAAACTTACAACCCAGCAACCTACTAGTGAGCTTCGATGTCATATCCCTCTTCACCCAAGTGCCTATAAAAGAAGCCTTGATAGCCATCCAAAACAAATACAACACCCCCCCCCCCAAGTACATCCTAGATCTTACCAACCACTGCCTATCCAATACATACTTCACCTAAAACGGACAAAAATACAAACAAATAGAAGGAGCACCCATGGGATCACCCCTCCCACTTGTCATCGCAAACCTCTACATGGAACACTTTGAAACACAAGTTCTAGAAAAATATGATCACAAACCCAAACTCTGCCTCAGATACGTAGATGACACCTTCATAATCTGGCCACACGGGAAAGAAAAACTGAACAACTTCCTCACACACCTCAACAGCCTATACCCCAAAATACAATTCACCATGGAAACAGAAGCCAACAATCAACTTCCCTTCCTAGATGTCTAGTATACAAAAAATCCAATGGCTACCATCTACCAGAAGAAAACACATACAAACCACCATCTAAATGCACTCTCACACCACCACCCAGCATAGATCAATTCCGTAGCCGAGACACTCATCTCCAGAAAAAAATGCTTAGCCGATGAACAAAACCTAAAAACTGAACTACATACTCTCACTAATGTACTAACAGCCAATGGATTCCAAAAAAAGATTACCCACCTAATCCAAAAAGAAACCCCAACCATAAGCCAAGACAGAGAACAAGAGAATGGCAAAGCCCTCCTCCCATACATAAAAGGCACTACAGACAAAATCAGCAAGATCCTCCAAAAACACAACATTAAACAGCATTGTTTTAATGCTAAAACCCCAAAAACTTTAACCTTAGACTGTCTACTATTGACCTCATCCCTTTCCTAAGAGGCCTGTAGGGGGCGTGCATAAGCGCACCAATCATGCCTACCATCCCTGTCCTATTGTTTCTTTTTATTTTTCTTATAAGTATCTATCTTATGTATTCAAAACTATGTTTATTCTTATACCTGTATCTTGTAAGCGATTGACAAATCAAATAAATACTAAAATACTGATATATATAATCTTTGTAAATATATGGATAAGTGTGCTTTTGAAGCAATGTTCTATCTATTCACTCATTACTAATTTATTTTTCTGCTATTACCAGCTGAGGTTTGTTTAAATGCTAAAAGGCAAGGTTTATGAAAATCTTTACTGCACTGATTTTAATCCTGAAGGAAATTAGGTGAATAGAATTGGACACTTAGAATTACATTTTAGAGATAATAAGGCATTAGTTCTTCAACAGAACTTGGAATAATTTATTGATGTATTAATTCAGTCCATTTATATAGCTATAATTTTCCAAATGCAAATTTGGATGGCTAAAATCAATTAAAAACAACAAACAAAAATATTAAAACAAAATGCGCAAAATGTATCACTCATCCAAGGCTATTCACATACTTATGGAAGCTCCTAAGGGTGGGTTCACCTGGCCACCCTAATGTCCAAGGAACCAACCAAATCATCAATGCTTTGTGGAAGGCCAGAGGAACATATAGCATATGTTCTTGGTTATAGCTTGTTTCACTTACAATTTCCTTCTCTAGCAAAACTATAAAATGTCATTCACTGCGCATAGTGTTTCTTCCTCCTATTTTCTCTGGCTTTCAAGATTATTCCATTTCTGAGGCCATGCTGAAATTCCTTATAATCAAGACTCTTATATTGTTGGGGCCTGCTGCTACTCAAGACCTCATTGCTTCAACAGATCAAAATGACTCATTTAGAGTTCAGTGTTTTGGAGGATAGACCATTTTCTCAGATATCCTCCATTAATAATTGTTAACTGGAATTCACCAATAACTTAACAGTAATTCTCAACATCATTTTTGACATGTCCATGTCATTTTCAGTATTTTTATAGCAGATGTTTGTTACCAAGGCAATAACAATGACCGATAAAAGCAGTAGACGTAGACCCAATTTATTCAGTTTTACAATGTATTGGAATTATCAAAGTACAAACTGATTTCTATCTCAGATAGGACTAAAATAAAGGAAGAAAAATGCAACGAGGACAATAAGGATTGATATGTTCAGGACTCTTATAATCAGAATACGAGCAACATAAAACAGCATACCCAAGCAGTTCTCAACCTGTAGTCTGTGGGGGGCAGCAAAGTCATCACATGGGGTCTATGAAGGCTTGAAGAAATGTTACAATTTAAATATTGAGTTAAGTTTTGGGAGTCTGTGGCTACAAAAGGTATTTAAAAAGTGGTGAAGAAAAGGTTGACAACCAGTGGCATACATCATATTCCACATTGAAGGCTGGCTGCGCTCTTTATACGAACTCTTCTCTCTGATAGTCAAATGAAACAAAATGTTAAAAAGTTATATTTATGTAGTTACTTACCAAGCATATCTAAATTATATTAAATGTGCCAAAATATCTTTACAACCCTCAAGGCATGTCACTACTTTTGAGCATCCCTTATGTTTGGAAATTGAAAGTTGAAAAAAATGGCATTCCCTACAATAAATATGTCTTCATTACAACTGGCCTTTTTATTTTGCTTTAAGATTTGGGAATGAATGTCACCTGTTTTCTTCAGAGGTGAGAGAAATCATTCCAGCACTGATCTGTGAAACTTTTCAACAGGAGAACCTGTTCTACAATATGCCAAGAAACCTTAAGCACAACTTGTGAAATAGCCCTTTGATTTGTCTGGAACTTTTTATAACTTAAGAATCAGAAAGAAAAAATAGTTCACTTTATTCCTGTACTGGCTTGTCCAATTTCATAATTCTTACTTGCACACAGTTCCAAGAATTATAGATAAGGGATTCCCAGCTGGCCTTGGAAGTGTCAGAAATGGAATTTGCTTGGAAAATATACACTCTATGTAAATGCATGTTGTTACAGAGATGCAGTTCTCCAATTAGTAAGTTGATTTATCATCTAATAGAATGCCCTGCTATAACTGACAGTTTGATGCCTTTTTTCTTTTGCAGTGGGCAAAATATATCCCACAAAAAGATCAACCTTTTTTTTAATGCCAAGAAAAGAGAACTAGATTTCAAAATCTCTCTCTCATTGCCTGTTTTATCACTTTCCCCCTTTGTTAATCCTAATTTTTTTTAGATATGTGTGAATTCTAAAATTTTCAGAGGACTGTTGCATTTTTCTGTATTTTAATATTTTGATGTATTCATTTTTCCCCAGAATATATGTAAATTTCTGGTGGGTTTTTTTCCATTAACAGTGCTGCTGATGTGATGCAGTTTGTTTCAGAAACAAAATTAGGCTGCCTTCAGTACAAGAGAAAGAACTTTGAACGTACTGCAAACAAGGCAGAAGAAATAAGAAATATTTAATCTTCTTGGGAAAGTTGCTGAGCATTAACAGACAAAATATCAATGTTTGCAAGGGAACTGCATCCCAGCTAGAAAAAAGCTCACATAAATTATTTTCAATAGTGCTGCTGAAAACCTCCATTTTCTGCTTAAATGAAAACAGATGTACAGGCTTCAAGGACAGAGCTGCTTGGTAATCAGATGCCTATCCAGCTGTCTACTGTCAACCAGAAAGTTTTGCTACATCCAAGGGTGCCTGATTTATCCTATCCTGTACTCCTACTGTGTGTATACTTCAAAACAAATATTCTTGAAGTGTTTGGTTTAAGTACTGTACCAAAGTTCCTCTATAAAATCCATATTTTAAAATCATTTCATTATTTTAAAAACCACAATGAATACACAAATTGCCGAAATAATATAAAAGTACAGCAAGAGATTCTCATTTAAACCAATGTAATATAGCTGTTCATTTACTATCACCACCATAATGTAACCTTACTTGGGGAACAAGTAAGCGGCAAAAGAGGTATACTTTCATCCTGCAAAATGAGTTAATATGATTATCTAAGGCAGAAAGTAATGAAGTAGTTAAAATAAATGATAAAATTTAAGAGGGTGAACTCATAAGTATTTAAATTTAATTTTTTTTTTTTAAAGAATGTTTGCGAGTATGCACTTACCTATCCACTACCAAAATTTCTTGTTTGGTAGCCTGAATAAGAAAATAACAGAGTTGGAAGGGACTTTGGCGGTCTTCTAATCCAACCCCCTGCTCAAGCAGGAGGCCCTATACTGTTTTCAACAAATGGTTGTCCAGTCCCTTCTTAAAAGCCTCCAGTGTGGGAACACCCACAACTTCTAAAAGCAAGTTGTTCC
The DNA here is from genome assembly GCA_015471245.1 of Laticauda colubrina. Taxonomy (NCBI): domain Eukaryota; kingdom Metazoa; phylum Chordata; class Lepidosauria; order Squamata; family Elapidae; genus Laticauda; species Laticauda colubrina. Next base: position 16,871,843 of record BLBF01000073.1, read on the forward strand.
TCTGGTTGATTATTCTTACTGTCAGGAAGTTTCTCCTTAGTTCTGGGTTGCTTCTCTGTTTATTCAGTTTCCATCCATTGCTTGTTGCCTTGCCTTCTCGTGCTTTGAAAAATAGGTTGACACCCTCTTCTTTGCAGCAGCTTCTCAAATATTGGAATACTACTATTATGTCACTGCCTAGGCCTTCTTTTCAGAAGACTAGCAGACCAATTTCTGCAAATGTTCTTCAGCCCCCGAACCATCTTTGTCATTCTTTTCTGTTCTTTTTCCAGCGTCTTAAGCTCTTCTTCTATATTGTGGTGGACAAAATTGGATGCAGTCGGATGCCAAATTGAATCCCAAACTGGGCAAACTTAACTTTTGTACCATCCAGGGCAAAACCTTTTCAACTTTTTAATTATGACACAATACAAAATGTCATAAAACATTTCTTGTGCTCAGGTCCTGATATTTGACTGCTCCTTTCAACATCCCTTCAACCTTCAATGCAGCTACATCTCTGAATGGTTCCTTTAATTTTTATGAACTTTTCCAGTGACACTGGTACTTCAGAAGCTCTGCTTCAATTTTTCTTACGTGTTTAGTTGTATTCAGTCCTGTGGAAAGCTGGCAGGAAGATTTGGAGGAATCTGGTAAGGGAATATCTCTGAAACGATGACCCAACAGGTCACCGGACATCTACTTCATTATCTAGGAAAATGAGAATTGTAGGAAACCAAATCTCAAAACTTCCTTCCCTATCTGATTATTATGATGTTTCTTGTTACATTTCAGAACATGCTTTGGTTTCAGCTACCTCTACCTCATCTATCAAAAAAAAATCTACTCTTAAATACAGACACAAACTGCAGCAAAATGCCGATAACACCTCTTTTATCAGTTAATGCTCAGAAAACAAATTCAGATTAATATCAGTGTCAATCATCTTTTTCTATTGTTCAAGAGTGTTTACCCATTACTTAATGCCACACGGTGTCTTGCTTTCCTGTGGGAGTTGGAGTGAGAAAAGTCTGTCACAATGCAAGTTTCACTTCATGTGTAGGTGACACATGAACAACGGAGCTTGAATCATGCAACAATCATTACATGGATGTGTCACAATGCAGATTTCATTATTTTGGCATTGCCATGGTTCAGAAGAGATGCTTCTCTCTTCCATGACCAATGGAACACACAAACAGGTGTATGTGTGTGAGAGAGGGAGAGAAGGAAAGAGAGAGAAAGAGAGAGAGAACAAATTTCTCAGGCTTGAAGGTGGGACAGGAAGTGGGCAGTGAAGCTTTTGCCATTGATATTTCTATACTTTTGAGTCAGAGACTCATTCATCTGACTTACTTCCTGGCTGTAAAGACTGACTGGTTCACCAACCTAGCCCCTGTTTTCTCAGCTACTCTTTGTAGGTCATTGAGACTGAGAAAGAGTAACTATGCAATAAGGCCTAGCTATGCACTCCATGTCAAAGCCTGCTTTGCTTTGGTAAATTTGCATCGGTTTCAGACACAGGAAGAACATACGTAAAAGATGTTGTAGAGCAATGAACAAATGGTATGGTCATCTTTTTTTTCCAATTCAGGTGCCTCAAATAAGTGACCATATCAAAGTGTACTCTGCCCAGAATCTGTAGTCCCATGGTCACGTGATCAACATTCAGACGCTTGGCAACTGGTTCGTATTGTTGACGGTTAAAGTTTATTTATGTAAAATGTACTTATGTTAAAAATAAGATTTAGGTAAATCATGCGATCAACCTTTTGAGACCTTCTCACCAGCAAAGTCAATGGGGTTCACTTAACAACCATGTAATTAACTTAACAAGATCTGTGAGTCCCTCAACAACTGTGGCAAGGAAGGTCTAAAATTCACTTCAGTCGCTTAACTTTCGCCCTTAGCAACAGAAAATTTGGCTTCCGTTGTGGTTGTAACTTGAGGACTAGATGTACAAAGGATATAAATAGGATTATATAAATAGTTTGGAAATTGAAAGTCTGTCATGGTAACCTTTGGGGAAAGACTGCAGATTACTGACTGAAGTTTACGACTTGCATCAGAAGAAAACCAGATTTAATCCCTGACATTTATAGGTAGGACTGTAAATTTTTTTTTTAGCTGAGAAGTTTTCCTCCTCCTTTTATAAGCAGATATATTATGTCATGACTGGACTACAGCATAGTCCAGTCCTAGAACATAGGTAAAGTTATTCAACTTTGTACCCGTGATTTGTTTTAAGTTAACTATTGTCCAATTAGCCTTGGTGGCGCAGTGGTTAGAGTGCTGTACTGCAGGCCACTTCTGCTATCGGCTGCCTGCAATTCAGCAGTTCAAATCCCACCAGGCTCAAGCTTGACTCAGCCTTCCGTCCTTCCAAGGTGGGTAAAATGAGGACCCAGATTGTTGTGGACAATAGGTTGACTCTGTAAACCGCTTAGCGAGAGCTATGAAGTCCTGTAAAGCAGTATAAAAGTCTAATGCTATCGCTATCCAGCATATAGACTATGGATCTAGACTAATGGCTCTAATTCATAAAGAGAAAAGAGGAGAAATGAAAAAAAATGGGACTGCAAAGCATTCATTTTTACAGTTGCATCTTATTTTCACTGACTTGGGATAAGAAGAACAAAATAAGTAATGTTGACCAGCTCAGCAAAAATAGAAAAGCGAACGTACGGCTTGGTGTGCAAACATTCTTTGTGATTAGAGGGATGCATCATACTAAGTGGTCATTTGTTAACCATCATTTATTAAGGACCGCATGCGAAGCCAAAACTAACAAAACACATGTCCCTCACCTTTCCCCACAGCCATCTGATATAGAGGTAGTCCTCAACTTATGACAAGTGAGCCCCACATTCATGTGGCTAAGCAAAACGGTTGTTAAGTGAGCTTGGTCGCGTTTTACAACCTTTCTTGCCACAGTTGTTAAGGAAATCGCTGCAGTTGTTAAGTTAGTAACATGGTTGTTGAGTGAATCTGGCTTCCCTGTTGACCTTGCTTGTCTGAAAGTCACAAAGGATGATCACGTGACTCCAGAACACAGCAACTGTCATATATTATTAACCAGTTGCCAACATCTGGATTTTGATCGCATGACCCTAGGGAATGCTGCAATGGTCGCAAGTGTGAAAAACGGTCGTAAGTCACTTTTTCAGTGCCATTCTAACTTCGAATGGTCAGTAAACAATTGTTTCTAAGTTGAGGATTATCTGTATATGGCTTAAAATTTCATTTGTACCATAAAGGAACTGGAAACATAATTGAGAACCCCATACAGCTCTCTCATAAAAATAGCTCTCTCCTCTTTTTCAGCTCCGAACACCATTAACTCATTAAAAGGAGTGACATATTTCTTGTGATAAACTTTTAATCAGTTCATTCTAGCCATGTAGATTTTGTTTTTAACATCTCAGGTCTTATGATTCAAATGTCACAAAGAATAGAGGTAATGGCCATGCCTATATTACGAAGAAAGAACCTAATGTGCTTTGTGGCTTTGAACAAAGCAAATGTGTAGGATAGTGGAGTGGGTTGTAAAAAAAAACCCTTTTATTTGCCGGGTGACCTAATTATCACCTCCTACCTCAAGTCCTTACTTATAAGAGGCTGAAATGTAATGAGCATAGGCCTTTGCAACTATGATAAACAGGTGTTTATAAACAGGCTAAGTGTTAAGTAAGGATTCTTGAAGTTAGATGGAGAATAAAATATGCTCTATTAATCTCCTGGATATGAGAGAGTGAGAACAGATTGTATAAACAACTATTCACATCACAGCACAATAGCAGCAATAAGAATAACTAATCTTTGAATTTCTGGGAAAATAATGGCAGAATGAAGAAAGCGTTAGGGAAACTGGTACAGTAAGAAGAGGAACCTGTGAAGGATTCATCAAAAAACCCAGATCAAGGAGAGGGCTAGGATGACTCATAAATTTGCACCATAGAGAGCCTCTCCAAAAGAGACTGTAAAATACCAATATCCAGGCAGTTTTAGATCTTTGGAAGCCAGTGAGATAAACATCTTGCTCAAGCCTCAATTCAGCTTCTTCAGTTGGGCGCTTGGTTTACCCACCTCCTCTCTTAACCACATTAGGAAATAGTTTGTCACTGATTTTTTGGAATGTAAAAAAAAAAACATCTGAAGGGCAGGGTTTACTGTACTGGGAAAGTTTTCTTCCACTTTTGATGAAAGAAGCTTCATATAAATTTAAGGGTTATAAAAGAAAAATATTTTTGGAAATTAGCAATAGGGGGACTAGAATGTTGACTTTGGAAAAATAAGGGACAAGATAGACTTCAAATATATCTTATGCATTGTTTAATTTTTTTTATAAAACAAATATATATACATATATATATATATATATATATATATATATATATATATATATATATATGAATGCAGTTCAGCTTCCTTTGGGTATTATTTCATGTCATTGTAGTGCTTTTAAAGTTGTAGCAACGTTTCAGCAGAATCTCATCTGCCATCATCAGGCTTCTGTATTGCACCCAGATGAAACCCAGCTTCCTAATAGATAATAGCCGTCCTTTCACACGAAGCCAAGCTGCACTAAAAGCCTCCAACACAGGAACACAGTGTTGCCAGCCAATCAAAGCCACAAAACAGACAGAAGAAACCAGAAACACCAATCAAACAAACTGCAAGAACAATAAACACAGACCCAGGCTCCCAACCAATCAGGATGTAGAAAAAACCATCCTGAGAAAACAGTAGGCTAGTCTCAAATTTAAAACTAACGGCTGTGATAGCCTGACCCACATATGAACTCAATACAGAAGCCTGATGATGGCAGATGAGATTCTGCTGAAATGTTGCTGCAACTTTAAAAGCACTACAACGACGTGGGATAATACCCGAAGGAAGCTGAACTGCATTCATGTAAGTACCTGCGAAAACTTATATATATATATATATATATATATATATATATATATATATATATATATGTGTGTGTGTGTGTGTGTGTGTGTGTGTGTGTGTGTGTGTGTGTGTGTGTTTTCTTAGGTTTTCGCGGGTACTTACATGTGTGCTGTTTAGCTTCCTTCGGGTATCAACAGATCCATGGAACAGCTGTCCTGCCCTACATAAGAGGTACC
>BLBF01000073.1:16877979-16898359 GCA_015471245.1 Laticauda colubrina
TGTGTGTGTGTGTGTGTGTGTGTGTATGTATATGTATGTATATGCTGTTCAGCTTCCTTCCTGCCCTGGGATAGGAGCTGTTTTTCAGCCTATTTGTCCTTGTTCTTATTATCCTGTACCATCTGCCAGATGGTAATAGTTCAAAAAAAAAGGGTGCCTAGGATGAGATGGATCTTTTCAGAATGTTTTGAACATTCTCTATAATTGTCTCTGTATAACTGTTTCTATCTATCTATCTATCTATCTATCTATCTATCTATCTATCTATCTATCTATCTATCTATCATCTATATCTATCATCCATCCATCTATCTTGAAGTTAACTGTGAGAAATTATCTCATGAGAAAATTTGATTGCTTGAAAATAAATATAAGCGAGGATTTTGAAGATTGATTAGGGGGAAATCAGGGAAAGGGAGCATAAAGGTTATAATTCAAATGACCATTAATGGAGCAATATTATTTGTAGAAAAAAATCAAGGCTATTTAGGAACAATGTACTTAGAAATTACTGCTACGATTGATTGCCACTATAGCTAGATGGTAGACCTCACTTAATGACCATTCATTCAGTGACCATTAGAAATTACACAGGCACTGAACAAAGGGACTTAAAACCACTGCCTGAACTTGCAAGATATTGTGGTCATAATTGCAATCTGGGACTTTAGAAACCCATTTACATGACAGGTAATTTATGATGGCCATTTATGTTAAGGTTAATGTTGTAAGCTTCCCAGAGTCACCTTGTGGCGAGATGGTTAGCAAATAAATTCAACAAACAAAGAAACAAATAAATAAATAAAGGCAAGCCACCTGAATATAAGCTGAAAACAAACCCCATTCCTTACTGGCACTTAGGATGGTGATACGTAGTTTGGGTAATGAAAAGTCTGCAATAAAACAACCAAGTTCAGAGGGCACTAAGGACCACTCACTGCTACATATGGAGGCCTATTTACGGCAGCATTCAAACCCCTTCCCTATTCCAGAGTCTGGAAATGGGGTTGCCCCCTCTGTGCTTCCCTCTTCCCTGGGATTGCTCAGGAGAAATACAGGTAGTCCTTGACTTACAGCAGTCCGCTTAGTGAACGTTCACACTTCCAATGGCACTGAATATTCTGATTATGGACTTCTTTTCGGAGTTACGACCTTTTCAAGCAGTCTCCCCGTGTTCGCCTGATCAAAATTCAGATGCTGGGCAACTGCTTCATATCCTTAAGGCTAGGTCCCACTGGCCGACGGACGCAAAACGTATGCATAAAGGACACAGTGGACGAGCAAAATTTCGGGGGTGGCTCCATTCATTGTCATCCGTTTCAAAAAGTGGTGAAAATTTGCATAAACAGAACGGAAAAGAACGGACGTGGGTAGTATGTAGCGGGGATGTTAAACGGATGTTGATAGGAAGCCTAGCGGATGACAGCGGATGAAGCGCATGCATCACGTACACCTAAAGGAAAGAAAGGGGATGCCGCGCAGATGTATATCGGATGCAAACCGTTCACTGCGCATCTTTTCTATTTCCGTGCTACTAACGCTGTGTAGACGTTCCGTGTATCTTTTCTTTCCTCCCTCTTTCCGTTTTCAGCTGCAGCGGATGTGAGTTGCGAGGATGCCCAGAGGATGCAGAGAGGATACAGCAGACGTTTAACGGATGATAAACGGACATAGAACGTTTGTTGCTCGTATGTCGCGGATTTACATCGTACATGGCGGAAAGTTCATCCATTCACAAAGTTTTGTACAGCTCAAAACTTCTTGCGCGGATGAAATCGCAGTGGACGGATCCTCGACAGATAGAGCATATGAAACACGTATGCAATGAGTACACAATGGATGCATAGCATTTTCCAACAGATGGCAAGCTTTTTTTAACATTTTACATCCTCTTTGCATCCATAAGTGCAGTGGGACAGGGCCTTTAACTTGCGACCACAACTGAGCCCAAAATTTATCTTGTTAAGTCAGTGAAAAATGTGTTTAGGGAATTGGTCCCATTTTATGACTTTCCTTGCTACATTTGTTAAGCGAATTGTTGCAGTTGTTAAATTAGTAACAAGCCTGTCAAATGAATTGACGTAGCTTGTCAGGTCACAAAATTTCTCCTGAACTCTGCAACCATCATAAATGCGAGTCAGTTGTCAATGCACCTGAATGTAAATCACACTGGGATGCAGCAATGGTCATACTTGCCCATCAGTCACTATTTCCAGGCACCGTTGTCACTTTGAACAGCCATTAAATGAATTGTCATAGATTGAGGACTACCTGCATTTGTGATGGTTACAGTGTCCCTGGGTCACCTGATCCCCTTTTCTGACCTTCTGAGGAGCAAAATCAATGGGGAAGATTCCAAATTCACTGTGTGACTAACTTCACCACTGCAGCGATTCACTTAACAACGATGGTCAGAAAAGTCATAAAATGGGGCAAAACTCACTTAACAACTGCCTTGCAATAACTTTGGTCTCAATTGTGGTCCTAAGTCAATAATTATCTAGAACTACCTACAAATACCACCTGTATTTATGACTGTAGCTGTGTCCCAGGGCCCCCAAATCCCTTTTGCAACCTTCTTGTAAGCAGTCCACGGGAAGCCAGATTCACTTTATCATCTGGGTTACTAATGCATTGGCTGCAGGGATTCACTTAACAACCATGGCAAAAAAAAAAAAGGTTGTAAAAGTGGAGGGGTTGAACTCACTCAACCTATGTCTCGCTGAGCAACAGAAATGTTGGGCTCCAGGGTGGTTGTATGTGGAGGACTCCCCATCAGGGTGTGGAACATGATCAGGGCTGTAAAGGAAGAGGAGATCAGAATAACAGAAGAGTCGTTGTAGAGGTCATCTTGTCATCTACAAGAGACGTTGTAGAGGTCATCTAGTCCAGGGGGCTCCAGTCTTGGTAACTTGAAGACTTGTGGACTTCAACTCCCAGAATTCATCAGCCAGCAAAGCTGGCTGATGAATTCTGGGAGTTGAAGTCTTCCAGGCTTAAAGTTGCCAAGGTTGGAGACCCCTGATCTAGTCCAACCCCACATAGTCCTGTGGGTAGTAAAGGAAGAGGAGAAGAACAGAGTAACAACAGAAGAATTGGAAGGGACCTTGTAGGTCATCTCGTCCAACCCCACGTAGTCATGTGGGCAGTAAAGAAAGAGAACAACAGAGTAACAACAGAAGTTGGAAGGGACCTTCTGGAGGTCATCTAGTCCAACCCCATGTAGTCGTGTGGGAGGTGAAGGAAGAGACCAGAATAACAGAAGAGTTGGACCTTGTAGGCCATCTTGTCCATCCACAGTAGTTGTATGGGCTATCAAGGAAGAAGAGAACAGAAGAGCAAAAAGGGACCTTCCCCCATGCCCAAGCAGGAGACCCTAAAAACCATTTCTGACAGCCCAGTCTTTTCAGAAAAGACCTCCCGGTTTTATTGCCACCCGCCGGGAGGCGACTCAACCTCTCTGAACCCTCCTCAGCCGTTTCTTCGCCTCTCTGGCGCGTTTCACTCCCGGCTTCCTCCTGAGGTGAACGGCCGGGAAGGCCAACGGCCGGCTCCCCGAGAAGGAGGCGGCGAGGGAGGAGGAGGAGGAGGAGGAAGGAGGCGGTCGTCAGAGGAGGAGCCAGCTGCACCGCCGGAGCGAAGCAGAGCCGGAGAAAGACGGAACCGGGAGGAGCGAAGAAAAAGCAGAAGGCCCGGAGCTGAAAAAGAAGGAGAGCGCTGAGGCGGCTAGGCCCGACGCGCCCCCACCCCTACCCCAGCTGCCGCCATCATGGAGCAGCAGCAGCAGCAGCAGCAGCAGCAGCAGCAACAGCCCGTCAGTCGGTATCAAGTGGTGAGCAGCGACTCCCTCCGGGGGTTAAGCGGCGGGTGGGGCCGGGGCTCGGGCCTTATCAAGCCGAATCCTGCCTGCCGAGCATCCCCAGAGGACCCTGGAGGGGGAAAAAAGAGCCCGCGAGAAGCGCTTCTTTCTTCTTTCTCTCCTTCCCTTTCTTCTTTCCTTCTCTCCTCCCCCTTCCCCCCTTTCTTCACTCCTTCCTTCTCTCCTTCCTCCCTTTCCTCCCCCTCCCTTCTTTCTTCTCTCCTTCCTCCCTCCATTCCTTCTCCCCCTCCCTCCCTTTCTTCCCTCCTTCCTTCCCTCCTTCCCCCTCCCTCCTTCTGTCCCTTCCCTCCTTCCTTCTCTCCTCCCTCCCTCCTCCTTCCTTCCTTCCTTTCCTCCCTTCCTCCCTCCTTCCTTCCTTCTCTCCTTCCCCTTCCCTCCTTTCCCTCCCTCCCTCCCTCCCTCCTTCCTTCCCAGCCTCCAAAGCTGTGGCCAGGCTATAAAATCCCCCTCACCCATTCATCCTGCCTCTCTGTTACACCCGTGTTTTGCTTCCCCCCCCCCCTCAATTACACCACACAGTGGTTTTTGTGAGTGATTTACACTGAAGGGGGTGAGGCAGCCAAAAGAGAATCTCCTCCAGGACTTTTACAGCTCGTCCTTGACCCTACAGCCACAACGGGGAATCCAATGTTATGTCTTGTTAAGGGAGAAATGCTTCTTCAGTGACTTTGGCCCCTGATTTACGACCTTTCTTGCTACGGTTGTTAAGGGAATCACCGGTGATGGACAATAAAATGAGTAAACTCGGTGGTAAAGTGAATCTGGCTTCCCCTGTTGACTTTGCTGGTCAGAAGGTTGCCATCACGTGAAGCCCAGGGCACAGCAAATGGTTGTAGATATAGAAACAATTGCCAAATCTTGGAATTTTGATCGCATGATGATGGAGAGGCTGCAAAGGATGTCACTGTGAATAAAACGGTCATAAGTCTTATTCTTTTCAGTGATGTAACTTTGAATGGTCACTAAATGAGATGTTGTAAGGCGAGGACTACCCATAACCGATCCTAGAGTTCCTTGGGGCTCTCTAACCTTGGTGGTTTTCTTGCAGATATTTCATTACCCAAATAGGGTTAGTTATTGGTTGTTGTTTTTTTTAACCTATCACCTAGTTTGGATAATGAAACTTATGCTCAACCAAGCTCAGAGAGCACCAAGGATCCTTTTCCTGTCAACCCTGAGCTACAAATATTCCCCTTTATTGACCTGATCTGTTTGCATTCTCACTGCACCTGGGTGAACCTTCTGCCGGGGTGGGGGATGTCCTTGCCTTACGACCACAATAGAACTCCAAGATTTCTGATGCTAAGCGAAACAGCGGTTAAATGAGTTTGGTCCCATTTTACAACCTTTCTTGCCACGGTTATTAAGGGAATCGCTGCAGTTGTTAGCAATGTAGTCGTTAAGTGAATCTGGCTTCCTCACTGACTTTGCTTGTTAAAAGGTCATAAAAGAGTGATCACATGATCCCTGGGATATTGAAGCTGTCATAAATATGAGTCAGTTGCCAAACGTCCGAATTCTGATCACGTAACCACGGAGCACAAAGGGGCAGATTGCACTTCAGTATTTTAGCTTACTAAGTGAGACAGTGGTCCAATGACTTTTGCTCTTCTTGCCACTATTGTTAAGCAAGCCATGGTAATTGTGAAGCCGATTACATGGTTGTTAAGTGAATCTGTCTTCCCCACTGACTTTGCTGATCGCAAAAGGGAATCACGTGGCCCCGGGACAGAGCAACCATCATAAATATGAGTCAATTGCCAAGCGGCCAAATTCTGACCATGGGGAGGCTGCAACGGTTGTAAGTGTGAAAACTGGTCGTAAGTGCTGTTGTAACAGTGACTAAATGAACTGTTGTAAGTCGAGGACTATTGGTATTAACTATCTGGGTTTTCAGTCTGGTGAGGTATTGTGCAAATCTACTCGGTGTTGCTAATGGATGGGTCACTCTCATACAAATAAAAAAAAAAAAAACAGTGCCACGCAGGCAGGCCTATTATCAGCTGGGCCGGGTTATCTTGGTCTGATTACCGCTTGATGAATTGTGTCAGTTTTATGTAGCACTTGTGTTGCTGATTAAGAAAACAAGATAGTGCCCAGAGCAACTTGTGAGTTGAAGGAAAAAGAGAAAATTCAACAAGTTACTCTCTGAGATGGACCAATATCAACATTTTTTATTTCGATAGAATCACACCTAAATAGCTTTATGGGAAAAGTAGGAGAAAGTTCATTTTAATTTCAAAGTTTGGTTAGTGTTATTGATTTCAATAATATATATTGGGTAGTGTTTCTAATACATTAACCATCAACTACAACTTAAGCCTTGTGAATGTTTCAAGGAATATCTTCTATTATTGTTCCAAAGTATCCTAAGCTTATATTATTTGGTAAAACAACACCACAGCTGTATTTATGTCCTCTTATAAGAATCCAAGTAGCCCAATACTAGTCAGGATTTCTATATTTTCATATTTGAAGGCATATTCTATAGTGGAGAAGAATGTCCATAAATATATAAGATTCTGGATAAACTTCTTAAACTTCTCTACATATCTGTAAACTAGCATAAATGCTTAGTGGTATAAAAGTTATATGGGTTGTGGGTTTGAGTTGCCCCCTTTTCTAAACAACTTAGCCTCACTGTCTAAAATGATAAGCTGTGAGGTCCTCTTTAATTCTTAGCAATGGGTATTTGCTGCCTCACTTTGTGGCTATGTTAGTATGCTAAGTATGGTTTGCTGTGCAAGTCATGGGAGTTTTATGTTAACTTATTTTCCTAAGCCAGAATCAAACTAAATTATTTTTAGGACATAATTTGAATCCAGTGATCTTGATGGTCTATCATGCTTAGCAATAAGCATAAACAGATACTGTGTAAGTGCCTACTGATGCTTTCCTGATAACTTTCATTGTTTTAAACTTTCACATATGAAACAAATACACGATCTGGGAAAATGAAAGTATACGCTATAGATACATTTTCGGATATGTGAAATATAAATATATTTGTTGTACCTGTGTATAATGTAACATGCTTAAGATCCTTTGTTTATATAGATTTGTAAGTTGAACAACGCTCACATATTTCTCTTTTATAAATAGAATCATTTCAGTGTTTGTTGAAATACATAATTTCCTGCCCAATGAACTGCTGCTTTGAATAGATAATACTTGTTTTTTCTGGGAAAATGTAAGTGGTAATTTCCTGATTAAGCCAGGATCTTGTAATGCTTCCATAGGGACTCAAATCTGTCTCCTCAAAAGAGTTTATAATGCTGATTTCAATAGGAAATAGAGAAAAGGAAATTTGAATGTTTCTTCATATCTGATTTTATGTATCATATTTGCATTTCAGTTGCTTATCTTGGGTTTGTAGTTTACTGAAAATAAAGAGGTTGATAATATGCTGACATGGTTTAAAATCCTCTGGATGATGCACAGTACATAGAAAAGGTCATTGATAAAGAGAGAAAATGCTGTATTTGAAAAATCGTGACTCTCCATAGTTTGGAGGATGAAATTGTATCTATTAAATATTCTGTTTTCCAAATTTAAAATTTTCAACAAAATCTTGTAGGATCAGCTGATGCACAGCACTGATCGGACTGACTCTTACTTAATAAAGCTGTCAAGCTGTTTAAGTCCTAAACTTGCCTTCATTCGTGTTTTAAGTCCTATTCAGCCTGCAGTTTTACTTTGAGGTAAAAGAACCCCAAACAGTATAACATTTCAATGCTACTTCCAGTTTTTAAGGTAACCAGATGAAAATTTCAGATGTATGACATTCTTAATGGAAAAACTTTCAGGCGTTGTGATTGTGTTGCGTGGTGAAAGCTCATATAAGATTCAAAGTAATAAAGAATTTGAGTGAATATGAATAAGACTTCCACTGGTTCCAACTTGTATTGGATAGAAGACATTGTGAAGGATCAGTCAATATTGTGCTACCAACAAATTTAGTCTTACTGCACTGTTATGAAAGTTAAGTAAAGTGTTTAATTCTGGCTTAAGACTGTACCAGGCAGATTGGATTTGTAACTTATAGTTTATGTATCATTTAACAACATCATACCAACCGGAGCCAGGATGTTGATATCTTATTGTTATCGTGTCTACAAGGCAGTCTTTATTATGGTTAGTGATTAGAGCCCCATCTACATAAACATGAAAAATGGCTAGAATCTAAAAATGTTAATGTTTTTGTACAAGGCCATATGATATTATGGTGTTCCATGAAATATCTTATGAGATTTCAGCTGCTATGGTGAGGAGGAAAACAGGCTAATGTGCAAATGCTTATCATCTTGACCTGCCCTTAATACAGTAATAACGTGTAACTATCCAAGGTCTTCCAATATTTTTTTTGATCCCATCCAACTGGCTGATTAAATGTCTTCTATTTATCTCAGTGTTGCACAGTATTATGTCTTTTCTAGTCTGTTATTTTCTTGCATTATTTCACTATTTACCACTTTAACTTCATTGTTACCCCCAAAATTCACTAAGTTTTTTTCACTGCAAAACTAAGTTTTGCAGGCTGACAGCTATCTTGGTATTTACCATTGTTTTGGTGTTTTGCTTTTCCTTTCCCTTTCCCTTTTACGAGCTCTTCTAAGTTGTCTTCAGCTAACAGTTCTCTGCCTGCTCATTGTGCATTTCTCTCCACTTGTACGGCATTCTCCATAAGCAACCCTTTCTAATCTTCAAACCGATAAATCACAAGTTTGTTTTTCTAAAAAGTTCATTAAGTATTTCTAGTCACTAATAAATGCAGTTAACTGATCTTTTTTTAATCAAGCAAGTAAATTTTGCCGTCTCTGAGAATTCTGTTATCGTCAGCATCGATAATCCTTTGGTATGAATATGAATGTCATCTATGATAACTGTTCAGATTCTATCTAGTTGTGAATTGTGACATTGCTCTGACCTTATTTAAACAAATTTTTTTTCTTATTTTCCTCATCTGGTTACATTCCTGCATTTCAAAATACTTGCGAATTAGATCTTTTCTGGTCCTTTTTTGCTTGATTAGTGGTGGATTGTGTTGCTTATCTCATGTCAGTGTTGCTTAAGGCTTTTATCCTTGCTCTTTTCTCCATGTGATGATAATTTATTCTGAAAAATCACTTGAATCTTTTCATCTTTGCCATTTTGATATCATGTTGGGTCTCCTGATTTCTTTAATTTTCTAAATTTAATCTGCATTTTTTGATTACAGGGCTTCACTAACTTTCTGGAAGTGTACTAACTGATTAGAAAATAGGAAAACAGGGTTGGAAGGGACCTTAGGAGGTCTTCTTGTCCAACCTTCTGCTCAAGCAGGAGATCCTATACCATTTTGGACTAATGAGTTGTCCAATCTCTTTTCAAAAAACTTCCAGTAATGGATCTACCCCAACTTCCGGAGGCAAACCGTTCCATTACTTAATTGTTCTCACTATCAGGAAATTTCTCCTTAATTCTAAATTGAGTCTCTCAATTTTCCACCCATTACACCTTATCCTGTCCTCACATGTTTTCGAGAAGAGGCTGATCCCTTTGTGTCTGTAGCAGCCCCTTAAGCATCTGAATTTTGATCATATAACCATGGGGATGTTGCAATGGTCATTAAGTTTGAAAATCACTTTTTTCAACACTGTTTTAACTTTGAATGGCCACTAAATGAATGGTTGCACGTCTAGGACCACCTGTATATCAGGTGTATTATTGCCACTCCATTATAAAGTAGTTGTCATGCCCCTGTTGGAGCCTGAATCTGTGGAAGAAGATGAGCTGAGGGAGATCAAGGGAGGGGGTGGCTTCATTGGCTTTGGAGGAATGTGGGGAGGAGCAGGCTGAGTCAGCCCAGGGCCCTTCAAGTTTGGAATGGCTTGTTAGCAGGGAGGAATGGGGGGGGGGGCAGGATGACCGAGAGAGGAGCAACAGAGCTCAAGCGATGAGCAAAGACCACCCCCTCCTGATCCCCGAGCACGGAGAGTAGAGAGGAGGCGGGAACAACGCAGGCCGGCCCAACGACTCAGAAGGAGAGCGCCCCACCCCTCTTCACAAGGCTCATCTGGGGACTGAGATTTGAGGAGATGCTGTGAGGAGGGTCATTTGCCTGGAACAGACGCTGAATTGGTCGAGTTTGGTGTGCCAATCCAGACATTTGGAGTTTGCAGGACTGCTTGCTTCTTCCTTACTGGTGAACTCAGTGCCTTCTTCCTTACTTTGTGGACTCAATGTTTGTTCTTTGTTCCATGGGCTCATTTCCCTGTTCCTTTGTTTTTGCTGGACTGCGCGCAGCCAGACGCTGCTGTGTGTGTGTGTGTGTGCGCGTGTGTGTGTGCGTGCGTGTGTGTGTGTGTGTGTTTGAGGGGAAATTTGGAGCATTAAAGGGGAGTTTGAGCTCTCAGCTGGCTGTGTGACCTTCGTGTCTTTTCCTAGGTCATCACAGTTGTGCTATCACTTCACGTGATCTTGACAGTATCCCTCAGTTGATGGAGCCCAAAACTCTTGGCTTTTTTCAACAACAGCAGCACACTCCTTGCTCACACTTAGTAGTCATCCATTAGGACTCCTAGATCCATCTCGCAGTTACTGCTGTTGAGCCAGGGTACCACCTATTCCATACCTGTCCGTTTGTTTTTTCTTGCCTAAGTGTAAGGCCTTATTTTTCTCACCTACTGTTATTAAATGCTGCTCTCCCATCATCTGTTTCCTATTAGACAACATCAGAATAACATGATTTTGATGCAGTCTGCGTTTATGTGGGTTGAGTTAGGTTCTCATAAGGAACGAGAACTTTCCACACATGACTGTTTTAATATATCCTTGGCTTTACTAATCCAGATATTGCTGTCATTCGAAGATCTTCCATTTCTCCAACTTTTGTATTCTAGCTTTCTTTTTCTTTTTTGTATATATTGCCTGTTAAAATTTGCCACAGAAATAGTATCATTTTCTTTTGGGTCCACTACTGGCAGTTTATAGTTGCCTAATGTTGACATACATACATTATTTCTGATAATTTAATCCTGTTTATTGAATTTTAATCAAGCATGTATTTAACTATGGATTTTTAGCGTCATTACAACTCCGTTCAACTCTGTATTCTTTTATAGTTGGAGAGTTTCCTTTTATCATTAGAGATTTAGATTCATGTGGTTTCTTCTTGTCCACCTAAATTTGTTCCTAAAATACCCAGTTTGTTTGGTACTCCATTTTGTTTAAATTTTTACTTCATTCATGCTTATTCACGTTCCAATTGGATATATTGTTACCGGGCGAACTGTTTTTAAATGTAGTATCAGTGACCAGACTTCCTTAGGTCTGCTTTACTTAATGTTTGTTTAATCTTAAATATTAATATTGCTATGGGAAGGAAGCCAATTGTCAGCCAAAGATGAGACAGTGAAATCTAATTGAGTCCAATTCTTCATTTGCTTACACCTCATGTACAGAATCTTGCTATAATAGTAAAGCTATAATCTTGCAACCTCATAGATATACTCTGAGAGATTATAGGGTATGGTTACCCAGAAGTTTTCCCTCCCTCCCTTATCCAGTTCAAGATCGCACAGACCCTTAATTTGAATTTTTCTCTGGAAAGTGCATCCTTGCAAAACCGCAGTGTTCCTGCTGAGATCCCTCCCCTCCTTCTCCAGGTGCATATTCCATAACACAAATGCCCTGCTCTGTGTTTTCATCCTATCAGCTACATTTTTAAAGCTTTGATCTGCTTCTATGGCTTCAGCAAAAGAATCTTCAAGTGGTGTAGAAAGCAGTCTTTGTTTGATTTTTCTTTTTATTATAACATTCTAGATACAACGTAGAATATTGCTCCACAAAGGAAGGATGAGTTTGAGATGGCTAGATACATGGTACGATATAGTTGGACAAAGCAAGGGGAGTTTGACACAATTGGTTAATTATTCAAGCAATGCTTTGTTTTTATTTACTTAATGACCAACAGATTTTGCACAGAATTCAATTGCCAAGGGACATCAAATGTAAAAATGCAAAGTGTTAAACTAAAGCTGTTTAAAAAACAAAACATTTAGCAAAATCAGCAATGGAAGAAGATAGAAGCAGTTAAATAAAAGCTTAAAAACCCATATGAGACATAAAGAATTACAAAATTATACCTTCAGGCTATCTGGCCATTGGTGAGGATGCTGGAAGTTGTAAATGATTCCAGATAAATTGTAGTAATTTATCTTTGCTATATAGAGTAGAATCAGGACATTAAAACGTATATCGAAGTAAATTAGCAGCCACTACAGAGGCAAGAGTAGTGTAACATCATGAGTTTTAAAAAAATACCCAAAACTCATCTGGATAGTCCATTCTCCCATCACAATCAACTGCAGGTTCCAAGCAATATTCAAAAATAACCTCATGCAAAGCAAATTAAAATAATTCCAAATTTGAAAAACAGACATGGTAAAAGTTTGTCAACAGTATAATCTAAATGGTGTTGTTTGTATTATCAAGCTTCTTCAAGTTTAGAATAATCCAAGCAACTTTCTACTGTAGGTCTTTTCACTGAAAAACTAATATTAATGTAACAGAAGGGAATGCTAATGGAAATTCTTCAGAAGATTTTCCTTTTCATTTCATGGAAGAATATTTTCTTTTTTCTTTTTAATTTAGTGTTACTTAGTAGATGACTCATTGTAAAGTATAAATCATTTTAAGTATTTGAGTTCATGGAAGATTATGATGCTGCAGGCTCTGACACAGAATACACTTGTCCTCATTTCAACTATAATTCATAACTTCAGGAGAGGAAAAAAAGGACTTTGGCATGCACACATAGAAAAATAATTGGGTCCTTTTGAAGCAAAAAGATTCTCTTTTAAGTTGCAGCCTGATTGGTAGAGCATTCATTTTCCTGTACTAATTTAGTTTGCATTTCATTCTATGAAGTTAAAGAATAACATAATAATAGAGTTGGAAAGGACCATGGCAGTCTTCTAATCCAACTTCCTGCCTAGGAAACTCCCTGTTCAGGAAACCCAATACTATTTGAGATAAATAGTTGTCCAATCTCTTCTTAAAAACTTCCAGTGTTGGAGCATTCACAACTTCTGGAAGCAAGATACTTTGTGAATTTAAACTTAAACCAGAGCCAGATTAATTGAAATTAAATTAATTCCCACTAATTTCAAATAGAATAAATTTATTGCGACTTTATTGAAAAAAAAAGTCCACGGTAGACACACACAATTTCTGAAGGCAAATCTTTCTACTGGTTAATTGTCTTCACTGTCAGAAAATTTCTCCTTAGTTCTAGGTTGCTTCTCTCCTTGATGAGTTTCCACCCATCACTTCTTGTCCTGCCCTCAGGTGCTTTGGAGAATAGCTTGACTCCCTGTTCTTTGGGGCAGCCCCTGAGATACTGGAACACTGCTATCATGTCTCCCCTAGTCCTTCTTTTCATCAGACTAGACATATCCAGTTCCAGCAACTGTTCTTCATATGTTTTAGCCTCCATTCCTCTAATCATCTTGGTTGCTGTTCTTTGCACTTTTTCCAGAACCCCAACCTCTTTTTTACATTGTGGCAACCAAAACTGGGTGCAGTATTCCAAGTTTGGCCTCACCAATACCACCTTATAAAGTGGTATTAACACTTCACGTGATCTTGATTTTATCCCTCTGCTGAGGAGGAGTTTATATTTTATTGTTTTTTGTTAAAGTCCTCCTTCATGAGTCAGTATCTACCTTCCAAAACAGAGGTGAATGCTCTTGGCATATCCTATCCAGCTAGGAATCTGAATTATAGAAATATCCCCTCCCCCACCCCCACTCACCCCAATTTTAATTTTCAGAAAGGAAATCTCAAGGTATAAGAATTCTGTTCCTCTCAAACACTTTCAATATGGGGAAATTTCAGAGTCAGGAAGATAGGCGGTGGCAACAGGGATTACCAAACGGCTGTCCCAATAGTGAAGGCAGGGCTAGGATATAACAATCCAGGTGGTTTTGAGCAGGGGTTCCAAATTTGATTTCATTGAGGACTGCATCAAGGTTGTGTTTGACCTTGGGGGGCAGGGGTGGACGTGGCCAGGGTGGGCATGGCCAACATGATGTTGTTTGTGTTGGGGGGCGCCTATGCTGGCCCAAGCGCTCTGCCAAAAAAAAAAAAATGGGCTCCTGAGCTCCATTTTCGGTTGGGATGGCCTCTTGCAACCCTCTGCCAGTGAAAATGAAGCTCAGGGGCACCACGCATGGTCCTTACAAGGTCCGTTTTCAGCTGCGTTGGCCTCCTGCAACCCTCTGCCAGTGAAAACTGAGCTTGGGAGGGCTGCGTGTGGGCCGGTCCTTCGCTATTTCCAAGGTGGCTCCGTGGGCCAGATCTAAGTACCCCATAGATTCAGCCCCTGAGCCTTGAGTTTAACACCCCTAGCTTTGAAGAAAGGAGGCTTGATACACCCTTACCCCCACATACCTGCTGTTCAATATATGAACTCAGCCACTCCATTACAAGCAGTTTTTTGTTTTGTACAGCAGGGGTGAATGGTCTGGGGTCTCCCAAAATCTAACTTAAAAACAGCAAGTTTGGGTTTTTCTAGCTGGGCTGGCAAGTCCTTTTCATCATAATCTTGTCTCTTAGTTGTTGCAGAATAAGGCGCCATGAAAAACCATCTCAGGCCTTATTAACCAGCTGGACAAAATGCTTATGGTCAAAATAATTTTGATTTCTGATGTTGGGGCAGGAATCAAGTTCAAGGCTGATACAATAACTCTTAGACTTCTGATCTGCGATGTTTCCTGAGGACAATTTCAAGGATCCCAAATGATGGTTTGAGAATCTGACTCTAGAACATGAAATCCTTCTCTGTTTCTTAAATCTGTTTAATTGCAATCTGTTGGAAAGATTGTTGACCCTGGCAAGTTACTACATCAGTTCATTACTTTGAATTTTATAATCTCTACCCTGTGTCTTACTAATCAACTTTTGCTGCATGTTAGCCTTATTCAATTGTGTTTAATGGCAAATAACTCTTATTTAAATATCGTTTCACTTCGTTGCGTGTATTCTTCTTAAAAATGTGAATATTCCATTTCATTATAGTTTACCATAGTTGATAACCTGTAACCTTAACAGATGGCTATAATTGGAGGTATTTTGCATTTGCTTGTGACATAGAGATTAACAAAATAGAAAGGGTTACCCATCCCTGTGGTTCTTTTTTTTCCAACCCAGTAGAATGTTGAAAAGAATCTTTCTCTTTCTTTTTTTTTTTTCCCAGTCTTGAAAAGAGGTTTGAGAATCCATCGGTCTATCTGCCCTTGCCACGTGAAAATAATGGAATGGACACAATTTCGTGTGGAGAGACAATTTTGCAAAAGGAAAAAATAGAGTTTATAAGTGGTCTGGATCAATTTGACAGCTGGTAGGAGAGACACAGTAGAAGCAATTGAGCCGCAGTTCATTGTGCTGCTGACTACTCCATCTTAAGTTCTCCTCAGGGGTGGGAGTCAATTTTTTTTACTACCGGTTCTGTGGATGTGGCTTGGTGGGCATGACAGGAGAAGAATACTATAAAATCTCCAGTCAGAAGTGGTATTTGCCAGTTCTCCAAATTACTCAAAATTTCCGCTATTGGTTCTCTAGAACTGGTCAGAACCTGCTGAATTCCACCTCTGGTTCTCCTCCTTTGTCTCTCCTAGTCAAATGATTCAGAATACCAGGCTACTCTTGTGTGGCAAATGCACACACAAAAAGACATAATACATTATCTTGTTGCACAGAGGAAAATGTGGACCTGGTACTACTGATAAAAGTGATTGGCAAGAATTCCACAACATGTACTTTGCCTGCTATTTCTATCTTGTTTATTTTCATTCTGTGTGTTTTGAAGTTTCCCCAGATCCATTACCAGAATCTGATCTCATGTGCTTGTGAGGACTTCATCGGAAAAG
Source organism: Laticauda colubrina (assembly GCA_015471245.1). Classification (NCBI taxonomy): domain Eukaryota; kingdom Metazoa; phylum Chordata; class Lepidosauria; order Squamata; family Elapidae; genus Laticauda; species Laticauda colubrina. The sequence continues at coordinate 16,893,772 of BLBF01000073.1, forward strand.
AGGAGGCAAATACGTGAACTCAAAACAGCTCCTTAGTTTTGTAACATGATCATTTGAATGGCAAAAATCAGAAGTCTCCTGTGATGTGTATTACATTGCCCTTGTTCAACTTGCTCATTTTGCCTTTCAGATACATTTGATGTGGTCCCCAGCTGCCAAAAAAAGCTTGCCCACCCTAGCTGTTTAGTCCTTGCCCTATTACCTCTTGCTGTCACATGAGATCTATTTTGTACTTAATTAAATTTGCTTTACGTATATCTCATTAGGTTTTCCTTAAGCAAACATATTTTAGCAAGCTTTAGAGTCAAGTTTCTATTCTCTCTTAATCACCTCAGAAACCCTTGTAAGTTTTTTTCTTGCCTATCATGGGATTTTTATTTGGGAAGTGTTAAAATACACCTTTCTATTTAATCATGCAACTGTGGGCAATAACCTAACTTTTGTGAGTGGAGAGAATTGGTGACTGTCTAATTATTAGCAGGGCTTATGCATTTTGTATATTTGTGTCTAGTTTCAGTCTAGTATAGTTTCCCTGAAAATATGACTTACCTCGAAAGTAAGTCCTAGCTTGATTTTTACTTATGCCCAACATAAGCCCTACCCCCCCCCCAAAAATAAGCCCTAATTAAGACCCCCACTTACACCAGTGTGCATGAGTAAAATTTAAGCTTGGGAGGGTGGAGCTGCTCTACTGCTTACCTTCAGATATTTGCAGTCAGGACTTGCACACCCTGACACCTGCCTTGCCAGCCCATTTCTTCTGCAGCTGGCAAGGCTTTCCTGAAGGCCTATGCAGCCGATAACAGAGCTCTGGAGGAAGCTTTTTGGGGAAACACAGATGGATAACAATATGGTAAATAAAAAATAAAGTTTTACTCGTGTTACCTGTTTACCTTCCTAGATTCGCTGTCCCTTCAGGCAATCCCTCATGCCCTGGTCACCTCCTGGCTTGATTATGCATGCTACAAAGGGTTGCCTTTGAATGCCACCTGGAAGTTTCAGATGGATCAAAATGCAGCGACACAAGAGGTCATGAGCATTCTTCAATATGCCCATGTAAAACCTCTGCTTCATGTGCTGCGCTGATTGCCATCTTTCTTTTGAGCGAATCATTTTTGTTCAGCATTATTTTATAACACATGAAAGCTTTAAATTGCATCCTTTATCCAGAATGGTGTAGGGCAGGGGTCTCCACAAATCTTAAAGTTGCCAAAGTTGGAGAGCCTTGGTATAGGGTTTCTTGCTTGAGCAGTGGGTTGGACTAGAAGACCTCCAAAGTCCCTTCCAACTCTGTTATTCTGTATCTGTTGAAAGGTCAGTAATAAGATCCTCATATGTCTACACTGAAAGAAAAATTTTTGAGAGTAGATGTAGATGAAAATTGGCTTAAAACTCATAATCATTGGATGTCCATCACCGACATATATCCAGTCTATTAAAATTATCTCTAGAATCTTCATCCTCATTCCCCTTCAGACTAAGTTCCAGGATATATGGGTGTGACTGTATAAATAGTACTCTGCAAATTATTCTAATTTATATTGGCAAATGTGCCGAATCAATGAGTGTGATTTGAGCATTTTATATAAAATATGACAGATAAAGCAAAATTAGGCACAGAGACATTTTTGGAAACAGCGGCAATGAACGATAAAGTACCTGTTTTAAATGCTTTCCATATATCTAACATCAATCACCCAACTTTGAAAAGATAACAGTTAAGCATTGTAAAACAAGCTTGCGGATAGTCCAAGTGGATAATAAATGGTAGAGTTGTGATGCTTGAATTATCCAAAATCTGCCAAATCTGATTTCTTCAGTAAATTATTGTCTGGCTGTCAGCTTTTCTTCATAGAATTAAAGCAGAAGCAAGAGCAATATCCGGTCTTAATTTCATATTTACAATTAGGAAAGTCTCACTTGGTAAAGTAGAAGTAGCAGCAATGTTGGGTTAAAATTTTGAGGTTGTTACCAAACCAGGAATGGAGAGAAAATGTGTGTCTATCCAAAAGAAAATAACGTTTAGTCCTTTCCATAGAATAGATGGGGGAAAGAAATCTTGTAAAACAAAGAAACACAGAAATCTTACAAATAGTTCTCAGTGGTTGCTTATATTATATACAGTGCGTGTATGTATATGTGTATATGTGTATATGTGTATATATATATGTTTTCTTAGGCTTTCGTGGGTACTTACATGTGTGCTGTTTAGCTTCCTTCAGGTATTATCCCACGTCATTGTAGTTCTGTTAAAGTTGTAGCAACGTTTCAGCAGAATCTCATCTGCCATCCTCAGGCTTCTGTATAGAGTTCGTTCCTGGTTTCAAATTTGAGGCTGGTCCATTCTGATTGGTTGGGAGCCTGGATCTGTGTTCATTGGACTTGGAGTTTGATTGATTGGTGTTTCTGGTTTCTTCTGTCGGTTTTGTGGCTTTGATTGGCTGGCAACAGTCTGTTCTTGTGTTGGAGGCTTTCAGTGCAGCTTGGCTCCGTGTGAAGGGACGGCTGCTCTTCATTAGCAAGCTGGGTTTCATTAGCAAGCGGGGTTTCACCTGGGTGCCTGGTGGGGGGGTTAGGTTGGAGCTATCAGAGGGAGTCTGTTTTTGCCCAGGTGTTTGCCTGGCTTGTGGCATGGAGATCTTTCTGTTTGAGAGTGCAGGCTTCCAAATGATTGACAGTCTGGTGGAATCATCTCTTCTATTCATGCTGTCAGGTCTTTTTTCAATCTCTATGGCTTCTCTGATGATTCTGTGGCTGGGGTTTTCTATAGTGGCCAGGGTTTTGGTGCCACTGAAGTTGATGTTGTGACCTGTGGTTTTCATGTGTTGGACTAGTGAGGAGGTGTGTTCCAGCTTTTTTACTGCATTTTTGTGTTCCTCTAGGCGGGTACTTATTCTTCTATTGGTCTGTCCAATGTATGTGGCCGGGCATGATGTACAGGGAATTTCGTATATGCCTTGGTTTTCCAGGTCAATTTTGTCTTTGGGGTTCTTCAGGATGGCTGCTATTATTTTGTCTGTTTTGAAGTCAGTCTTGATGTGATGCCTGTGTAGTATCTTACTGATTTTATCTGTGGTACCTCTTATGTAGGGCAGGACAGCTGTTCCATGGATCTGTTGATCTTCTAGGTCTCTGTTATGTCTTGGTGTGTTTTTGTGGATCAAGTTGGTGATTTTGTTTTTGTGGAAGCCATTGGCTGTCAATACTTCAGTCAGGGTGCATAGTTCAGTCTTTATATGTGTCTTATCTGCCAGGCGTTTGGTTCTGGTAATTAGTGTTTTCGCTACGGAATTTATCTGTGCTGGGTGGTGGTGGGATTGGGCGTTGAGGTAGCGGTTGGTGTGTGTTTTCTTTTGGTATATGGTGTGTCCCAGTGTGCCATCTGTTCTTTTGTAGATTAGTACATCTAGGAATGGTAGTTGTTTGTTTATTTCCGTTTCCATGGTGAACTTGATTTTGGGGTGTGTGTTGTTTAGATGTGTTAGGAAATTGTTTAGGTTTTCTTTTCCATGGGGCCAAATCACAAATGTGTCATCGATGTATCTTAGCCATAGTTTGGGTTTGTGGGTGGCATTAACCAGGGCTCTGGATTCGAATTCTTCCATGAACAGGTTTGCAATGACGGGTGACAGTGGTGATCCCATAGGGGCTCCGTCAATTTGCTTGTATCTTTGTCCTTTGTATATGAAATATGTGTTGGTTAGGCAGTGTTCTGTTAGTTCCATGAGGTCTTTAGCTGGTTGGTATTTATTTTTGATGATTTCAAGAGTTTCTTTTATTGGGACTTGAGTGAATAGTGAAACCACATACATTGGACAGACCAATAGAAGAATAAGTACCCGCCTAGATGAACACAAAAATGCAGTAAAAAAGCTGGAACACACCACCTCACTAGTCCAACACATGAAAACCACAGGTCACAACATCAACTTCAATGGCACTAAAACCCTGGCCACTATAGAAAACCCCAGCCACAGAATCATCAGAGAAGCCATAGAGATTGAAAAAAGACCTGACAGCATGAATAGAAGAGATGATTCCACCAGACTGTCAATCATTTGGAAGCCTGCACTCTCAAATAGAAAGATCTCCATGCCACAAGCCAGGCAAACACCTGGGCAAAAACAGACTCCCTCTGATAGCTCCAACCCAAACACCCCCCCACCAGGCACCCAGGTGAAACCCAGCTTGCTAATGAAACCCAGCTTGCTAATGAAGAGCAGCCGTCCCTTCACATGGAGCCAAGCTGCACTGAAAGCCTCCAACACAAGAACAGACTGTTGCCAGCCAATCAAAGCCACAAAACAGACAGAAGAAACCAGAAACACCAATCAATCAAACTCCAAGTCCAATGAATACAGATCCAGGCTCCCAACCAATCAGAATGGACCAGCCTCAAATTTGAAACCAGGAACTAACTCTATACAGAACCCTGAGGATGGCAGATGAGATTCTGCTGAAACGTTGCTACAACTTTAACAGAATTACAATGACGTGGGATAATACCTGAAGGAAGCGAAACAGCATAGATAGATAGATAGATAGATAGATAGATAGATAGATAGATAGATAGATAGATAGATAGATA
>BLBF01000073.1:16898369-16946250 GCA_015471245.1 Laticauda colubrina
ATAGATAGATAGATAGATAGATAGATAGATAGATAGATAGATAGATATGTTTTCTGAGGTTTTCGCGGGTATTTGTATGTGGATCTTTGGTTATTTGGGTTTTCTCCCGCGCAAAATTGGAAGTATCTAGGCAACGTTTCGATGAAGTCTCATTCATCATCTTCAGGCTTGTTTCTTCGGCTCTGTGCTTCTCAGAGTAATGTGAGCTTGCAGCTGCTTCTTCCTTTTAACTGCTAGTGGGGGGGTGTTTTGATTGGGTGGGGGTGTGTTCTCATTGGTAGGGGGGTTGGCTGTGTTCTGATTGGCTGGGGGTGTGTTCTGTTTAGGTGGGGGCTTGGTTGTGCTCAGGTTAGTCTTAGTTGCTGGGGGATTTGAGCTGGTGAGCTGTGATCCTGTTGTTTGGCTTCGTGTTCGTGGTCGTGCCACATCTTCATGGTGGATGTCAGTTTGCTTCTGGTATGGGTCAGAGGGGTTTGAAGCGGGTAGTGGTGCAGCTGCAGTACTGCTTCTGGTCCATGGTCGTGTCTCATCTTCTGTGTGGGTGTGAGTCTTTTTTCTTCGTGGAAGTGTGGTGGTAGCATCTTGTGTGGTCCTCGTGGGTGTGGGTCTGGTGTCATTCTTCATTTTAGGTACTCGTTTATTAAGGAGGGCAGGTTTCCAAATGGTTGGTAGGCGGGAGGTATCATCTCGTTTATTCATGCTGTGTGGACATTTTTCTATCTCTATGGCTTCTCTGAACAACAACAGAATAATCAATAATAACCATTTGGAAACCTGCCCTCATTAATAAACGAGTACCTAAAATGAAGAATGACACCAGACCCACACCCACGAGTGCCACAGCCAACCCCCCTACCAATCAGAACACAGCCAAACCTGCAACCAATCAAGTCACACCCCCACTAGCAGTTAAAAAGAAGAAGCAACTGCAAGCTCACATTACTCTGAGAAGCACAGAGCCGAAGAAACAAGCCTGAAGATGATGAATGAGACTTCATCGAAACGTTGCCTAATTACTTCCAATTTTATGGGGGAGAAAACCCGAATAACCAAAGATCCATATGTGTGTGTGTGTGTGTGTGTGTGTGTTTTCTTAAGTTTTCATGGGTATTTACATATATGGTATTTAGCTTTGTTTGGGTATTTTCCCATGTCATCATAGTTGTGCTATGATGACATTGCACAACTATGATGACGTGGGAAAATACCCGAACAAAGCTGAACATAAATTGCTTGCAAGAAGTTGCTGGATCCTTCTGTGTTTGCATAATTTCAGCTCATGCTAAAAAGAAGCATGATACTTGTCTTCAAAAATCGTGGATGCTTCATCACTGGAGGTTTGTAAGAAGAGACTGGACAGCCACTTGTCTGAAATGGTATAGGGAGGTGGACTAGAAGACCTCCAATGTCCCTTTCAGTTCTATTCTGTCCTACTTACAACTGGTTATGTAAAATTTAGCAAGAATGGAAACATGGGGAATCTCCCCCGCCCAAAAAAAGTCAGATGAACAAAATTATTTATCTTACAATTTTTAGATAGAATTTGAATATATTTCTATAACTTTTTCATCAAACAAGATTGCATGACACACAGCTTGACTTGACAATAGCCTATATTTATAAGTTAATTAAAGCACACCAGTGTTACCTAAATAAAAGCATTACTTGATTTCAGGAACATCTTTTCTAAGGGCCCAGCAGTAATCAGCCAATATACTGGAGACTTCACCTGAAATTGCTCACTGTCTCATCAGTGACTGCACCAAGCTTTCAGGTAAAAATCCAAGTGAGGGCCTAAGAGTAATATGTAGCTTGGTAAAACTTTAGGAGATCACTCATTATTTTGCAATAATTTTCTTCTTGATGATTTTCCAGAAAGAATTTTTGCAGACATTTTTGAATGATTTCCATGCAGCCTCATTTAATGCTTTCCAGCTTCATTTCATGCTTCATCGAGTTAACTTCTTTACAAAACACCACTTCATCATCTTGGAAGAAAAATTTGTTAAACTAATGATCATTGTGCTTGTTAGGCAGAAACAATAACAATCTGATGTTGGAAGAAATATCCATCTGGTTCAGTTCCAAGCAGGGAGAAAGACACTGGAAACCTGGAGGCTGATTGGAAAGATGGTGTAATGAAGCAGAACATGGTCCTGGTGCAGCTGATCACATGGACTTGAGAGGGAGGGTTATTTATACCCTCTTTTGGGCCTTGCCCTTGAGCTTCCTGTTCCTGTGGCAAGAGCATACATTCTATTGCAGGGGTCACAACTAACTTTGTAGGCTATCTGAGTCCCAGGCTTGGCTGAAGCTTGCTGGGTGATGCAGTGAAGGGGCTTGTTGTACCATGTGGTGAGCTTGCTGCTAGATGGTAAAGGGCTAATCCTATAACATCCTGGAGGGTCATGTCTTAATCCCATCACCCTGGAGCTGAAGGTCTTTTGTTTTGTAGATAGGCTGGTCCAGTCCTTCTTAATGGGTATCAAATATCTGCTGCGGGCAGGGAGTCAGGGCTGAGTTTCTATCGCCCTTAAGATTTCTATTTCTCTTTTAGGGGAAATATACTCTGCCTTTTTAATATTTCCTAAAATATTTCATTCTTCTGGGAGGGGGTGACTTCCCTCACTGATGAATGGTCTTTTGGCTCCCTCCAAATAATAGGAATGGCAAACACCAAATAGTGCCTGCAAACCCTTTAACCACCATGTTGGAAGTCCAACACAATGTCATACAGCAAATAGGAGATCCTTATTTTCTTGCCTTCCTCATCCACTTCACAACCCAGATAAACTTCATAGCATTTTTTGACAAGGGGGATGAAGTTTTATTTCTGAGATTTTAAATGTCAACTCACCATGCAAATAACAGAATGTATCAGGATTATTTCCAGAATTTTATGGCCATGGTATATGTGATACTTTTACCATCAGTTGTGAGCTCTGACACCAGACTGACCAAGAACTGCTGTCCAGAAGGGACTGGACTCATGTATAGATGTGTTCAAACATGACTCAATGTGTAGTGGGCTGTTCTGTTCTTGCTGTCATACCTTTTGCCTTTGTCTTGATGTTATCTATGCCAGAGAGCAATAATAAATTAGATTTTGCTCAGTGATTGTTACGATTACAAAGCACTAAAGTACGGTAGTAAAATTAAAATATACAACTGTAATATCACTAATTGAACAGACTAACAAAGGTGGAGTCATAAAAAACCTAAATGTGATAGAAATAGATCTCTTTTCATGGTTGAATTCTACACGAAAAAAGACTTGCTTAGGACACCTATTGTAATGCCTGATACAAAATTATTGTTGTCCACTGAAATGAGACTAGACATTCAATCCTATGAGGAGAGATTGAGGTATCCAGTTATATTTAGCCTTGAGGGGAGAAAACCAAATGGAAATAAAGTTGGATTTTACGTCTAGCTGAAAAGTGGAACACAGAAAAAGGAAAATTGTTTTTTTACTATTCTAGGGATAAAGGATAATACATTTAAGCTACAAGTCTGCAGAGCTTTCCAGATGGCAAGTGTAATTGCCGTTTTTAAAAATATTGAATTTCTTATTATTCTAGATGCTATGATAGTGTTGACTGCAATGCCATCCTTTTCTCTGTCTGTAATTTCATGAACACACACTTGTGTGTGAGTGATGAAGGAGGATTCAGACATACGAATATCTTGTTTACATGTTGAAATTCTATATTGGCGACTTTGTGTCGTGTCTTTATGTACTGATTGTATCACGGGGGCTCTAGATCAGACTGTGAAATTCTTAAAAAAAAAAAAACACTCCTTGGCAACCTACACTGTTGCCTATTCTTGGCTACCTATGATTGTTAGGGCACAGGTGAGATGTTAGGGTACAGATAACGAGGTAGGCTTTTTTGTTTTAATTCTTTCTGACTGATATCTTAGGCAATTCTGAAGTTAAAAACAATTGTTAAAGGGTCCAATCTAGGTCAGTCATTGGGAACAGTGGTTTAGTCTTCTGAGCTTTTGGACTTCGAACCCATCGTCAGAGAACTTCTCTCTACCAGAACGTGGGTTTGGGGTTGTTCTATGCATCATATTTATAGAGTGCCTGCTTGGATGTGGCATCTTATTTGGTTGATTGAGGTTTTGATGGTCAGCTATTAAGTCATTGGCTGTTGTTTCTTTGTGCTACCAAGTTAAAATTGATGGTTAAGATCATCAGGTTTGGACATATATTTTGCATTGCTTTGATAGCACCAGGAGTTGTTTTTCAGACAATTTTACCCTGCTGTTCTTTTTCATAGCAACTGCTGCCATAATTACCAGAAGGGAGTATGTGAGCAATAGTATTTTCAAGGGAAACCATGTTTTACCAGTGAGCTGTAATCAGATTCAAAAATCAGTTGCAAGAAGAGAGTTAGATGCTAAATAGAGAAATCATTTTTGAAATACTTCCTTCATTTCATTGTGCAACATCCCAGTATACAATTGCTGAAAGCTCTATTAATATCAGGAAGAAAACATACAATGTAATGAATATAGAAGGGCTGGAAGAAAAACTATCAGTTGTCATGCTTTTGATCGCCATCATAGTTGAGATGAAAGCAACACAGAACTCAAGAGGAAGAAACACCCCTATGACCCTGTTCTACTATACGTGCCTGAGTGCTTGAAAGATAAAGTATTAATCTCTTGTTTACTTCTATTCTAGCACAAGCACTTAAGTAGACCTTACCTAGTCCAATATTGGAGTGCATAATATTTAATTCTGCATATTTTTCTTTAAAGCTTCATAATGAAGATGATCCTGCAGAATCCCCAGCTGAACAACCGTCCACCTCTACGGAAACTGCACCAGCCTGTCCAACAGAGGCACCTTTACCTGAGGTGGATACTTCCCCTCCACCTTATTGTACCATCGCTACAGAAGCAGCTGCACCAACAGTTGGTACTGCCTTTTTTCATGGTTATATAACCACCCCAGGTATATTTTAAGCAGTGCTGAAATAATGCCACCAGCACTCCTGTGCCCACTTCTGCTGACCCGCTGAAAGATGCTTTGTTCAGTTCTTTCTTGCAGAAGTCAGATGATTTTGTTTCACATATCACTGCCAAACAGGCTAAATTGGATATTCACATAATTAATTTGTCTAATCGTACCTTCCTCTCTATGCATGATGAGAGTAGCGTGTTTTGTTTAATCGATGTTGATTAAATGTGGATTATACTCCCCATATGATAATTAAATGATTTTTTAAAAAGAATATTTGATTTAAATGATTTCGAGCTGCAGTGGCACATTGGTTAGAATGCAGTACTGCAGGCTACTTCTGCTGACAAAATTTCTGAGATTAAACAGAAGAAAACATAGCACGTTACCCAGGATTAGTACAACAATTAAACATAATTTGGCAAATAAAAGCAAATTAATCTAGATTATATGATTCACCAGTGCAAAAACATGGATATAAATATTAAGCAATAAAACCAGTCTTATAATAATAAAAAAATGTAATACATACATTGAAATAATCAAAACTCTAATGGAACAACATGAAACATTCTTATGATCAAAGTTAAACTTTCCAAGTGAGATCCATTTTGACCTCCATCCAGAAAACCAACAGCATGGGAGCAAATATAGCTGTTCCATAATCTGGGCAGCATGATAATGCCTCCTCTCTCTGCCCTCCCCCTGCCTGTTTTATATTACTGGAGAATTACACACAATGTTTCCCAGATAGTCATATTAGATTGGTTGATTCTAGCTGAAGGAGATAGTTCTGAAGGTATCGCCACACTCTGCTATGTCGGACTTGAAACTGCACACAGAAATCTATTGTCATCCACTGCAAGGCATACAGCATAGATCAGGGGTGTCAAACTGGCAGCCCGTGGGCTGGATGCGTCATGCACAGGCCATGCCCACTCCAGCTCCATGAAGAGAAAAAACAATCTTGATACGTCACGTGACATTAACTTGATGCTGCGAGTTTGACACTCGTGGCATAGATTTATTGTGCCTGTAGAATTTAGTGCCAGGCCACTCTACATGCGGGCCACTCTACTGATTTAACATTTGTTTCAAACTGGCCTTTAAAGGGAAAGTGAAGCGCCTTACAGTACAACAGCTGGTTATGATGAAAGTGTGAATTACCGTCACAAAACCTTCCTGGCTTTCCCAGATAGGACTGTAACATGCATCAAGTGTAGCTAGGCAAGATTTCTTTAGGTGTAACCTCCAATTGTCCCATCGAGAACAAGTTGTTAATCTGGGATAGGCCATAGAGTTGCTTCCATTAGAGAAATTTGAAATTGAAATTTATGTATTTATTTATTCAGTTAATGGCCAGAAAAATCAAACAACAAAATGAGCTGTTAACAAAACAGGAAACACAAATCAGGATGGAGAAAAAGAAGCAGGTGCAGTCACATGCCAATTTCTACAAAACAAATCAAGCATGGTACAAACACCCCCAGCACAACAACACCCTGTCCACCCATCCAAGCTTCCTCTAGAGCAGGGGTGTCAAGCTCGATTTCATTGAGGGCCTCATCAGGGTTGTGTTTGATCTGGGGGGGCGTGGCCGTGGATACCCGTAGTGGCCCGAGCATTCTGCCAGCAAAAACAGGCTCCCGAGCTCAATTTTCAGCTGCCATGGCCTCTTGCAACCCTCTGCCAGTGAAAACTGAATTCGGAGCCCATTTTCACTGGCAGAAGCACCATAGGCTGGTCCTTTGCTGTTTCCAAGGCAGCCCTATGGGCCAGATCTAAGTACCTCATGGACTGGATCTGGTGGTGGGATTCAAATATTTTTACTACCAATTTTGTGGGCAAAGTGTGGTGGGCGTGGCAGGAGAAGGCTACTGCAAAATCCCCATTCCCTCCCAACTCCTGGAGGAAGGATACTGCAAAATCCCATTCCCTCTCCACCCCACTAACCTGCTTTCCAGCTCCATTCTCTTGTGAAGGACAACAAAAGAAGATCCAGCCAATCATCTGGGACTCGAGAGGCAGAGAATAGATGGGGGCGGAGCCAGCCAGAGGTGGCATTTGCTGGTTCTCTGAACTACTCAAAATTTCTGCTACTGGTTCTCCAGAACTGGTCAGAACCTGCTGAATAACCACCTTTGCCTGGATCCGGCCCCTGGGCCTTGAGTTTGACACCCCTGCTCTAGAGACAAGGACTGGCAGAGAACCATGTTGAATTAACAGCAGCTTTGTCTTACAGTATCTGGATTTAGCCCTTGCTTGTTTGTTCCCACCCAGAAGAGTCTCGTTGTTCTTTTACAGAAGTGGAATCACCCAACGAATTTTACCCAGTGCCGCCTCCCTACAGCGTAGCTACCTCTCTTCCCACTTACGATGAGGCGGAGAAGGCCAAAGCTGCAGCAATGGCAGCTGTGGCAGCAGAAGCAGCAGCCCAAAGAGTGAGTAAGCAGTTTGTGCTATGTAATCGGCATACTTTGGAACCTACACTGCATAAATCTGCGTTTTGTATGCACCGTATTAAATGCTTTTCCCAGTTCTTCTATACGTTTGCATAGTTTTTTTTTTTTTTAAGGATACATATTTCTTATTTAAGTGTGGAGGTCTTTTAATCAGATAACAGATAATCAGAGTTGGAAGGGACCTTATAGGTCATCTAGTCCATGAATCACTGAAGTTGTTAGGTGAGTAAGATGGTGGTTAAGTGAATCCGGGCTTCCCCATTCTTTTTGTTTGTTGGAAGGTCTCAAAAGGGGATGGATCCTTGGACAGTGCAAGTACATGCCAGTTGCCAAGCATCTGAAATTTGACCACATGACAGTAGGACTGTTGCAATGGTCCTAAGTGTCAAAAACAATAATAAATCCCTGTTTTTTAGTGCCGTTGTGACTTTGAACTTTCATTAAACGAACTGTTGTAAGTCGGGGGCTACCTTGTATTTAGAAATTCAGGTCAGTGCAGTAGCTTTTTTCAGACCTTGACAAGCAGCAGTGGCAGTTTTTCCACCCCCAATTTCTGATCGATGGGTTATTTTTAATCTGATAATGTCACAAGTTAAAGTGCCACCTAGTTATTATGCTACATCAACTTCCTAGGCAGGTAATAGAAGAAGTAGCTCAGGTTAGCCCCTTTTATTTAATCTGTGATGCAAGTTACAGGTTCTAATCTGTAAATGCTATGCAAGGAGCCTCTGTAACACAGTGGTAGAGTGCAGTACTGCAGGCTACTTCTACTGACTTTTGGCTGCCTAAAATTTGGCAGTTCAAATCCCACCAGGCTAAAGGTTGACTCAGCCTTCCATCCTTCCAAGGTGGGTAAAATGAGAGCCCAAATTGTTGGGGGCAGATATGCTGACTCTGTAAACCGCTTAGAGAGGGCTGTAAAGCACTGTACAGTGGTATATAAGTCTAAGTGCTATTGCTATATTGTGTTAACAATATTTTTATGATATTGTCCAGGCAATCCAAGAAAGCATGTAATAATACAGTATAATCTTGTATGGAGAGCAGTAAGAAGTTTTTAAAATATATTTGAATGCAATGCTAATTTGATTATATTTCATGTAATGCTCTTATACAAAAAAAAAAAAAAAGATGCAACAAGTCAGCTACAAATAGTTGAGCAAAATTCACTGTATGTGTTTAACAGGAATAACTTATCGTTAATCCCCCCAAAACTTTGAATTACTGGGTTTCTGTGTCCTTGGTTTTAACTTCATTGTATCTTAAATTTTATTTTAAAATATATTTAAAAATAATTTGCAGAGACAGAATTTTAACATTTTGACTTGTACAGAATGATTTAACACACGTTTAGTTCTTCTGTCTTATTTTCTTTACATGCTTAGCACGGCCATTTTAGGGAGTCTAGGAGTCTGTTTGATGAAATATTCCTGAGTCCACCAGAGGTATGGTTCCATTCTGTGAAATTTAGATTTTGCAGTGAAGTTTATTTATGGCAAACAGTCATTTAAAAAAATATTTTCCTTTTCTAAATAAAATTTCCCTCTCAAATTAATTACAATACTTTCATTTCTGTTTGGAAGTATCCTATTGCATGCAGTAAGAATATAGTTCCAATAAAATGAATACAGCACACTGATGGATTATAATATCTCTTGGCTGCTATTTGCATTTGGTTTCTTTTTTGTATTGTGTTTTTGACTGTTTTAATTGTGTTTATGATTGTTTGCCTCTAATGGATTGTTTGCCTCTCTGGTTAGAGATGGACACAAATTGAATAAATAAATAAAATAAAAAATAGGGCATATATCAACCCATTATGCATGGGTTAATTTTTGTTCATAAGGATATTTAGCTCTTTTAAAAAAATATTATAGAATAAAATACAAAAATATGAAAGCAAATAAGAGGATATAATGAGGAGGAAAAGAGGAAAGCAAAATGATGAGGGAAGGAAGAAAAGAAAAAAACAAAAAGCATTGACTTCTAACTTCCTCTGTTGCAATAGAATAAAGCATTAACATCGAACCTCAACTTTTTACTTTTCCAAAATTTTATAAACTAGACATTTCTGTAAAAAACCAAACCAATCTAATCTGTAAAACTCAAAATCAAAGTTTCATTCCCCCCCCCCCACTTTAAGCACAAAGTCCAGAAGTCCATGTAGCAACAAAAGTACTTATATTCTTTTCTTTGATCAAAACAGTCAATTTAGCCATCTCTGCCAACGCCATCAAATTATCTAGTCCATGGTGGGAATTGGAAGTGTCCTTCCATTTATGCATACGGTAGTCTTGCATACGGTAGTCTTGCTGCCATCAACACATATAAAAGCAAAGTTCCAAAGTCTTTTTCCACTAAATTCAGAAGAAAAATCTCTGGCTTCATCTCCATCTTCATTTTAAGAATTTTTCTGTAAGGATATCTAGCTCTGATAATGATGGAGAATAATTATAGAGGCATTTTGCTTAAAAGGCCAGACACCGTGAATGAGGTATTGTAGGTCATCCATATTCCAGACTGCTGTGAGGTACTTTATTTGTGTATTTATTATGTACGCTTTGCTTTGAATTTGATCCTCCCAAAAATATGGACACTGCAACCGTCATAAATACACGCCAGTTGCCAAGCACCCGAAGTTTGAGCAGGTAACCATGGGGATGCTTGCAACGGTTGTTAAGTGTGAAAAACAGTCATAAGTCACTTTTTTCATTGCCCTTGTAACTTTGAACAGTTCACTAAACAAACTGATGTAGGTCAATTCACTGTACACAGTGATTCTTGGAAAGGACCCAGGTACTTTAAGAAGTTTCCCACAGATGTTACATGATGCTTGAGCTGCCTCTTGGAGTTCCAACTGAAAGAACTAAATAGTCCTAGTATTCTTTTGTGTTGCACCTAATACCGATTAGACAGCTTTTAAGTTTTAAGAGTTTAGATCCTGTTTCCAGTACAGGAAGCAAGTGAGCTCTGGATGAAATTGTGTGTGTGGGAAAAACTATTTCTAAAAGCAAATAAAGTTTCCAATACAATTAATTTTCTAGCAGGAGGCAATTTGAAAAATGAATTGAATCAATGAATAAATCAATTTTGTTGTTGTTTATATGAATAACTTACCAGTTGTTTACCAGAGTAAGGGATCAGATTCTACCATTCTGAAACATGCTAGCTTAATGTATCAAATATTTGTTTGTCTTGGATTCTGCTCACTGGAATATTCAAGGAAAAATAGTGTAACCCAATTAAACTAAATATAAAAATAGTTAAAACTGTTGATAGCTTTCATGATGATGACTGGTTATTTAATTTCAGTCATAATATATCCTAGGATAACTTGAGTTCGGATGTGTATTTCTCATTCTCTCATATCATCATCTTCATTTAATGACCTCATAATCCCTTGCAGGGTGGAGTCTGGGCAACTGAATAGAGCAAGCAGAGTGTTTTAATGGCCAGATGCCCTTCCTGTCGCCAATGCGGAGTTTTTCTTCTACAGATATGTTCTCAGTGTGCCCAGAGAAAAAAATATCTGCCTCTACCTAGGATTGAACTCACAGTCTCCTGAGCTCCACCTTTAGGCCACTGCATCACTTCTTTCTCATTCTCTCATGTACCTAGAATAATACCTGTGAATTATTCATACATTTCTCATGTAATTAGGATCAGCAGATTTAAAGGGTCACATATCAAGATGTGACTTGATACGATTTTCAATAATTGGAAAATTCAGTGCTTTAACTTATTCTGTGACTACTATTAAAAATAATTAATTAAAAACGTACCCCAGCAAAATCATTCTATTTTTTTCTATATAAGAATTAACATTTGTTGGCATATAATTTTTGACTATCTCAACTTAAAGATATAGTACTCTAATTCAGATTTCATGAGCCCCTGTATGTTTACCCCGTTCAAACATAATTTCAGGGATTCTAAGGTTATCATTATTTAAAAAGGAAATAACCTGTTTATTTGCTTATTTTGGCAAATAACTTTTAATGATGAGGTAGGAAGTTGACATCTTTAAATCTTTGCTTGTTTCAGTATTTGGTGAGTGTAGAAAGTGATACATGAATTAAATATACTTTAAAGTATCATTCTTCCACTTGTTGAAAGTCTTTTTTATGAAATAAACCTGTTGTTTAAGAATAACTCCACTTAAAAAATAGGAATACACTGACTGGAATTTTTTTTAAAAAAAACTTAAAATAGCATAGCAGCTTACCTTGTTTCAAAGGATAAAGCGCATGCTTTCTAAATTAGCTTGCATAATTCTGCTGAGTGTACATCTGCATATTTGTATTTCAAAATGAAAAACAGAGATTATTTGGGAAGAGTTGCAGCTTCCGTGTTGTGCTGTGAATTTTAGTTCTTTGAAATTGCATGCAGATAAACTGCTTTATACAATTTATACAGGGAGAGGGGGAGAGACAAAACAAATATAAGGGGGCCTGCCTAGATGACTTCATGTAATTTTTTAAAGGATGCTAGCACCCTCTGGCGTTTGAATACCAGCAAAGTATTAATTTTAGAATGCTTTCAGTACTTTTGTGGATTCAATGTTATGATAGTTTTACTGTTGTTGTTGTTGCATGTTTGGATGGCCATGTGTTGCATGTCTCAGAACTGGGGGATGTAAAGTTGTAAGTGCAGTATCACTTGTATACTTACTGTATTTTGCAATTTATCAATGTTATGAAATTCTGAAGTATCACATCCTTCCCATATGGATCTTTTGCATGCCCCCACTGTGGCCCACATGAGATAAAAACATTTGGGCTTCATGGTTAGTTCATTATTGGTTTGCTTTATAAATGTATTTTCAGTAATCCATAACCTTGCGGGCCTAGTGTCTTTTCCTTTGTATCCTTAAGAATGATCTTAGCCTATCATTGAATACATTGTTTGGCCAATATATACACATCAGATATTAAGTAATACAAACTTTCCGTCTGAATAGAAAGGATAGCTATTCTTACATTCTTACTTGCTTTCCATTAAATAAACATTGTGGAAAAATGTTAATTGAATGTGTCTAGTGAAATAGTCTGCCAATGGGCATGCATTAGGGCAAAACAAAACAAAATAAAAACTAAATAGCACACGTGCTATAAATGGCAGCCAGATGTTGCACCTTGTAAAAATATACTTGCCTTTTTTTGAATGGAGTACATGAAACTCATGATTATACTATGGATTAGTCATTCCTTCCTGCTTTCACATATAAAAGAAAAGGTTTCAACTCACAGAATGAGAACAGTTAAAAGTGTGTTGTTTTTAAAAGTCTCGTGGCTGGCTTACCATTGGAAGAGGAAATCTAGAGAATCTTTTATTCCCTACAACATAATGTTCCTGAGGGGAGTATCCCAAGAAAACAAACTATGTACTTAATGAAAGATACTCACTTGCAGAGAATCACACATCATTCTGGAAATAGAATGACTTTCTTAGCTACTAAGAGACACGATCAAACACATAGTTCCAAAGGTGCTTTTTTTTTTCAAAAGGCAGTTGGACTTTGTTTTTCTTTGAAGATGTTTTGCTTCTCGTCCAAGAAACTTCTTTAGTTCTGACTGAATGGTGGAGAATGGAATTATTTATATTCCTTGCAATCATCTGGTCATTAGCACTCAGTGTGAGAGTTGTTGAGGCCACTTGGAGGTTTCTCTGTGTCCTCAGTGTCAAAGCTGGGATTAGAATTGAGTAATAAAATAACATTGCATTTACCCTCCATATTTCTCATTTTGCAGTGCTTCAAGGGCTACTGTCTTATTACAAGTGTGGTTATCACAGTAATTGGCAATAAGTGTTGTGTGCGATAGAAATGATTTTTAGTTAAGTAAGGCCTGATTATGGAAACTCCTAAACCTTTTATTTATTTATTTTTAATAAGATAAAAATCTCCTTTGAGTTCTACTCCTGGTAGAGACTTCTGGTCATGGCAATGGTACAAAAGTACTTTGCCTTTTTCCCAAAGTTTTTAAAACCTGGAAAACTGGTATTTTTACCAGGCTCCAATTCAGTGACTACAGTACTTAGGCCTGATAATGTATATTATATCCAGGTTCTGCCAAAATAAGGTAAAATGTTCTAACTGGCAAGCACATGAATTCCACCTGCTGCTAATTTTAGGTTAGTCAAGGAGAGATAGAGAAAGGCCATCTAAAGGCAATCTCATGTAAAAAATATAAATAAATAAATAAACATAAAGTAAGGAAAAAAACCTTCAAAAGGCAGGCTCAATGGACTACTCAGTCTCTTTCTGCTGTCCATTTTCTATGTTTCTATCTACCATTTTTACTCTAGAAATACAACTTAAAAACTGGGGCATATGGCTGCTATTGAGAAATGAACATAAGATGCATTTTGAAGGTATATTGTTGATTTGATTTTAATGAAGGGTCATGACAAATTTACGTTTGATGTAACTGGATAACCGAAATACATCCCTTTGGTAATGCATCCTTGATTTTATACATAGATTCCCACTGCTGAAAAAAGTTGTGATTTACAAAATCTTTAACTGATTATCATTCTGTTAAAAGGTGTTTTTTGTCCTCTTAAAGGAAGAAGAATATCCCCCGAGAGATGACTTCAGCGATGCAGACCAACTCCGTGTGGGGAATGATGGCATTTTTATGTTGGCTTTTTTCAGTCAGTAATTTTTCTGTTATTGCTTTAAGTTACTTTCTTTAAAGGAGAATATTTCTCTGTTGAGGGATACATGTATATCAGAGGTGGGTGTCAAACTCGATTTCATTCAGGGCCACATCAGGGTTGTGTTTAACCGGAGGGGGCTGGGGGGGCTGGGGGGCCATGGCCTGGGGGGGTGGCCAGCTTGACGTCACTCGTGTTGGGGACACCTATGGTGGCCTCTGTCTGCTTTGCCAGCAAAAACAGGCTTGCGAGCTCCGTTTTTGGCTGGGTACGGCCTCTTGCAACCGTCTTGCCAGCAAAAACAGAGGCCGTGGCCCTCCTGAGCTCCCTTTTCGCTAGCAGAGGCACCACAGGCTGATCCTTTGCTATTTCTAGGGCAGCCCCGCAGGCCAGATCTAAGCACCCCGTTGGCCAAATGAGGCCCATGGGCCTTGAGTTTGACACCCCTGATATATGTGCACAACTGATAGGAAGGCAGAAGTGCTGGTAGGATATGGCAGTGGTTTTAAGAAAATGTGACTGTCTTTTCTGCAAATGCTGAAAATGTATATTTTCAGTTAATAATTTCAATTAAGTTTTTCCCTGTTGCAGAATATTTGAAAACGATGTATTGACCAATTGTATATGTTTGTCACATAAGTTCCTTACGTTACCTCTTGCTGATGGAGAGAAAAAAAACGTTTATTTCTATATGCAGGCCTTTGAAATATAATTTGTAATGAAACTGGTTGCAGTCCATTTGTGGTATGTGACTGCCACCTTGTGACAAATGTGTTCATTACAACTTTAAAGTTCTAACTTCCAGCAGTTTTATCATAGGTAAGATAAAGTAGCATGGGAAGAAAATTATATTCTTGCTGATTAATATTTCTATAAATGGCAATTAACTGGGTACATATCCTGGAGAAATAATAAACCTTATAAATAGATTAACAAGATAAAAATGGACTCTTAAAAGAAGGCCTTATGCATTATGCACTACATAAAATATGCTCTCTGAAATATTTAAGATAATAACCTCTTTGAGTCTTTTTTTAAATACCTTTTTTGAACAATGTTCTATCAGGAATGAAAATACAGCAATTGTTCCACATAATTTATGCATACAAAAACAATGAGCGACATTTTTTTAAAAGTGCTCTTATTTTAAATTCAAATTTCCATAGTGACCTGTTAAAGCATATTTTAAAAATTAACACCAACCATGGCAACTACAAAGCCATCTCGAGAGAGGCCTAAAATTACAGATTGAAATGCCAATATTAAGGCAGTAAACTCAGCTGTAGAAAATTCTCTGAACCAAGAGAACCACGTACATTATAGGCTTCTCCAGTCACTACCTGCCTAACTGCCAAAAGAGGATGTCAAATATTGTTTTTAACACAAAGATAAACAAATGTGGCGTAGACAATCCTTGAGATACCTGTTTTATACATTTTCCAATTCTGTAGATTTGGGTAAATACTAACACATTAGAAGACAATGTGATTGTTAAGCTATCGCAACAGATGTTCCAATGGTGGTATAAGTAGTAGAGATTTGATTTTTTTTCTCAGCAGTGGTAAAACTCAGAAAGGATGAACAGAAATCTATATTTTCCACTGATTTCCACAGTATATTTCTATGATATGGTGGCATCAGGCAGGATCCAAACATAACTCATCCACTCATGATATTTCATTAGCCATTGAAACCAGAAATCTGATTGCAATCAAACAATGGCTTCTTGGTCAGGCTTCCATGTCCGAATGGACGGATTCCACTCTCTCACCAGGATAACTTCATGAAGAAGCTTCAGTCTTGCAGTTCTCATCTAGATCTTTGTTACAATTTCTCATCTGAAACATAATATCTCACAGAAGGACAGCAAAGGACCATTTTCTAAAATTAATTTTGTGATTTCACATTGGCTTTCCACTGGCAAAATCTAGAAAGGTTAATAATTTGCCTTTCCATCACTTGATATCAATTCTCTATCCCAAGTAGCTTAACTGATAAAAATTGCCTTCCATTTGGAAAAATATTTAAATTCTCAAATGCTCTCCCATTTAAGTCAAGTTTTAACAATAAATTGTGTTTGTGTGTGTGTGTTTTTTTTTTTTTAGTGGCATTCATTTTCAACTGGATTGGATTTTGCTTATCGTTCTGTATAACTAACACCATAGCTGGAAGATATGGTGCAATCTGTGGATTTGGATTGTCTTTGATCAAATGGATTCTTATTGTCCGGGTGAGTTTCAATATGGAAGCATATTAAATTAAATACCATTATAGTATTTAATTGTATATTTCTTAGTCTATTATAAAGTTGATAGATTATTCTCTTCTAGTAAAAAGTAAATTTTTTTTTCATGTGGCTGTTGATAAAAATAGAATTGTCAACATGATTGCCAACATCCGATGACGGATATATCACAAGAAGAAGAAAAAGTAAAAAGTCAACATATGGAAACTTTAAATTCTATTGTATATTGCAACCAAATTTAAATGGCTATTTTGTGTGATGTTATTGGGACTTTTGCATTTTAGAATTCCTGCTTTTACTTTTATTTACTATTTAAAGCCTTTTTTCCTGACTGAAATATGAATATGATTTGGCTTGTTATGAATTAAATTAGTTTGAGTTATGTGTTAAATGAGAGCCACTTTGGTGTAGTGGTAAAGGTACCAGGCTGGAATGTGGGAGACCATGAGTTCTAGTCCTGCCTTAGCCATGAATGCCAGCTGAGTGACTTTGGGCAAGTCACTCACTCTTGCCCAACTTGCCTATCAGGGTTGTTATTGTGGGAAAAATAGGAAGAGAAAGGGAGATATGTTTGCTGCCTTGAATAATATGTAAAAACAATTGATCCAAGAAATTCACTTATTTTCTGTGTTAGGTCTTCCAGAGTTCAAAGAAGAGCAACAAAGATGAATAGGGGTCTGGAAGCTAAAACACATGAAGAATGTTGGCAGGAATTGAGTATATCTAGTCTAGTGAAAAGAAGGACTTGGGGTTACATGATAATGGTGATGCTGGCTCCTTTAAAAATGAGTATTTGTCCATTTACCTACTGCATTTGTTTCACAAATGCATGTTAAAATACTTATGGTTGTTTACTAAGCAAACAACAAAAAGGATAGGGTGTAAACTAAAGATAACCCCATAATTTTTAAGCAAATAGAAAGGAAAATAAAGTTGAAAATGTGTACTTGTATTCATTTTAGGGAAAAATGCAAATGCAAATATATTTCAATTTTTTCATTTAGCTAAATTATAAAGTAAGTATATTTGAATGAATCTCAAAGTTCTTTATTGCATTAATATTCATCCAAAAGTTGTTTTCCATATATTAAACGATTAACATTAATTGATTTAAAGAAAGAAATACTTGGGTTTTCCAATGTTTTGGAATAACAGCGTTATTGACTAATAAGAGGAAATTAATCCGTTCCTTACCCTGAATTGATTTATAAGCCTTAGGAAATGAACAAGTACATCAACCACAGATTCCATTGTTGAAGACTGTTCTATGATTCCCCCCCCCCCCTATTTTCCTAATCTTTGAGTAAAGTACCAGACTAATTGGGCATTGCTAGAAAATACAAAATACATTTGTTTGCCACTCACCAATACCACCTCAAAAGAACAGAAGGAACCATTTTTATCTGATTTTAAATTTCTTTTGCAAAAAAATATTTTAAATTAGTACAACCTTAAAAATAAACCTTGGCTAAAGAATTACTCCTTCCTTGCACTTAAAAAGAAGAAGAATCCAGCTTGTGAAAAGGACTTTCTTTAATTGTTCACAGCATAGGAGAGGGTCAGGAAGCAGACCACAGAAAGGAAGAACACTTTTATGAAGCCATATCTGTGGTCCTTAATCTCTAAACCGAATCATATTCAAATAGGTAGTCATCTAGATAGCCAAATTTCAAGTTTATTTATGACTTTAAAAGTTTAAACCAAGCCATTTAAAGTACATCTGGAGAACAGTTAAAATTGCTAACAGGGTTTTCAACGTACTTCTAATACTTGCCTTACATTGTACTCAGATTAGCATCTTGGAAACTTTTGGTTTTAAAAATAAAAATATTATCTTATTATTTTGAATGGCAGGTACTGAGTGGGATTTTATGTACTAGTAGAACTATTATAGCAGTGAACTAACTTACAGTGGTAAAGAGACCCATTAATATTTTCTCCACAAACTGCTTAGATTTCTTTGTTTAGTTCTTTGCAACTACATGTAGCAAAATGCCTGTTTTCTCTACTGTTCTCATAATAGTATTAGAACTTTTTCTTTTCTTTTCCTCAGTTCATTAACTGTACTTCCTTTGAACATTTCTGTATATCCAAAATACATCTGTGTTGCATAAGTAATGTTCATTTATCACAGTGATAACTTTAACACAGTATATCTTGCCTTTTTTTTTCCTTATCAGTTCTCAGATTACTTTACTGGCTATTTCAATGGACAGTACTGGCTTTGGTGGATATTTCTTGTACTTGGTAAGTGCTGATCGAAAGGTTTAATTTTCTGATTTTAATTCCCAATAAAAATCCAAAGGCAAATTTAAGAAATAGTGTATATATCATGAATGGGTGCATGTGTCCTTGTGAGAGTATTTATCTATGTCAAGAATGGATCTAGCAGTCTGTCACAGACCAATGCCATAAGCAGAATTTTTGTAGCATAGTAAGATGCTTGAGTATTCTAAAGTTATGACTTTTGGTGATTTGATTTCCATATCGCAATTATTCCTGAAATTAAATATTTCATCGTAAAATAAAATACACATAGGCAAAAAAAAACAAAAAAAAAAATGCACGGGTATAGAATAGGTGGTACCTGGCTCAATATTAGCAACTGTAAAAGGTATCTTGTTGTTTTAGTACCATGATGGCAAACCTGTGGCACGCAGAGCCATTTGTGCAGACACGTGAGCCCTAGCCAAATTTATCTGCACCGCGCATGCATGCGCCTCCCAGCTGATTTTCAGCCTCCCAGAGACTCAAGGAAAGCCCCTGCAGCCGTTGGAGGCCAAAAAACAGGCCTGTTTTGTCACTTCCTGTATTTCCGGAAATACAGGAAGTGACAAAAGAGGCCCATTTTTTGGCCTCCAAAGGCTGCAGAGGCTTCCCTTGAGCCTCTGGGAGGCTGGAAAAGCCTCAAACAGTCCAAAAATCAGCTGGGAGGCGCACAGTAAAGGTAAGGTGGTAGTGAGATCATGTATGCATGCGCAGGAGGTGGGGCTGTGCGCATTGACTTCTGGGTGCTGGCCCTCAAGCGCATGCACAATTTTTGGCACAGGAGCCCAAAAAGTTTAGTCACCACTGTTCTAGTAGATCACATTTAAATATGAGCCAAAGGTGCACTGCAGGTGCCAGAATAATTAATATTTTTAAATATTTCATATTCTGTTTCTGGTTTTAGGCCTCCTTCTATTTTTCCGAGGTTTTGTTAATTACCTGAAAGTTAGAAATATGTCTGAAAGTATGGCGGCAGCTCATAGAACAAGATTTTTCTTCTTGTATTAGAGGTAAGCCATGTTACACCTCTTTATAAGTAAATACTTAAATTGGATCTGAAGGAAAAACATCAGCTAACAATGGATGGAAAGAAATGTTTTCATGCTGAACACCAGAAAATATGAATATTGTCTTTGATTTTTCAAGCTTAATTTGCCAATAACTTCTCCCCTCCCCCCCAATATCTCTACAAATATTCATCACAAGTAGTACTAAGTTTTGATATTTTTTTCTGTGATAGTCCTTCTTTTTAGTTTATTACATCTGCCTATATTCTAGACATGTTCTAATCAACTCTCATACAGTTTAATGTTTCATTATGGCTGTTGTGGACAATAAAATTGGTATTATGTATAATTTGTATTTTTTTCTGTTGGATTCATCCATAGACCTGCATTCACTCTTTCATATTTTCATAGTGAGGTTAGATCAGACTCCTAAAACACGCTTTTCATATCTGAAAAGTTTAAAGTGTATTCCACTTAAATCTCAAAGGAGGTGATGAGTTTTAATTGATGGATAATTTTAAGGGTTTAATTTAATCATTATAAAAGCGTTTACATATTCTTACAGATTTCACAGCACTTGACACATAAGGCCACATATACAGTAATACAAATCCAGAATTATTATTCACTTATTTCAATCTGTGATACATGCATTGTAAGTTGAAGACAGCTTTAATAAATGTCAACTAGAAATTCTGTGGCAAAGTGAGATTTGAAGCATAGTATTCTCAGTTTATTAATTCTCATAGTGGTTCACTGTTTTTTATTTCACATCAAAATAGTCATTATGAATTATTTTGTTTCTGCCCAGATGTGATCACAACTTAGGTGACATTTACATGTATGCTGTTTTAACAAATTAAATAAGCAACTTAAATGAATTCTGCAAAGGAGTTTACATCCTATAATAGAGTGAGAGAGAGGCAAAATGAAGGCGAGTTAAGAAAGGTGCAAATGCTTTTACACATCCTTAAGCCTTAGTTACAATTGAGAAGATAAACCAAATATTTTATGGAAAAAGAGAGAATGAAGGAAAGGCTGGAAGTTGTAATGATACAAGGAGCAGTTCGTTAAGATCACAGAAAACCTTCAAATGGATACAGTTATAAATATAAGATGGGACAGAGAAGAACCATGGATAAATTTCTCACGTGTAACAGTTAAATTTTTTTAAAATCAATTCATTTTCCTATTAGTTATTAGCTTAGAAGACTTTGGTGATAAAAAGTTGTAGCCTTCTCATTTATTATGGCTTCACATTAATTAACTCCAGTGAATTTATTTTTAAATATTGTAATAGCCAGCTCTGTGACAACAGCCTTCAGAGTACTTCATGTTATAAATCAAAATGAAAATTGCAATATAAATGTATTACAAACAATTTAAAAGCATGCATATAATTCTAGATGCCTAAAGAGATACTTGTTTAGACAGAGGGATTATGTGGCAATTTGGAAAAGTGTTTTTTTTTTTTTAAAGAGGGCTATGAAAATATTACAGACCCCTCACATCGCAGACATAAACTGTTTCAACTCCTTCCCTCAAAATGACACTATAGAACACTGCACACCAGAACAACTAGACACAAGGACTGTTTTCCCCAAATGGCATCATTCTGCTAAACAAATAATTTCCTCAACACTGTCCAAGTATTTACGAAGTCTGCATTACTATTACTATTAATCTTCTCATCACTCCTTATCACCCATCCCCTCCCACTTGTGACTGTATTACTGTAACTTTGTTGCTTGTATCCTTACAATTTATATAGACTGTTTCCTAGTATGATTTGATTGCTTATTTGTACCCTATGACTATTATTAAGTGTTTTATCTTATGATTCTTGACGAATGTATCTTTTCTTTTATGTACACTGAGAGCATTTGCACCAAAGACAAATTCCTTGTGTGGCGTATCACACTTAGCCAATAAAGAATTCAATTCAAATTCTGTTCAAGTCTGCAAAATTCGGCCTGCCTGATAGGTGGATATTCCAGCTGAATTGCTGCTGAAAACTCTTAACAGTGGTACCAACTGATCAAGCATTTGATAGTGTTGGTATTTCCAAAGAGATTTATATTTTTTAAAAAAAAACTATTTTGACACTCACAGAAGAGGTTGAAAAGCCTATGATTTGTAGACTTAGTGAAGTTGTCTTGATTTCCCAAAGCTTCTTTGTAAGTACTTGACCATTTGAGTAATCAAGTAGCATCTTTCATTGCAAGATATGACAAGATGAATGGATTCTTGTTCATCCGCTCAGCTCATGCTGAAATGTAACTCTTGCTTTTTTTTTCATTCACAGGCTGCAGCAACCAGACATTCCTTTCTCTTTATCAAATGTGAACTTCCAATCCACCAGTTACCTTCCGACGAATAGGGAAAAATGACTACTGTATCTGAAGCAGGATTCTTTTTGCAGCTTAGTGAAAAACAGAATGGTTCAAGCTTTAAGTGCTGGTTCTGTTCATTCTAGTCAATATTTATATTAAGCATTGCCTTTTGTCTTGCACATATATACATATACAATATATATATGTGCTAATCAGCAAGAACTTTAAAAAAATAAAATCCATGCATATAGTCTGCTAAGCAGCTGAATACAGTAAGACTTAACTAAAATCATGTTTGAATCTGGAATATTTTAAAGGGGTAACTGTTCTTCACAGTATTATGTACTATCCATTATGTTGGTCTAATGATTTTTTTGAGGGGGGACGCAGGCAACTTGTACCAACTTCTCGGGACTCTGCTGGGATGTATATTACATTCATCTGATTATGCACATTAGAACATTTTTAATCATACAATTTGTATCTCTATAAATATGTGTTGAAAAGCTTTTTTTTTTTTTTACTGAGGGCTGAACAAGATTGTCCCAGCACACTTTTTTTTTGGGGGGGGGTGGTGGTGGTGGTCATGGTTTAATTGTGTAAAATTACCCTCTTCATAGATGTTGGCAATATAATGGCGTAACGTATAATGGAGTTTTTAAATCACTGCCATTTTGAAATCCGGGAGGAGCTGATTTCATGAAGAAAGCATTAGGCTGCCGATATCTTACAGCTTCATACATTTGGTTTGCTATTCTTAGCTTAAGAGAATAAGAAGGATTGTTGCTGCCCTGCTACCATCTTACATAATTGCAGGAAACCAGAGAAGAAATACATATAGAGTCACAAGAGAATCTGATTAGTTGTCAGTTTGAGAAGGAGTTGTGTTCTTTAACTCTTCCCACATTATTTAATGCAATTTTGCTTTGACAGAGAAACATGGGCTGGAGCCCCATCAGACTAGTAGCTGTTCAGGTTACAGATATTTGGGGGTGTAAAAAAAAGAAGTATGCAAATTAAAAGCTTCTTCTCATCAATTGAACTGCACATGGCTAATTCAGCTGGATGATTTGATTAGCATAAGCCTCCCCACAAGAAAGCTTTATATGTATAATGCCAAAAGAATTAATATGTGGGTCTGAACAAGGGCATATTCTAAGTGTGTGACTGAAGGATGAATTTGGATCCCATTTCCATGGGGGAAAAAAAAGAAAATCTAAATTCACTCTTGCATTTATCATCTCATTAAGGTTTAGCATAAGGAAGTTGCTAACCTGATTCTGCCTTTTTCTTGCTAAGCATATCTCTTGTCTCACTATTCCCCCATCTGCCTACAGTCATAATGTGCAATTAAAGACTAGGAATGCCTCTTCTCTATGCATTCCAGCCAGTGTTCTTTTGGCAAAGGGGATATTCACAGTAAAGAAGATCTGCAGCACGGCGCAGTTGAAAGGACAGTGTGGTTTTTCAACATGGAATATCACTTTACATTATTGTTAGGCTACAAGAAGGCCTTCACAGGAGGGATTTTAATAGTAAGCCAGCTTTTAGAAAGGTTGTTCTGTTTTTCATGTCAACGAAGGCGAGTTAGTTCCCAATAGGTTCTTTTTCTTTCTTTTTTCCTGATTGCAGAAATGTAAGCAGTTTAGCGCATGAGATATTCATATTCACAACAGTGATGCTTATCTTGAGTTAACAGATATATATCTAGGTAGCAGGAATAAACGTATTTATGCTTCCTTAAGCATCTCTGGGACTAAGCACTCTGCTATGGAGAGAGGTGACCTCTCATATGGTTGTAATAAGCTTCATCTTTTGTTTCCTGCCAATCACTCTGTATTTTTGGGAGTGGGAAAATGCACCTTTATTTTGTAATTTGAATTCTTGCACTCTTAACATTTTCATATAACATTTAGGGGAAATACGTGTTGGCTCCCTGAATTCTGTATCAACTTGTATCCATTGTATGCATAAGGTTTGCAATTGATAGTCTTTATTATTTGAGCATTATTATTTTTTTTAAAAAAATGCTAAGACTTGGAAAACAAATGCCCATTCCTGGTTTGAATGAAAACATTTTTTTTTTCTTTTGAAGGGTTCCTATGTATTTTTCTTTGAATTCTTTGGTATTTGTTCTTCCTTCCTTTCCACTTCCTCCTCTGCATAATTTGTTTTCTGATTTTTATTTTATTTTGTTTGGATTTTTGAATAAAGGCTTCCAGTTTTTACATTTAAAAAACCTTTCTACACCTCTTTTGTAAACAAAATGAACTGAACACTTTTACCTTTGGACTTTTTTTTTTTCAATTTCATAGGCATAATTTTGCTTCAGTTTGAAGCAGTTACTGGAGCAATGTACTGGCAAAGAATAATTAACATTCTCTTCTATACTATGATTTCATATTAAATGAAATATACCCTAGTTAGCAAAAGATGCAGGTATTATATGAAAGACTACAGTTATTGCCCATATGCAGAGAAAAATACATCATTTTGTGTTACTTTTTGGTTTATATGTGCAGCAGGAGAAAAAGGAGCAACAAAATCCACAACAGGAATGTGAACAGTGAGAAGAGGCCATTTTGTATCTTCCTTTAAGCAATTAAAAATACAAATTTGCATTCATATCAACTTTGTGTCCCTGAAATTGAAATCACATTTTTTTTTTGTATAATAACTTTAGCTACTTTTTTTAAGCCTATGAGTCATGCAGTACTGTAATATTGTTGGATTTCTGAATCCTCAGTCTGGAAATGAATTTATTTTAAGAGAAATATATTCAATTTCTCAGAAAGCAAAGCAAACTATTAAGAAAACAAAAATTGCTAAGGCTAAGACAGTATGTTTTCTTTGCAAGAAGCAACATAAATAGTAATTTGTCACAATAATGCATGGTGTATGTTAAGTTTATAATAATTGGATATTTCCAGCCATAACATCTCTTATGAACGTTAATAAAAGGCAATGGACTTGGTTTTAGGATATTTTAAGGATAGATTTTAACATGTTTATTTAAACTAAATTTTACAGACTGGATTAAATTTAAAATGCATTTAATACGATAGTGACAATACACAAATATTTAAACCTGATCTTCAGTTTTCATGACATTCATCCATTTCTACAAGTGAATGGACCAACATGCTTGTTAGATGCTTTATCATAACTACAGGCAGGGCCTTGATGCATAAACTTGAGTTCTTCATCCGGACTTCCCATCTGTATTGGAGATTGAAGCAGCATCCATCTTAAATAGCCCACTCGTAAAATTGTTCTTTGCAAATTAAAATTCAATTCAGTCCAGTCAAATGGAAAAACCAAATTGGTACCATCGTTAACTTGCAAACAGTTGGAGAAGAAAGTTAACCATGTTGGCATCAAACATTACAAATTTTTGACTTCTGGCTATATAAAATTGTTCTGGCCATGATACAAAAAGTTATGTTTTTATTTACAGATTATCTGTTACAATAAACATTTAATTCTGTCTTCATCTTTGTATTGATCTTACTTAAATTGAGGTTTGTGGACATGTAACTACATGTAAATTATAATTTCTATATTTGTGCTTTTCTGTATGTTTTTGAAAAATTTAAAAAATAATCACAATTTTTCAGAAATGACATGAATTTTCAATTTCTTGATTTTTTAAGGACATTTCCCCCCTTTTCTCTCTCTTCAGGTTGCTTCTTTTGTTTCTCTTTATTTCCCCCCTGGACTATGCAGTGGTTGAAATGAAATGTAATAATTATTTTTACTAAAGGAGAAAATTTTAAAGTGACTTATAGAGCAGAATATTGATGGAATAAGTAGAATTAAGGGCACGTGACTTTTCAGGTATAAAATGTATAGCTACAAAATCAATGAATCCTAATGTGCCATTCATGTCAGAAGATACAGCTTTGTAATGAAGTTTATAACAATGTTGAAAAATAAGTGAACATAAACAGCTGAGGAAAATCATGCACTTTCAGGACTCTCACACTGATAAATTTATGTTCAGTGCTCAGGTCTATATGTATTTTGGCTTCAGAGGCAAGTTTTTTCTGAGAAGTCTGGGTCTTTTCTTGATGACAACAGAAGTAAAATTGCGAAGGAGAAGAAATGAGTAGATATTTCCAGTCCCAGTATATTGCTGTGAAGTGGAACAAGTTGTAATTTTAACCTTAATCAATGTGTACATGTCTATATCATTTTTGGACATATTAGTTATAATTATGCAAATATGGGTTCTGTTTTCCATGTAAGAAGTAATATTGGTCCCTTGTCTCTATAAGGAGAAGATAAAGGGGCCAAATATTGATGTTTTTGTGTAAGCAATCGTATATTCTGTTGTTCCCTCTCCTCCCTGCTACCCCACCAACAGTTCCTCCTTTATCCATTTGAGATTAGGTTAGTTGGACCTGTGAAAAATATTTTCTAGAACTTGAGTTTTTATCATCTCCTTCGTGTTAAATCTTCAAAGTAGACCAGATCAGAAAACAGATGCAGCTTGATTTACTGGAGATCAGTCACTGTTACAGCAATTTTGAAAGTTTCCCAGAGATTCACTCTCTCCTCTCCTTTTACACTAATGAAAGTAGAAGCAGCACAACCTCAAATTTCTTACTCTAGCCGGGCTAAGCTGACATTTGCTTCAAGCATCATTGAAATCCTTCAAAAGCTGCTTGCATGCTCTTCTACATTTGCTTACTGCTGCTAAACTTCAGCTGTAAAATTTCAGTCCTCCAACCTAGATTAAGTGTTCTGGCAAAATGTAGGCTTCAGTAGTTCTGAAAATCATTATCTCCTGGCAGTGTCAGTTCACAAGAAGGGGCAAGCAAATACAGAGCAAAGAGGAAAACATCACTTGGGTTCTTTCACTCTTAACGACAGTTTCACCGTGGTTTTCATCAATCACAATTGGTTCAATTCTAATCAAGCTGCACAAAAATGAGCCATAACCATCCATAACTTAAAAGCCACATAAGCAGGATAAGTCAAAAGCAATACATTGGATACCATCATGAACTCAGTCCAATGAGATTATTTCGTTAATAACCAGACCATTATTTGAATGGCTTAAGTTCCTAGGAAGTCACCTTGGAGACTTTCATGCTTTGTCTTCTTCCCTCAGTCCAAAACAATTCACACTTCTTTGCAGAAGTGCTCATGGGGATGATAAGAAAAATAACTTCAGAGTTTACCCAGGGAATCACTGTACAGCAGGGATGAGCAACTACGGCCTCATTACAACCTTTATGATCTGTGGACTTCAACTCCCAGAATCCCTCAGCCAGCCAGCCATATTTACTGCACACCCCTGCCCAGTATATAAGAGTGCACACTCTACCGGACATCTTCAGTTTACAGGTCCACCTATGACGGAGAAAGTGAAGGGAGATAAAAGGTGATGCAGAGACATAAGTAGAGAGGACAAAAGTCAGTAATTTTCTAAAAAAAAAAAATCCCTTTGGGGAGATAAGACGAAAAGTTTGTGTTTGTGTATGAGAAAGAGCAAACTTGTAACCAGGAAAGTTTTGCTAATAACTTTAAATTCATTGGGTCTCTTGTTTTCCAAAACAACCCGATGCCGCTTCTGTGTTTGGTTGGAAGTGATTTGTGTGTGTTTCTAATTATTTCCTGGTTGTTGATGGTGTGTGTGTGTGTGTGTGTGTGTATGTGTCTTGCCTGCTCTAGCTGCACCTATCTGAAAAACCCAGGTAGAAAGCAGGAGGGGATTACAAGATATATTGGGGGGAGGGGAGAGACATTTACACAATGAGCCATTTTTTTCTGACTGTCCAGGTAACAATCCAATGAACAATGAGTTTATTATGTTTTAGTCAACTTATTTATAAAGAACAAGCCTTCATATAATCAGCTACAAAAGTGTTTAATGAATGATCTATTGGTGAAATAGCTTTCCTAATTAGTAACTGTAAATATGAACTTTTATTTCCTTTTTATAATCTATCTACTTCTATTTCTCCGGTTGGAAAGAACATGACTAAAGCAGAAATAACATCAAGTTCATAGAACTGACACTGGTTAATATTGCAAGTATCAGGTGGTCGCAATAGGGGGAGGGAGGGAAGGAAGGAAGGAAGGAAGATGTGATGACCCGGGGTGTGGCACAAAGGCAACACAGTCACAAAAGTAAAAAAGTCCCTTAGTACCTCCAACTTTGTCCCCAATGTCCAGTTACTTTCAGCTGAAGAAAAAAACTATTTAAGTGGAGGAAATTCAGTCCAAAAACAAAGTAATATAAACTGTAAATAAAAATCCACACAAACCACACTGCAGCAATTAACTGGACAAGGCAGAATAAGGAATTGTAGTCTTCAAAGGCCAACAAAACACACACAGTTGGGAAGATGTCAGGAACCCAGATAAGCCTTGACAAAAGATAACTCAGATTTGCTTCCAACAAGTTGCTGTGCCCAGTCTCCCTTTTTAAACACTGTGTTCTCAGCTGCAGCTAATAAAGGGAATTGGGGCCCTTTCCTCCCCTGTAAGCCATGCAACTCTTGTTGCTCCCTTCTCTGTTCTTACCTGTGTGCCCTAGGATGAAAAGGGGGTGGGCCTGGGTCTTCCTCTGAATTCCCCCTCCCTTGCTCTACCTCTCCCCTGCTCTGCCCAGCCGGCCTTTGCCCTTCCCCAGTTTCTTCCACAGCCACCAAAGCCACACTCCCAATCCCTGTCTGCTGCTCAGCCTCCCCCTCAGAATCAGATGCTGACGGGCATGACGGGAGGGAGGGAGGGAGGGAGGAAAATTTTTGGATTTAGTATTCAAGCAAACCCCTGATTTCAGTATTGTATATTTGTACTTAATAACTGTTTAACAGTCTAAAACCTATCTCGGGAAGCTATGCCTAAGCAACCTCTTGGGAACTTACTGACTGTCTAAGCTGTGAGCCAGAAGAATATTTAATTTTAACAACTTGATCTCTCCCAATTTTGAACTTTAAACAAGCTCTATTTTGTTCCCTGCCTACAGAAAAACCAGATTATATTTAATTATTTGCTTCTCATTGATTTTCTGCAGTAATTTTTAACTGGATGCAGTTGGAGAGCAAGATATATTTCCTCAAGCAATCATTACTCTGTGTGTCAATGATATATTCTCAGCCCTCAAAAAGTGTCTGAATGTCAAAACAGATGCCTCAAAAATCCACGTTTCTATTCCAATATGTCAACAGTTGCTTCAGTTATATTAATTAGCGTAATGCAGCATGTGGTTGAGTGGGTGCCATTTGCAACCATTTAATGGTGAAAATAACATTTTTCCCTCCTGTTCATACCAGTTCCATATGTGCATTTAATTTAACTACATTCTGGGACAAACCACACAGTTATATTAACTACATTATTGTGTCTCAAGGGTGTCTGGGTTTTATTAGGACTTTAACACAAGGTGAAGGTGATTTTAGTTTTTATCATGCACACTATACTGATGGAAATAACTTTTGACTGCAGTTGTTCCTATCTCCCCTCTACCCATCCCCAAAATATGGTATTGGAAAATAGAATAATTTTCCACTTAACATAAGAAGGAAACAACATTTTTTAAAAAGAAAAAGTATCATCTTCCATTTCCCATTTATTACAATCCAGATCTCAACATCCATGCTCACATCCATGCGATGTCACAGACAAAATGTGCTTGATGCATAAGAAATTTAATTGAACCACTTGCATTTCTAAATCTTTCTAGAGGCAAATGTACAAACAAACAAACATTCTGTTCCAAAGAGCCTGTTTAACTAAGAAAAATCAGGACATGATCCTGCATTATATATATACCTTAAAAATATCACCAGGGTTGGATTGAGTAGAATAGAAACAAAACTGAATGGAGTTGAAAACTCACAAAATTAAGCAGATTCGATTTCTAGCTTCTATCATGAGTGCATTAAAAACACACTATATTTCTTAATAAAAAAATATCATTGACCAATCATTCAAAAAACCGCTGCTATACTGTGCTCAGATATTTGAAATATGAAAATTGGTCTAAACTGCCTTCAATGTTGACCTGAGTGAGAGACAGAATTAGCTACATCAACGCACGCAAGCACGTGATTTATCATTTTCAGTGGTGAAATGCTTCAGTTTCCTCAGCTGCTGTCAAAGAGGCAATTTGACAAAGCTCCATAGAGAACCGGTCCCTATTTTCATTGAGATGATAA
Organism: Laticauda colubrina; assembly: GCA_015471245.1. Lineage (NCBI taxonomy): Eukaryota > Metazoa > Chordata > Lepidosauria > Squamata > Elapidae > Laticauda > Laticauda colubrina. The sequence goes on from BLBF01000073.1 coordinate 16,928,485, forward strand.
AATGAAAAGAAGCCTTGAAGAACATTCAGACTAATACAAAGCAATAGCAATAGCACGTAAACTTATAGACTGCTTCACAGTGCTTTTTCAGCCCTCTCTGAGCTGTTTACTGAGTCAGCATCTTGCCCCCAACAACCAGGGTCCTCATTTTACCAACTTCAGAAGGATGGAGGGCTGAGTCAACTTTGAGTCGGTCAGGATCGAACTCCTGGAGTGAGCAGTGAGTTAGCATGCAGTACTGCATTCTAACCATGGCTCATGCCATGATGCCATAAATGTCTCTGGATAGATAAGAACAATGGAGAAGCAATGAGTTAGTAGGAGGGAAAAAAAAAGAGAAACAGCATGGAATTCATCCATTCATCCATCCTTCCACCCATCTATGGATCTACTCTCATGTTACAGAAAAGGACAACCAATGAGAGCAGTTTCTTATGAGGCAAGACAAGAGAATGTACAGCTTTTTTTAGTTTAGAAAGGAAACAAAAGAATACTATGAGTAATAGTTGAATGTAGATAGCTAGATAGCTAGGAGAGAGAGAGAGAGAGATGATTGTGTGTGTGTGTGTGTGTGTGTGTATTTATGGATAGATGGATATGATAGACAGATAGACAGACAGATAGACAGACAGACAGACAGACAGATAGATAGGGAAGGATGGATTTTGAAGAATACGGTAGATAATAAAGTCAGACATGGTGTGGAAAATGGGGAAAGATATTTCCTTCATTTTCACAATCCAAATCAGAATCTTCAACTGAAATTAAATATCAGAAAATTGGGATCCTTACAAGAAAATAAACTTGTAGTTCTTAGCTTTATATTGCATCTTTCCTTCAATTCAAATGCTTTTAAAATGGAACTGGGCAAATTCAAGCAGGAAAGGGTCAGGGATAGGGTTTATGAACCAACATTCCTTAACTCTTAATTACTGAGGACTAGTCAGGACCATGAGTAATACAATGCTATTATCTTGGTGTGTTGAACCACTATGAGAACTAGCTCTGGGATGAGGCTTGAATGATTTCTATACAGTCTAAAAGGCTTTTCTTATCTGTTTTGTATGTTGAGTGAACACCCAAAGAGAGTGACAGCAAATGCTCAAAGTTCAGTATCAAAATCGACATGCACATGTGAAGGTATTTCTGAAAATTAACCATGAAATTGTTTGTCGCTTGCTCCTGCAGAAAGATGGCATGTTGTGGAGAGGATTCCTGTAATTGTTATTAAATTTATATACCACCCATTTCACTGTTGAAGCAACCAGATATTATTTGAGCTCTTCAGAAAAGTGTAATATAAATGCTGGTTATTTCTAAATCAAGAACAGCAAATGTAACTGTAGAAGATGAATCACTTAATTTGGGTTTGCAAACTTAACATACTATTTTATCAAGTAAAATGTAATATAAATGCTGATTATTTCTCAGCAAAAAACAGCAAATGTAATTGCAGAAGATAAATAGTTTTTGGGTTTGCAAGCTTAATGAAATAATATTTTATCAATTATAATTCTGTCTTATTTCTCTACTTCCTACATTGCAAGGAAGTTTTGGCAATAGACTCATCCTTTTTTTAAAATGAAAACTTCCTTCCCTGATACATCAGTGGTGGTATTCTACTGGTTTGGCCCAGTTCTGCCAAGCCAGTAGCAGCGATGAGCAGTGGTGACTGAACCAGTTCTCTCTGCCACTCTGCTGTTGGACCCACCCACCTGTCTGGACTCCCATATTCCCCTTTATCTTCTGCTTTTGAAGCACAGCTGCTTTGCATGGCACAAAAGTGTATGCAAGTGTGAAAAGCGCACCCACCAAGCCACAGCCACCAAACTGGTGGTAAAAGTTTTGAATCCAACCACTGTGATACATTGTCTGAAGTATTAATTTCAACCTTGCCAGAGGAAATCTACTGAAGCCTGTGATTTATTTGTGTCTGTTATTTATTTATCTGAAAACCACCACATAACCAGGCCACAGATACAAAAGGCAGCAAAGGTACAGGTGAAGAATGAGGTGAATTGACAACATTTAGAAAGAAAGCTCTCATTTCTGCTTGTAGCTCTTCTTATGTTCCATCTTTTACCTTGGTGCCACTGTCAACCAAATCAAACATGGAGTTAACCCAATTTAATCACACACTTTTGACCATATAAATAAAAGCTTGGGAATGAGTTAATAATTACGAGGACTGCTGCAGCATGGGAGGAACTAAAGTTTAATCTTGTGTTCTTTACTAGAATCCTGGAGAAATTCATTCCTTTCATGCTGCTATTTGCACTGGGAATAAATCATCTATTAATGCAAGCAGGGGAAATTCCACCCAACACAACCTGACTTTTAACCTTCTCTATTTCCATATTTCCTGAGGTTATATAGATTCTGACCTTGCTTAATACTTGCCAAAATAAGTTGAATGCTACAATCTGGATAGACTATGCATAATAACACACACACACACACACACATTTTGGTCTGTTTTTGGAAGTCTGAGAAAGAAAAAGGAGCTATATGGTTCCTCAGTCTCCGTATGGAAGTCTTGTAACGCAGTAGTGGAATGTAGATTTAAGCTTGGATACACACACACACACACACACACACACACACACACACACACACACACAAATTCAGTGTAGCTTATCTCAGTATTTCTGAACCTCACCGGGTTTAAGATGGGTTGATTTCAACTCCCAGAATTCCCCAGCCAGCAAGTCCACCCATCTTAAACTTGATGAGGTTTAGAAACACTGCCTTATCCGATAGCAAATTTGCAGTGGAGTACAACAATAATGAGGGACACGGTGGCTCAGTGGCTAAAAAACTGAGCTTGTCAATCAGAAAGGTTAGCAGTTCGGCAGTTTGAATCCCTAGTGCCATGTAATGAAGTCAGCTCCTGTTACTTGTCCCAGCTTCTGCCAACCTAGCAGTTTGAAAACATGTAAAATGCAAGTAGAAAAATAGGGACCACTTTGGTGGAATAGCATTCCGTGTGCCTTCGGTGTTTAGTCATGCCGGTCACATGACCACAGAGACATCTTTGGACAGCGCTGGCTCTTTGGCTTTGCAACAGAAATGAGCAGTGCCCCCTAGAACCAGAAATTACTAGCACATATGTGTGAGGAGAACCTTTACCTTTATCCTTTACAACAATAATAAGGACAAGGTCCCACTAAAATCAACTAGGATGTGCACCCCATTACCCATACTTGAAAGAAGTCATATTTCTATCAGTTGGTATTTTATGTTTTGCCACCTATATTTTTCTGTCACATATACATCCATAACACCTAGAAACCTGTTTTAAGCACACACAAGTTGCAACACAAGCACACAGGGGATTTCCCAAAAGTTGAAATGTAGTAGATTTCCCTGCAGTTCGAAGGAACTATACCATCTGCAGTTCATAGTGCTTTCTGGTTTTCTGTTAACCTCACCTTTGATTGAGATCGAAGGATATATTGAGATATGAGGGAAACTGGCACCTTTTGTAAAACCATCCTAAAGAAATTTATTTTGAACTCCTGATACTTAGATATTCCTTTTTTGGTCTTGAACATTCTTTGTTCATTTTTTTTGGCTATGTCTCTGAGTTCATAACCACAAATTGCCAGATCCAATAGTGAATTATTGCTCTTATCAAGTCCTCTGACAGCTTGGTTTCAACAAACAAGAAGCTTCCCTTCGACCTGCAATTTTAAGCTGGCAGAATAGAAACCTCTACCTGCCAGAACAAAACTCTTCCACATTCATTAGGAACAACATTTCATTACCTTTAGGATGAAATTGTGTCAATAAAAGGCCACAAAGAGCTGCTTGGAACTCCGTGATGTAAAGACTGCTATTCAAACATAAGAACATTTAAATCCTAGACATGGTAGAGCTAGCGCAAATAATAAATTAATATCAAGTGTCAGGATTCCAAGTAACACACCCAACAGAACCAAAACTCAAAGGCAAGCATATTCCTCAAAGTATAGATTTATTAGACATGTCATATTGGCACATCTGGGGAAACCCAGTATTGTGGTCCGTTGGCAGCCTGTGGAGATGGAAGCAGAGTCGGATAGTGGGAAGGAACATGGGCCAGTCCGGAAGTCTGGGGAGGACTTGGACGAGGGTCCTGTGTCTGATACAGAGATGGAACCAGGACCATCTGGGAGTATTGTGCTGTCTCTGGAGCTTCCAGAATTCGACAGCAGCGAGGCAGAGGAACAAGGGAAGCCTGTTCCCAGTGCACGCGTGCACAGATCTGCCAGAAGGCAAGAACAGTTAAGACAAAAGGGACGACTCGGGAGTAAAGCTTGGAGGTGATTGCCCTTCCTGTAAGACATAAAGGAGGAGCAAAGGGACAGGAACCTTTGCAGGAAGCAACTTTGTTCCCTCTGTTAGGATTAAATCTTGAAGCTCTGTGCGGACTTTGTACTCTGTTTGGCTTTTTACAGTTAATTTGGCACTTTAGTTGTTGGTAGCAATTCAAAGGAGATAAAGGTGGGTGCTTATCTCGAGGGATTGGGAATTACAGGATGGGAATGAACATAATTCCCAGCACTGAAATAAAACAAGAGTTTTATTTGTGTGTTTAATGTGTTTTAATTACGGTCTCAGGAAGCCTTGGTCAGAACACCCGACTCTAAACATCCCTTAGGTTCCCCCCCCCCCCAATTAAAAGTAAACTTTTCCTTCCCCTGCCCATCACATGGTCCAATTAGGTCACAGTCCAAGAGTCAGTTGGTCCCAGATCTTACCTCTCATTGCACCTGGTGGAAAAGTCCTTGGTTCTCGGAGGAACAAATTTTATTATGGCTACAACCCCCCATCTATTTCTACCTTCCCCCTCTTGTTCCCACAGCTTGACTCATCTCTGTTGGTGCAGCCCTGAAGGTGCCAGGGAAAAATAGCTTTAGGGTTGCCATCAACAATCTAATAGTAATTACAAAGTATAACTCTGTCAGTGGTTTGCAAACCATCAATGTTTCTGAAATACTTTTTCACCACAGAGGTTCATAAGCATGTATGAAAAATTCTGAAGTTGGGAAAAGTTGTAAACCTATAAGATGAACCAGCAAGGACATGTAGCTGAAGGAGGGCCCCTCATCCAGATGGCCTATAAGCAGCAGTCAGAGACCGACTTATATAAAGAGTCAGTACATTCTCCAGCAGCTACTTCTTTTTTACTACAGCTCAGATTAAATAATAGTTTAATAGCAATAGCAACAAGACTTATATAGTGCTTCCTAGTGTTTTTATAGCCCTCTCTAAGCAATTTACAGAGTTAGCATATCCCCAACAATCTGGACCCTCATTTTACTGACCACACAAGGTCAGGATGGAAGGCTGAGTCAACCTTGAGCTGGTCAGGATCGAACTCCTGGCAGTGAACAGTGAGTATAGTATTGCATTCTAATCACTGCACCACCATGGTTCCTTACAAGACAGAAGAAATGGTTGTGGGATTTCAGTATTTCATGCACACTAGCCAATAGTTTGTTCTACAACTGGGCCAAGTTTGTCAGGTACTTTCCATGATTCTTGGGAAGGCCGATTAAAGGTGAGCAAACTTTCCTTGAGGACATTTGGTTGATCATCTCACTGAGGAACCCCTGAAGAGTTTCCAAGGAATCTTGTAATGCATCGATAGTTCTAATGCCTGGAAGTTGAGTCATGGACTTCTTTTTTTTTTAGCAACTTGGACAAGCGACAAAACAAAGAAACAAACAAACAGAAAAGTCCACCTGTTACATCTCAACTTCAAGACAACTCTAACCTCAGTGACTGAGAATCTTCATAGTCCTACCGTTGTAATATTTTTGCTGTTTTTATGTTCATACTGCTTAGCATAGCTTACTTTGGATTTTTATGATCAGAGCAGGGCGATTCCATAACCTTTCTTCTCACCTGATCCCATTTAGTTACTTGTGATCTTTCCAAAATCTATTCTGGGGGATAAATGGGAAACATACTGAGTCACAGAATGCTGACAGCGGATATATATATCATGTCTGTATGAAAAGCCTATTATTTATCCGAGGATATCAGCTACAAGCTTTTCTCCAAGTTGAATGAAGGTGAATATATGTGTCTCAGGATAATATTGTGGGATCCAATCAGAGTTGGTCACCGGGGCCAGGGGTTTAATCTTCCGAGCCTTAGGACTCATGCAGTAGCCCATCTTCAGGGAACTTCTCTCTAGCAGAGTGTGTTAGAGAGGATAGAATAGAATAGAATAGAATAGTAAATTACATGTCTTCGAGTTGGCTTCATACAGGTTAATGCCAGACAAGTTGCTCCTAATAAATCTTTTGGTTTCTTTTGAAGTTTGGCTCGAGGCTCATGATTCAATTACACCAATCACCAGAATCCAAACAAATAGAATAGTATAGCGTAGCATAGCATAGCATAGAAGTTAGAAGGGACCTTGGAGGTTTTCTAGTCCAACCTTCTGCTCAGGCTGGAAACCCTATACCATTTCAGACAAATGGTTGTCCAATCTCTTTTTTAAAACATCCAGTGTTGGAGAATTCACAACTTTTGGAGGCAAGTTCCCCGAGGACGGGCTCCAGCAGGAATCTGAAAGCTCAGAAGACTAAACCTCTGGTCCCGGTGACCTTGCCAGATTGGATCCTTTTCTCTAAGTCCTATCTGACATTTCTCAGGCATTGCCAGGACGGAAGAAGCTGTAGAGGAGTGGGTGGGGGTGGGTGGGTGGGAAGAAGCTTTCCTTCTCTTAACCTTCTTAAATTAAAGAAGGGGAAGTTATGGGAAGCTAAAACAAAAGCAAAAACAGAGCAAGCAGGAGCAAAACTATTTCCATCAATCTGCCAAAAAATCTGAATGGGAGCACTTATTAAGGATCAAGTTCATCTACATCAATTTTATAATTCAGAGCCAAGCTGTTATCTCCAATACTTGCTTTCACAGCTCTTTAATATACTGTGTTTTTCTCTTCCGCTGAAATATCTGAGGAATTCTGTGCAAAGTTGAACAATTAAACAAAGCTAATAATATATTTTGGTGGTCTAGAAGGAATTTCCCCAAATGATTTCCCCAAACCATCATCCTTGAAGGTTCAAAGCAAAACAGAAGAGGCAACTGGCTGTAAAAACCCAATAAATATAAATTTGTCATGCAGCTGAAGTACAGTTTGATTGAGAATCTTCAGCTGGAAGGCTAATAATCAATAATAAAAATCAAATATATAAATAGGGTTAACAGATCTGGGCTGCAAAATTAGGAACAAGTCTCAGGGGTCGTCAACCTTTTGGACCAGTAGTGGGATTCAAAAATTTTTACTCCTGGTTCTGTGGGTGTGGCTTGGTGGGTGTGGCAGGGGAAGGATACTGTAAAAACTCCAGTCAGAAATGGGATCTGCCGGTTCTCCAAACTACTCAAAATTTCTGCTACCAGTTCTCCAGAATTGGTCAGAACCTGCTGAATACCACCTCTGTTTTGGACCTCAGGAACCACCAAACTCATAATTTTAAATCCCTCGGACCAGAGACCCTGGGAAAATCCCCCCAAAAAGTCTGCAGGAAAATTCCCCACCCCAATCAATCATTCTTTATTTGGGATTACAGGATACCATCTCCAGTTCTGTTCTCAGAGGGAGAGAAAGAAAGAGAGAGAGAGGGGGGGGGGGAGAGAGAGAGAGAGAGAGAGAGAGACTTTTGGTTTCATTCAAAGAAAACAGCAGAAGCAGCAGAAGACTTTCTTTCTCTCCCCCAAACTCCATCAGAAATGAGACTTTGTGAGATTTGTCACACCGGCATAGCCTCTTGGAGCAGGATGCCTTGCAGGATCCCAAAGACTCATTTCTGGTAGAGTTTGGGGGAGAGAAAGGAAGACTTTTGCTGCTTTCCTTGCATGCAGCCAAAAGCAGAAAAAAGAAGGAGCCCGGTGGCCAGGCGAGATGCGTGGGGCGAATGGGGCAAGTTCCCTTCTCTGCCCGTTCCCCCCCTCCCCTCACTACCTCATGTTGTTCACAATGCAAGCAATGCAAGCCTTGTGTTCCCACGGGCCATGTGGGCGCTGCAACCTTGTGTTCCTGTACAGCCTGGATTAATTGCTTTGGGGGGTGCTTTGGGGTTGACATTTCTCTGCTGCCACCAAAATTTTCTCACGGACCACCAGTGGTCCCCAGCCCACTGGTTGGCGACCACTGCTCTAGATAGCAGCAGGGAGTTAAATAATTTTTCAAAAAAACAACAACTCTTTGATGTCATCTTGTGGTCACCTGGCTTTTTGTATGTAGCAACAACAACAAAAATATGCTAACAGCTCACTGTACCAACTTCCAGTATTCTGTAAGTTATACGTCCTGAAAGAAATAGGAAAGGAAGATTTTGACGGATTCCACCAAGGATTATACAACCAAATGCTTGAAAGGACTCTTTCAAGGTGTAACAAGGAGCAGCCCCTCCAACCATCCAATTGTAATAATGTTTAATTCCTAGACAGAAATTAGGTGGAAGGATAGCACAGGTGCGGGCAAAATGCATTTGAAGGCAAACATGGACAGTGGCCAGATTTTCAATTGACTTCGCCTGCCCAGTCCTGCAGAAAGGAATCACTGCTTGCACCCCCCCCTTTCCCTCCCAGGGCCCGATTGCGAACAAGGTATAATTATTCTGTTCAATCCAAGGCTGTAAATTGCCCAGCTCGTAAATCTTCATTTGCACTGTTCATAAATGAGAAATGATTTGGATTACTTCAAAAAAAAAAGTTTCATTCTCTAGGAAAGAATGTTGAAGTTGTGTTGTGTCTTTTCTGTTTTCCCAACTTCTCTGACTGGAGTGAACTGCGTATGTTGCAATATCCTTTTTGTTTCCTTACAATGGTTGGTAATAATTTACAAGAGGAGAGATTGTGCTCAACTGGAACTTCAGCATAAAATACATTCTTGACAGTCTAATTTCTGTTCCACATTGATCTGCACCAGATCCTGATGTTCTGGAACTAAATTGGTTCTTTGTGCATCTGTTTATGGCCCCAGGAAAGGGACCATTACCCACTATCCCATTTTCCAATTATTCTCCATATTAAGAACACCCCTTAACAGCTGGTACAGATGTTGCCATGGACTACATACATCTGTCTCTTAAGTGAAGAGATGATGTGAACATTATAGAGCAGAGGTCTCCAAATTTGGCAATTTTAAGACTTGTGGACTTCAACTTCCAGCCAGCTGTGAGAATTCAGGGAGTTGAAGTCCACAAGTCTTAAAGTTGCCAAGTTTGGGGACCCCTGTTATAGACAAATGGCAGAAAACAGATGATGCCAGGATGTGTTTCGCTGTGCTTAGGTACAACGAGGGAAAACTTTCTGACAAGGTGGTGCTTTAGAAGTCTTTGGGATCACAATTCTGGCAATTAAAAACCTCAGCCTCTGAAGCCCAAAGTGGGGGAATACTACCATAAGCCATATCTATATTAAGGACCAGACCCTGTGAGTCATCTGAGCAAAGAACAATCTGGGTTAATTGACATGTTTTTACATTATTATCCATTATCTTCCTTATGCAGTAAGAACTCAAGGTAGCATACATAGCATTTCCTTCTTTTTCTCTCTTTACAGCCACAACGATTTGAGGAAAGAGGGGCTGAGAAAGAGCAAATGGTCCAAAGTTTGTCATCAGCTTCCATGGATGATGTTGGATTTGAAATTGGATCATGGTCTACACCAGGGGCCCCTGAGGACAATCACAGCCTGATGTGAGCCCTCAATGAAACCTTAATGCCCCTGATCTACACCATATTGGCTCTCTAGGTCACTAACGCTTCCTCCTAATATAACATATAACATAACATAACATATTATAACTACATATATATAACTATATATATAACTATTGGTCATCTCATCCAACCCCCTGCCCAAATGGGAGACCCTACACCATTTCTAATAGATGGGAGTCCAGACTCTTCTTGAAAGTTTCAAGTGATGATGATCCCACAACTTCTGTTCCATGGGTTGATTGTTCTCATTGTCAGAAAATTTCTCTTTATTTCCAGGTTGAGGCACTCCTTGATCAGTTTCCATCCATTATTCCTTGTCTGGGCTTCAGGTGCCTTGGAAAATAGCTTGACCCTTTCCTCTCTGTGGCAGCCCCTCAAATATTGGAAGACTGCTCTCGTCTCTCCCCTGGTCCTTCTCTTCACTAGACTAGCCATGCCCAGTTCCTATAATCATTCTTCATATGTTTTAGTCTCCAGTCCCCTAATCATCCTGGTTGCAATTACATCCATCCATCCATCTAGGAAAACAGATGATAACAGGTGGTCTAGATCAGCACCCTCCCAATCTTTTGGGCAATAGGGACCAGTTAAGTGGAGATAGGTTTTTCCATGAACCATTGGGGGGACACATGGGTTTGTGTGCTGCCTGTATCTTGTGGGATGGGGCTTTGCTTGTCTGCATGGCCCGATTTCTGGCAGGCCGTAGCCTAGTGCCAGTCTCCAGACTAAGGATTGGGCATTGGGGACCCCTGGTCTAGGTAGCATGCTTAAACCTGTGATTTGGATGAAGTTGGGTGGAGAGAAAAGAATTAGCCCAAAGTCATCGAGTGAGTTTCAATGACTGAAAGCTGCCTTGTATCAGATCTCCTGCCACATCTGCAAATCAGAAGCATAAAACACACCCTGACAAAGTGTTTCTGAGCTTTGTGTACTGTTAAGAAGTGCATTCTTGCCTTATTTCATGTATTTATTTTTCCTCCACATGCTTGACCCTGATTTAGATTAAAAACTGTCACTTTTTTGAAAAAAAATATTATTTCTCTCCTATACCAAAGTAGGGTTGTTTTGCAAGAACAATAGGTCTTTTGTTCATTAGAATACATTCCACCACACCTAACTTCCTGAGTTTTATTTCCCCTCAAGTGCAATTTCTTTCACTCATAGCTTTACCTGTGTTCCTTGGGCTTCAGAACTGTTGGTTTGATTTGTTTTTAGAGAGGGAAAGAAAAAAGGGCATTAAAATCGGAATGCTCCTTTACTTCCCTTATCCTCATATTGTACACTACTGAATGGCATAACCATAGTACAAATTGGCTGGGGTATGTTTGCTCCATTTAATTTAAGTACTGACCCTTGCTTCTCTTCTTCCTTTTCTCTTCCCTCAACTCACCTGCCCATCCATACCTTATTTATATCTTGCAATTTTCTACAGATCAAAGCAAAAGATCCTTCAACCATTTTTTGGGATCTTTTTCCCAGGTGCCTTCCCCAATTGGTATCTTTATGATGCATTAGGCTGAATTTCTATCATTCTAGGCAGAATCTTGTATAGAGATAGCAATAGCACCTAGACTTACCTGTTGCTTCATAGTGCTTTACAGCCCTCTCTAAGCAATTTACAGAATCAGCCTATTGTCCCCAACAATCTGGGTCCTCATTTTATCGACCTCAGAAGGATGGAAGGCTGAGTCAACCTTGAGCCTGGTAAGATTCAAATTGCCAAATGCAGGCAGCTGGAAGTCAGCAGAAGTAGCCTGCAGTACTGCATTCCAACCACTGTGCCACCAGGGCTCCTGTATAGAAATGTTGGGAGTTGTGTCCCAACACACTTGATAAGAATCCAATTGCACCTTCAGGTACTAATATGGATGTAGTAGAAGTTGTTATCCTGGTCTTTGAAATGTTTTTTTTTTTTACTTCATTTTTTAAAATCTAATTCCCTATTATTACCTTGCTCACATATCTTCTTCCCTTTCTCCAGATGTTATTTTTCTTCTATACTTTATTACTGGGTTGTTTTTGCATTTCTGACATCCATAACAGACTCAGATGCTCTGGAGCACCTGTTGGCTTGCTTTTCTTCATATTTTACTGCAGAGTCTCTGGGGTAAGCAGACATCTGGAACCTTTCTGGGAGAAAGACATCTCAGCAAGGGTGATGTTTGAGCTCATCATGTCTTCTCTAACTGCTACACCTTTTCCAATGAAACCAAGTTACCTTAGGTTGATTCAGGGGTGGGTTTCTACCGGTTCTGTCCACCTCTGTAGAACCGGTAGCTCTGAAGAGCAGCAGACATTGAACTGGTTCTATGTCTGTTAATGTTTTTGCCCATACGCCTACCCAGGCTCTTACCTGATCTTTATTTCCTCATTTTTCAATGTCAGCTGCCAAATGAGGCACAGCTGAAGTTAAAAAAAGCAGGAAAAGAGGACTGTTTCAAAGGCCATGTCTCTGCACACAGCATGCTGAAGACGATTTACAGGCACGCAGCTCATAGCCTGCAGGGAAGCTCGTAAATCCCAAACCGGTAGTTAACCCTGTCGTATCCAACCCCTGGGTTGATTTATACATTGATTTTATTATGCTCCTAAACGTCAGTCTCTTTTACTTGGAACATAATTGGGCAAATGCACACCTTTCCAGATGTTGCTGTTCTTCAACTTCCATTGGTCTTATGATCAGCTATGGTGGATGCTGTATCCCCATGAGGGTGAACCTATGGCATACGTGCCAGAGGTGGCATGCAGAGCACTCTCTCTGGGCACGCGAGCCATCGCCCCAGCTCAGCTTTGCTGCACATGTGCGCGTGAACTTCCTGCCAGCCAGCTGGTCTTCAGGTCTCTGCCACACATGTGTGGGAGGGGGGCAGAGGTCATGTGGGCACATTGCATTATGGGGATGTGTGCATGCGCTTTGGGCATTTGGTGTCAAAAAAGTTAGCCATCACTGCTTTAGTCTATCGGTGCCAAAAAAGTTAGCCATCACTGCTTTAGTCTATCAATATCAGGAGGGTTTAAAAAAAACATATCTTTGTCTAAATTTTGGTTATGACAGTGTTTTGGCCAAATCTAGTCAATCTGCTGACATGAAATTTGATTTTTTATCCTTCTTCACAAAAATGATTCAATTTTTTTCCAATTAAACTTTAATCAGCTATCATCATCCTTTGGATTTTCTTCTTATATTCTTACTGTTTGGATTTCCCTGAGCTTGCTATACAGTTGGAATAATAATAGAGTCGGAAAAGACCTTTGAGGACCAACCCTCTGCTCAAGCCATATCATTTCAGACAAGTGGCTGTCCAGTCTCTTCTTAAAAGCCTCCAGTGATGTAGCAGCCACAACTTCTGAAGGCAAACTATTCCACTGGTTAATTGCTCTCACAATTATGAAATTTCTCTTGGTTCTAGATTGGTTCTCTCCTTGATTAGGTTATACCCATTGTCTGTTGTCTTGTCTTCTAGTGCTTTGGAGAATAGGTTGACTCCCTGTTCTTTGTGACATCTTCATCTTGTGTACAGATGCATCTTGTACCTTCATCATATGTGCAGGTGGTATTTTGGCTATAGAAATAACATCAGTTACTTCTAAAGATCAGTACTATTCCTTACCCTTTTTAAATTTATTTGTTATAGGTAGATTTATGAAAAGCTGCTGCATATGTTTGACAAAATTTTGACTGGTTTTATCTGGTTAAGTTTGTATATTCTGGTACCCAAATCTGCAGATTGCATTGTACGGGAGCTTCCTGGAGCTTTCTATTGCTTAAATGTTGTTTAAGAATGGTAGATTTGTAATAATATAATGCTTTTGGGAGTTCAGCTGATTGATGTGAACATTGGGAATGAATAGCCTGAATGCTAATGGATAATAGGTGACGATCATAGAAAGAGAGAGAGAGAGAGAGAAAAAATAACCCTGTCCCCATAATATAGTTTAGACCAGGAGTCTTCAAACTTGACAGCTTTAAGACTTGTGGACTTCAACTCCCAGAATTCCTCCTCCAGTCATGTTAGCTCAGGAATTCTGGGAGTTGAAGTCCACAAGTCTTAAATTTACCAAGTTTGAAGATCCTTGGTTTAGACTGTAAAGTTCAGATTTTAGAAATTTCAATAACATATGTGATTATTTTTTTATTCACATCTGTTTATATCCATGAGAATTTTGAATTGAATCTCTTTTGCTTCGTAAACCATTTCTAAGTCATATACACAGAAGCCAGATTTATGGTAAACTCATGTATCCATCGAATCTACTTTTTGCAAGTTCTTCATTCCCTATCAAAAACCACAAACTTTTAAGATTTCAAATCTGCCAGTTACAATTATTTCCTTTTGATCCACCATCTTAAGTTACAATGTAAATGTCTGATTAAAACAACAACAATTAGAAAAGCCATTGCTTTGAATTGTCCAGCATTTTAGGACAATTTAGGACCAGAAAATTAGGAAAAAGAAATTTGCTACATAACCATCTAGAAATGAATTGGGATGATTCTGTTTCAACAGCTCTATGGCAGGAGAAACGTTACAAGACATGAATGTCTGGTGTTTGTCATTTCTTTGTTGGAAAAACTTTATAAAATGGAAGCAAGGCACTGCACCATAAACATGCTTCACCTGCTGAGCAACTTTGCAGAGGCTCGTTCATCTCTGTAGCATTTCTAAGACTTACAGATTAGTGTAATAAGCAAAAGTTTTGACAATGTTCTATTGAATATAGATCAACAAAATAAATAATAGAATAACAAGAGTTAGAAGGCATCGTGGAAGTTTTCTAATCCAACCTTCTGCTCAGGCAGGAAATCCTATACCAGTGGTGGCTAACCTTTTTGGGCTCCTGTGCCAAAAATTGTGCGCATACTTGCATGCTCGCACTCACGTGCCAGCACCAGAAGGCAATGCGTGCCCCCCTATGCCTGCTATGCATGTGTGCACAATCCCCCCCTGCTGCCCCTTTACCTGCACTGCACCTCACAGCTGATTTTTGGCTGGTTTGAGGCCTTTTTTGGCCTTCCAAAGGCTTGAGGAAGGCTTCTGTAGACTTCAGCAAGCTTTGTAGGCCGAAAATTAGCCCTGTTCACCACTTCCTGTTTTTCTGGAAATACTAGTTTTCAGCCTACAAAGCTTGCTGAAGCCTGCAGAAGCCTTCCTCAAGCCTTTGGGAGGCCAAAAAAGGCCTCAAACCAGCCAAAAATCAGCTGTGATGGGTGCACATGCACACTGAGGTAAATTTGCCTGCAGCTCGCATGATATAGGTTTGCCATCATGGCCCAATACCATTTCAGACAAATGGATGTCCAATCTCCATTGCTTCTTGTCCTACCTTCAGGTGCTTTGGAGAATAGGTTGACCTCCTCCCCTTTTTTTGTGTGATGACCTCTCGAATATTGGAACAGTGATATCATGTCACCCCTAGTCCTTCTTATCATTAAACTAGACATACCCAATTCTTGCAACTGCTCTTTATATGTTTTAGCTTCTAGTGGTGGGATTCAAAATTTACTACTGGTTCTGTGGGCATGGCTTGGTGGGTGTGGCATGGCTTGGTGGGCATGGCAGGGGAAGGATACTGTAAAACCTCCATTCCCTCCCCATTCCTGGGGGAAGGTTACTGCAAAATCCCATCCCTCCCCACCCCACTGACCTGTTTCCAGCTCCATTCTCTTGTGCAGGGCAACCAAAGAAGACCCAGCAATCAGTTGGGACTTGGGAGGCAGAGAATAGATGGGAGCAGAGCCAGTCAGAGGTGGTATTTGCTGGATCTACTCAAAATTTCTGTTATCGGTTCTCCAGAACTGGTCAGAACCTGTTGAATACCACCTCTGCTCCATGGCACTTCCAGCATCTTGTCCCCACTGCTGTCTTTCTTAGGACAAAGTGCCTGTTTTAGCCCAGGTGCCAGAACTATGCCAACAAAAACATAAACTACAAGTATGTATAAACCTTATCCTGACTGAACTTCTGTATGAGAAACAGAATGAACCTGCTTTCTCCTTTGCTGTCTTCTCTGCATCTGTTTTTCCCCCACATCTCTATTCATGTTTCAGTTATGACATCAATGGAACCCTTTTTATGTTACCTCTCAGTGATATTATTTGATCTTTGCCATACCCTTTGTGCAACTAGCCTTGCTGGAAAGATTTTTTTTAAAAAAAAATGTATCTGGAACAGCTCCTTCTTCTGAAATGTCTACCAACATTGTCAGTTTCCTCTAATCTCTGTTATGACAGGCTATTGCCTGAACCTTTCTTCCTCTGTTCCAGCTGATTGTCTAAGATCTTCTCTCTGCAGCATGTTTCCTTCATCCATTTGTGTATCTGCCAGTCAGTGTCACAAGGCATTTCCTGTTTCATTGCTCCTTGACAAGGTTAAGCCAGACTGATGATCTGCAGTTGTGCTTCACTTCATTCCTCCCTCCCTGTCTCCTCCAGTTTTGAAGGGTCATCCCCTCCCCCACATGTGAACTCTGAGTTATGTGTCAAGAGCTGAACTCAGATCAAGTGTCAGGAGTTAACTTTTGGACAGTCACATTTACTAATTCATTCAGGAGAGAGAGGGAAGAGAGGAAAAGGGAGGGAGAGAGAGAGAATGGAATGGAATGGAGTGTCTTAGGAGAAAAAAGGATAGAGGATAGGAAAAGAAATATGCTTTCCTATTTCACCCTCTTTCCAATTGTCCTTGGCTGTTCTGGATTCAAAGCAGGTAAGAGAGGAGACAAAATTACACTACTCACTTTACTTTCTGCACAAGTGCAAATTAGGCAGAACCTGGCTCAATAGCAGTAACTGTGAGAGGGATCTTAAGAGTCCTAGTGGACAACCAAATAAAATATGAGATAGCAGTGTGCTGCAAATTCCAAAAAAGCCAGCGCAGTCCCAGGTTTCATCAACAGAGGAAGAGTATCAAGATCACGCAAAGTATTAACATTTAAATTTCCTGATAGCTTGAATCAGTGAAATGATTGGCTTCCAGAAGTTATGGATGCTCAAACACTGAAAACTTTTAAGAAGAAATTAGATGGCCATTTGTCTGAAATCATATAGGATTTTCCTGCTTAAGCAGGAGGGTGGATTAGAGCAGGGGTCTCCAACCTTGGCAACTTTAAGACTTGTGGTCCACAAATCTTAAAGTTGCCAAGGTTGGAGACCCCTGGATTAGAGGATCTCCAAAATCACTTCCAACTTTGTTATTCTGTTGTTAGTATTACGGCATGCTATCTTGGCAATATCACACTTGGAATACTGCGTTCAAGTTTTGGTTGCCACAACATCAAGAAGATTTTGAGACTCTAGAAAGAGTACAGAGAAGAGCAACAAAGATAAAATAAATGATAAAATAAATGAAGCTGCAGGAATTGGGTATCTCTAGTCTAGTAAAAAGAAAGTCATAGTATCCCAATATGAATCCAAGATGTTGGAAATGTAAATAGAGCCAGGGTACCTTCTTCCACATGTGGTAGCTACTCCCTGAAGCCAAAAAATATTGGGTCAAAAACAAAATGTCAAATAGACTTCAAACCTGAACTTTTCCTTTAGGAATAATTAAGGGGAAATGTAGTAAAAAGACCAAATACATGATATTACACAAAACAACAGAGGCGAGGATTGCATTTGCATAATGTTGGAAGCAAAACAGTATACTGTCAGAGGAATTAGTAATCCAAAAGACATTACAATGTGCTGAGATGGACAAAGTCATTCTAGAGCTAAAAGGCAAAGAAGAGTCAGAGGACAATGCAGTATAGGATAATTGGTATGAATGATTGAATCGTAAGAATAAGAATAATAGAGGTAAGAAAAATGTATATAAATGAATATAAATGTATGGAGCTTTGTATATGTAACAATGATGCCACAGTGATGTTAAAAATGAGAATGAGATATGTAAACATGAAAAAGCATAATAAAAACAAAGAAGAAAGGAAGGAAGGAAGGAAGGAAGGAAGGAAGGAAGGAAGGAAGGAAGGAAGGAAGAAAGAAAGAAAGAAAGAAAGAAAGAAAGAAAGAAAGAAAGAAAGAAAGAAAGAAAGAAAGAAA
>BLBF01000073.1:16947902-16959334 GCA_015471245.1 Laticauda colubrina
ATCCCTATCCCTATCCCTATCCCTATCCCTATCCCTATCCCTATCCCCATTTCTATCATATGCCTGCCTGCCTACCTACCTACCTACGTACCCATCCATCCATCCATCCATCCACCCATCTCCTTCCATAGTATTTAGTCCTCCAGATTGCCCGCTCTAATCTTCTTCCTCCTTCTCCTTTTCTCTTTGTGCCTGTTCTTGTCTGAGTTGCTCCTGGACAGCTCAGAATACAAAGCACAGGCATAGATCAGAATTTAAGAACCCCATGAAAAATACTGCACAGAATGGTTTTGGAGCAAGCATTTCTGTTTTTATATACTGCATACAAAGAATAAATAATAGCAGTCTGCCCATAAAAGCTGTTAAAATTTACTTTAGCTGGCCAAAATCAACATTATGAGAAGACAGCTGAAGAACAACAGCACAGCCTTCTCCAGATAGAGAAGGGAGAGAGGAAGAAGGACATAGCTAAAAGTGATATCCCTCAGGAGAAGGGTGGTGGTTGAATTAGCAGATCTTTGCATTTCTTTGATTCCAAAAAAAAGGGAGAAAAATCTTGTCACCCAAAACCAACAGAAACAGCACTGAATTTCATGATACGATCTCAGTATTTTGGGCCTCACCAATAGGACTAAGGATTGTCTTCTTAGCTTACTGTTATACCTAAAGTATCCTGTAAATAAAATTTGTTTCTTGAAGGATACCTCCATGTTGTTTCTCAATCTTCTACTGAGAAGTTTTTTGTTTTTGAACAAATAATTCCAAATCCAGTTGTACCCCTCAGATTTTCTGGCTGGGTTGGGTCCCATCCTGTAAACAACTTAATGTTTTTCTCCGTTTGCTTGTAACAACATGGAGGCCATTGAATCCATTATTAACCATTATCATCCATGAAGTTATGTAAGTACTGTGTTTCCCCAAAAATAAGACCAGATCTTCCATTATTTTTTGTTTCCAAACCACATGATAGGGCTTGTTTTTTGGTTAGGTCTTATTTTCACGGAAATACAGTACTAAATGCATCCATCAGGCTGATGATCTAAACTGGGGCTTATTTTTGGGGTACGGCTTATATTATGAGCATCCTGAAAAATCATGCTAGGGCTTATTTTCTGGCTGGGTTTTATTTTGGGGAAAACAGTGTAACTACCTAGCCTAGTAACAAAATGTTCAGAAACCAACCCACAAGCTCAGAGAACAAACCTCCACCCTCACCCTACACCCAAGCTACAGATATTTGCAAAGTGATCCCTTAGTTAAGGAGGTTATCTTTCCACAGAAATAGAGTTGTGATAAACTTTGGGACTAGCAAATATCATACAAATTAGACTACTATAGGTAAAAACATAATTTGACTGACAAATTATGCAATTTACATTCCTTGTGCAAGAATATTATGATGCATGCAATATCATTATGGTTTTTGGTGGAAACCTAGGACTGAGGAACTTCAGTATAAAAATAATAATTAGAATATGCCAACCTAGAAAAATGGCAAGTTGACAATAATTTTCTTTAGATGGGGAATAAAAGGCGGCTGCATTGGAGGGGAAGCGGACGGCATTGAAAACAGAAAAGGTATTTTGACTTACATCATAGCCTGCAAATTTGTCTTGTAAAGTCATGTTGCCTTTCTGCTTTTCTTGCTAAGACCAGACCGTTTCCAATGGCAGTTACCATTTGCGATGCAGGATTAGAAGGCTGTGCATTTCAAATACATTAATTATAATTTGTCCGATTGAAAAATTCGTTTGCCAGATTGGGGGTGGAGTGGGAGGGAGAAAAACATGCCAAAACATAATGTGGTTTAAGTCATGCAGTCATTCTGAGATCGTTCTTTGCACATTCCTCTCATTCTTAGCTTCTCTTTGGTCTCTGTACAAGCTATTTTAATTAACCAGTTGTTGCTCTCCATACACTACACTTATTGTAGACTCTTAATTGCCTTAATTTCCTCTTCCTCTACCATGGAGTTGAAAACAGAGAACACATTATTATTCATTTCAGCACATATGTATCTGAACAATTGCCCATCTAATACACTCCCATTTGACTTGGGGGAAAAAAAAAACCTTGTTAAGAAAACGGTTGGAGGGGAAAAAAGAAAGTCAATCACTCCAGAAAACCTTCTAAAATAGGGAGACTATCTTTCAAAACTACAACAACTGAAGTTCATATCAAATTATGAAACATATCGCCTATTCCAAATGAACAACAGTATAATGAATGAACCATGTTTCTGTGGAAGTGGGTGTTTTATAAATTAGATGTTACAGATAGATAGATAGATAGATAGATAGATAGATAGATAGATAGATAGATAGATAGATAGATAGATAGATCCACAGATAGATAGATGGGTAGATGGATAGATTGGGAGAGAGAGAGTCAATCTCAATAATTATATAGGACAAAACATTTTCTTCAGCTAGCAGGAAGTTTGCCAAATGAATAAAAGTGAATACAAAGTTTCATTAAGCAATCAAACACTCTCACTCACACAAAAATGCAATTATGGATATGATAAATCACCCAACTGAAGAACATGCCAGTAAAAAGCAAAGTAGTTGGCCCTTCAACAACAAGGAAGATAAAAATTGTGTTAAAAGAGCATAATTAGATCACAAAGAAGATTAATCATTTATTTCTGAGCTCATTGAAAAGCTGTAGAACCCAAGCATCATAACTCCAATCAAAAGACACGAATCAACAATGGCAACAACAAAAACTTTCTGACCAAATTAAAATTAACAAAGCATGCCACTGTGATTCTCAAGCAGAGTTTTTAACTCATCTATTACATTTCTGTAATTGAGACTTGAAAGTGGCCAGCATAATGCTATTTTGTTTTTAAAAAGGGGAAATCTAGAGGAGATCTAGTTAGCTTAATATCACTTCTAAACACACTAATGCAAAGCAGGAGTAGGCTTCAATAATTTTAGCAAACGGGTTCTCTGCCCGGTTTCTGGGTAGGCATGGCCATAGTGGGCATGGCCTAGTCGGCCTCCTGCACCATGGTGGGGAGAGGACATTTTTGTGAAAATTGTCTCCCCCAGGCTCTGGAGGACCTCTGGAGGCTGGAAATGGGCCTGTTTCTGGACTTCCGAGAGACCTGTTTTTCTCCCTCCCTGAGCCTCTGTGCGGGCCCTGCATTAACCTCACATCCAAAATGGGCCGTGTGGAGACTCCGGGGAGGGGAGGGGAGGGGGGGGCAGTGTGGGAGGGGAGGGATGGGGCCAGCCAGGGGTGGAATTTGGCAGTTTGCCAAACCAGCCATAACGTTAGCAACGGGTCCGTCTGAATCCGGGTGAACCCATAGCAGCCCACCCCTGATGCAAAGTACGAACCAAGATGCAAATGTTATTTTGTTTATTTTTCATATTTCCTAACCTCCCATCTCCCTCAACATACTGCACACATATTTCTGAATAATCTAAAAGGAATCCCATTTCCTGCCATCATTCGAGGGAACAAACAAAAGATTGTTTCTTTTTAATTGGGTCATAAATTCAAAGGAAAGCAAGGAATACGTTTGCCAATAATTGGAGATGGTACAAATAAGCAAGGTAAGGAAAGCATGAAGAGCATGGGTCTGAGAATTATTTCCAAGTCTTTAATCAGAGGTCCGTTGTGGAACTTGGAAGTTGGAGAGAGAGGACTTAAGAATAAAGAAGTCAGCAGTATTCCAGATACCTTTGACCCAGAAATGTACTGACAATTATTTTCAGGGTTTATTTTTTCCCCTTAGAAGTAGATCTACTTGAATCTGACCAATTCTCAGACCTGGAGGGGTGGTGAATGTCTCCTGCCACACTAAATTTGACTTCATTCCATGATGGTTTCATTGAGTTATTTTGCTGATGGACAAGCAGTGCACAAAGTTCTGCGCAATTTCTGTCCAGTATAATTTTTATTACCAGATCTGTGGGCATGGTTGTTAGACATGGTGTGGTTTGGTGGGCGTGGCTTAGTGGGCATGGGGGGGGGGGAAAGGATACTGCAAAATCTCCATTCCCACCCCACCCCACTAACCTGCTTTCCAGCTCTGTTGTCCTGTGCAGGGCAACAAAAGAAGACCAGCTGGGACTTGGGAGCCAGAGAATAGAGGAGGGCAGGGCCAGCCAGAGGTGGTATTTGCCGGTTCCCCAAACTACTCAAAATTTCCACTACCAGTTCTCCAGAACTGGTCAGAACCTGCTGAAGACCACCTCTGGTTGGGTTCCAAAGAATAAAAAGAGGCGCTGAAAATGTAAACAAGATGCTACAATGTGTTTGTAGGCTATTTCCAATTAGAAAATATCCTCTCTCTCCTTCACTATATTAATTAAATCTAAGCCCTGGGCAAACCCAATCTTCCTGAAGATTTTGACACCATGGTAGGGGAAAAAAAGGTTTCCATTAAGCTCATTCCAGATGATTTTGTAGACCCATCACAGTGGTTTTCTTGACAGTGAGAATGGTTCTTATTTTTTCCCCATAGACTTATCTATAGCTTTACAATTTCCTCAACTCTGATGAGTGTTTCCTAATCAGTGAACATCAACCAGGGAGTAGTTAGCTCAATACAAGCAGTAGCAACAGAGCTTAGACTTTTATATCATTCCACAGTGCTTTACAACATTCTCTGAGTGGTCAGCATACCATACCATGCCCCCAACAAACTAAGTCCTCATTTTACCAACCTCAGAAGGACGGAAGGCTGAGTCATCCTTCAGGTGGTCAGGATCAAACTCCTAGCTGTGGGCCGAGTTACCTGGCAATATTGCATTCTCACTACTGTGCCACCACAGCACCTTAACATAGGTCCAAATCACTGACCTACTCTGTGGCCATTTAAAAAATGGTGACTTTCAGATTTGACTTTTGAAGTTTATTTCCATTTTTCCTAAAAAACAAATAAACCCTGAAGTAGCCTACTGTTTAATATGAACATGCAATAAAATCCATCAACAACATTTTTACCAATAAATCACCAATCAGAACGACTGTGGCAGTATTGGAAGTCAATTAAGTGACCTTGAAAAAAAAGGAGGTTTTAAATATCAGTAGAAATATTTCCCTAATGGAAGCCCTCTAATCATCCACTGATAAATAACTGGTTTGTTAGTGATAATTAGGGTCAACTGCTCATGTTCTATAGATTGTGATATAGCTGCAGTTTGTGCACACATGGAATATAATCCATTCTGCTTGACACATCTCAAGCAATGACTTCATCTCTCATATCTAATCAGAAGCCAATAAACATTTTAAAAACTCATTTTTAAGAAGTGGAAACGAGATGTTGAAGAAAACAAGAATTGGTAGGGGAAAAGAGAATTTGGGGAGAGAAAGAAACATGTATGGTGGCCCTTTTCTGGAAACCACATGCTTACTTTCAAGCAACAAAAAGAAACAGAAATAGATGTAGACAAGCTTTAATTTGACTAAAATGGACAAGAAAACTGATGCTATTAAAACAAATCAGTATCAAATAAATTCTTAGAATCCCTAATAAAGCAAGCTCAATGCCAATATTTCTCTTATCCCCCAGTCAATACCAACCCCTTTCTTCACATTCTTTAAAATAATGCTATAATCTATTTGTATTTTTTTTTTAATCAGGTCTTGTACAAAAAGTGCTTGGTGAAACAGTATACAGTTGCCCAAAGCTTGGAAACTTGGACGTTTCTTAGCAAGATATAAACTGTATAATGTAATCCAATGGTGCTACTTAAATTCTTCATGATTCTTTATACATCTGGTCTCAATCAATGTGCACGTTCATTTGCCATCAAGAAGAATCATGCTTATGTTACTGCCAGGTCCAGATTCCAGTGGAGAGATGACAAATTTCAACAGTGGTTTTCTAACAGTATAATCATACACCCTATTAGCCAGCAAGTTTGAAAGTTACATGGATTTAGGCTGATATCTTAAACCATCTTATTCAGAAGTTAAGTCTCATTAGACAAGTTGAATGAAAAAACGTGTTTAGGATTACTTATGGAGATGCTGGTTGTTTGGCCATTGATAAACTGGCATCTAAAAACCCATGCTGGCTTCTAGTCATCGTATGATTTCTTTCTACGTGCTTGCAAACCCACAGCAGGCAGTCCTCAACTTACATCCACAACTGAGCTCAACATTTCTGTTCCTTAAGCAAGACAGCTTGTGAAGTGAATGTCAGCCATGGAAGCAGTGGCAGAAAATGGCAAAATTTTTTACTACTGGTTCTGTGGGCATGGCTTGGTGGGCATGGTGTGGCTTGGTGGGTGTGGCAAGGGAAGGATACTGAAAAATCTCCATTCCCACCCCACTCCACAAACCTGCTTTCTAGCTCTGTTCTCCTGTCTAGGGCAACCAAAGAAGACCCAGCCAATCAGCTGGGACTCGGGAGGCAGAGAATAGAAGGAGGAGGGGCCAGTCAGAGGTAATTTTTGCCAGTTCTCTGAACTACTCAAAAATTCTGCCACTGGTTCTCCAGAACTGGTCAGAACCTGCTGAATGCCACCTCTGCATTGAAGCCACAATTGTATTAGCTGTATATTTTTGTAGAAGCTTCAAGGCTGCCACAGTTACTGCCTGGGGATTTGGGAAGGGGGAATTCTTCGTCAATAGTAGTAGTTTAGACTCAACAACATTCTTCTCAAAAGTCAAGGATATGTCATCTTGCATTTAGATGGGAGTGGGTGAAGGTTTGGCTTTGGATAGAATGATGTTTGCTTGGGCCATGTAATGGACTGATGGATGCAAGGGATAGATCTTTGATTTTCACTTGGGGAAGGGAAAACCTGGAAGTTTCAGGTTCAGGTTTTCCCAGATGTGCCAACACAACTTCTTTAATAAATTATTACTTGGATGGACTTTGTCTCTGTGTGCTGAATGGAATTGGACAGTTTCTTTGGAATGCAGACAGTGAATTTCCCTCATCTTACAACCTTTTGGGCCAAAGTCATTAAGAAAATTGTTGCAATTGTAACATAATTAGTAATACAATTATTCAGTGATGGGATTCAATGTTTGTTTGCTTTTTTACCACCGGTTCTGTTGGTGTGGCTAGGTGGGCATGCCTTTCTTTTTTTTTTTGCTTTTTGCAGCAAATTCCCCCCCCCTCATTTTGGGGAGCCTTTAGGGCCTCAGGAAAGCCTCCTGGGGGGTGTTTTTGCTCCCAGAAGGCTTCCCTAGGGCTCAGGAAGGCAGAAAACATAGCCTGGGGTGGGGCATGAAGCAGCCCCTCACGCTTCGTTTTGGGACCTTCTGAACTTCAGGGAAGCCTCCTGGGGGGGCGTTTTTGCTCCCAGAAGGCTTCCCTGAGGCTCAGGAAGGAAAAAATGGGGTGTGTGTGTGGCCTGAGGGGTTTTCTTTTTGCCTTCCTGATCCTCAAGGAAGCCTCCTGGGCAAAGCAGTAAATAAGCAAGGGGAATCCCAGCACAGCTGATCATAGGAACAGCTGATTGTCAGGAGGGAAAAAAATACCTTAAGGAGTGACTGGGAGGGCTAGCATCAGGCAGGCTGGGTGAGTGAGCATCGGGTGGGCAGGGAAAGCAAGTGAGCAGCGACCGGGTGAGATCCTCGCTACCAGTTCAGTTGAGCCGGTGCGAACCGGCTGAATACCACCACTGCAATTATTAAATGATTCTGGCTTCTCCATTGACTTTGCTTGTCAGAAGGTTGCAAAAGAGAATCACACATGACTCCCGGGGACACTGCAACCATCATAGATATGAGTCAGTTGCCACGCATCCAAAGTTTGATCACATGACCATGGGGATGCTGCAAAGTGTGAAAAATGGTCATAAGTCATTTTTTTTTCCTCATTGCCATTGTAATTTCAAATGATCACTAAATGAACTGCTGTAGGTCATGGTCTACCATACTTGCTAATCTTTTCTGTGGTTTTCTTAAGGTATAGATGTCAAGCTAATTGTATAGAAGATGACCAGGCTCAGCCTGAAGGAGGGGTCAAACACATCACCATTCATGAGTCCCTGCACAACCACAAGAGATCTAAGAACAGCCAACCTTCAATTCTTTTCTATTCTTAACTCCTGCTCCTTTCCCTTCACCGCTAGTTGTTCACATTCTCGTAGAGAGCTTAAGTCTGCAATAAATCCTAACTACATCAGTAAACCCAAACTACCTCAATTCCAACTACTGCTGGCCTTAAATGCAAGCTACTCAATGCAAGAAGCCTTGCGAATAAAATACCTGAATTTCTCCTCTTACTAAATATGGCTAAATTCGACATCATATTTGTCTGTGAAACATGGTTCAATGCACCTCTCCTTGACTCCATTACCACAGTAAGAGACTATCATGTTTACCGATCAGATCATGAAATTCGTAGAGGAGGTGGTGTTGCTATCTTCTATGAAAAGTCCTTACATCTAAAAAACATCCAAGTTACCCAGGAGCTTGCTCTTCCTGAGACCATCGTCTGTGAACTATCCTTAAATATCACATTTCGATTCTTACTATGTTACAGAGCACCTGATTATGACATCGAACATGTAAACAAGCTAAATACACTACTAACATGGGCAGCATCCTGCCCACACATTTTTATCTTTCTTGGTAACTTCAATCTACCTCATATTGACTGGACCTTAATTGAATGTACAACTGAACCCATACACGCAACCTTCTACAATGCTGTTACAAATTTGGGACTGGAACAACTAGTAACCAACAACACTAGACTAAACAACTAGTCTCAACTAAACAACTCAATCTCATCTTCTGCAAATAGTTTGAATTGAATTTATGGAATACAAACCAAAGAACCCTTTTCCAACAGTGACCACTTTTGTCTCAACATATGCCCACACAAAAATCATCACAATGATGTAATCCCCAATTATAACTTCAAAAAAGGCAACTATGATCTTATAGACAACAATCTCTCATCCCTTGATTGGCAATCTCTATTCACTGGGTGCAATACTGTTGAAGACCATTACAACATATTTTTACTTGAAGTCAAAAGAGTCATCAAACTATATGTACCAACAACAACTCCCCAAACAAAAAAATAACAGATTATGCATAACAATAAGGAAACTTCAATCCAGAAAGAGATCACTCTGGCGGAAAAACAAATCTAGTCACGTTGCCAATTTCAAAAGCTGATACAAAAATTTATGCCACCAGATAAAGACTGAATGCACCAATTATCACATGAAACAAGAGGAAAACCTTCTATGCACCAATTCTACTTGCACTTTTTACAATTTTGTAAACAACAAACTAAAAGACTCAAGGTCCATCCCACCCCTGATAGGACCTAATAATAAAGACTGTAACGACGACACCATTAAAGCCAACATCTTCAACACATTCTTCAGCTCAGTATTTGTAAACAGCAATGGATCATGCCCAGTATTTTCTAGCTGAACCA
Organism: Laticauda colubrina; assembly: GCA_015471245.1. NCBI lineage: Eukaryota > Metazoa > Chordata > Lepidosauria > Squamata > Elapidae > Laticauda > Laticauda colubrina. Next base: position 16,957,282 of record BLBF01000073.1, read on the forward strand.
CAGACAACTACAATGATCTAATACATATTGATTTTACAGAAGACAAAGTTGAAAAAGCACTACGCAATCCAAAACCATCTCTATCTATTGGACCGGATGGAATATGTGCCTACTTCTTAAAAAAGCTATCCACTGCCATTGCCGAACCTCTAAGCATAATCTTTGAAAAATCTTTCAGGACCAGCTCCTTGCCTAACCTATGGTCATAAGTCACGGTCATCCCCATCTTCAAAAAGGGAGACTCCAGCCTAGTTGAAAATTACAGTCTAATCTCCTTATACTGCATCACCTGTAAAGTCATGGAATCAATTATTAACCAATCCATTATCCTCCACTTAGAGACAAACAACCTACTCTCCAGTAAACAATTTGGTTTCAGGAAAAAACTATCCTGTAATCTGCAACTCTTATTCTGCAAAAACATGTGGACTACACAAATCAGTCAGGGCAAAGCAATAGACACAATCTACATAGACTTCTGTAAAGCCTTTGATTCAGTGGTACATGGCAAACTACTCCTAAAACTAAAATCTTATGGTATCTCTGGACAACTGCATAACTGGATAGAAGCATTCCTGTCAAACAGACAACAAATGGTCAAAATTGGGAATGTCCTATCAAATTCTGTACCTATCAACAGTGGTATCCCCCAAGGCAGTGTTCTAGGACCAACTCTTCATACTCTACATAATGATCTCTGTGATCATATTAAGAGCAACTGCGTTCTTTTCGCTGATGATGTAAAGCTGTTCAATACCACAGACAATACTGCTACCCTTCAAAGAGATCTTGACTATGTATCAGAATGGTCAAACAAATGGCAACTTCAAATCTCAACAAATAAATGCTCTGTCTTACATATTGGCAAAAAAAAATCAAAAAATAAAATACAAGCTGAATAGTCAAGATCTTGTTGATGATCCAAACTCTGTAAAGGACCTTGGAATACTCATCTCTCATGATCTAAGTGCTAGAGCCCACTGAAACTACATAGTCAAAAAGGTATTCAGAGTTTTTAACCTAATCCTATGTAGCTTTTTCTCTGGTAATATCACACTACTAACAAGAGCATACAAAACATTTGCTAGGCCAATACTCGAATACAGCTCATCCGTCTGGAACCCACATTACGTATCTGATATTAGCACAGTTGAGAAAGTCCAGAAATATTTCACAGGAAGAGTTCTCCACTCCTCAACTCGTTGTAGAATACCTTATGCCACCAGACTTGAAATTCAAGACCAAGAAAACCTTGAATTACGCTGTCTTCAGTCTGATCTAAGTATGGGACATAAAATCATACATTGCAATGTCCTACCTGTCAATGAATACTTCAGCTTCAACCAAAACAACACAAGAGCAAACAATAGATACAAACTCAAGGTAAACCACACCAAATTGGATTGCAGGAAATACAACTTCAGCAACAGAGTGGTCAATGTCTGGAATACTCTACCTGACTCTGTGGTTTCTTCCCCAAACCCCAAAAACTTTAACCTTAGACTGTCTTCTATTGACCTCACCCCTTCCCTAAGAGGCCTGTAGGGGGTGTGCATAAGTGCACCAACATGCCTACCACCCCTGTCCTATTGTTTCTTTTATTTTTCTTTTTTGTACCCATTTCATGTATTCATAACTATGTATATACTTTTACCTATTATTTTGTAAGCAACTGACAAATCAAATCAAATCAATAAACAAACAAACAAATAAATAAATCTTTATACTCTTTCGAAGTGCTTGAATCTCCTGATTTCCCTGGCATTTTATAGATTGGTCTGTAGATTCCTGGATCTGCTTTCTTCTCTTCTTTAAACATGGGAACAATGTTAACTCTCAGTGTATACCACAAAGGGTGCACCATGGAATGTAATTCATCCAGCCCAGCAATTCAAATTTAAGCAAGCAGCTAGATCAGGGGTCCTCAACTCCTGGTCCATGAGTAGCACCAAGCTGCGGCATGCCAGAAACCGGGCCATGCAAACAAGTGAAAATGGAAGAGAGAGAGAGAGAGAGAGAGAGAGAGAGAGAGAGAGAGAGAGAGAGAGAGAGA
>BLBF01000073.1:16959344-16975277 GCA_015471245.1 Laticauda colubrina
AGAGAGAGAGAGAGAGAGAGAGAGAGAGAGAGAGAGAGAGAGAGAGAAAAGACATTTTTTAAAAAATAATTTCTCCTGATTTTTTTGTTTTTGCTGATTTTTGGTTTTAAATTCTTGCTATTAGTTTCAGTGAGAAGAAATAACTGAGCCAATTCTTGACTAGTGTAGCTGAAGGACCCCAACTTCCATCTTTCCATGAGAATGAGGGTAGAAAAACAGCAACTTAAAGAATGTTGGCAAAGGTGGAGTTCATGATCATATTTTATGCACAGGATACATGTCTTCAAGATTCATTGACACAAAATAGTCATGAATAACAACTGGCAACGACTCTATATCTTGGGCCTTCCCTTGCCAAGTGTAATCAGAAACATGCAACCCTTATTACAGTTAGGATTCCAAACAATGAAGGACCACATTAAGAAATGCAGGCAGATGTCTTAAATTTTAGAAGCTCTGGGTTTTTCACTGCAGCTGTCTTCCTCCCCCTTCCATGGTATTAGTTGTAGCCATCTGTAGATTAAGCCAAACTGCCAGTTTCTTTCTGAAGTGAGACACCAAACAACACAGCCACATGCTCCTGGGTGCTCCATGCATTTGTAGGCAAGCCCAGATCCTTTTCACTCATCCCAGCTTTTAACATTTGTCCCTTTGAGGAATGGATTCAATTTTTTCACTGAGGGCTGTTCCCAAGTACATCAAAACAAAAAGGCCTGGGTTCCAAACATTACGCATTTTGTACACATCAATATAGCTGCTACGTGGGAAATATTTAGCTCATATATTTTAGAAAGCGATGCCATTTGGCATGATACACTTAAGCAGGGGTACATGACTGAAATCGGTTGCAGCTGACTTATTTGCACATGTGTTCAAGAGCCAGAAAAGAACACACAGCTACAATCAATACAGGGTTTGTTGTAAACAGCCCAACTCTTGCATATTTACTCAAAAGTCTCATTGAATTCAATCAGAAGTGCTCTCCAGAAAGACTGGCTAAAGGGCAGCCTTATAACCCAGTACAGGCAGTCCTCTACACTGTCAAACTAAAGTCCAAGAAAATACAGTGAGTTAAGAGCTATCTTCAGGGGTTTTTTTGAAGGAGGCAACATATTCAAAGCAGCTTTTAAAAAGAGTCACTTGAAGATCCCCCCAAAATGCATGTAAATTCTTTCAACATGTGGAGATGGTGCAGATCTGAAGATTGGGTCACATCTGAAACTCCAGAAAGTTGTAAGATGGTACATCATATCAGAATCAGAATAGAACTGGAAGGTCTTCTACTCCAGCTCAAGCAGGAGATCCCATACCATTTCAGACAAATGACTATCCGGTCTCATCTTAAAAACTTCCAGTGATGAAGCACACACAACGTCTGAAGGCAAGCTGTTCCATTGGTTAATTGTCCTCACTGTTAGGAAGTTTCAATTCCAGGTTGCTTCTTTCCTTGATTAGGTTCCAACCATTGTTTATTGTCTTGCCTTCTGGTGCTTTGGAAAATAAATTGATGCCTCTTTTTTGTGGCAGCCTTTTAAATACTGTAATATTACTATCATGTCCCCCCAGTCCTTTTTTCTCTATCCAATTCCTGCAATTGTTGTTCATATGTTTTAGTCTCAAGCCTTTAATCACCTTAATTAAACTTCTTTGCACTTTTTTTTTCAAAGTCTCAATATCCTTTCTGTAATGTGGTGACCAAGACTGGATGCAGTATTCCAGGTGTGGTCTTACCAAGGCCTTTATAAAGTGGCACGAATACTTCATGTGCTTTTGATTCTGTGTTTCTGTTTATACAACCAAGGACTGTATTAGCTCTTTTGGCAACTGCTGCACACTGCTGACTCATGTTTAAGTGATCATCCACCAGGACTCCAAGGTCCCTCTCACACCTATGGAATGATCAATTTAGTTCAGTATATATAAGCAAGAAATAGGTTGCTGATGCTGCTGATAGTTATTGTGATGATGATGTTATCCATTCAGTTGAGTCTTGATTCACAGTGATTCTTTGGGCCAGGTCTCCCCGCATCTTCTGACCTTACACTGCTTTTTCTGAGTTTTTCTATGCTTTGGCTGGTGTTAGCTTTGATAGTGTCCATCCACCATGTTCTTAAACCACCTGATTTCTTTTCTACTGCTAACTCATCCAAATATAATTGCTTTCTCCAGACAATTTTTCCACATGACGTGTGCTGTGGTTCGCCGGCAGCCTGTGCAGACGGCAGCAGAATTGGACAGTGGAGAAGAACAGGGACCAGTCCAGGAGTCTGGGGAAGACTTGAAAAAGGGTCCTGCATCCAATGCAGAGATAGGACCAGGGCCATCTGGGAGTTATGTGCTGACTTTGGACCCTCCAGAGTCTGGCAGCAGTGAGGCTGAGGAACAAGGGGAATTTGTTCCCAATGCACATGTGTGCAGAGCTGCTAGAAGGCAAGAGCAGCTGAGACAAAAGGGATGACTTGGGAGTAAGGCTTGGAGGTGATTGGCCCCTCCATAAGATATAAAGGAAGTGCAAAGGTAGAGAAACCTTTGCAGGAAGCAAAGTCGTTCGTTCTATTTGGATTAATCCTTGAAGTTCTGTGTGGACTTTGTACTTCAGTTGGTTTTTTATAATTCATTTGGCACTCTAGTTTTTGGCAGCAATTCAAAGGAGATAAAGGTGGGTGCTTATCTCAAGGGACTGTTTGGGACTCATTATGGATTGGAAATGAACATAATTTCCAGCATTGAAATAAAACAAGAGTTATTTGGACTAAGTGTGTGCTTCATTATGGTCTCAGGAAGCCTTGGTCAGAACAACATGGTCAAAGTAAGTGAGATGCAGTTTCACGATTTTTGCCTTCTAGCAATGTATCTGGTTTATGCACTCCAGTACTTGCTTGTCAGTTATCTTTTCTGTCCAAGGCATATACAGGAATCTCTTCCACAAAATATGTATGCCTCATATGTATGTTGTCTAACAGACAACATGAAACCACGCTTCCCCCACAAGAGCTGAACCTCAGCAGAATTCCAGTGACATCTTTTAATTGTGATCTGTCCATCAGTAGTCCATCCTACTTTAGATTAAATCAAAACTTCCCAAATCTCTAGCTCCAGCACCTGTATCATTTGAATTAACTGCACTCCATTATTTATGCCAATATGGCTTAGAGTGGGTGAGTGTTTGCCTCTTTTTCAACAACTTCTGCCTTCCCTTTTGTTCCCAGGGTATCATCATTTCAAAAGATGCCACAAAATAGTGCAAGAATTGCCACTGCAGTTAAGAATCGTTCAGCTGCTTTGGGTTTGGCAGGCAAAAAAAAATAAGAGTTTATATAACAATTTACCACAAATATCTGTGCAGTCATATATTTCTATGTTTGCTATCATAATATCTCCTCCAAGTGGAATGCATAATTCCAGAGGATTCCATGGGTTCCAACCACAGCATGTGTTATAATTTATCCAGGGAATGGGAAACATTACCAGCCGAATTTGGAAACGGTATCTCCCTCCATGTCTCTTGCTTGAGCCAGTAAGAAAAGGAAATGCAAAGCAGAAAAAACAGCTTCATTTTAATACTGTGCGGTATGTCACTGTATTGGATATTTTGCACTGAGGAATGGAAGTGCGGTTATGTGGTTCACACCTAGAATGGAAGATTACAGCAGCATTCCCAAATTTGCACAAAAGCAAAGAAGCAAACTCTTGTTCCCACACATACAAGCCTTTTCCTATACAAATCTATTTGCAGGGCAGATGCTCTTAATAGGAAAAAGAGATCGTACATTTATCTGGACCACCCAGTAAAATTAATCAGGGTCTTCGAAGCCAGTTAAGCTCTAAGTATGAAATATGAAATGCATAACTCTATATTGCTGTGCAACAGAAGGCAAATATGGATTGCATTCTCCTTTACTGCACTAACTCTCCTCTATGTTCATTCCAAATCTGCTCTGGATGGTGTTACATTTGAGTACATTTGGAGAGTGTATGGGAGATGCAGGGAGAAAAAAAAAGAATAAGATAAAGTTGCTAGTCCATTCTTTTTTGATTTTGGATGGACTCTACAACTTCTATTAAGACTGTGTTTCCCTGAAAATATGACCTATCTTGAAAACAAGCCCTAGCCCAATATAATATAATATAAGCACCTAATATAAACCGTTCCCAAAATAAGCTCTGATTAAACCCTGCCCACCATCTGGTTGTACAAAGCTTGTAAAAATCAAGCTAGAGTTGGGGTGTTAAGGTGCCCCATGTGCCTTGCACCTGCTTACCTAGCAGAATGCCGCAAGGCTCAACGCACTGGTTGAACCACTTGCACACACAAAGACACAATTCACCACATATCCTGCTATGAGTGGCTCCACCAGTGCAATGGATCCTCATCCTGCTGTCCTGCTGACAGCAGCTCCACTGGCACGACAAGACCTGAGACCAGTGTCCCAGTAGCAGCAGGCCAGTAGGCAGGGAGGGCAGAGGGCGAGTGCACTGAAAGCTTGGTCCGTTGTTGCCACAGGCAAGTAGATGGTGGGAGAGAGGGTGGGACCAGAGGTAGCAGTGTCCCCATTCCCATCGGCTCTCACACTCACTGCCTTCTGCATGTCAAAATAATAATAATAATAAGACCTCCCCGAAAATAAGCCCGAGTGCTTCTTTTAGGAGCTCAACAGAAAATAAGACTGGGTCTTATTTTGGGGGAAAACACAGGAACCTAGCTTGCCTTAAATCCACTCTGATGTTCATGACAGATGTAACGGGTGGCAGGAATAATCATGAGGAGCAGGAGGAAGAAACACAACCAAGACAGTGGTCAGATAAAAGAAATTTGAGTCTGAGTCAGAAATGTAATTCAGAAAAGAAACTCAGACATGACTTTCCCTAATGCTCACGAAGATAAAGAGAGGGAGGAAGCATATTAAAACTTGCAAGATTCTATACAGTTCATTTGGTGACCATTCAAACTTACAGCAGCAGTGAAAAAAGTGATTTATGACCATTTTTCAGACTTAGGACCATTGCAGCATCCCCATGGTTACGTTGACAGGGTTCCAGAAAACCCCAACTCCAATTAAAAACTCAGAGACAGACATTTTCTCAAAGTTCCTTTTAATAGAGTAGGCATACTGGCACATCTGGGAAATCCTGAATCTGAAAGTTTCGGGTTTCCCTCCAATAAGTAAAATGTTACAAATCCACTCCCTGCCCTCATCATTTTCATCACATGCCCCAATCACCATCCATCCCAACCTGAGACATCCCTTCTACTCCTCCTCGGCCAGATGTAGGAACAACATGACCTTGACTCTAAAGAGGAATGCTTTTATTTACGCTCCATGCAATTCCCCCCCTGCCATCTTCCCAGGCTTAATAATGTGGCAGTGTGGAAGCTTCTGGTGCTAATATGGCTTCCAAAGCTGATATACATGATCAAAATTTGGATGCTTGGCCATTGACTCATATTTATGATGGTTGCAGTGCCTCAGGGTCATCTGATCTCCCTTTGCGACCTTCTGACAAGCAAAGTCAAGAGGAAAGCCAGATTCCTTTAACAACCATCTTACTCATCTAACAATTGCAGTGATCCATTTAAACAACTGTGGCAAGAAAGGTCATAAATGGGATGAAACCCACTCAACACATGTCTCACTTAGCAACAGAAATTTTGCTTATGACCACAGATCAATTGCGGTCATAAGTCAAGATCTATCTGTGTTTCTGAGCAAACTTTTTTTTTTATACATTTTAAGATTAAATGTGTATTTCTAAATTGTCTTTAAGATTAGAATACTGTATGCACAGAAATGTAGTCAAGCCATCCCAGGGAGCAAACTTTCCCTATTTGAACTTCTGTTCCCATAATGATTCAAAAAAATCTGTAGGGAGCTAAATTAAGAAAGCTGATATATCATTTGCCTGGGGGGTGGGTGGAAAACATTATTTATGAATAGACATGTATACTATATGAATGCAATTATTTCAAAAGGCATGGATAAGGCTACTATGTTAAAAAGAGACAACGTGGCAGGCATCTGTTCCTTCCTTATGCCACCTTATATATTTATTCACTCTGCTACCCAGTTCAGTTTCACTACATCTTTTGAAATGAATAAAAGTCAATCTGGCAGTGTTACTTCAGCTACTTTTTAATGACTTCATTTTTATTGAATGTAAAAAGCTATCATGGTATTGTCTTCTTTTTCATCAGTTGTCTCACTGCTGTTATGTCTGGATTCTGTTTTTAAAGTCTAAATTCATTTTAAAAAAAAAAAAGGTTTGCATATTGCTCTGCTGTAAAATTAATGCATTCCCCCTTCCCAATAATTATTTTTTAAGGAATAAAGTATGTTTTCATTCATAGCATAGCCAACAGAAGACTAAATTAATCTGTCTGCCTTTTCCATTAGGTTCCTGAATAAAATCCACCAAAGACTTAGCCTTCCAAGAAAGTTTTAGACATATGAATTAAAAAGCGTGGAATGAACTGTTGCCCAGCATTAAATATTTTTCCATTGTGACAGATGCATATTCCAGATATCCATGACTGGCATTTTTTTCCATCTCCTTTTTCCGATTTTTTGCTTCCTGTTCTGGATCTAGTATTAAACCTATGCAATATCCCCACCTTTTGTCAAATATGACAGCAGTTGGTTTAGAAACATTTTGCATTCAGATATAAAAAAGAAGATTGCATTCTCTTGGCAGTAAATTAATAGTGTGGCTTGGCTACTTTCTAAAACTCAATTTGAACTGAAGATGATGAACTGAAATCTATGGAAAGCCCTTTCTAAATCCATGTTGAGATGTTGCAGACCCACATGTGATTCCCCCCCAAAAAAAAGAGGGGGAGGGGGAAACCTGGGAAGATATATTTTTTAACCGGAAAGAAAGTTAGATTTTTGCAAAGGAAAGAGGTGCAAAGCCAAACGATATACCTTTTAAGCTCCACATTGGGGTTTTTCAACTTCAGAGCATGGAAATATCAAGAAAGATATAAGTAACCTTGTTTGAAGGAGAGAGAATGCCACTTGAGTCTTCATTTTCTACAGAGACATTCAGTAGGCATAAAGCTGATGTGATATAATGTCTAGAGAAGATTGGATCAAGATCAAGAGTGTCAAACCCAATTTCATTGAGAGCCACATCAGGGCTGTGGTTGACCTTGGGGAGGCTGGGGGGGCATGGCCAATTGGGTGGGCATGGCCAGCTTGATGCCACTCCCCAAACTGCTGGCATGTTTCCTCTTTGCATTCAGTTGACCAGGCTGAAGCCATGCTAGCCTGACATTTCTTGTTTGCATTGGGTAGACCAGATTGAAGCCATGCGGGCTGGCCCCTTACATTTTCCACCCCACCGGCCTGATCGGATCACATCATCAGCTGGATCCAGCCCACGAACCTTATTTTGACACCCCTGATCTAGGTGAAGAAACATATTAATAATGGTCCCTATATACTTTTTTTTTTGACCAAGTAATCAAAACTATGGTTTTCTCAATCGTAATTCATGTCTGTGAGAGTTGGACCATTAGGAAAGCTGAGTGCTGAAGAATTGATACTTTGGAGAAGTTTCTTGAGAATCCATTGGACAGCAAGGAAAGCAAATTAGCAAGTCAATCCTAAAAAAAAAAACCAACCCTGTTTCTTGGAAGGATTGATATTGAAGCTGAAGCTCAAATATTTCAGCCACCAAATGAGAAGACATAGGGCTGTTTGAAAAAGACCTTGATGTTGGGGAAGGTTACTGCAAAATCCTATTTCCTCCCTACCCCACTAACCTGCTTTCCAGCTCTGTTCTCCTGTGCAGAGCAACAAAAGAAAACCAAACTGATCAGCTGGAACTCCAGAACTGGTCAAAACTTGCTGATTACCACATCTGGGATGTGGGAAAGTCCTGTTTAAAGTTTCAGGGAGAAATTCTTAAAATTCTAAGGCAAAATTGAAGGCAAAAACAGAAAGGGGTGACAGAGGATGAGATGGTTAGATAGTGTCATTGATAAAGTGAGCATGAATTTGGGAAAACTCTGGAACACAGTGGAGGATGGGGGTGGGCTGGTGTGCTATGGTCCATGGCTCCCAAGGAGTCAGGCACAAATTAGCAAATGAACAACAACCCAGCTTCTTCACTAATGATGGGACACATCTTTGAAATATGCTTTGTAAACACACAAATTTCAGTTCCCTTATGTTTATTGGGCTTTTTGTCAGGCCCAGTTGTGAACTGACACACATGCAGAAGAGATTCATCTGAGCCAAGCCATTCTGGAGGGCTTGGTATCTCATGGGATTGAAAAATGCCACCAGTGTTGCATGAGTTTGCAAATCTTTGACAAACTTTGGTATGGAAAGAGCATGGCTTGCCAGCATTTCCAGGGATAACTTCCTCTAGTTTATGAAATACAAGAAAGTGTGATTTTAACTGGAATTGTATTTACAAGTTACATATTTACCCTGTAATTTCTTCAACGAGCTGAGAAAAAAACTTGATGTCTCTCAAATGCTATTAGCAGCTTTGATAGAATTCCCCTGTTTATCCGTGTGAAGGAATGAATGCAAAAATCAAGGAAAAATACCATGCATGAGTTCGATAAGGGCCCTTTCATACTAGTGTGGTCCTTTCAAACAGGAAGAAATAATATAAATTGAGAAAAGAATATATTTCAATTTAGCATCTTCAAAGTGGGCTGTTCTCAGAAATCTTTGACACAATGGCAAATGGTTGGGGATTTTGCAGTGGTGGGATTCAATTTTTTTTTACTACTGGTTCTGTGGGCATGGCTTGGTGGGCATGGCAGAGGAAGGCTACTGTAAAATCTCCATTCCCTCCCCACCCCACTTCTGCAGGAAGGTTACTACAAAATCCTATTTCCTCCCCACCCCACTGACCTGCTTTCCCGCTCTGTTCTCCTGTGCAGAGCAACAAAAAAAAAAGACCAAACTGATCAGCTGGAACTCCAGAACTGGTCAAAACTTGCTGATTACCACCTCCGGGATTCTGGGAACTACTGTCTGTGGGATGTCTAGTCGGGGGAAAGTCCTGTTTAAAGTTTCAGGGAGAAATTCTTCAAATTCTAAGCCTACCTGAACCTGATTTTCCCCACACATGACTAAAGGCTTGTAGGAATTGCCTAATACGATATGCACAGCAATCATTTAAGGATTCCAAGGCAAAGCACTGGGAAATAATGTGTGTGTGTGTGTGATGGAAGAAAGATCTCCATTGAGTTGTATGCACTGGTGTGGAAGGAATGGCGTGAGGATAGAGAGAGAGTGACAGAGAGAGGGAGAGAGGGAGGGAGGGAGGGAGAGAGAGCGCTTGGAATTTGAATAGACCATATGTGTCAGGATTCCTTTTTGGTTTCTCAACAAATAGCGAATTGTGAAGCCCTGTGCTAAACAATGAAATGAGTGTCATGGTTTAAATAAATTAATAAATAAATAAATAACTGCTTCGTTCTCTGGGTGCACCTGTTTATAGCTTCTTGGCAGACTTGGTCAGGAGGTTACTTGTAAGTTATGTATGCAAGACTGTGTCTGCTTCCGCAGCTGTTCCACTGCCATTAAAACACCATCATGATTTAGCCTTTCTGAACCAGTTTGGCTGGTTAAGAAAGAAAAGGACTAGACAATTCTACAATGCTTTGCCCCAATTCGGAAAATAGTTTCAATAATACCTTTCTCATATACAGGTAGGCCTCAACTTACCACAGTTCATTTAGGGATGATTCAAAGTTGCAACGGCAGTGAATAAAGTGACCGATGACCATTTTTCACAGTTACGACCTTTGCAGCATCTCACATGAGCAAAATTCAGATGCTTGGCAACTGGTTCACATTTATGACCGTTGTGGTGTTTCAAGGTCACATGACCACTCTTTGCAAGTTTCTGACCTGCAAAGTCAATGGGGAAGCCAGTTTCATTTAACAGCTGAGTTACTCACTGGTCAACTGCAGTGATTCCCTTAACAACAGTGGAAAGACAGGTCGTGAAATGAGGCACAACTCGGTTAACAAATAGCTGACTTAACAACATAAATTTTGGGCTCAGTTGTGGTTGTATGTCAAGGACTATCTGTATGGTGGTACTAGGTAAGATGCTAGTGAAGCTACACATAAGTTGTCCCCAAAACCAAATGGAAGATTTTACTTTCTGAAAAAGCCTTGAATTGACACCCTCACTAAAAAATTTTAAGTATCCTGATCAGACATGGGACAAGAGAGAAATAATAATCGGCATTGACACATTTTTTACCAGTCAATTGCAAATGGCGGCTTTACTTGGAACAGCTTATATTCTGCAGCGATACCTGTAATGCCATTAAACATCCACATTTGCCTTGGAAAGGACTCAGTAGGTAGACAAAAGGGGCCATTCTGGCTCATGTGGCAAGACACTAGGCCTATGCACCACGGAGGTCAACAGCTTGGCAGTTCGATTCACATGAGTGAATAAACTGTGGAAGGGACAAGAAAGGTGCCTCCCTCGATTGTCTACTGACATTTAGGCATCCTGCAGGTAAACATAACACCGCCCGAAAAAATGTCTTTCTCAGAGGCAGCCAGCCACCTCAGTGATCCCTAGCTAAAATGTGCCATATGATAAAGAAAGAAAGAAAGAAAGAAAGAAAGAAAGAAAGAAAGAAAGAAAGAAAGAAAGAAAGAAATATAAATGGATTCCTTCCTGCAAAGCTAGAAATTGTAGTGACACAATAAAAATCAAGAAGCACCAGTAATTGATATTGGATTAAATTTGCAAGAACCAATGTTTAGGTCAAAAGTACGATGTGAAATTGTGGTGAGGATCAAATAAGAAAACACATCCACGATGTGAATGAATATTCATAGTCACAATATTCAAATACTGGATAAAAACCATAAATGTCAAATTTGGATCTTGAAAATTGTTTAGTTTTCCCCAAAAAAACTAAGAGAATTAAAGGGTAATAAATTTGAGATGCCTTAAGACAGGGATGTCAAATTTGAGGCCTGTGGACCAGATGCGTCATGTGATGACCATGCCCATCCCCGGTTTAGTGAAGGGGGAAACAGTTGTGATACATCACTGATGACAATGTGTCATCGCAAGTTTCGCACCCTTGCCTTAAGAGATCTCTGCAGGGAAGTTACAGATTAAAACAATAATAAATACCTACCAACAATATTCTAAATGTACTGTAAATGATCAGGGTGGGATTCCAATTTTTTAACAACTGGTTCTGTGGGCGTGGCTTAGTTGGTGGGCATGACTTGGTGGGCACGTTATTGGCTGGGTGTAGCCAACTCAATATCACTCACATCGAAGCACGCATCTCCTCCCCTGGCCTCTCATAACTGTGGGGATGTTGCAACAGTCACAAGTGTGAAAAATGGTCATAAGTTACTTTTTTCAGTGCCATTGTAACTTTGAATGGTCACTCCACACAAGCAAAGTACCAGCAAAGGAGGGAAAAAGAACTTCAGAGAAGTTCCTGAGACAGGAAGTCTTGTCCTGCCAAGAAAGTAATAAGGGTTAACGGAGAGGCAGTTTCTGTAAGCAACATCAGAATGTTTCCTTCCTGCCTTCCTTACAGGATTAGGCCAGGATTTTCTTCTAACAACCAGTTCTCCGAACTGCTAAGAATGTTAACAACCGGCTCTAGCGAATAGGTGCAAACTGGTAGAATCCCACCCCTGGTAAATGATAGAAAGCACTGAAATCAGACAACATAAGCATTTCCAGTTAAATTTCATTAAGCACCATATCAACAGACTTCCAGGCTAAATATTTATATTATTAATATTGCATTTATAACATGACATGATAGCAGTGTTCCAGTATTTGAGAGGCTGCCACAAAAATGAGGGAGGGGGTCAACCTGTTTTCCAAAGCACCTGAAGGCAAGACAAGAAGCAATGGATAGAAATTAATCAAGGAGAGAAGCAACCTAGCAGTAAGGAGAAATGTCCTAACAGTGAGAACAATTAACCAGTGGAACCACTTGTCTTCAGAAGTTGTGGGTGCTTCATTGCTGGAGGCTTTTCAGAAGAGTCTGGGCAGCCACTTGTCTAGATTGGTATAAGGTCTCCTGCTTGAACAAGGGGTTGGACTAGAAGACCTCCAAGGTCCCTTCCAACTCTGTTATTCTGTTAATAATACATGCTTTCAATTATTAGAATATATTCTTCCAAGAATCTGATTTAGGTAAAAGAGATAGAAAAATAAAACCATGAATATTTCAAACAGAAACAAAAAAAGCTCTTTTTTTTTTAACAGATCCTTTCTCCTTTCTCCTCCATTTAGAAGGCTGTGAGTTCAATCCTAGGTAGAGGCAGATATTTCTCTCTATGTGCACAATGATAATAAATCTGCTGAACAAAACTCCGCATTGGTGTCAGGAAGGGCATCCGGCCAGTAAACACTCTTCTAGTTCCATTCAGTTGCCCAGGGTCCATCCCACAAGGGATTATGGGATCATTAAAATGATGAGGGTGATTATTTTTCTTTTTTTTCCCAATATGGTTGCTAGGGATCTGAGCAACAACAGAAGATCCTGCTTTTCTTTCAGCTTGACGCTATATGAAACTTTAACAACTCCCTAATGACTTTTTCTTTGCTCACTCACTTGGACATCTTCAGTTTATGAATAAAGATTCTTTTTCAAAAAAATATAAATTTCTCACTCATCAGATGGACCATTCCAAACTGATAGTTACTCAACTCCTCCACTGGAATTAGTTCATCTTGTATAAATCTAAATTTAAACATCTTTCAGTCACACAATTTCCTGAATAGTTTTGTTCTGCAAAAATCACTCTAAAAAAGCTTTTCCAATTTGACCATTTCCGTTTCAAGCAAATTGCTCTTATAAAACTTGTATTTGGACAGATATTTGGAAGCCAAATTAATTTTTTTGATGCAAGCCCTGGATTTCCATGGAGGTTAATCCAAACCACATGTGAATAAGCTCCCTTGAGAACTCCATAGTGCTGGGAAAGATGGAAAGAAAGAAAAGAGGACAATTAGCAGCCTGGTGGATGGATCTGATTATAGTGAGTCACTTGTTGGGAGACAGTTAGAGAACTTGAGTAGATTTACATGATCCCTAAAAATCTATTTCAACTTGATAGTATGTAGCCATTCCTAATCAACTGCAGTCAAACTTATGCAAGAGCCTGGGGGTGTATGTGAATTGCCTCTGCTTTAAGATGGGATAATCTTTAAGATAAAGATTAATTAAAGCAGCCACATCTTTCTTTTCCTTTTCTTTAAAATTCCTGGCTTCCACTGAAGCCTAAACAAATATCAGGCTATATTAATGAATAGCGGAAAGTATGGTGCAGCACATTTGTTCCAAACTATTTTGAAAACCAGCACATCCTAATAAGTAATTGAAAACCAGAGCAGATCTCTAGGTCCAAAAACCTTGTTTATGTACTTTCCCTCTTGTTCTAAGTGACAAGCCAATGGAAGCTGTTGAAATACCTAATTTGTCCTTTGGCAACATGGGGCTTGATTGCATCCTTTTACGTTCCAGTTTGCTGGCTGTAAAGAGCAAGTGTGTTATGGTGGTTAAGGCAACAAGCTCAAAACTGGGACACAAGTCAGCTGGGTAATCTTGAGCCATCAGTCATTTTCTCTCAGCCCTAAGAAGGAGGCAACGGCAAGCTACTTCTGAAAAACTTTGCCAAGAAAACTGCAGTGATTTGTCCAGGAATTCCCTGAGAATTTAACATGATTGAACCAAAAAAATTAAATAAATGCTGGCCTATGATAGTAGCCACAACATTATTTCCTGGGAATAATAACCATTGAAACATTAGGTTTTACTTTTCAGTGAAGAGCTCTAAAGTTAACAACCAGGATTATTACTGTTGTGGCCCACCCGCTGCCAGCAGAACTGGCAGCAGACTCAGACAGTGAGGAGGTTGGGGAGGAACGTGGACCAGTCCTGGAGTCTGGGGAAGGCTCTGACCAGTGGTCTGTATTGGAAGCAGAGATGGGGGGGAGAGAAGAACTGCTGGAGCCTGTTTCAGATGTGTGTATGCATAGAGCTGTCAGAAGAGGAGAAAAACTAAGGAACAGGGGCTGACTTGGAAAGAAAGGTACATATGGATGCTGAATGGCCCCTCCCTGGGGAATAAATAGAAGCAAAAGGGGAGTGATGGTTGCAGGAGACAATTAGTTCACTTATTATTATGAAGATTTGCTTATTGGAGACTCCTTGCCAGGAATTAATTTACACCTTTGAGACTGGAAGCTCTTGGCCTGGCAATTATCCAAGGACTGATAAGTCCTTAACCCTTGCACTTAACCCTTGAAAGGATTATAGCCAGGACTTTTCTGTGTGTGAATGCCATGAATTCAGAGTAACTAAATAAAGAGGGTTTTTTCAGGACAAGGAGTCCATTTCTTGGTTCTGCTAAGCCTGGGTCAGGCTACAAACTCAAGGCTTGGGGTTGGCAACTGGTAGCATACCTGTGAACAAATATTTATGTAAAAAGATTCATGTTGTAACAACCAATAAACCAAACTAGATTTAATCTGATTAAATGGAACTCTGACATTGTTCCAGTCATGACAGAAAAATTCAATATTGAAAGACCGATCTAATTCCACATGAGGGTTTTTGTACCAGTGGTAGGGTTCAATTTTTTTTACTACTGGTTCTGTGGGCATGACTTGTTGGGCATGGTGTGGCTTGGTGGGTGTGACAGGGGAAGGATACTGCAAAATCTCCATTCCCATCCCCACCCCATTAACCTTCTTTCCATCTCTGTTCTCCTGTGCAGGGCAACAAAAGAAGATGCAGCCAATCAGCTGGGACTCAGGAGGCAGAGAATAGATGGCCAGTCAGAAGTGGTATTTTCTGGTGCTCCAAACAACTCAAAATTTCCACTACCAGTTCTCCAAAACTGGTCAGAACCTGCTGAATACCATCTCTTTTTTGTACCATTCATCATTTAAGGAACAGTGAGATTGAGTTGCCCTGAAACAAGAAGTATATAAAAACTCAAGAAAAGTTTGGCTGGCTCCAGTCTACCATCTAATTTCCCACAGTGGTCCATCAGTTGGTTTTAGACAGCATATAAACAGATTGTAAAGTCTGACACCTGAATATCCATCCAAATTCCTTCTCCTTGCACAATGTCTCACTTGTTCCACAGCTGCATGGGAAGTTCAGTTTTATTACTGGATATACAACTTACCTTGTTTGATATGAAAGCTTTCTAAGTGCTGAAAAGATTCAAAAGTTTTGTTTCCTGCACCAGCAGCAAGTCTTTATGTTTCCCTCTAGTACACCTCTATCCAGCTGCTAGATCTTGTTAACAAGCATTTGACTGCCCCATCAAATGTGGGAGTGTTGACACTTGAAAGGCAGTAATTGGCATGCAGGCTGGCTGGCTCTCCTATGCAGCACCAGTGTGTGGAAATAGGATGGAGGCATATAGTTGCTGGAGAAATGTGAGTTGCCAGAAAACCTAGAAGCAATGCTGAAGTGGTTTAAAAATTGTCCCCTTCCAACAGGCTGCACTGCTTTCAGAGTTTCCAATGGGAAGATGATAGATTCATGTACTGCAATGCAGTGATGTTTAAAATCACATGGAAGCTTTCTTGCACCGTAGCATGGAAACTACCTTTGGCTAGAAAGGGATTATGGAGGACAATATGAAGGAATCACATAGAGGATAGCACATGGATATGAAAGAGCAGCTCTCTACTGGAGTGGGAAATCAATGATTTGGAAAACTCTTAATCATCTTCACAACCAGTTCAAGAAAGGGAAATCACTGCAGTAGGGAAAATCACCTTGGCTGTATTTGATCGGCACCCAACCAGAAGCAACAATTTCCCCAAATTTTTGGTAATCACCCAATTTGGTTGCAAACAGAAGCGTTCATGACCTGAGGTTCCACTCTATCTATCTATCTATCTATCTATCTATCTATCTATCTATCTATCTATCTATCT
>BLBF01000073.1:16975287-17025013 GCA_015471245.1 Laticauda colubrina
CCATCCATCCATCCATCCATCCATCCATCCATCCATCCATCCATCCATCTATCTATCTATCTATCTATCTATCTATCTATCTATCTACAGTATCTATCTCAAACCAAAATGAAAGGTGAGATGGTAGACAGCATTCTAATTGGTTAGTGATGACAGCAGCATCTTCACCAGATGAAAAATTGTTATGACTTGGTAACTTCCACCATAAGAATGTATTTGTGTAATTGTCTTTGATAATGAACTCAGCCAGTGGGGGGGATTCAATTTTTTTTACTACTGGTTCTGTGGGCGTGGTGTGGCGGGCATGGCAGGGGAAGGATACTGTAAAATCTCCAGTCAGAAGTGGTATTTGCCAGTTCTCCAAATTACTCAAAATTTCCACTACCAGTTCTTCAGAACTGGTCAGAACCTGCTGAATACACCTCTGATTTCAGCATTCGAAATATAACGCCTATCCTTGCCATACACTTATGTTATGGGAAGGTCCAAATATCTGTGAAGCAAAACAGGAAAAAAAATACACAATACGTTTGATCAGAATTCCAATTTTAGAATGCATCATTTGGAATCCTATTTAAAACATGCATACCTTTCCCCCTTAAGCACAATCTTCAAATAACATGGAACTGATAGACAATGAATTCTATTTTATCTATTTACAGGTGCAAGCTGTACTAATTACTATCATTACAGAAAATGGAAAATATTTTTTCCCAAAACAAGAGTTGGAATAAAAATCAGTTTTATAATCTCTTGCTTAAGGCTAGGTCCCACTGGCCGACGGACACAAAATGTATGCATAAAGAACACAGCGGATGAGCAAAATTTTGGGGGAGGCTCCATCCATTGTCATCTGCTCCAAAAAGTGGTGAAAATTTGCATAAACAGAACAGAAAAGAACGGAAAAAAACGGACGTGGGTAGTATGTAGCAGGGAAGTTAAATGGATGTTCATAGGAAGCCTAGCGGGTGAAAGCGGATGGAAGCAGATGATACCTCCGAAGGGGTTCCGGGGGAGAATTTTGAAGCGGATGCATAGCGGAAGGGGTGGATGCATAGTGGATAAGTGGATTTATCACGGACACCTATAGGAAACAAAGGGGATGCTGCGTGGATGTATATCGGATGCAAAGCATTCACTGCGCATGCAGGGAGTATGAATTGTGTCAGCTCCGCGGATATAAAAGGATGCAGCACACACACAGTCAGCATACAGGGGAAAGACGTGCTGCCACATACATCTTGCAGGAACACCATGGTTCGTCAGTCAGGCAAGAAGAGGAACCCCTGCCCACTTGTTCAAGCCCTGGCAAGATGAAGAAGGCCAGAACCAATACCCCACCCCCTGGCACTGACTCTGAACTGCTGCTGCTGCTGTGGTGGACCAGCCCCAAGGCCCTCAAAGCCATGCTGCTGAAGGCCCTGCTGCTCAAGCCCCTGAAGGCCCTGCTGAAGCCCCTACCAGAGGGAGGAAGAGGCAAGGGAAGGAGAAGGGAGAGAGGAAACAGTATACCGTTTCTGAGGAGCATGAGGATGAGGTGCTGGAATGGCTGAGGGAGAATGAGTACCTCTGAAGAAAGGGCCACAGACTCTATCGTGACACCAAGAAGAAGCAGGCAGCTTGGAGAGACAAGGCAGAGAGCCTGGGGTACACTGCAGAAGTACTCCTTGGATGGTGGAAGCATATGCACACCTGGTATGGAGAGCTACACCTCAAGAAATCCGGGCAGGCTGCTGTCAAGTTCACTGACTGGGAGATGTATGTACATGGCCAAGTGCAGTTTCCTGGAGGGTGAGATCCGCCACTGAGGAGCAGCCCCTCTGAGACCCCTCTCTCTCAGACAACCCACAGACAGCCAGTCCTCTTCCATCCAGGAGCCAGCTACCCTGTCCAGGCAGGTGTCTTCAGAGGGCCCCACAGCAGAGACCCCCCTTACAGCTGCACTCCCCATGCTGGTGGACTTGGAGGATCCCGTGGAGGATGACGCCCTGCTGTCACAGATGGAGGAAGCAGCAGCAGCCACCAGAGGCCAAACCACCCTCACCCCCCCCACCCCCAGCTCCAGAGGATGCAGGCAGAGAGGCAGACTGGAGGGCCAGGACCACAGTGTGCTGTTGGAGATCAGGGACACAATGAAGACCAGCACAGAACTTCTCTCTCAGCTGGTCCACTTGGACAGAGCAACCTCGGGCCGGAACACCTTCATCACATACGTGAGCCAAACCCTGAGGGACCTCCCCGAGGCCCAGTACCAGGTGATGAAGCAGAAGATCACAGCACTTCTGCACAACCTTCAAGGCCCAGCTGAAGCTGCTCCTACCCAGTCCAGGTCTGCTCCTCCACCCGAGGCGATGTCACAGCCCTTCCACAGCTTTCAACAGCCCTCACCTACCAAGGCTATGACTACCAGGACTTCCCACAGCAGAAGCAGAACTTCCCAGTCCGGGCCCAGGTTCATCGGACGCCACAGACGCCAGTCCTCACCCAGCTGCAGACCAGACAGCCCCACTACACTCCTCCTTCCTCCACCCCACAGCCAAGCCCGTCAACGGACAATCTGTTATCAGTATTGGGTCTGACATCTCAAGTCCTTGATGAAGGCTCTCCCAATTTCATGGGACTGAGTCAGCTCTTGGATAGCTTCCTGAACACACCACCACCTGTTGTACCCTCGGGGCCAAGCACCCCAATGATGCCTCAGACCAGCACTCAAGCCACAGCCACCTCCACAGTCCCTGCCCACTTAACATCTGAGACCATGGACATGGCTCAGAGTGACTGAGAGTAGTGTCAGAGACTGAGTCTAGTTTACCTCAGAAAGTTTATCTTTGCTTAAGACACTTAATACAGTTTACTTGGTTCATTTTTTTTTTACTTAATAAAGTCATAACATTTACCTAACAAAATTAATAAAGGTCATCTTTGCTTAAGACACTTAGTTTACTTGGTTCATTTTGTTTACTTAATAAAGTGTTGGTGAAAATTTTGAAAAAATGATTAATCCTTTGCATGCTTGTGGGATAGATAAGGATAGTTATGAGATAGATAAACTTCCAGTGCAACCAAAGTGGAACTGTATGGTCCACTATCCCAGCTACCACACATATGGACCTTTATTATCAATAACAATTTATTCATTGATCAACACATTTTAAAATAAACAAAGCTCTTTATTAATGCCCTATTCATTGTAGGACTACTCAACATACATGGCACAATCTCATCAGTGTTATGCGACAGCCTCAAGGAAGCATCCATTAATTATCTATCATCTTGTCTTGCCACTCCACTGCTCCAGCTGGGGAGTTGCACCAGTGTCTCAGGAGGTTTTGCTGCTTCTTCCCTTCACGTGAAACTCTGTTGGGGCCTTGCACACCCACAGTGTCTATCAGATTTTGTCCTTTCCTCCATTCACCAGGCTCCATGTCCCCATTCCCTTGTTGATGGTCGACAAGTCTGTTCTGCAACACTGGGTAGCGGGTGCTCATGAGATTGTGCAGGATGCAGCAAGCTTGCACGATGCTCCTCACAGTCTGTGGGTGATGCTGCATGGTGGTGAGAAGTATCTGGAACCTGTTGGCCAGGATGCCAAAGGTGTTCTCCACCACCCGTCTTGCCCTGGACAGCCTGTAGTTGAAGATCCTCTCTTCACAGGTGAGGTATCTTGAACTGTACGGCTTCATGAGGTAGGTTCTGAGGGAGAACGCGTCATCACCAACGATGAAGTAGGGCACATCTTGTGTGTCATTGGGTAGGGGGTCTGGACCTGGAAAACCCATGATGAGGTTGCGTTCCAGCCCATCCTTGAGGTCAC
Organism: Laticauda colubrina; assembly: GCA_015471245.1. NCBI lineage: Eukaryota > Metazoa > Chordata > Lepidosauria > Squamata > Elapidae > Laticauda > Laticauda colubrina. The sequence continues at coordinate 16,979,102 of BLBF01000073.1, forward strand.
TGGCATTGTATACCTGGCTATCTGAAGCTGACCTGTTGCCTGAAACATCGATGTACATGAACTTGTAGTCAGCATCAACCATGGCAAAGAGGATGATGCTGAAAAAGCCCTTGTAGTTGTGATAAGAGGACCCTGAGTTGGCTGGAGCTTTGCAGGCCACATGCTTCCCATCTATGGCTCCAATGATGTGGGGAAAGTTCCACCTCTGATACCACTCTTCTGCAAGTTTTCTCCAGCCTTATTCATTGGTGGGGCACCTGAGGAGCTCCTCCATGTATTCTTCGATGATGGCCTGTACCACTTCTCTGACCACTTTGCTGATGCTGTTGTGTGGCACCCTCCATGCATACTGCATGCTTCTGTATGTGGTTCCAGAGGCCAGGTGCCACAGAGTCAGTGCCACCTTCAGTCCAGGGTCCAGGTTGGGACGGAAGTTGGTGCTAGGCTTGGTCAACCTGGGTCTCAGACACTCTACAAGTTCGTCAAACATGGCTGGTGGCATCCTCATGAAGTGCTGGAATGCACAAGGGTCTTCATTCCTCAGCTCCACCATCAAATGGTCATACAGTCCAAGCTCCATTCTTCTCATGATCCATCCTCGGACCCACACAGCTCTTGGACGTCTCCTTCTTCTCCTTCTGTGTAAAACTTGAAACAGTCTGAACAGGTTTTGGTTCCGGTGATGAATGAGTGCAGCTACCATATGGACTGTTTCATCATCCATGGTGGAGAACAGTTGATGATGTTGAAGACCAAGACCAAGGATGAAGAGGTCTGTATACCACGGCTGCTGGACTCATACTGAGATCCAGATGATTTTCTCCCCCTTTTTATAGAAAATATCGGTTGTCCGCTAGGTGTCTTTCTACATACTCTAGACATACTGCAGACATCCTAAATATCCGAGATACATCCCAGATACAAACGTTTTGTCCATTTTAATCCTTTATATATGAGATGCATCCGCTTACATCCTTTCTATTTCCGTGCTACTAATGCTGTGTGGACATTCTGTGTATCTTTTGTTTCCTCCCTCTTTCCATTTTCAGCTGCAGCGGATGTGAGTTGAGGGGATGGCCAAAGGATGCCGAGAGGATACAGTGGACGTTTAATGGATGATAATGGACATAGAACGTTTGTTGCCCATATATGTCACGGATGTACATCGTACGCTGCGGAAAGTTCACCCGTTCAAAAAGTTTTGTGCAGCTCAAAACTTCTTGTGCGGATGAAATCTCAGTGGATGGATGCTGGAGGGATAAAGCGTATGAAACACGTATGCAGTGAGTACACAACAGATGCATCACGTTTTCCAATGGATGGCAAGCTTTTTTTTAATGTTTTACATCCTCTTTGCATCCGTTGGTGCAGTGGGACATGGGCTTAAGTCAGCAATGTGAGGATTGGGGTTTTTTGGAGTTAGGTATTTTTCAGGAGCAAGAAATTTGTGATTGTGGATATGATGGGGAGGGACTTGAAAGTTAGAAAGTGTTTTTCAGAATGATCGGACAGAATGCTTTGATATCCTTAGGGGAAATAAAGTCATGGCCACAGCTGCATGAAGGGCTATTTAGATTCTGCTGTATTCCCCCTGCAATTTAACAGTTATATTCAACTTCTGAAAGAGATCATCAATTGTTTTACGATCCTCTTTGCATCCGTAAGTGCAGTGGGACCAGGCCTTTACCTTTGATGCATTCTGTCAAGGAGAACCACAAATTTGAAATACCATCTCTCTCATTTGGAGTTTCCTTTCCTCAGAATTAAGTTTAGCTGAGTAATGTCTGCATTTGGCCACAGCTAACATCTGCTTCTAGCTTTTTCAACGTGTTTGAGCTAATTTAAACTTTGAGAAAATAGCATTTGTTACTCTGTTAATACTGAACTATCTGCTGCAGTTTTATTTACAGTTGCCATATTTATGTTATCGCCTAATCTCTTATCTTGAATCTCAGATGCTAATTTCAGATGTCCTGAAGCTGAAGTCAAATGTAGATCCTCCTGTGGCCAGATGTGCTAAGTTTCCACATTTCATGAGTAAGAGCCACACAAGGTAAATTTCTGAAAGCCCACTAAACCAGCAATGCACATCCACACAGGCACCAGTCATGCCTTTCCAACTGGATGCAGCAGTTTCACCTTATTAACAGATTAACAGAGCTGGGAGGAACCTTGTAGGTCATCTAGTTCAACCCCTCTACACCATTTCTGACAGATGAGAGTCCAGTCTCTTCTTGAAAGTTTCCAGGGATGAAGCTCCCACAACTTCCGAAGGCAACTTCTGTTCCATTGGTTGACAGTTCTCACTGTCAGAAAGTTTCTCCTTATTTCCAGGTTGAATCTCTCCTTGTTCAGGTTCCATCCATTATTCCTTGTCTGGCCTTCTGGTGCCTTGGAAAATATCTTGACCTCTTTCTCTCTGTGGCAGCCCCTCAAATACTGGAAGACAGCTATCATGTCTCCACTGGTCCTTCTCTTCATTAGACTAGCCATGCCCAGTTCCTGTAACCATTCTTCATATGTTTTAGTCAGGGGAGGGCTTCAAAAATTTTAGCAAAGGGTTCTCTGCCCTGTGCTGGGTGGGTGTGGCCATGGTGGCCATGGCTTAGACAGCCTCTTGCACCACAAAGGGGGCATTTTTGCCCTCCCTGGGCTCCGGAGGCTTTCCTTGAGCCTCCGGGAGGGTGAAAATGACCTTCCCAGGCTCCAGAGGCTCTCTGGAAGCGGGAAACAGGACTATTTCCAGCCTTCCCGAACTTCTGGGAGGCCCATTTTTGCCCTTCCTGAACCTCTGCATGCACCCTGCACTTACCTGCATCCAAAACAGGCAGCATGGAGACTCCTGGGAGGGGTGGGGCAGGGCCAGCTAGGAGTGGGGTTTGGGGTTTCTCCAAACTTCACAGATTCTTAGCTGGAGGCTCTCCCAAACCCCTGTTCTAACTTAGCCAGGTAGCCTCACTTAATTGGCTGACATCAAGAAGGAAAATTACGTTGATCAATTGCTTCCTGCCTATGCCAGTTCTTCTCTTGCTTTTCAAGATAAGGAAAACCAACAGGGGAACAGTTGGGCCAAGTTTTGGAGTGGAGCAGGAAAGTGCTCCTTGGAAGAGGGACATAAGTTGTCAAAGTGCCAAAAAAAAACTTGAAAAAGACACACAGAGAGAAAGAGATAGAGAGAGAAAGAAAAAAAACAGAAAGAAAGAGACAGAGAAAGAGAAAGAAAGGAAGACAGAGAGAGAGAGAGAAAGAAACAGAAGGAAAGAGACAGGGAGAGGAAGACACACACAGAGAGAGAGGAACAGAAAGAAAGAGACAGAGAAATAGAGGAAGACAGAGAGAGAGAGAGAGAAAAACAGAAAGAGAGGGAGAGAGAGAGGAAGGAAGGAAAGAAGGAAGGAAGAAAGTAAAAGACAGAATGAAAGTGTTCCGTTTGGAAATAAGGTGCGCGAGACCGGGTTCCAACAAACAGCTCTTTATTAAAACAGTATAGTGACTTGTAATGGAACATTTACCCAAGCCGCGGCAGCCCTTCTTATAGCGGCTTGCTCACGGCTTGTGGCCTATGACAGTTATTCAAGTGTTCCTGCCATGAGGCGGGCCAATCGGAATGGCGCTTAACTGACCAATCCGAGAACGGCCTATTCGGCCAATCAGTTTAAGATATTTGGAATCTACCAAGTTCTACACACAACAGAAAGAGTCATCCTAATAAGATGAAAAGTTTACACCACAAAAGGTATTTACTTGTTGAAATAATTTTAAGCCTTCTGCTCAGAATGTTGGGTCATTTGAAAAGGATAATGGACTTTGTTCATTACAATCCTTCTTGGATTGTTCATCCCATCAGGTTAGGGTGACAATGCTTTAGATTCAGACCACTAAGATATCTGGCAAGCAACTTCTCTATGCACCAAAGGGCATTGTTTATCCTTTTTCTAGAAGCTGCCAATCATAAATCTTGGCAACATTCAGGACCAGGCAGTTCGATTTACGTGCAGGATACTGTATGTGCAGACCTTTAAAATAATTTCAGGCAGCACATAATAATTTCATCCAATGCCAGCAATGATACCCATCACTCTCTCCTTCTAAGCACACTTACACATATAGATTTTAGTTTTCTAAGGATCTGAGGCACTTGGTTGTAGGAGAACCAGAATTCTGGAATTCTGCTGGATTGAATTTAGCTATGCATTTTCTAGATGCCTTTTCAAATCTCACACTTGGTAGAGAAGACATATTATTATGTGTATAAATAATGGCTATTCCTGAAAATGATTTGTAAAAATATAAAAACTTTATCCCAAAACTTTGTTCAGACCTGTCCCAAAGGTGCTTTCTCTGGACTTTCTTGTTTTTACTTTGAAGACGTTTCCCTTCTCATCCAAGAAGCTTCTTCAGCTCTGACAGAATAGTGGGGAATGGAAGGATTTGTATTCCTTGCAGACAGCTAGTCATTTGCATCCTTTTAGAGGGTTGCTGAAGCACCTGGAGGTTTCTTTGTGTCCTCAGGGTCACCTGAGTAGTGCTCCTGGTTCCTGTAGTCTGCAATTTTTCCTCCTCTGGAAATCCATTCCTACTCCCACACCATTCAAAGGCGTTCATCCCAAATTGTACAGCTAAAAGTCTGTAGAAGTTCTCAGTCATCCAGGTCATGGTTGTCCCAAAGGTGCTTTTTCAGGAGTCAACTGGATATTCTTGTTATTTCTTTGAAGATGTTTCACTTCTCATCCAAGAAGCTTCTTCAGCTCTGACAGGATAGTGTGGAATGGAATTCTGACCTGCAATCACATGGGAGACTGGAAAAAATGGAGAGAGAAAAGAGACTATAGCAGGAATTAACAGTGTTCACCAACTGGTGGAGGTATTGGAGGAAAGATTACAGCCAGATAACTATGCAAATACTTTCATGTTGTTGTGTTGTGGTGTTGAAGAAGACTGTTGGGAGTCCCTTGGACTGCAAGAAGCTCAAATCAGTCAATCCTAAATCAACCCTGACTGTTCTTTGGAAGGACATATTCTGAAGCTCGAATACTTTGGTCACCAAATGAGAAGAGAAAATTCATTGGAAAAAAAATAATCCTGATTTTGGGAAAGAGTGAATGCCAAAGGAGAAAGGATTGCAAAGGATGAAATACTTAGATAGTGTCATGGATGCAGTGGGCATGAATTTGGGTGGATTCTGGCAGATGGGGGGTGGTGGTGATTTAGTTATTTTTAGTGACTAAAAATAACAACATAAATGCAAAATGGATATCACATCTTCAACTTTAAAGAAGAAGACAGATTAAGTGGGCAGGCAAAATAATGTAAATATTTAATTAACTGCATTTTAAAATTAGTTTATAAATTAAATGCTAGCATACTAGGTACTAAAATAAATGTTTTGTTTGGGCTTATGTCTGCATATTGTGATCTATGATGAGACATAACAGAAAACAGTACAAAAAGAATAAAAATGATTTTATATATTTATGTGACAGAAGATCAGATTGATTCGGAGAATAGGGAGAAGAATGCCATATTTAACAAAATGAAATTCAGTATAGAGAAAAGTAAAGTCCTACACTTAGGCAAGAAAAACCACAAGTGAAACCAGGCTCAGTAGCAGTAACTGTGAGAGGGATCTTGGAGTCTTAGTGGACAACCAGCTAAATAGGAGCCAGCCGTGTGCAGCAGCAGCCAAAAAAGCTAATGCAATCCTAAGTTGAATTAACAAAGGGATACAGTCAAGATCAAGGGAGGTACTAATACTACTCTACAAAGCCTTAGTAAAACCATATCTAGAGTACTGCATCCAGTTTTGGTCACCACACTATTAAAAAGATGTTGAGATTCTAGAAAAAGTACAGAGAAGAGCAACCAGGATGATTAGGGGACTGGAGACTAAAACCGATGATGAAAGGTTGCAAGAACTGAGCCTGGCTAGTCTAGAGAAGGACCAGGGGAGACAAGATAGCAGTCTTCCAATATTTGAGGGGCTGCCACAGAGAGGAGGAAGGGGTCAAGCAATTTTCCAAGGCACCTGTAGGCCAGACAAGGAACAATGGATGGAAACTGAACAAGGAGAGTTTTAACCTGGAAATAAGGAGAAACTTTCTGACAGTGAGAATGATCAAACAATGAAACAGTTTGTGTTCAGAAGTTGTGGGAGCTTCATCACTGGAGGCTTTCAAGAAGAGACTGGACTGCCATTTGTCAGAAATGGTGTAGGATCTCCTGCTTGGGCAGGGGGTCAGACTAGATGACCTACAAGATCCCTTCCAACGCTGATTATCTGTTATCTGTTATGTGTTATTTATCTGTTAAATCACAACAAATAAGGGATTTTAGCCTTGGGAGAGTAAAAAGCATCAGAAAAAAACCCTCAACAACTCTGCCTTCATTCTGTTCGGTATAAATTGAAGTTGAGAAGGGGTCTGGTAGACTTTCAGCATTCTCTTGCAACATCCTAACTACATTAAAGCACAAAACAAGACTCCCAGTGACTCATCTTTCCTGACTTGTCTACCTCAAAGGAGTGACAGTTTATGAGATCTTAAAAATTAGGAGAATAATTGGACTACATAAAGCAGTGGCAGCTGAAATAATTTTTGTGTGCCTCCTGCAAATTCAAGAATTCCAGTCCAACAGTAAAAAATAAATGAGCTCATTGTCAAAATCTATTAGTAAGTGGAACAAGGAAGGTAGAGTTCATGAGGGCACTGAATGAAAATCCAGTCATATAAGTTAGATGTTGTGCAATAGTGCTTACCTCTCTACATACAGGTAGTCCTTGACTTGCAATCACAATTGTGCCCAAAGTTTCTATCACTAACCAAGACAGTTGTTAAATGAGTTTTGCCCCCATTTTACCACCTTTCTTGCCACACTTGTTAAGTGAATCACTGCAATTGTTAGATGAGTAAGACAATTGTTAATTGAATCTGGCTTCTCCATTGATATTGCTTGTCAGAAGCTTGCAAAAGGGGACCACAATGACTCTGGGACGCTGCAGCCATCATAAATGCATACCAGTTGCCAAGCACCCAAATTTTGATCACTTGACCATGGGAATGTTGCAATGGTTGTGAAAACCGTCGTAAGTCAGGATAAGTGACGTTGTAACTATAAATGGTCACGAGACAAAAATGGTTGTAAGAGAAGGACTAACTGAATGTCTCAGTTCAGAAAAGAATGAAACAAGATTGTATTCTGGCTTCTCCTCTTTCCAATATCTAGCTGAATTTAATCACCACCTTAACCAAAAGAAAATCCTACCCTTATGAATTTAACAACATTGTGGGTTCTATGGCCATTCTCTCCAGGGGTGGTATTCAAGCAGTGTTACTACTGGTTTGGTAACTACGTTTTGCACTGTGCTGTGCGTGAGTGGAAAAAAAACCTTAAATTTTGCTGCTCGGATAGTTGAAAAGCTTTGTGCTCAGGTGTGCAGCATTTGAAAAGCCTCTTTTTTCCTGCATTCTTAACCTCAGCTGTGCTGTGCAAAGCAACTGAGGTTGAAAAAGTAGGTAATAAAGGGCAAGTAAGAGCCCGGATGGGCAGGTGGGCCAAACAGCAGCAAACTCGGTGTCTGCTGCTCTTCAGAGCTACCGGTTCTATGGAGCTGGGAAGAACTGGTAGCATCCCACCCCTGCTTCTCTCCCCATCTCTCCTTCCCTAACTAGGTTGGCCTTAGAAGTCAACAGATGCTAAGGGATTACTGCAGGGAATAAAACTTTACAATACAGTACCAAAGTGATACTTTTCTCAAAGAGAGTGAGATCTCCTTCTTCCTAGCATATTTCCACAGGTGCAGGGTTCACTTTTTGGATCATTGAGCGCCACTTTGCATGGTCAGCTGGGTCTCTGGGGTAAAGGCCCACAACTTGCACATCTTTGTTGATGGTGTCTTGCCATCTGTTTTAGACACCTGCAAGGTTGTTGGCCATTGACTTCCAGTTGATAGGCAGCCTTGGCCACGGTGGAAGGTGCTGCTCTCAGGACATGTCCATACCAGTGGAGTCGGCCTTCTCTCATCTTCTCCATAATTGGTACCACACCAAAATGCTATCGAATGCAGGGGGGGATTCTACCGGTTCTGTCCGGCTCTATAGAACAGGTTGCTCTGAAGACCAGCAGACATAGAACCGGTTCTATGTCTGCTGCTGTTTTGGCCCGCCCACCTGCCCAGGCTCTTACCTGACCTTTATTTCCTGCTTTTTCAACCTCAGCTGCTTTGCGTGGCACAGCTGCAGTTGAAAAAGCAGGAAAAAAGTACTTTTTCAAATGCTGCACACCCGCACACAGTGCTGCTCAGCTGTCCAGGTAGCAAGATGATGATGTTTCTCACACGCGCGCAAAACGTAAATCACCGAACTGGTAGTTACACTGGTCGGATCCCACCTCTGGTCAAATGGTGTCATTTGTGATGTGGTAAAGAAGGGGGATTGCCTGATATCCAATGGAGCATTTGCATTTCCAGGGCATGGAGAGAGCTTTTGGTCCCTGTTGTTGCTTCCCAGCATTCGGTGCCATATGGAGCAACAGGGCAGATGGTTGTCTTGTCAAAGAGACTTAAATGCTGCAAACATTTACAGCAATCAAGGATTACCTGTACCAAACTCAGAAAATATTGATGAAGATGAAGAGGGATATAAAAAGTAACCCATCTGAAGAGAGACAATAGTTATCTCTGGCAAGAAAGATCATAAAATGGGCCAAAACTCACTGAACCAGAGATGATATTCAGCAGGTTCTGACCAGTTCTGAAGAACTGATAATGGACATTTTGAGTGATTCAGAGAACCAGCAAATCCCACTTCTGACTAGCCTCACCCCCATCTATTCTCTGCCTCCTGAGTCCCAGCTGATCGGCTGGTCTTATTTTGTTGCCCTGCACAGGAGAAAGGAGCTGGAAAGCAGGTTAGTGGGGTGGGGTGGGAATAAGGATTTTGCAGTATATCTTTCCCCTGTCACCCCCCACAAAGCTATACCAAATAAGCCATTCTACAAGCCTACAGAACCAGTAGTAAAAAAAAATAAATGAATCCCACCACTGCACTGAAGAAATGTCTCAGTTAGCAAACACAAATTTTGAGCTCAGTTGTGGTCATAAGTCAAGAACTACTTGTACTCTAAACCATAATGCATATAAAAAATTGGAATTGCGGTTGCCTTTTATATTATGACCTTAAGTCAAGTGAAAGTTATGTTTTTAATCACTGCAGTCAATGAGATCAGTTAATTATTGCTGTCAACCTAAATGCCACAGTTTTCAAGGAAATGAAATCAAGACTCTGATATCTATACTGAATCTCCTCTTTTAACTCATATTTTGATGAAAGTCCTTATCTATGACTATCTGTTCAGGTTAATTTAATTATACCTAGAACAGATAAATTAATCTTGCTAGAAACGTAGCACAGGATTGCTTATCTATCTCAATTATAGATTTAGTGTTCCCCCCATAATTAGATTAAAAGAAATTCCAATAGTCTTAAATTTCATTTCCTTAGTTCCTGATAAAACAAATAGGAATTGTTTTGTGCCTGGAGAACCTCTTGTGAATCAAATGAAATGTTAATTGTGCTTTCATGACTGATCAGGAAGTCTGTGAGCCTCAAGTCATGGATTGATGTTATAACATTGGTTTCATGCCATATAGATGATTGTGATATATTCAAGGTAAGTTATAAATCACAAAAATAGGAAAATATTTCAGAGTGGATGTCTGTTCAGGCACATTTATATATATTCTGTACTGTTTAGATCTTGAAATATTGGCCTCAGTTTTTTTGTTTTAGTACAATGATTCCCAAGAGCATCCGCAACACGACCTATCTTAAAGAGTAGAATAACAGAGTTGGAAGGGATCTTGGAGGTCATCTAATCCCATACCATTTCAGACAAATGACTGTCCATTTTCTTCTTGAAAACCTCTAGTGTCGGAGCATTTACAACTTCTGGAAGGAAGTTGTTCCACTGGTTAATTGTTCTCACTGTTCAGGAAATTTCTCTTTAGTTCTAGGTTGCTTCTCTCCTTGATTACTTTCCATCCATTGTTTCTTGTCATGCCTTCTGATGCTTTGGAAAATAGGTTGACGCCAAGGGTGGGATTCTACCAGTTCGCCCCTATTCACTAGAACCGGTTGTTAACATTATAAGCAGTTCGGAGAACCAGTTGTTAGAAGAAATTACTGGCCTAATCCTGTAAGGAAGGCAGGAAGGAAACATTCTGGTGTTGCTTACAGAAACTGCCTCTCCTTATTACATTCTTGGCACGACTAGACTTCCTGTCTCAGGAACTTTTCTGGAGTTTCTTTTTCCCTCCTTTGCTGGTAATTTGCTTGTGTATAGTGACCAATTACAATGGCACTGAAAAAAGTGACTTATGACCATTTTTCACACTTATGATTGTTGCAGCATCCTCACAGTCATGAGAGGCCAGGTGAGGAGAGGCTTGATGTGAGTGATGTTGAGTTGGGCACACCCAGCCAGTCACATGACCACCAAGACGCACCCACCAACTCAGCCATGTCCACAGAACCAGTTGTTACAAAATTGGAATCCCACTTCTGGTTGACCCCCTCATCTTTGTGGCAGCGCCTCAAATCAATTGTCCTCCAAAGCACCAGAGAGCAGAACAAAAAGCAATGGGTGGAAACTAATCCAGAAGAGAACCAACTTAGAACTAAGGAGAAATTTCCTAACAGTGAGAACAATTAACCAGTGGAACAACTTGCCTCCAGAAATTGTGAATGCTCCAACACTGGAAGTTTTAAAAAAAGATGTTGGATAACCATTTTTCTGAAGTGATGTAGGGTTTCCTACCTAAGCAAAGGCTGGACTAGAAGACCTCCAAGGTCCCTTCCAACTCTGCTATTCTATTCTATTCTAAAATATTGGAACTCTGTTATCATATCTCCCCTGGTCAATTTTAGACAAATTAGACAATTTTTCATCCTACAAATAACAAGCTCTACTAAACAAGATAGAAAATGTTTGCAAACACATTCCAATTAATTTGAACCCACAAGGCTTCTAAGATGCATATAGTGGTAGAGTTATCCAGTCATGCATTATCCAGCACAGATCACGATGACAAACATGCCAATTGTCATCTCCTGCTACCTATGCAAATACAGAAATAACCCCCCACCTCTTTTCCTCTGTTTCTGTACAATAGACACAGGTCTTTTCAGCCAGTGAACTGTCCCTGACTATTGCTGAGTTTATAAATGTATATCACAGGTCATAGGCAAGTGACTCTACTTACAACTTTCACAGTGTGTTCGCTGTCCGGATACTCAGAATGCCCACTGTTTTGTTCTGGCGAAGCCACACATGTACAGGATAAAGAATTGCTGACAAAAGGCGAATGATCACTTTTTCCTCTTAATCCTCTTATTTATTCTATGAGTTGGCTTGTACTTTTTCAGGATTACTGAAGGCAGAGAAGATGAGAACTATCAAGATGTCGGCATGTTAGCTGTCATTAACATCTCCAAACTGGGCAAAAGGTCTACAATGAGGCACATTGTTTCTTTGAAACAAATGACGTGCCTTATGTTGAACACATACATTCTTAGTTAATAAGCAAGAAGTTACATCAGATATACCAGACTGCTTCTGCTTTTCTGCTGTTTTAATAATAAACTCCCATTGTGGCGACCAATTCTTATTCTGTCCATTAGTTCTTAATTAATGCTCCTGACATGGAATATAAAAAGTAAACAACCATTGCTTTGCTTCTTTGTTTAATTAAGCAGAAAAAAATAAACTTTCCAAAATGTTGACTCTTGTATTTAGAGTCCAAAAGCTGCCAATAATAATGTGAACAAATGTATTTGTCTTGCTAAGGTTGCTTTTTTCTCAAGTGAAGCTTCCTATAACTTTTATCAAACCCTTTTTGCACATACAAGTTCTTTTTCCATCAACACAGCTTGAAAAAGGCGGCTTTCCCCAAGGTCAAACATCTTTTCTTTTTCCAGATTGTAAGCTTCCTAGTCTTCTTGAAGAACTTGAGTAAAACTGCCACCCTCAAAACAGGTGGGTAGCCCTGAAGTCCAAGGATCTCATATTTTTGAATCTCCATTTTGCAGCATTTCAGTGTCAAAAACTGATGACACAGTTTCTGAACATTTTGAAATGGAAGAAGAGATGGAAACTAGAGCATAAGTTTAGAAAAAGGCGTATCATATTTTATTTTATATAAGATAAAGACTATATTGGCACTTGCTAACTTGATACTCTCTAGGGGAAATGCTTAGCTCTGTATATCACAACATATACTCAGAAATACTCAGTCCAAACAAGAAGCAGCCAAGCAGGAAAATAAGGGGGTTGTAAGAGGAAAAAGAAACCCCTCACCAACCTTAAGGAGGAATAGGCCATCTTATTGTGGCCAATTCACCACAAGACAACTTGCTATGTCCCATCGCTGTGGGACAAATTTATATGGAATAATTCAACATAATAAATATAATCCACCACTATTCTTTGACATTATTTCCATTGACGAAAGTGGAAATTATGTAGAAGAAACAGTGGCAGATAACATTTATTGCATTGAGTCACCCTATATGGATGTTGTGGCCCATCGGCTGCCAGCAGAGCGAGCTGCAGAGTCAGATGAGGAAGAGGTTGAGAGAGGACCTGGGCCAGCTTTGGAAGGCTGATAAGTAAACAGCATCAGAGACAGAGCCAGGGCCTTCCATCTACCCCCAGGTGGAGAGGCAGCTGTCTTCAGGGCCTGCGCTAAGGGAGGGGGAGGAAAAGATGGGGCCCATCCCAGATGCACTTATGCACAGAGAGCAAAGGAGAGGAGAGCAAAGGAAAACAATAAGCCGCCTCTCAAGGAAAAGCAGACATGGATGCTAGCCAGCCTCTCCCTGGCTGAGAAATAAATAGGATGGGCTTGGGAGTAGCTGATTGTCACAGACAACTGTTTGCTTTTAGAATCGCAAGCAATTTGGTTTTCTTGGCCAGGTCTGTTGGGACTTATTATGTTTGATTTTTGTTTATCCACGTGAATAAAAGACTCTTCCTACCCTGTTTGAAAAAAGGTTTGTTTTTATTTGTGAGTAAGCAGCCTATCATTACCTGCAAAAGCTGGGTCAGAACAAGGGATTGTTCCTTGGAGAGTTGTCCTCTGGTGAGTTGGCTACAGTGAGATGGCTGTGGTGAGTTGGCTACAGCAAGATGGCCACGTTGTGTTGGCTGTGGTGAGTTGTCCTAGACCAGGAGTCTTCAGACTTGGAAAGTTTAAGACTTGTGGACTTCAGCTTCCAGAATTCCTCCTCCAGTCATGTTAGCTCGGGAATTCTGGGAGTTGCAGACTGAAAGTCTTAAACTTTCCAAGTTTGAACACCCTTGTCCTAGACTCACCTGAGGAATAGATGGTGGTCCTGGACATGTTTGCAAAAGAGACAACTGCTGACTTCAGGTATTCGAAGGGTAGACTTGTTCACCACTGTTCCAGAAGATAGGAGAAGAAACTGTGCAACAGGGAAATAGTTGGTGGGTCTTTTGGGACATGGTAGACTCTCATTTTTTGAGTTGCTTCAATAATCAGAGATGTTGAATGTCCGGAGGTACACAAGTTGAATGAATTATTTTTATTATGGTTCATTGCATAGTCAGCCAGATGTTTAGACCAGGATTTGACATTTTTATCCACTTATCAAGTTCTTCCCAAGGACCTGGAATAAATAGATGTTGTTTGTTGGTGTTGAAGGTGTCATCACAGGGTGTACAGTAAGCTGTTCCAAGCTTTAAGGCAGCCTTTTGCAACTGACTGATGGTGATTTTTGGCCAACGGTATTCAAGTGGTATCCAATAGTTTTGGGATGGTGCCAAAAAGACACCAATTACTATTGGTGCTATTAACAATTGTTATTGTTGTCATTGCAGTTATTAAATTACTGCTCTGGGCAGTAGATTGCATCAGATAATTTCCAACAGCCCTCACATACTATGATTTGAGACACTGTATTGCTTGTCAAACATTCAGTTCCATATATTTTTCTTTGCCCTTGGTTTCATCGTAGTATTTCTATCTACTCTTGGATTATAATACATTTGGTCCTTGATCACATCATCTCAAGCTAGGGTGGATCAATCTATTTTCATTGTACCTTTTTTTCCTCCTTGTTTTATTTATGTTTTAAAATGGAAATCAGAGGTGATACTCAGCAGGTTCTGACCAGTTCTGGAGAACCAGTAGCGGAAATTTTGAGTAGTTCTAAGAACTGGCAAATACCACCTCTGACTGGCCCCCATCTATTCTCTGCCTCCCAAGTCCCAGCTGATTGGCTGGGTCTTTTTTTTTGTTGCCCTGCACAGGAAAACGGAGCTGGAAAGCAGGTTAGTGGGGTGGGGTGGGGTGGGAATGGAGATTTTTCAGTAACCTTCCCCCAGGAGTAGGGAGAGTATAGGATTGTGCAGTATCCTTCCCCTGCCACACTCACCAAGCCATGCCCACAGAACCGGTATTAAAAAAAAAAAGAATCCCACCACTGATGGAAATAAAAGCAAGAACTTTCAATATCTGTATTAAAATAGAATGTATTTTTCCCCCTTAGGAAATGGCACTTTTTGGCTGTAATTAAATCTTCAGTTGGAAGAAAGGTTCAGTGAATTAAATGGAAATTCACTTCAGAGGAGCAGTAGATTATACTGTCAAGAACTATACTGAAACATATAAACAATGACACAAGCTCTGAAGGGTGATCAGCCCCCACTGTAATACATTTGTTTTCCTGGCTTGCCATACCAGGAAATGTCTACATCAGCTCTAATTCTTCCAGTTGTCATTTTGTACTTCAAGCAGACTTCATCATGACCTCTCTCCATAAGAGTCTTGTTAACTGTGCATTCTTTGCTTGACCATTCTTCATGGGGTCACGGCATGACTTTATGACTCAAATACGTCTGCACAGGAAGTTTGCAAAGATCCAGTTCCTTGTTTGAACTTGAGCAGTCCAGGGAAGAAAAAATAACTTTGGGTAAACATTTTCCTTCTCTTTTTCTTCTTTGTTCCTTCAACTGTGCTGCTTTCCCGTAATTTAATCGAGCCACCTCATTTCCCATCCATAGAATGTTATGGAAATCTTGGTTATTTCCCAGTTGCTGAGATCTCACCACCTCCCAAAATTTCAAACATTCAATGTAACAAAAAGAAGCATAAACTCAGAGGTGGTATTCAGCAGGTTCTGACCAGTTTTGGAGAACCGGTAGCAGAAATTTTGAGTAGTTTGAAGAACTGGCAAACACTACCTCTGACTGGAGATTATACAGTATCCTTCCTCTGCTACACCCACCAAGCCACACCCACAGAACCGGTAGTAAAAACAATTGAATCCCACCACTGGTTCTGACCAGTTCTGGAGAACTGGTAGTGGAAATTTTGAGTAGTTCGGAGAACCGGCAAATACTATCTCTAACTGGCCCTGCCCCCATCTATTCTCTGGCTCCCAAGTCCTACTCCGAGCCGGAGCAGGTCCACTGCACTTGCGTGCGTTCATGCCGCCTGCCCACCAGCTGATTGTTGGGTAGCTGCCGTGCATGTGCAAGGGGCAAGGCGCACAGGGGAGAGGTATGTGCATGTGCAGAAATGCACAGGGTATGAGGGGGTCACGCGCACATGCGCAAAAACACATGGGTGCATGAGGTGGTGGTCATGTGTGCAGGTGCAGAAACATGCAGGAGGGGGTCACACATATATGCGTAGAGACATGTGGCACACATGGGGTTCATGCGTGCATGCACATGGGGCGTGGGGAGGTCCCGCGTACATTGCCTTATGGGTGCAAGGATGGAAAGGCTAGCCATCACTGCTCTAGGACAATTCATACTCACCCAGACCATTTCATCACTGATGACTCACCATGGTCAACTCACCGCAGGACAAATTGCTGCAGAACAATTCAGTGAGGGATAACTCAAGAGAAAGAGAAATGAATCCTAGCAGGCCTTGCCTTCCGTTAGACTTGAACCTTCTCAAGTTAGAAGACCTTTGAGGCTGGGCTGAGCTGCAATTCTACTTGGGCCTCTCTTTAATTATCCAGCACTGAATTTCCCATGGCAAGTTGACCTGAGTCACATTGTCCCTCAGTGAGTTGGCCATGCGAGTTGGCTGCAGTGAGTTGGCTATGGCAAGATGGCCATGGCAAATCAGCAGTGGTGAATTGTCCCATTCCAAACTCAAACCATGCATGGTTTCCTCTTTTTGGTTTTCTCTCCCCTTTTGTGGATGCCAGCATCTGTGGCCCAAAGTAACTGCTCATGAGCATCGGTGGCACAGTGGTTAGAGTGCTGTACCGCAAGCTACTTCTACTGCAATTTGGCAGATCAAATCCCACCAGGCTCAAGGTTGACTCAGCCTTTCATCCTTCCAAGGTGGGTAAAATGAGGAACCAAATTGTTGAGGGCAATATGCTGACTCTGTAAACCATTTTGAGAGGGCTGTAAGGCACTATAAAGTGGTATAGAAATCTAATAGCTATTGCTATGAAAGCCAATCTTGAATGAAGATTGCCACTTCCAGTACAGTGATGGTATTCATTTTTTTTTTATTACTGGTTCTGTGGGCGTCGCTTGGTGGGTATGGTGTGGCTTGGTGAGTGTGGCAGGGGAAGGATACTATAAAATCTCCATTTCCACACCACCCCAGGGGGAAGGATATACTGCAAAATCTCCATTCCCTCCCCACCCCACTAACCTGCTTTCCAGCTCCGTTCTCCTGTGCAGGCCAACAAAAGAAGACCCAGCCGATCAGCTGGGACTCGGGAGGCAGAGAATAGATGGAGATTGGGCCAGTCAGAGATAGTATTTGCCGGTTCCCTGAACTACTCAAAATTCCCATTACCGGTTCTCCAGAACCGACCAGAACCAGCTGAATACCACCTCTGTTCCAATCCCATATAGGTTTTGTGATTACTGACCTGAAATACTGAAATATGTAATGTTTAGTTTCCATTAGTTTTTTTCTTTGGAGTGGTGAATAAGATGTTATTCATCCCTTAGTATATTTCTTTTTTTTTCCCCCTCTGGGTATGCTTGAAAGTTGCAGATAACTAACATGCATCATATGGAAGTTTTCTTTCTGATGTTGTATTATTTTTCTTATCGTTTCTTGTTGCTGAGGCATAGCTGCTCATATTTATCAGTTGCCTTTATTTTCTTTATTAGTTAAGCTTGCAATATTACTGGTCCTATCGGAAACCTTAAGATGTAATCACTTCTTTATTCCTCTGGATATAAGCTTGCCAATTAATCTGATCAAATATTAACTTCTTATGTTGGTACAAGTAAGATATTAGTTTAAATGTTTATACAAGAGAGTTTTTTAAATTAAAAAAGCTCAACATTTTTTTATTTTACTATTTAAAAAAAACTCCACAGGAATGTTTGAATCAATTCAGGTAATGTTTATTACTGCCTTAAAGTTAAAGCAAACATTTTTTTTCCAGTGAAGTGAGTTTAGATTCTGATAAAAGTTGAACTGTGTGCAAAATTCATTAACTGGTACAAAAGTTACAAAGGACAGCAATTGTATTTGGTTACAGTATTACGCAATGATTGTGTGAATTGGGTGTCCTTGAAAGACTGTGAAGTTAAGCATGTGGATCTAAAATTGTAAAGAAGATGCTATATTTCTCCCATTCATACCTAGTTCTGTGCATTGGGAAATTCAGTGATACCTCAGTAATTGGTTTCAGAAGGTGTGGTGATTACTAAAAATGATGAGTACCAAACAATTTTTTCTCATAAGGAATAATGTAATAAGTCACAAGGCAGCTGACACTGACAATTCTAGGCTGTGCATTGATTTCTAAACAAATGATGAATATCGGGACAAAATGCTCACATCAAAATGCATTGAGTACCAAATTCAATGAGTTTCAGAGTAGTTGAGTATCAAGGTATACCACTGTATTTGGTAAATAGAATAGAATAACAGAGTTGGAAGGGACCTTGGAGGTCTTCTTATCCAACCTTGAGCTCAGGCAGGAAACCCTACACCACTTCAGACAAATGGTTATCCAATCTCTTCTGACAAATTTTCAATGCTGGAACATTTACAGCTTCTGGAGGCAAGTCTTTCCACTGGATAATTGTTCTGTCAGGAAATTTCTCCTTAATTCTAAAGTTGCTTCTGTCCCTGATTAGTTTCCCATTGCTTCTTGTCCTACCCTCAGATGCTTTGGAGAATAGCTTGACTCCCTCATCTTTGTGGCAGCCCCTGAGATATTGGAACACTGCGACCCTGTCAACCCTAGTCCTTCTTTTCATCAAACTAGACATACCCAATTCCAGCAAAATTGAGCAATAACTTTCACAGGTCTTAAGTGTAGAAAAATTCTGAAGCTGCAGAATTTTCTCTTACTCTTCTGGAAAAAAAAAGTCACCAAACTTTATAGTTATAGTTATGTGTCCTCTGATGAGATATGTTTCTTGGACAGCCACAGACCTCAATAGGAAAACAGCTGCAGTGTTAATGAAAAAAAATTGCAGGAATATTTCCTAAGAATATTTTCTAAGAGGGAGGGGGAAATGTTCCCAGCTGTTAGCTCAGGTCCCTTTTGGGAGAACTTCTGAACATGGATCTGGAGAGGTTGCATCTGGCTTCATTTCTCCCTGTTCAGCCTTGCTGATCTGGTTCCGTTCCGTCCCTCCATATTTGCAGTTCAAACAACCAAAGGTCTGTTAAGAAATCACTGTCACATTGTTCAGCCGGTCATAGCAAGTAAATAGATGGGCTCCTAATTAAGAACATATTAAAGGAAACAGCTCAATTGAAATAAGCCATTTAACTACATATATATTTCTGTGCAAAGGCATAGTTCCAACCTCCACCTTTTGTTGGAAATAAATAAATAAAATTAGATGTTTATTGCTGTTGCTTTTGAACTTCTGGAAGAACATGTGGTAGTGTATTAAAACCCACCTCCCAACAAATTAAAAGCATCCTCAGATAAAAATAACCCTGTCCTCCCAGACCTTTCAAATTGAAACCAGTGGAAGGTTTGTTTATTTGTTTGGCCACTTTCTTACCAGCTTATCATGGATAAATGTATGGCTGAAGCACCAGCTGTTTTTCACATCTGGGCAGCAAAAGGTGTTGCACAAGGCTTTTACAGCGTATGCTGATTTATTGATGTTGATATTATTTTTCCAAGCAAATCGAATCAGTGGAAGAAAATGCCAGTGTGGCTGAAATGAATATGGATTGGATGGTAGAAAAAAAGGAAATAATTACAATAGCCCATGAACCCATTAAAATTACTAATCCATTTACTCTTTGCTGTATTGTCTTCTGAAAACACCTAACATTTGTTTCTATAGGTACTCCTTGACTTTCAGTCATTCATTTAGTAACTGTTTGAAGTTTAAAAAAGTGACTTTTGATAGTTTTTCACACTAAAGCCCCTGTCACACTGCACCAACGGATGTAAAGAGGATGTAAAACGGACAAAAAAGCTTGCCATCTGTTGGTTAATGCGATGTACTCACTGCCTCCGTTTTGCTTCCTCTCTATCCATCCAGCATCTGTCTATTGACGTTTCATCCGCTCAGAAAGTTTTGAGCTGCCCAAAACTTTTGTGCGGAAAATGTATCCAATTCATCCGCTATGCATCTGTTCTGCATCCGTTATGCATCCTCTAGGCATCCGCTGTGCATCCACGCAACTTGCATCTGCTCGGACACAGGGAGGAAGCGGAACGGATGCAGAACGGATGCAGAATGGATGCAGCATGGAAACAAAGCGTTTAAAACGGAAAAAACGTTTGCAAAGGGGACCTATCTCGGATATTAAGGATGTCTAGAGGATACCTAGAGGATGCAAAGGGACACCTATACTGCCAATAAAAATGGGGAGCAACACATCTGGATCTCACTTTCAGAACAGCAGCCCAGCGGTGCAGACCTCTGCAGCCTTCATCTGCCTCTTCCTCTTCCACAGCATCCAGTCATGTCCACCGTGGATCGTAACAAAGTCCTTTTGGCAGCCACCATCCTTCTGCAACAGTGCGAAGCCATCTACAGGCTCTGTGAACTCTACTACGGGAAGAAAAGGGGGTGGCCAAGAAGCGTCTGGGTACGAAGATGGTTCACCAGAAGAGCAGAGGACGGACTGTACAACAAGCTGATGGTGGAGCTCAGGAACGAAGACACTCGGGCATTCCAGAACTTCATGAGGATGCCTCCAGCCATGTTTGACGAACTTATGCAGCGCCTGACACCCAGGTTGACCAAGACAAACACCAACTTCCGGCCAAGCCTGGAACCTGAGCTCAAGGTGGCACTCACTCTGTGCCACCTGGCCTCAGGGACCACCTACAGGAGCATGCAGTACAGATGGAGGGTGCCACCCAACACCATCAGCATTGTAGTCAGAGAAGTGGCGCAGGCCATCATCGAAGAATACAAGGAGGAGCTACTCCAGTACTCCTCCACTGAAGAAGGATGGAAGAAAGTTGCAGAGCAGTGGTATCAGAGGTGGAACTTCCCACACACCGTTGGAGCCATCGATGGCAAGCATGTGACCTGCAAAGTGCCAGCCAAGTCGTGGTCCACTTATTTCAACTACAAGGGCTTCTTCAGCATCATCCTCTTCGCCATGGTCGATGCTGACTACAAGTTCATGTACATCGATGCTTCAGGCAGTGGCTCATCTTCAGATGCCCAGGTATACAACGCCAGTCACCTCAAAGAGGAGCTGGAACGCAACCTCATTGTGGGCTTCCCAGATCCAGAACCCCTGCCCAATGACACACAAGATGTGCCCTACTTCATCGTGGGGGATGATGCCTTCTCCCTCACAACCTACCTCATGAAGCCCTACACCTCTAAATACCTCACCCATGAAGAGAGGATCTTCAACTACAGGCTGTCCAGGGCAAGGCGGGTGGTGGAGAACGCCTTTGGCATCCTGGCCAACAGGTTCCAGGTACTTCTCACCACCATGCAGCATCACCCACAGACCATGAGGAGGATCGTGGAAGCTTGCTGCATCCTGCACAATCTCATGCGCACCCCCTACCCAGTGTTGCAGAACAGGCTCGTGGACCTCCAGCAAGGCAATGGGGACATGGAGCCTGGGGAATGGAGGCAAGGGCGAAACCTGTTAGACACTCAGGATGTGCAAGGCCACAACAGAGCCTCACGGGAAGGGAAGAAGCAGGGCAACCTCCTGAAACACTGGTGCAACTCCCCAGCTGGAGCAGTGGAGTGGCAAGACAGGATGATAGATGCTTAATGGATGCTTCCTTCAGCCTGTCTCATCACACTGATGAGATTGGGCCATGTATGTTGAGTGGCTCTACAATGAACAGGGCATTTAATAAAGAGTTGTGTTTATGTTGACATGTGTGGATGATTGATTATATTGTTATTGATAATAAAGGGCCATAGGTGTGACACCTGGGAGGGTGGACCATACAGTCCCACTATGCTTGCACTGGAGGTTTATCTATCCCACAGCTATTACCCATCCCAAAGGTAGACCTGCCCATCCCACAGGTATCCCTGCCCATCCCACAGCTATCTCAACCCATCCCACAAGCATGCAAAGGCTTAAACCATTTCTAAAAGTTTCCAACAAGACTTCATTAAAAAAAAGAAATGAAGCAAGTGTGTGAATTAAAAATAGACTTTATTAACAACAAGCTATAAAACAAAATTGAGTCTCTGGCACTCCTCTTGGTCGCTCAGTCTCAGGGGTGAAGGGTCCAGGTGCTGTGGAGGTGGCTGGTGCTGGAGTGCTTGTCATCAGCTCCTCCAGAAGCAGATGCAGCAGAAGCCCCAGCCCCAGAAGAGCGAGCCCGTGCTGCAGAAGCCCCAGCAGAACCAGAGTGAGGGCTAGGGGGCGGGATGGTAGCCCTGTCCCTCTTGCAAGGGCTGGCAGCAGATGGCTGAGGCTTGCTGTGCTTCAGCATGGTTGTGGGGTTGCTGGCTGGCAGGGAGGCTGGCTGGCTGGAACCAAGGCTGGCAGGAAGGCTGGCAGGCAGGCAGGCACCAAGGCTGGCAGGAAGGTTGGCAGGGAGACAGGCACCAAGGCTGGCAGGAAGGCTGGCAGGAAGGCAGGCACCAAGGCTGGCAGGCAGGCATGAACCAAGGCTGGCAGGCAGGCAGGCACCAAGGCTGGCAGGCAGACTGGCTGGCAGCAAGCCTGGCAGGCAGGCAGACAGCAAGGCTGGCAGGGAGGCTGGCAGGGAGGCTGGCAGCAAGGCTGGCACCAAGGCTGGCAGGGAGGCTGGCAGGGAGGCTGGCAGCAAGGCTGGTAGCAAGGCTGGCACCAAGGCTGGCACCAAGGCTTGCAGGCAGACATGCAGGCAGACATGCAGGCAGACATGCAGGCAGGACAGGCAAGGCAGTCGATGTGTCTGGAAGCAGGTCTTTCCTCTGAATGGCGACCTGCTCCCGAGCTGCTTCCGTTATATCCATGGGGCTGACGCAATGCATCCTCCCCGCATGCGCAATTAACGCTCAGCATCCGCTAGCCTTCTGCTCTGCATCCGCTGTGCATCCGCTCTGCATCCGCTTCATCCGCTGTGTATCTGCTCTGCATCCGCTGTATCCGTTCCGCGTCCGCTTTGCTGAGGTCCCCCGGAAGCCTAGCAGATGTGCCATCCGCTCCCATCCGCTTCCATCCACTGGGCTTCAGTTCCGCATCCGCTTTGCATCCGCCCTGCATCCTCCCCCAGTCCGTGTTATCCGCTCCGGTTATGCAAATTTTTGCCCTTTTTCAGAGCGGATAACAATGGATGGAACATTTTGCTCGTCCGTTGTGTCCGTTTTGCATCCGTTGGGCAGTGTGACAGGGCCTTAAACAACCATTGCAGCATCCCTATAACTGTCTGGTTTGGTTCTGAACACAACAGGACAGATACAGACTTCAGAGGACTATTGGGACTGCAAAAAAAAACAACAATTACTATCAACCTGCCTTCCATCGAGGACCTGTCTTCTGCACAAGTTAAAAAGAGGGCTGTGAAAATATCTACAGATTCCTCACATCCTGAACATAAACTGTTTGAACTCCTTCCCTCAAAACGACGCTATAGAGCCCTGCACACCAGAGTAACTAGACACAAGGACATTTTTTTCCTGAATGCCATCACTCTCCTAAACAAATAATTCCCTCAACACTGTCCAGCTATTTACAAAGTCTGCACTACTATTACTGTTAATCTTCTCATCACTCCTTATCACCCATCACCTCCCATTTGTGACTGTATGAAGGTAACTTTGTCGCTTGTATCCTTGCAATTTATACTGACTGTTTCCTAGTATGATTTGATTGCTTATTGTACCCTATGACTATCATTAAGTGTTGTACCTGATGATTCTTGACTCTTGATGAATGTATCTTTTCTTTTATGTATACTGAAAGCATTTTCACCAAGGCAAACTCCTTGTGTGTCCAATCACACTTGGCCAATAAAGAATTCTTCTTCTTCCATATGATCAAATATTTAGAGGAGAATCATCATTTTTTTTAATGACCCCATAATCTCTAGCAGGGTGGAGTCTGGACAACTGAATGGAGCAGAATACTTACTGGCTGGATGCCCTTCCTGTTGCCAATGCAGAGCTTTGTTCAGAAGATATATTCTCAGTGTGCCCAGAGAGAGAAATATCTGTCTCTACCTAGGATTGAACTCACAGCCTCCAGATTGTGAGGCGAGAGCTTTACCATTAGGCCACTGCACTACTCAAAATATTTAGAAGAGAATATTTGGAAATATTTGGAGGAGAAAGAAGAGTAGAAAAAGGGCTGTACCTTTTTTCTATGCCTTTGTTTATACAGAAAGAAAGAAAAAAAGAAAGAAAGAAAGAAAGAAAGAAAGAAAGAAAGAAAGAAAGAAAGAAAGAAAGAAAGAAGACAAAAAGAGCATGCAACTGGATAACTTTGTGTGTGTGTGTGTGTGCATGTGTGCCTATGTGTATGTGTGTGTGTTGGGGGGGGGAGAGAGATTATGCAATCATTTCTTCCAATAGGGAAACTGATTGACAGCATTTTCAATCACAGAAAGTATTAGTACCACTTTATACAGCCTTAGTAAGACCACACTTGGAATATTGCATTCACTGTTGGTCACTATATCAGAAAAAAAGATGTAGAGACTCTGGAAAAAGTACAGAAAAGAGCAACAGGGATGGTTAGGAGGCTGGAGGCTAAACCATATGAAGAACAGTTGAAGGAATTGGGTATGTCTAGTGTAGTGAAAGAAGAACCAGAGGTGACACGATAGCAGTATTCCAATATTTGAGAGGCTGTCACAGAGAAGACTGGGGTCAACCTATTCTCCAAAGCTCCAGAAGGCAAGAGGAGAAACAATGGATGGAACTAATCAAGGACAGAAGCAACTTGGAACTAAGGAGAAATTTAGTAATGGTGAGAACAATAAACCAGTGGAACAGCTTGCCTCCAGAAGTTGTGGATGCTTCATCAGTGGAGGTTTAGAAGAAGAGACTGGACAGCCACTTGTCTAGAATGGTGTAGGATCTTCTGTTTGAGTGGACTAGAAGACCTCAAAAGTCCCCTCCAATCCTGTTAAAATAAAGAAACCAAGCTTTGCCACAGGTTCAACTACACTGCAGCTGTACCTGAAATAAAATGAGCTCATCATGGAAAGAGCACAATCTGAGGCTGTTTGAATGTATGGAAATGCCTGATACGAGTTAGGAAAACATCACTGACAACCCCTTTTTGGCTGCAGACCAGAAGAACAGGTTTTCTTGGATCTAATCCAGGATGAAAAATGTTCTATACTTGACCAAAAAGAAAGAAATTGCTTTATTGCTAAGGGGAGGGGGAGAGGGGGGCTGTTATGTGTTACTGTTATGAAAAATATTTAAAAAAAACACAGAAATAACATTTATTTGAAAAGCATTTTTGAAACACACAAACACACAATTTTCTTCTGTCTAAAGCACTGTAGTTTTATTCATTCCTGAAAAATCCAATATCATGATAGAAAGCAATATATTTTTGTACTCTGGTATTTGCAGTATGTATAACTTTATAGAATTGCCTCTTATGGAGATAAATTGTTATTGGGATGATATAGAAAATAGGGAAAGCCCTTATGAGACTAATCAAACAATGAAATAGTTGGTTAATGTTACTGTTCTAGTAGCTTCAAAAGCTTAAAACTTTCAGAGATGAGGCTCAAGATTCATTAAAAAGATCATCTTTTGTAAAATATTATTTTGTGGTTAAATAACTTTTAAAGGCTGTTGCCTTTCTCACATACTTATTTTGGTTAAGTGCAATGTTATATGGCCTAATAACAACTAATAAATAAGAATTAACAATATAATAACAATATTTGTTCCGTGCGTGCTGCTTAAATTAGATTAACTAGGAACTAACATTAATCTGGTAATTATTAAAACTGGGATGCAACCACTAGCACATTATAATTTTTCACAACACATTTATAAACCAGTAATATTGTTCTCATGTTACAGACAGAAGAAGTGAAATGTGGAAGGAGTGAAATATCAAGTAAATATATGCATCATTGAGATAAATCCTTGTCTGTTGGAAAAAGGCACCCTGTGAATATTCTGATGCAGTTGTACTATATTCCCATCTACCCCTATCCCTGGCCATCCTAACTGTTGCTGATGGAAACAAAACTACCAACCATTTATATACTTGCACCAGTTTTCTTGTTTGCAGTTTGCAAGTATCTAATCAACTGTGGTGACGCAGTGGTTAGAATGCAGTATTGCAGGCTAACTCACTATTTACTGTCAGGAGTTCAATCCTGACCAGCTCAAGGTTGACTCAGCCTTCTATCCTTCTGAGGTCAGTAAAATGAGGACCCAGATTGTTGGGGACAATAGGTTGACTCTGTAAACTGCTTAGAGAGGGGCTGGGAAGTACTATGAAGCGATATATAAGTCAAATGCTATCATGGCGTTTGACATTAATCTGGATATATTATTTTAATCTCACTGTGATTTGCTATAGACATTGCTTCCACCCACTTCTATTTTTCCTAACTAAAGCCACTCTTCCTCTCCCATCTCCTCAAGGAAAAAACTCATTTTGAATCCAAACAATCCTCCCTAATGTAAGCAAATAGTAATTTGGGGTGTTGGGTTTTCACCGGAGAAAATGGAACAGCTGAGAATGATTCAAGGACGAGAGGAAAAAAACTAGTTGTCCTGCTGTGGTTCCAATCCACAAGACATTTATAAAGCATATGATATATAATTTTGAATCAAAGTTACTGACATGTATTGATATATTAGTTTCTCTCATTTGATCCAAAGTCTTTAGCAAGAGGGCTGTAATTATTCGGAAGGAAGTTGGTAATAAACGTAATTGCTGCCAGCTTGTCTTCACACCAGCATCTAGCTAGAGTTCTCACAAAGAAGAAAAATGAGAAGTTGCTATTCATGGCACAATATCAGAATAATTTCTTGCATTTTATTGTATCTGGCATAAGCCAGGATCAGTTTGTTTTTCACAGTTTAGGAAGGTCGTCTCATTTGAATTGCCATGGAAACTATTTATGAAATTAGCTAACTCCCTGGGGAAAAACCATAGGAATGATGCTTCCTCCAACTGGATGGGTCAGGAGTTGAATGGCAGCTATGAGATTTAGAACTATTTAATACACAACACTCCATTCCAGAACTGGGCGGTGAAACACCCTTGTGTTTTGAAAGAAAGTTGTTCTCATGAAGAGAAATGAAATACATAGAAAACTACACAATAAATACCCACAAACACACAGTCATGGTTTGCATTGCACTCTTAAATGGATTATGAGAATATTCATATATAATGCAAACTGCAATCCAGTCCCAAAGAAGCAATAGTGGTTGGAAGAGGGAGGCTAGCTATGCTAACTGCCTCTAATCAACCACGACATTATAGAGTCTATGACAATTTGCTGTCATGACCATGGCCAACTTACCATGCCAATGCACTGCATGACAACTCACCATGGCCATCTTGCCACAGGACAACTCACTGTGGGACACAAGTTACACGAATATTAAAGAAATGGTGGAATAAAACCATTAAAGAAAGGATGCAAAAGGAAGGATAGAATGAAATGTGAATGGCAAAAATTAAAATAAATAATTGTTATTTATTGTAAATAATTAAATAGAATAGTTCAATTATCCCGTAGTGAGTTTTCCTGTGGCAAGATGGCCTGTGGTGAGTTGGCCATGGAGTGTTGGCTGTGGTGAATGGGCTATGACAAGTTGTCCCATGCCCATCATTAGAACTCGGACAAAAGGATTAACCCTCTTTTTATGCTGCCAGCAGAGAGATGAAAGTCTGACTCCCCCTCCCCACAAAAACACTTGCTCAAGAAAACATCTCCCTGTTAGACTCTTTCTCAACTATTAAGACTATTTGGGGAGCAAACCCCTGGAAAATCAATGGGTTGGCAACAGACAGAGTTTGTCACATTTTTTGGTACTATCATGATGTCAGCAATCCACAGTTAGTATAACTGAATCAAGTTGCTCAGCAAATGTCAAGGTTCCAAGTAATACATCCCATTCAAAAAGAACTCTTGAGGCAGGCAATGTCCTCAAAGAACATTTTATTGGGACATATCAAATTGGTACATTCTTGGTGAAAAACTGGCTCAAAGTTCCTGCTGGTTTTACACCCAGTGAAAAGTAAAACTTTGTCAGTTCCTCCCAGAGTCTCCAGTCACATGGTCCAATCAGTGTGCGGTCCAGTTGCTAGTCGACCTCAGTCTCCACCTTTCAAACACCTGCACCAACATCCTTGATTCCCAGGGAAAGAATTTTATTTAGGCTACAACACCCCAGCTATCCCTGGCCCCTTCGCTCCAGTCTGTGTTGGCCCTGAAATAGTGAGAAGAGAAACCTCCCTAGATAAAAGCTACAAGAAGAAAATGGCCACAGTTAGACCAACTTCAGGGTTGACAGCAACGTTTTGTGTTACTTTGAAAATATTTTCTTTATTCAGGTCAGAAGCACCTGCAAATTATACACATAACATTCAGCATTGAGCAGATAAAATAGGTACCAAAATAGATAATAGAAATATAACACGTGTAAAAAATATATGAAAAAATACATAAGACTAAAACTAAATGACATTAGCCCAGTATCTGGCCACTTCATCAGTATTTTCTCTCACCAGCATGAGGTGTTCCTCCACATACGTTGAAGGACACTGTATGCACCATAACATATGTGAGATGGATTGTGCTTCTCTACATTCACACAAAGTATCTTCTATAGGGAAGGTCCGATTCCTTAGTTTGTCCTTTGATCTTCCCACCCTGCCACATAGTCTAATCAGCAATTTCCATACAGGTCAAGGTTGTTCTTGACCAGGCAACAAGAAGATGATGAGAAGATCACCTCTGTGAAGATCAGAAGTGGTATTCAGCAGGTTCTGAGCAGTTCTGGAGCACAGGTAGCGGAAATTTTGAGTAGCTTGGAGAACTGGCAAATCCCACTTCTGACTGGCCCTGCCCCCATCTATTCTCTGCATTCCAAGTCCTGACCCAGCTCTTTTGTTGTCCTGCACAGGAGAATGGAGCTGGAAAGCAGGTTCGTGGGGTGGGGAGGGAATGGGATTTTGCAGTATCCTTCCCCTGGAGTGGGGTGGGAAGGGAGATTTTACAGTGTCCTTCCCCTTCCATGCCCACCAAGCCATGCCACGCCTACCAAGCCACACCCACAGAACCGGTAGTAAAAAAAATATGAATCCCATCACTGGTGAAGATGATTTATAATTATGAGAAGATGGTTTATGAATGAAGCTGTCTGAAAAACAATAATTGGAACCACATGACCTCATTATTGGAATCACATGATCTCACTTTTCATGTAAGAAACTTCTACCTAAAAAATGTGGAGGAACTCAAAGATGCTTTTTCAAGAGGCAGCTGGATTTTCTGATTTTTCTTGGAAGATGTTTCACTTCTCATCCAAGAAGCTTCTTCAGCTCCTTTCTTGGATGAGAAGCGAAACATCTTCCAAGAAAGAGGTTTATTGTCGAACGAGTGCCAAATGTAGCATTCGAGATGGTTGTGCAAGACAATTCATTAAAAAAAAATGTGGATATAGCATCTGGCTAGTATCTGAAATTTAAATATAGATATCTTTGCAAAGATATATCCTGCTGCATCTTTAAAAAAAAGAATCCAAAATTAATATGTCAAACAATTAGTACATGCCTTGAAAAATAATAACAACTATGCACAGTAGCCTTTTCAGGCAATGTTGATTTCTTTTAAACAAACAAACACATATAAAAAACAAACAAACACTTTTAAAAATTGTCATGGTAAGTATACAAATCTTGAAACTCAGCAGATAATGGTGCTGTCTATGGGAGGAAATATTCCATAGTGTATGAAAGACATAGCGAATCAACCACAGATTAGTGGAGATGGCCCAATAATCTGAAGTGCCTTTTATACTTGAGGGGAAAGAAAAAGTATCAAGAAAGGAGAATATTTGTAGCTCAGTGTTGAAAATGGCATCCTTTACTCTTGGACTTTGGTTATTTTCTTGCAGCACAGGTAATGTTACCTTATTTGAGAAGTGAAATATCTGCAAGAAAACAACCAATTATAGTGAGCACCAAGATCCCTCAAAAAGAAATTACTTGTTGAAGTTTCTTTTTCTTTAAATTCTTTTGAAGTTATGCCATCAAAGATAGTGAAAAAATACCTTCTAGTAACACTCTTTACATATCAGTATCGTCAACACTCTCCTTGCTGTAAAAACAGCAATATCCACTTAAGGACGAGAATATCTGGAGTTTTAAGAATGGCCTAACAACTTTATGATTTATGAAAGTGGAAGGACAAGGATGTTATATTTTGCTTTACTAGATATGCATGATGTATGCATGTGTGGAAATACCATGCTGACACTTTTGGCCGCAGCCCTGCAAATCCTGTAATATTTCATACAATGTTTACAATAATATTCTAAAACATTTCCTGAAGATATTTGTTCTGTTTTCCCCTGCAGGCTGTTAAATATTTTATATTTCCAAATGTAGGGAGCAAGTTGAAGGAGAACTACCCATGAATGAGTTTCAAACTTGGCAATTCAAGATGCATGAACTCCAGTTCCCAGAATTCCCCAGTCAGCATGGGAATGGGTAAGGAATTCTGGAGTTCACACACCTTAAATTGCCAGGGTTGAGAAACCCTCCGTTAGAAGTACAGTGATTTGAGAAGAGAGTGAGGACATACTGTACATTCAATTTTGCAACTACTAAAAATTGAGCAGGTACAAAAATAGCCAGGGAAATGATTGAAGCTTGGTAAATGGGCCCCTTGTCACTCAACAGGCATGCTGATTTACCACCAGCTTTTCAAGGGTTTAGGAGGTGATGGCTTGGCAGCATGGCCAATGACATAATGATTGGCCATCAACACCCCAATTAACATCTAAAAAACCCATACACAACCAGGCAGCATATAAATACCACACATAAAATAGCTCAAAGCACACATTCTGCTAGAGAGAAATTCCCTCAGGATGGGCTCCAGCATGAGTCTGAAAGATCAGAAGACTAAACCTCTTGTCTTGGTGACTGACACAAATTGGATCCTGCAACATTATACCCTGGGACATGTTTATTTACTTTCATTCACAATTTTGTCCAATCTTCACACTTATCTTAAGCTTTCCAAACATTTCTCTTGACTTCATCCCTGTTTCATGTCTGAGCATTCCTCTCCCACACCCTATATTACATTTGTTTTAATCTTTGGCTTGACTGGTTTCCTCCTTTTTTTTTTTTTGTTGTTGTTGTCCAGCTGATCCATCTGTGTTTCATTTCCCACTCATCCACAAGATCAGGGCTCCCCAAACTTGGCAACTTTAAGACTTGTGGACTTCAATTCCCAGAATTCTTCAGCCAGCTATGGTTGGTTCCCTTTTTTCTGCACCACATCCTCCCCTGAAAAAAAAAAACATGACCATCAGATCGGAGAACAGAGTGGGCTTTGTCCCCCAGCAACCAAGATCTGGAAGTACTTTCAATCGTTTCCACTCTATACCCACTCAAACACACACTGATTTGATCAATACTGATCTGTGTGGGCAGTTTTTCCCTCCCTCTCTCAAGCAAATAGCTTGCTAACATTCCAGGCATGTCCTTCCCTGAAAACACGGCTGAGACAGGGCCCTGAATATTCAGTTTGGAAAATCACCAACAGCAAGAGCTTAGCTTGGCAGGGCTGGTGTTGACTCTTAATAAGTGACTTCCGAAAAGCTGAGCCATTGCCCTGATGGGCTTCAATGACTTGTTTGAGAAATATTTTCTAGGTGCCTCATACCACTTTATTTCCTGTGGCAGGCATCACATGGCAAGTTATTCCGAGCCAGCCTGTTTAAAAGCACTAAAATTTTCCTCCCCTCACCTTCAAGATTGTGAGGTTTTAACGAAAAAATGTGCTTATACAAGATGAGCTCATAGCTATTAGAGCTGATACAGGTTTAACTGCTTGGATAAGAAAATGTTTGAGCTCCATGTTACTAAAAAATAAGGAAGAGGGTGAGGTTTTTTTACAATTTGGAATATATGATACAACAAATGGTTATGTGTGTGCACCCGTGCAATTTCAGCATGTGACAACAAAAAGGTTAGCTATCACTATACTAGATTGTGTGGAAATGGACAGGCTAATACAAAAAATAAAAGATAAAGTGGATACAGAATACTATTTAACATGGAATAGATTTAATCATTAGTTAGAAACACGAGGTCAAAGTTGGGAGATGAAAGAATCAGGTGAGGGAGACCTGTGAGGGAGACAGGGAATGTAAGCATTAGAATTGGGGTCCTCTGTTCTGTATTGAACTTGGTAGATTCCAAGTACTTCATTCTGATTGGCTGAAAAGGCCACTTATGGATTGGTTCGCTAGGAACCAATCCGGGAAGCCGCCAAACGGCGGGAAGAATTAAATAACTATCATTGGCCACAAGCCGGCAGGCTAGCTGCTATATAAAGGGCTGCCATAGCTTGGGCTATGTTCCGTTTCTTTACCTAGTGGTTTGAAATAAAGAGTTGTTGTTTGGAACCCGGTCTCATGCGCTTCTTTCCGGACGGAACACCCCCAAACTTGGCAACTTTAAGACTTGTGGACTTCAAGTCCCAGAATTCCTCAGCCATCTATGCTGGCTGAAGAATTCTGGGAGTTGAAGTCCACAAGTCTTAAAATGTCCAAGTTTGGAGATCTCTGCATCAGAATGGTAGAGGAGTTGTCATATTATATGATGGTCAGAAATTTTTATACAAAAATCTGTGTATATAAATTTGGATATATGTTATTTTATTTTTCACTTCTGTTTTATGGCCATTGGAATGCCATGTCCAAATACACTTAGCTCAGACAACCAAAAAGAACAATAGCAACCCATTGGACAAGGGCTTCCAGCTGTAGAGAAATTCTGAGGAAAAGATTTATCTACTGGAGAAGAAATCCTTGCTAATAAAGTGGCTAGATAACAGAGGATAGAACAGCATACTGTAGGAAAAACGAGTTTATATTTCTGTGTGTGTTTGCATGTGTGTGTTTCATTCTTTGTCATCCTTTGTAAGAAGCATGTCAAGTAGCCTGTTTACTGGTGGAATATAAATTTGTTACTGTAGGAAGCCACCCGCTCCCAGAAAAATGAAATATTTTAGGAAACATTAAAAAGGCAGAATATTCTATTTTCCTAAAGGAGAAATAGAGAAACATGCTCTTGGAGACAGAAAGCAGTCTCCAAGTCTTTCTTAATAGCCCCCAGCAGATATTTTGTGACCTCTGAGAAAGATTGGGCCAGCTTATCTACAAAACAAAAGAACTTCAGCTCCAGGATGCTGGGATTAAGACATGATTCCAAAGGACATAATAGGATTAAACAGTGGTGGTATTCTACCGTTTCAACTCGGTTCTGCTGAGCCGGTAGTGGTGATGAGTAATGGGGACCAAACTGGTTCTCTCTGCCACTTTGTGGTTGGGCCCACCTGCCTGGGCTCCCATACTCAATTTTATCCTCTGCTTTTGAGCCACAGCTGATTTGTGTGGCACAGCAGAGTGCTGTGCAGCAGCTGCTGAAGTGACCATGATCATGCAGGCTTAGTGGAGGTGAGTTGGAATGCCTCTGCACCTGTGCAAACACCTCTGCGCTTGCGCAAAGTGCCATTTGGCACACATGTGCATGCAAAGTACATGCACATACGCACACAAGGCATGCCCACCAATGCATGCCCACCAAACTGATAGTGAATTCCACCACTGGGATTAACCCTCTACCATCTAGCAACAGAACTTACCACATGGCACAATCTCCTGGGGATATTGCTCACTCCAGGCTTCAACCAAACTTTGCTCAGACAACCTATAGAGCCAGCTGTAATCCCTACAACAGCCAAGAGAATACATGTTCTTGCACAGGAACAGGAAGCTTAAGTGCAAAGCCCAAGAGAAGGTCTAAATACACCTGACTCTCAACTCCATGTGGTCAGTTGCCCACAGCCTATGCACTTGGTGGTTCTGCTTCACAATCGAACCATCTTTCCAATCAGCCTCCATGTTTCCAGTGTCTTTCTCCCAGATTGCAACTGAACCAGATATATATTTCTTGCAACATTACTTTATTTTGCTTTTTGCACTGTTTCATAGAGTGTGATTTTCTTTTTCTTTTCTTTTTTCCCCCTGCTGCTGAAGAAGAAATGGAAACATAAAGACTCCTGATCAAATTGTTAAAGTATGTTCAACTTTCTTGAAATTCACAGCAGAAGTTTAATACCTGCCTGTAGCCCCAGGCACTGACCCCTGTGTGACTGATCTCTAAACGCACTATCATGTGCATTCGATCATATGCACGCAGGCAGTTACAGCTTGTAAAAAATGAGATACAGATATCTGTTCACTGCTAAAAGCCCTGTCCCTCTGGTTGACGGATGCAAAACATATGCATAAAGGACACAGCGGATGAGCAAAATTTCGGGGGTAGCTCCATCCGTTGTCATCCACTCCAAAAAGTGGTGAAAATTTGCATAAACAGAATGGAAAAGAACGGAAAAGAACGGACAGGGGTAGGATGTAGCGGGGATGTTAAATGGATGTTTGTAGGAAGCCTAGCGGATGACAGTGGATGAAGTGGATGACACATCCTCAGGGGTTCCGGGGGACAATTGCGAAGCGGACACATAGTGGAAGGGGCGGATGCATAGCGGATGACGCAGATGCATCACAGATGCCTATAGGAAGCAAAGCGGATGCATAGCGGATGTATATCGGATGCAAAGCGTTCACTGCGCATGCGGGGAGTATGAATTGCATCAGCTCCGCAGACATAAAAGAATGCAGCATGCATGCAATCAGCATTCAGAGGAAAGACATGCTGCCACATACTTCTTCAAAGAACACCATGGTTCGTCAGTCAGGGAAGAAGAGAAAGCAGGTGCCTACTCGTGCCAGCCCTGGCAAGAAGGACAGAACCAGCATCCCACCCCCTGGCACTGACTCTGAACCTGCTGGTGCTTCTCCTGCTGCTGCTGGTGCTGGTGGTGTTGCTGCTGATGGTGCTTCTCATGCTGCTGCTGCTGGTGGTGCTGCTGCTGGTGCTGCTGGTGCTGTTGGTGCTGCTGGTGCTGCTGGTGCTGGTGCTGCTGGTGCTAGTGCTGCTGGTGCTGGTGCTGCTGGTGCTGGTGCTGGTGCTGGTGCTGCTGCTCCTGCTCCTGCTACTGTTACTTCTGTGCTGTGGTGGACCAGCCCCAAGGCCCTCAAAGCCCTGCTGCTGAAGGCCCTGCTGCTTAAACCCCTGAAGGCCCTGCTGAAACCCCTGCCAGAGGGAGGAAGAGACAAGGGAAGGAGAAGGGAGAGAGGAAACAATACACCATTTCCGAGGAGCATGAGGAGGAGGTGCTGGAATGGCTGAGGGAGAACGAGTACCTGTGGAGAAAGGGCCACAGACTCTATCGCAACACCAAGAAGAAGCAGGCAGCTTGGAGAGACAAGGCAGAGAGCCTGAGCTACACTGCAGATGTACTCCTGGGATTGTGGAAGCACATGCACACCTGGTTTGGCAAGCTACACCTCAAAAAATCCAGGCAGGCCGCTGTCAAGCTCACTGACCGGGAGATGTACGTCATGGCCAAGTGCAGCTTCCTGGAGGGTGAGGTCCACCACCGAGGAGCAGCCCCTCTGACACCCCTCTCCCTCAAACAGCCCACAGACAGACAATTTTCTTCCATCCAGGAGCCAGCTACACTGTCCAGGCAGGTGTCTTCAGAGGGTCCCAAGGCAGAGACCTCCCCAATAGCTGCACTCCCCATGCCAGAGGACTTGGAGGATGATGCCCTGCTGTCACAAATGGAGGAAGAAGTGGCAGCCACCAGAGACCAATGCACCCCCCCCACCCCCAGCTCCACAGGATGCAGGCAGAGAGGCAGACTGGAGGGCCAGAGCCACACTGTCCTGTTGGAGATCAGGCACACAATGAAGACCAGCACAGAACTACTCTCTCAGCTGGTCCACTTGGACAGAGGATCCTCCAGCTGCCACACTTTCATCACCTACATGAGCCACACCTTGAGGGATATGCCCGAGGCCCAGTACCAGGTGATGAAGGAAAAGATCACAGCACTTCTGCACAACCCTCAAGGCCCAGCTGAAGCTGCTCCTATCCAGTCCAGGTCTGCTCCTCCACCGCAGGCAATGTCACAGCCCTTCCATGGCTTTCAATAGCCCCTCACCTACCAAGGTTACCACTACCAGGACTTCTCACAGCACAAACAGACCTTCCCAGTCCAGGCCCAGGTTCATCGCATGCCACAGATGCCACACCTCACCCAGCTGCAGACCAGACAGCCCCACTACACTCCTCCTTCCTCCACCCCACAGCCAAGCCCATCAACGGACAATCTGTCATCAGTCTTGTGCCTGACATCCCAGGTACTTGATGAAGGGCCTCTCAACCTCATGGGACTGAGTGAGCTCTCTGAGAGGTTCCTGAACACACCATTCCCTGTTGTACTCTTGGGGCCAAGCACCGCAATGGCACCTCAGACCAGCACTCAAGCCACAGCCACCTCCACAGTCCCTGCCTGCTTAACAGTTGAGACCATGGACATGACTCAGAAAGACTGAGAATAGTGCCAGAGACTGAGTTGTTACTTGTTCACTTTATCTTTGCTTAAGACACTTTACTTGGGTCATTTTGCTTTTTTAATAAAGTCATACAGTTTACTTAAGACAGTTATTAATAAAGGTTATCTTTGCTTAACACACTTGGTTCATTTTTTTTACTTAATAAAGTGTTGGGGAAAACTTTGAAAAAATGGTTGAGCCTTTGCATGCTTGTGGGATAGGTAAGGATAGTTGTGGGATAGATAAGGATAGTTGTGGGATAGATAAGGATAGTTGTGGGATAGATAAACCTCCAGTGCAAGCATAATGGGACTGTATGGTCCACCCTCCTAGCTGCCACACATACGGACCTTTATTATCAATAACAATTTAATCATTGATCAACACATTTCAAAATAAACAAAGGTCTTTATTAATGTCCTATTCATTGTAGGGCCACTCAACATAAATGGCACAATCTCATCAGTGTTATGCAACAGCTTCAAGGAAGCATCCATTAACCATCTGTCATCCTGTCTTGCCACGCCACTGCTCCAGCTGGGGACTTGCACCAGTATCTCAGTAGGCTGCGATGCCAAAGGCATTCTCCACCACCCGTCTTGCCCTGGACAGCCTGTAGTTGAAGATCCTCTCTTCACGGGTGAGGAGTCTGGAGGTGTAGGGCTTCATGAGGTAGGTTGTGAGGGAGAAGGCGTCATCCTCCATGATGAAGTAGGGCACATCTTTCTTGTCATTGGGCAGGGGGTCTGGATCTGGGAAGCCCACGATGAGGTTGCCTTCCAGCCCCTCCTTGAGGTGACTGTTGTATACCTGGGCATCTGAAGATGAGCCGTTGCCTGAAGCATCGATGTACATGAACTTGTAGTCAGCATCGACCATGGTGAAGAGGATGATGCTGAAGAAGCCCTTGCAGTTGAAATAAGTGGACCCCGAGTTGGCTGGAGCCTTGCAGGCCACGTGCTTGCCATCAATGGCTCCAATGGTGTGGGGAAAGTTCCACCTCTGATACCACTGCTCTGCAACTTTCTTCCATCCTTCTTCAGTGGTGGGGCACTTGAGGAGCTCCTCCATGTATTCTTCGATGATGGCCTGCACCACTTCTCTGACCACTTTGCTGATGCTCTTGTGTGGCACCCTCCACGCATACTGCATGTTTTTGTATGTGGTTCCAGAGGCCAAGTGGCGCAGAGTCAGTGCCACCTTCAGTCCAGGGTCCAGGCTGGGACGGAAGTTGGTGCTTGGCTTGGTAAACCTGGGTCTCAGACGCTCTACAATTTCATCAAACATGACTGGTGGCATCCTCATGAAGTGCTGGAATGAACGAGGGTCTTCATTCCTCAGCTCCACCATCAACTGGTCATACAGTCCAAACTCCATTCTCCTCTCGATCCATCCTCGGACCCACACAGCTCTTGGACGTGTCCTTCTTCTCCCTGTGTATAAAAGGTGAAACTTTCTGAACAGAGTTTGGTTCTGGTGATGAATGATCGCAGCTACCATACGGATTGTATCATGATCCATGGTGGAGAACAATGGATGATGTGGAAGAGCAAGGATGGAGAGGTCTGTACACCACAGCTGCTGGACTCATACTGAGATCCAGGTGATTTTCTCCCCCTTTTTATAGGAAATATCAGTTTTCCGCTAGGTGTCCTTCTATATACTCTAGACACACTCCAGACATCCTAAATATCCGAGATATATCCCAGATACAAATGTTTTGTCCGTTTTAATCCTTTATATATGAGATGCATCCACTTACATCCTTTCTATTTCCGTGCTACTAATGTTGTGTGGATGTTCTGTGTACTTTTTGTTTCCTCCCTCTTTCCATTTTCAGCTGCAGCGGATGTGAGTTGAGGGGATGTCCAAAGGATGCCGAGAGGATACAGCGGACGTTTAACGGATGATAATGGACATAGAACGTTTGTTGCCCATATATGTCGCGGACGTACATCGTATGCTGCGGAAAGTTCATCCGTTCAAAAAGTTTTGTGCAGCTCAAAACTTCTTGCACGGATGAAATCTCAGTGGATGGATGCTGGAAGGATAGAGCGTATGAAACACGTATGCAGTGAGTACACAA
Source organism: Laticauda colubrina (assembly GCA_015471245.1). NCBI lineage: Eukaryota > Metazoa > Chordata > Lepidosauria > Squamata > Elapidae > Laticauda > Laticauda colubrina. Next base: position 17,017,305 of record BLBF01000073.1, read on the forward strand.
TGGATGCATCGCCTTTTCCAATGGATGACAAGCTTTTTTTAACGTTTTACATCCTCTTTGCATCTGTTGGTGCAGTGGGACATGGGCTTCAGTCAACAGTGTGAGGATTGGGGGTTTTTGGAGTTAGGTATTTTTCAGGAGCAAGAAATTTGTGATTGTGGATATGATGGGGAGGGACTTGAAAGTTAGAAAGTGTTTTCCAGAATGATCAGACAGAATGCTTTGATATCCTTAGGGGAAATAAAGTCATGGCCATAGCTGCATGAAGAGCTAGTTAGATTCTGCTGTTTTGCCCATGCAATTTAACAGTTATATTCAACTTCTGAAAGAGATCATCAATCAATTTGGGTGAGATATCAATCTGCTGCTGCTAATTAGTTAAATACTCATCTCTCCACTGGTATTGTGAGGCTGGGGAAAATCCTGTTCTGGTGTCTGAAGGCCGTGAAGTCCTAGATGAGACAAAAGAGTCTAAAATGAAATCATATACCCATGTTTTCCTGAAAATAGGACCAGGTCTTATATTTCTGGGATTGCCAAATAAGCATTAGTGTTTGCTTCCAATTGTAAGATGCTCCAGCCTTTTTGTTTCATACTTTCTTACAGATGGGGACAACAATTGAATTAGTAATATTAATTTTCTGAACATTTTTTTTATTTTTTTCTGCTGCCTTGAGTTGTTTGAAGTATAAAATATGAATGCTGTAACTGAATATTTAAAGTCAAAGAGGCAGTGTGAACATTGTGCTGTCAATATGTAATTATTAGGAATTTGAAAATTAATATGCTATTTTTAAAAATGTATTTCTGCAGTGAAAATGTTGACTTTTTTTTTCTCACGCAAGGTGATTTAGAAAATATCAACTTTGTTAAATATCAAGAAGAAAAATCTAATATCCAAGATTCTAGTTTCTAAAGATATATTTTAAAGATAGGAAGTCTTAATGTGTCATTTATTGGCTTAAAATATAAAAATAACATCTATATATGCTGCAACTTCTATAAGGAAACACGAACTCAATTTATAACACTTTATCTAATAAAATATCTAGAAAATGCTGGAAATCTTTTTCTATGTGCAATTTGTTATCAGATCACTACAGTTTATTTGAATGCCGTCAATTTTTGTTATACTGTATGTAAAATTAGGTAAACTTTAATTGCCCACTGATAATCTACCACCAATCTCAATATATTATTTTGTCTGCCTGTTATTTTATTTATTTTTTAAATAGTTTTAATGTTTTTGTTTGAGTTGCTGGTCTGTGACCATAATAAAGACTGATTGAACAACATTTATATTTTTATTTATAAAGACTTCTGGATGACGTCTTCTGTTTTTCATCTCTCAAGGAATTTATGTCATCTGTGCAATATGGAAACAGATTTCATTGTGACAGCTGTACGTTATATTTTTAGCAATGTAAAATAAACATTATTTGATTGTTTTATCTTCCCACAAGTCTTAGCTTTGGTTTTGCACAATTAAATTCAATTTGCATCTGTCTCCTTAGTTCCTTGAATGATGCATACTTCTGATCAAACGCCAAATGATATAGCCTAAATTTTAGACAAAATCTAATTTCACAATATATAGACAGATTTAACCATTGTTTCAATTGGGAAAATGTGACCATCCTAGACCAGGCCAAGTCCAAAAATGCGAGGGAATTTCTAGAAGCCTGGCACTCTGACAAATCAGCTACCAAGAGACAGATAGACATTAACAATATCTATAGATTATGCAAAAGAGATAATCAACCAGCCAAAAAGAGAACAAAAAAACTCCAGCACCTCTCCACCAACAATCAGCCCCAAGATTAGCATAGATTAACTCCAAAATTAACTTCAGACCAACAATCAAGTTAGAAATATCACAGTCAAGAAACTGCCAAAGAGCCATCAGTAAACACCCCAACCAAAAAATCTCTCAGACTGCCCCCCCATTCATACAGACAAGCAAGTCACCAGAATATAAACTGAGAACAAACAGCACTTCTTTTAGCACTGATGATGTAACCTAGTTAGGGTAATGAAATGTCTGCAAGAAAACAAGCAAGTTCAGAGAGCATCAGGCCTCATGTGAACCCTGAGCTAGAAATATTCTCCTTCATTAGACAAAATCATAATGCAATCATTTGAAAATAAGGGGTGGATGTAATTATTCATTTTAGGAATAAATAATACATTATACCAACAATATCCGCAGCATTAGTTAAGAAAATCAAGATGATAGTTGCCACTGTGCAACACCATATATAAAAAAGAGAAGGAACTACAATCATTTGGAGAAAGTGTTATCTTGATCTCCTAAAGTTGACTTGCTCCACAATTGTCATTTTGATAGTTCAACTTTATGTATTTTTTTAAATAACTCCAACATATCCAGCATACCTTCCTCCTCCTATTTTCCCCACAACAACAACCATGTGAGGTGGGTTGAGCTGAGAGGCAGAGATTGGTCCAAGGTCACCCACCTGGCTTTCATGCATAAAGTAGGACTTGAACTCACAGTCTCTTGATTTATAGTCTGGTGACTGAACCCCTTGACTAAAATACCTCTCATATTTATAATGATTAAATGAACTGTTGAATACATGTAGCATCACAAAGAACCTATTTAGCAATCTAAATGAAGAATATATGTACAATAAAAACACCATGTTTATTGAATACATAAAATTTACATATTTCTCTCTTTGCCCTATAGAAAATTATTTTCCAAATCCTTTTCTACAGTATCCAGCAATATCTTGGCCATATAAAAACTGAAAATGGAAGAACACCTGCATTACTGGCATGTTTCTGATTGCATTATATGTACTGTAGGTGCTTTATATAAGTTATAAGAATATTTTACAAGACTTACTTGAGAAAAGCGGAAAATATACAGTGTTTTATTTATTATAGAAAGTCTGACATTGAAAAAACTGACCAGGACTATAATTATAGCCATATGTTCCCAAGTTGTAGGGTGCTTTTAATTTTCAAGTTTATGTAATTTAATTTTTAACTGCATAGCAAGACAAAAGATATTTTTATTGAAAAATGAACCCTAATTATAAAAAAGCAGAGTGGATAATTTAAATAAGCAAATAACATTTTATTTTTAACTTTTCTGCTTAAAAAAATACCATTTTTAGGAATGAACTCAATATTTCACAAAGAAAACACTTCCTTTAATTAAAATTAGCTTGTTATTTGTTCAAGGTTTTGGGGTCAATTATGCTCACAAAGAGTTTAAATAAAACTACCATATGTTTAACATGCTTCTGCTCACAATATATATTTTGGTCCCTATATAACTAAAATTCTTGTGCCTTTAATCTTTAACTGGACAAAACAGTGCATCATAGGGCAGCATTTAAAAAAAAAAATCAAAATTCCCTCAAACGGGATAACTTAAGTTTTTTAGCTATGTATTGCTGACAACTAGACCTGTAGTTTATTTTTGCCAGATTGTCAACTGAACGTTTAATATATGTTGTTTTTTTGGCAGCCATCAGAAATCAGTTCTAATTCTTTTAAAACTTATATATACAGTATATACAGTACTGTGATTCAACCAGTGTAACAACAGTTCAGTGAGTGCATACTTTACACGCGCATGCAGCAAATGTACACTTTGAGTGTGTACTTCATGTGCACACTTCACATTTTAAAAAGCCAATTTTCAGCTCTAATACTTACCTTCAACTGCAACATCATATTTAATATTATATATCTTGACGGCAGCAATAATTGTATTTGCACAGCATTGGAAAAAATGAGGAACTAACCATAGAAGAAGATGTAATTTTAAAAAATACTAGATTGTGCAGAAATGGATAGGTTAACATTGAAGATAAAAGATAAAGATACAGAATACTTTCAAACATGGGATTTATTTTTTCAATGGTTGGACCATAGAAGTAGAAATTAGAAATGGTAAAAAATTTTATTATGTGTGTTTTAAGTTTAATATACTATTATATACTATTATGTTAAACAAACCCAGACAATATGCTGTTCATAAAATATTCATGTATGTTATGGAAAATATATAAATAAATGAGCTCAATACCCATGCTTCACTATGAAACTATGTGGTCAGGCTTAGTTTTTGGGGAGGAAAATAAGGCGGGGAGAATTCTGCTTCTGCTTACCAGCATCCATCGGTATTCATCTGGCTAGCATCCTGTCAGTGTGTGAGAGAATTGAGGGCTGTATGGAAACTGAAACAGTGTTTGCTCTGTGAACAAGAAGGAGACAGCAAGGAGCCTAGGCATGGCTAAGCTCAACTGTTCTGTACTAAAGCTGCTTGGTGTTGTCAAAGTGAAACTGATGCAGAAACTCCTCTCCTCTGCTTGTGTTTTGCATTTGGAACAGATTTCTTTTCAGGTGGGGAGGGGGAGTAGAACTCCTTAGCATCAGAGCGTGTTAATAATAATACCAGGAAATACTACTGATGGTCATTTTAAAAAATCTTTTCTTAGTGAGCACCTAGAAGCCAAGAAGGACATACCTGCCAAATTTAAGTTTGTAGGCTTTACGATTCTGGAGATTTTGTGATGATGGGTGAGTGATATTTCGCTTTTATATATATAGATTGTTTAAAAAAAGAAAGAAAGAAAGTTCTTTTATAGATATGACTGGCTTTTGATTCCTGAAAGTTTCTGTTTAAACATTTCTTTTGGTATTTTATTTCCTGTATCAGAAAGCTGTGGGTTGATGAATCTGTGTTGAAGAGATAAACAATCTGGAGCCCAGATTGTCAACCATGTGGTATAAAACTAATTCTCCAAGCTATGGTGTCTCACCTCTTCCCTCTGTTAAATTGCCAGAGGTGATTCTTGGCATCTCATGAACACAATATGAATGCCTGCAGTTGAGAAACATACCATATTCGTCAACAACTGATGTCATAGTATGACTTTTCATATGGGAAGGGTTGCTTATCCGTGTTTGGTGGGTAAATGCCATGCTTGAATACATTTCATGAATGGAGCTAATATTAGCATGATCTCTTTGCCTGTGTTGATCTTCTCCTGACAGCCTAGGTTTCTGTGATTCACAATGAGGGGCCACTTATCTAGTCATTTTGAAGGATATGTTCTTTCCTACTGAGGATTACTCATGAAGGAGTAGGAAGAAAAGCTTTCCCTAGAAGAATGAGGGTTCCCTGGCAAAGTAGGAGTTTAACCTCTCTAGGACTGAAATCATGATTCTGTAATGTTGACTAGGACAGCTCATCTAATGCATATTGCAGCAAGTGGAATAGACAAGCAGATTATTCTGGCTTTGCTTTATATAGCATTGTTAAGGTGACACTTTCTCCAAAGGATGTGCGTGTGTGTATATGTACAAATATGCATGCTTTATTCCCAGAAAGCCATGTTTAGCAGTCACCCACTTTGCATTTCCCTTTTGTGTTTATCAAATTTAAATTTAAAATGAGATTGAGCAGAGTTCATAATGCATGTGCTTTCCCAACTTTGTGGATTCTGCTAGCTCTATTTTTCCCTCTAATTTCTGAAATGCTAAAGAGTCTGTTACATATCTTTCTTGGGAGAATATATCACAGTGGTAGGATTAATTTTTTTTTTACTCCCGGTTCTGTGGGTATGGTTTGGTGAGCTTGGCAGGGGAAGGATACTGCAAAATCCCCATTCCCTCCCCACCCCGCTGACCTGCTTTCCAGCTCTGTTCTCCTGTACAGAGCAATAAAAGAAGACCCAGCCGATCAGCTGGGACTCGGGAACCAGAGAATAGATGAGGGCAGGGCCAGTCAGAGGTGGCATTTGCCGGTTCTCTGAACTACTCAAAATTTCAGCAAATAGTTCTCCAGAACTGATCAGAAACCACTTCTGGTATCACAGATTTCTTTTGCTTCCCAAGCTTTGCCTAATTTGCCAGGAATCACTTCCTATTAGAACAATTATTGTTAGAATTAGATTAGAGGGCTGGAACTAAAATGTACAAAGAATTATTACAGGAATTGGATATGTCTAGTCTATGAAAAGAAGGGCTGAGGGTGACATGATAGCACTGTTCCAATATTTGTGGGGGCTGCCCAGTGGTGGGATTCAAATTTAACAACTGGTTCTCTGCCCTAATGATTTCTTCCAACAATCAGTTCATCAAACTGCTCAGAAAGTAAACAACCGGTTCTCTCAAACTGGTGCCAGCTGGCTGAATCCCACCACTGGGGCTGCCACAAAGAACAGGAAGAAAAGGTAAGTCAAAAAACAATGAATGGAAACTAATGAAGGAGCGAAGCAAAATAGAACTAAGGAGAAATTTCCTAATGGTGAGAGCAATCAACTAATGGAATAGCTTGCCTGTAGGAGTTGTGGATGCTCCATCACTGGAGGCTTTCAAAAAGAGACTGGACAACCATTTGTCTAAATGATATAGGGTCTCCTGTTTGAGCATGGAGTTGGACTGGAAGACCTCTGAGGTCCCTTTCAACTCTATTATTCTATGCTCTGTGGTGTACTCTCTGCCTTTTCAAAGGCATGTCTAGGTATTAAGAAGGAACAATGATTTGGATTTATAAAGCAGGCAAGCAAACATTATTGCTGAAGATTTTTAAGCAAAATCTTTTCTCCTTGAGATTCTGTCAAGTGTGGATCCTTAGTTGCACACACAAATTGGACAATTTTGAATTTGAACAATATCGTCTATATGTTTGATGATTTTTATCTCGATCCATGGCAGATATATAGTGTTTGGGCATTTGGCAGTCAGCAGGTCCTACTGGGTTTCAGCACAACTCAAAGGAAATTCCAAAGATACTGCTACATTCAAACAAAAACATTAGGGGTCAACCTATTTTCCAAAGCACCAGAAGACAAGACAAGAAACAGTGAATGGAAACTAATCAAGAAGAGAAGCAACCTAGAACTAAGAATAAATTTCCTAACAGTGAGAATAATTGACCAGTGGAATGGCTTACCTCCAGAACTTGTGGGTGTTTTATCACTGGAGGTTTTAAGAAGAGACTGGATGGCAGAGGTGGTATTCAGCAGGTTCTGACCTGTTCTGGAGAACCCGTAGTGAACATTTTGAATAGTTCGGAGAACTGACAAATCCCACCTCTGACTGGCCCCGCCCCCATCTATTCTCTGCTTCCCAAGTCCCAGCTGATCGGCTGGGTCTTCTTTTGTTCCCTGCACAGGAGAACGGAGCTGGAAAGCAGGTTAGTGGGATGGGGAGGGAATGGGATTTTGCAGTAACCTTCCCCAGGAGTGGAGGGGGAAAGGGGATTTTACATCATCCTTCCCCTGCCAAGCCCACCAAGCCACGCCCACCAAGCCATGCCCACAGAACCGGTAGTAAAAAATAAAAAATCCCACCACTGTGTGAACTGCTACCTGCAACTCAAGTGAAGGTCTGAAGAGAACACTGAAATGATTGGCAAGCATTTCCTTCCAGAATTCCAAAAGTTGTTGACAATATTATTTGATTTTGTTTGCTAATAGCTAACCTGAGAGGTGGGTTAGATGAAAACAGAATGACTGGTCCAAAAGTAACAAAGTTTTGATGGCAGAGGGTGAAGTTCACCCAATGCTTCTATAATCCTAGTTAAATACTTCAACCATCTACATCTTTCTTTTAGGACTTGGGAAATTGGGACTTGATAGGGAAAAAAACCTTCCTTCCGTCCTTCCTTCCTTCCTTCCTTCCTTCCTTCCTTCCTTCCTTCCTTCCTTCCTTCCTTCCTTCCT
>BLBF01000073.1:17025501-17055134 GCA_015471245.1 Laticauda colubrina
TCATCATCATCATCATCATCATCATCATCATCATCATCATCATCATCATCATGTACTTATGGAACTGAGAAGATTCTGGTCTGAATCATAGGCCATTTTCAATCTGCCTGCCTGGTGCCTAGCGAATTCTAAGAAATCTTTGATACCAAGTTACTGAAGGCTCTGCAAGCTTTTGGAATTTGACTGACCACAGGAAACAGCGGAGAGGTTTTCCAGCCTGACCAGATCGGCTGTCTGACCACAAGAACTTCCTATTTGGGCTCAGCCTTTTCAGCTGACTCTGGGGCTGTTGCCTCCAGATCATTAGGCTCGATTTAAGGAAAGCCTGTTGCTCCTCTGTTTATGAAGGAATTTCTTGCCCAGGACAAGCCAGCCTTTCTTACATCACAGCAGCTCCTATTTGCCTTATTAAACCATGGCTATTTTTTTCCAAAGGCGTATGGACAGCTGTTGTTACGCCTTAGAACACAACCACATTTTGTTTCTACTTGGAAACTGTTTTGTGCTGAGAAAGGAAAAAAAATATATGAAACTTTGACTTTGGGTTTTGAAAGTTAGACAGGTTTGATGGTATAGAAATGGCTAGTCATAAGGTGGGGGGGAATTCAGCAGTTCGGGACAGTTTAGGCAAGCTGGATGTTAAATTTACATCTGGTTTGCTGAACCAGTAGTTGAACCAACCGGCTGGCCCTGCCCACCCCACCCCACCCTACCCCACCCCACCCCTCCCAGGAGTCTCTTTGCGGTCTGCTTTGGATACAAGTTAGTGCAGGATCCATGTGGAGGCTCTAGGAGGATGAAAATTGGCCCTCAAGGAAGTTCTGGAAGTCCAGAAACAGGACTTTTTTTCAGCTTCTGGAGAGCTTCTGGAGCCCAGGGGAGACTGTTTTCACCCTCCAGGAGCCCAAGGAAAGCCTCTGGACCCTGGGGAAGGCAAAAAACAACCCTCCCAGAAGTTCTGGTAGGCCACGCCCACCATGACCACGCTCACCCAGCCACCAGGCAGAGAACCGGTTGTTGGATTTTTGAATCTCCCCCCTGTTAGTATATATTATCATACAAAAGTAAAAAGCTGAAATTTTATGTTACTACCAAAGGACTCAGAAAAGTCAATGCCTTTTTTTGCTTCTTCTCTCTGCCCTGCACTTCTTTCTCTTCTCCTTCTCCCTTCCTCCCCCCCCCCCGTTGTCTTTATTTTTCTTCAAATGTTTTGTGTTTTATATTTTGATAAACCAATAAAAATTGAAAATCCCTAAAACCTTTGGCACAAAATATGGCAGATCCATTTAAGTTAAGAATGAAAAAAAACAAACAAACAAATGCAGAGCTGATTGAATGGTAGAGTAGGTTTAGAGGTAGAGAATCAGAGCCCAATTTCTGATTAGATTAACCCAGTTCAAAACCTCACCCAGCCAAGAATCATAGTTTTGCAGGAGAAGGAAACAGTCCTGCTAAACGGTCCTTCCCACAGGAGATGCAATGTTTAATAAGTGGGTGGATGCAAGTTTCTCTTTGCAAGGAAGCCCTTCAAGGGAGGTCAGCTTAGGAAACAGAACAATTCTTTCAGGAATGCTAGTTTATTGTTCGACAGGTAGTCCTCATCCTACAATCCCAATTGAGCCCCACATTTTTGTTGCAAAGTGAAACATGGGTGAAGTGAATTTTACCCCATTTTATGACTTTTCTTGCCACCGTTGTTAAGTGAATGACTGAGGCTGTTAAGTGAATCTAGCTTCCCCATTGACTTTGCTTGTCAGAAGTTTGCAAAAGGAGATTACATGAGACACTGCAACCATCATAAATATGAGTCAGTTGCTAAGTGCCTGAATTTTGGTTACATGCCTATGGAAAGACTGCAACAGTCGTAAGTGTGAACAACAGTTATAAGTCATTTTTTTTAGTGCCGTGGTAACTTCAGTCACTAAATAAACTGTTGTAACTCAATGACTACCTTTAGTATCTGCCTCCTGAGTCCCAGTTGATTGGCTGGGTCTTCTTTTGTTGCCCTGCACAGGAGAATGGAGCTGGAAAGCAAGATCAAGTTTTGCAGAGAGTGCTGTAAAGCACCATGGGCCATTGTTATCTATTGTTATTATATTGCTATCTGGAAATTCCACAGACTTTCAGCCCTGTTATTTTCCATGACCTCTTGTGGATGCCCCCACTTGGACTTGGGAGGGTGCAGTCCAAAGACTGTGCAGATGTTCCTCTACACAATACCAGCTGCTTGCTGGTGCCACTCAGTGTATGCTGTTCCTGTATATGTTTATTTTGCAGTGGCAATCAAACAAGACAGGCAAAGACTCCAACGGATAGTGAGGACTGCAGAAAAAACAATTGTATCTTCCGAGAGCAGTACTTAAGCCCCTGTCACAAAGCACCAACGGATGCAAAGAGGATGTAAAACGGAGAGAAACACTTGCCATCCGTTGGTTAACGCGATGCTTCCATTCTGTAATCACTGCGTCCGTTTTTCATACTCTCTATCCGTCCAGCATCCATCTACTGACATTTCATCCGCTCAAAAAGTTTTGAGCTGCACAAAACTTTTTGAGCGGAAAATGCATCCAACGCGTCCGTTAGACATCTGCTACGCATATGGGGAACATCCGTTAGACATCCGTTGTCATCCATTACATGTCCGCAATATCCGCTAGGCATCAATTGTGCATCCACGCAACTCGCATCCGCTCCGTTGGAAAGCAGACACAGGGAGGAAGCAAAACGGACGCGGAACGGACACACAGCGTTAGTAGCATGGACGGAGAAAGGATGAAAGAGGATGCAGCTCACATAGAAAGCATTAAAATGGAAAAATCGTTCGCAGAGGGGATGTATCTCGGATATTTAGGATGTCTGCAGGATGTCTAGAGGATGCAAAAGGACACCTAGCAGAAAACCTATATTTCCTATAAAAAGGGGGAAGAACTCACCTGGATCTCACTTTCAGTCCAGCAGCCCTGCTGTGCAGACCTCTTCAGCCTTCATCTGGCTCTTGCTCTTCCACAGCATCCAGTCATCTCCACCATGGTTCATCACACACTCCTTTTGGAAGCCACCATTGTTCTACAACAGTGCGAAGCCATCTACAGGCTCTTTCACCTGTTCTACGTGAAGAAAAGGAAGCGGCCAAGAAGTGTCTGGGTCCGAAGATGGATCACAAGAAGAGCAGAGTATGGACTGTATAACAAGCTGATGGTGGAGCTGAGGAACGAAGACACTCGTGCATTCAAGAACTTCATGAGGATGCCGCCAGCCATATTTGACGAAGTTGTTGAGCGGCTGAGACCCAGGTTGACCAAGCAGAGCACCAACTTCCGGCCCAGCCTGGACCCTGGGCTCAAGATGGCACTAGCTCTGCACCACCTGGCCTCAGGGACCACCTACAGGAGCATGCAGTACGGCTGGAGGGTGCCACAAAACACCATCAGCATTGTGGTCAGAGAAGTGGTGCAGGCCATCATCGAAGAATACCTGGAGGAGCTCCTCCAGTGCCCCTCCACTGAAGAAGGATGGAAGAAAGTTGCAGAGCAGTGGTATCAGAAGTGGAACTTCCCCCACACCGTTGGAGCCATAGATGGCAAGTACGTGGCCTGCAAAGCTCCGGCCAAGTCGGGGTCCACTTATTTCAACTACAAGGGCTTCTTCAGCATCATCCTCTTCGCCATGGTTGATGCTGACTACAAGTTCATGTACATCGATGCTTCAGGCAGCGGCTCATGTTCAGATGCCCAGGTATACAACGCCAGTCACCTCAAGGAGGGGCTGGAAGGCAACCTCATTATGGGCTTCCCAGATCCAGACCCCCTGCCCAACGACACACAAGATGTGCCCTACTTCATCGTGGGGGATGACACCTTCTCCCTCACAACCTACCTCATGAAGCCCTACACTTCCAGATTCCTCCCCCGTGAACAGAGGATCTTCAACTACAGGCTGTCCAGGGCAAGGCAGGTGGTGGAGAACGCCTTTGGCATCCTGGCCAATAGGTTCCAGGTACTTCTCACCACCATGCAGCATCGCTCAGAGACCGTGAGGAGGATCGTGGAAGCTTGCTGCATCCTGCACAATCTCATGCGCACCCGCTACCCAGTGTTGCAGAACAGGCTTGTGGACCTCCAAGAAGGCAATGGGGACATGAGTCTGGTGAATGGAGGCAAGGGCGAAACCTGATAGACACTGTGGATGTGCAAGGCCCCAACAGAGCTTCACGTGAAGGGAAGAAGCAGCGCAACCTCCTGAAACACTGGTGCAACTCCCCAACTGGAGCAGTGGAGTGGCAAGACAGGATGGTAGATGCTTAATGGATACTTCCTTGAGCCTGTCTCATAACACTGATGAGATTGTGCCATGTATGTTGAGTGGCCCTACAATGAACAGGGCATTTAATAAAGAGTTGTGTTTATGTTGAAATGTGTTGATGAATGATTAAATTGTTATTGATAATAAAGGGCCAAAGGTGTGGCACCTGGGAGGGTGGACTATATAGTCCCACTATGCTTGCACTGGAGGTTTATCTATCCCACAGCAATTACCCATTCCACAGGTATCCTTACCTATCCCACAGCTATTACCCATCCCAAAGGTATCCCTGTCCATCCCACTGCTATCTTAACCCATCCCACAAGCATGCAAAAGCTTAAACCATTTCTAAAAGTTTCCCCCAAGACTTTATTGACTAAAAGAACTGAAGCAAGTGTGTGAAGCAAAGATAATCTTTGTTGATAACAAAGTGTAAAAGAAAATGACCCAAGTGTCCCAAGCAAACATAAAGTCAACAGGTAGCAACCCAGTCTCTGGCACTCTTCTCAGTCACTCTGAGGCATGCCCATAGTCTCAGGGGTGAAGTGTCCAGGTGCTGTGGAGGTGGCTGCTGCTGGAGTGCTGGTCTGAGGTGCCATTGGGGTGCCTGGCCCGAGAGGACAACAGGGGATGGTGTGTGGAGGAAGCTCTCAGAGAGCTAGCTCAGTCCTGTGATGTTGAGAGCCCCTTCCTCCAGGACATGTGGTGTCAGTCCCAAGACCAATGACAGATGTTCTGAGGCCGGGCTTGGCTGTGGGGTGGAGGAAGGAGGAGTGTAGTGGGGATGTCTGGTCTGCAGGTGAGCGAGGTGAGGCGTGGGTGGCATCTGTGGCGTGGGTGGCATCTGTGGCGTGGGTGGCATCTGTGGTGTGGGTGGCATCTGTGGCGTGGGTGGCATTGGTGGCGTTGGTGGCATCGGTGGCATCGGTGTCACACAATGTACCTGTGCCTGGACTGGGAAGGGCTGCCTGCACTGCTGGACCTCCTGGTAGAAGTAGCCTTGGAAGGTGAGGGCCTGTGGAAAGCCTTGGAAGGGCAGTGACATCACCTGGGGTGGAGGAGCAGACCTAGACTGGGTGGGAGCAGGTTCAGCTGGGTCTGGAGGGTTGTGAAGAAGACCGGTGATCCTGTCCTTGATCACCTGGTACTGTGATTTGGACATGTCCAGGAGGGTCTGGTTGACATAGATGAGGAAGGGCTTGCGGTTGGAGGATGGTATGTCGGTGTGTACCAGCTGAGAGAGGAGATCTGCGCTGCTTTTGATGGTGTCCCTGATCTCCAGCAGGACAGTGTGGCTCTACCCCTCCGGTCTGGCTCTCTGCCTGCTTTCTGTGGAGGTGGAGCTGGGGGTGGATGTGGGTTGGTCTCTGGTGGAAGTGCCCTCTCCTTGCTCCCACTGCGTCAGGGGGTCCTCCATGCACTTCGCCACAGGGAGTGCAGCTGTCGGGGGGGGGGGGGTCTCCGTCATGGCATGCTCCACAGATACCTGCCTGGACACAGGAGCTGACTCTTGGCCAGAAGAGGACTGGCTTTCTGCAGGCTGCCTGAGAGAGAGGGTTGTCAGAGGGGCTGCTCTCGGTGGCAGATCTCATCCTCCAAGAAGCTGCATTTGGCCATCACGTAGGTCTTCCGGTCTGTCAGCTTGACCGTGGCCTGGCCAGATTTCTTGAGGTGCAGCTTCCCATACCAGGTGTTCATGTGCTTCCACCAGCCAAGGAGGACCTCCGAAGTGTAGCCCAGGCTCTCCGCCTTCTCTCTCCAAGCAGCCTGCTTCTTTTTGGTATCTCGATAGAGCCTGTGTCCCTTCCGCCATAGATACTCGTTCTCCCCCAGCCATTCCAGCACCTCATCCTCATGTTCCTCTTCGATGGAGTATGGCCTCCTCTCCCGTTCACGTGTATGCCTCTTCCTCCCTCTGGCAGGGCCACCTGGGCCCTCATCAGAGGGGCTTCGAGGTTGTAGAGGCTGCTCCACCACACCACCACCACCACCAGCAGCAACAACAACAGTAGCAGCAAAAGCAGGACCAGCAGCACCAGCAGCACCAGCAGCACCAGGATCAGCAGCAGCAAAGTAAGCACCAGCAGCACCAGCAGGACCAGGAGCACCAGCAGGACCAGGAGCACCAGCAGCACCAGCAGGACCAGGAGCACCAGGAGCACCAGGAGCACCAGCAGCATCAGCAGGACCAGCAGGACCAGGATCAGCGCCAGCAGAGTAAGTACTAGCAGAAGCACCAGCACCAGGATCAGCGCCAGCAGAGTAAGCACCAGCAGAAGCACCAGCACCAGGAGCAAGGCCAGCAGAGTAAGCACCAGCAGAAGCCCCAGCACCAGGAGCAGGACCAGCAGAAGCTGCAGCACCAGAAGAGTCAGCCCAAGCAGCAGAAGCCCCAGCAGAAGCAGAAGCAGAGTCAGGGCCAGGGGGTGGGATGGTGGCCCTGTCCTTCTTGCCAGGGCTGGCAGCAGATGGCACAGGCTTCCTCTTCTTCCCCATGGTTGTTGGCTGCCTGGAGCTGTGTCTGGCAGCAGATCTTTCCTCTGAATGGTGACCTGCTTGCGAGCTGCATCCTTTTATATCCGCTGGGCTGACGCAATGCATCCTCCCCGCATGCGCAGTGAACGCTTTGCATCCGCTAGGCATCCGCTCTGTATCTGTTTCTTCTGTTGCGCGTCCACTTCGCTGTGCTCCCCTGGAAGCCCCACGGATGTGCAATCCGCTTTCATCCGCTTCTATCCGCTAGGCTTCCATGGAGCATCCGCTTTACATCCTGGCTACGTCCTCCCCCCGTCCGTTCCTTTCCTTTGTTGTCTGCTCTGGTTATGCAAATTCAGGGCACTTTTGAGAGCGGATAACAACGGATGGAACATTTTCTCATCCGCTGTGTCCTTTTTACATACGTTTTGCATCCGTCGGCCTATGTGACAGGCCCTTTAGATGGTAAACCAACAGTATCAGAGCATAAAATGATTAAATTGGAACAAACAGAACTATCTAATAATCCTGCCAATATTGGCCAATAAAGAGCTTTTTAAACTTGAAGGTTTCTCCCTTGGAATGAGCTGCAGTTCAGGGTTTCACAATCTTGGCAACTTGAAAATGTGTGGAGTTCAATTCCCAGAATTCCCCAACCAGCACGACTGGCTGGAGAATTCTGGGAGTTGAAGTCCCCACATCTTTAAGTTGTCAAGGTTGAGAAAACTGAGCTTCACTGTTCTCATGCCCATTGAAATCAAGAGCTTGGTGCTGTGGTGGTGCAGTGGTTAGAATGCAATACTGTCAGTAGTTCGATTCTTACTGGCTGACTCAGCCTTCCATCCTTCTGAGGTTGGTAAAATGAGGAACCTGTTTGTTGAGGGTAATATGCTGACTCTGTAAACCACTTAAAAAGAGCTGTAAAGCACTACAAAGCGGTACATAAGTCTATGTGCTATTGCTATATGCACTTTCTTTCAAGGAACTAATTAAATGAATACATAATATTGCCTCTCTGGGTATATATTTTGGCTTTCTCCACAGCTGGGTATGTTTGTGTGTATGTTGACATGGGAAACACAGGGTAAGCTGCACCTGGAGTAAGTGGGCACAGGAAGAAGCAGTTGGCAATCTTCTGAGGCACTGCCCAAATGTCTTTCCCGTAGGGAAGATTTTTTGGATTGCCCACACCTCCATTGCATCTGTCCTCAATTGGCTTTAGGTCATTTTTTAGAAAACTTGGCATTCTTTTTGCTAACTCCTTCTTCCCCTCTTGTAATATTTAACCCTGTTCTATTTGGGTTTTGGGGAGCTATCCAGCTGATGGTACAGACAGATTCACATAATTTCTCTTTAACATTCCATTGAGTTGGAAGAAATAAAAACGAACTGAAATTGTAGCCCTGGGGGTTAAAAATGGATCTAAGCAAAGGAGCTTCGACCTTCCTTTTTTTTCTTTATTGTGAGCCTCAAAGTCCCCTTTGTGAGTGTCATTTGCATATAAATGCAGCATGAATTTCCTTATGCAAACCATATTAGCTAACATTTTAACCTGTAGCCAGCTTGCACCTTACCCAGTGGTGGTGTTCAAATTTTTTTACTGCCGATTTTGTGGGTGTGTCTTGAAGGGTGTGGTGTGCCTTGGTGGGCATGGCTTGGTGGGTGTGGCGGGGAATGATATACAGCAAAATCTCCATTCCCTCCCCACCCCACTAACCTGCTTTCCAGCTCTGTTCTCCTGTGCAGGGCAACCAAAGACCCAGTTGATCAGCTGGGACTCGGCAGGCAGAGAATAGATGGGTTGGGGCCAGTCAGAGATGGTATTTGCTGGTTCTCCAAACTACTCAAAATTTCCGCTACCAGTTCTCCAGAACCTGTCAGAACTGGCCAAATACCGCCACTGATCTTACCATTTATAGAAAGAAAGAAAGAAAGTAAGAAAAAAAGAAAGAAAGAAAGAAAGAAAGAAAGTAAGAAAAAAAGAAAGAAAGAAAGAAAGAAAGAAAGTAAGAAAAAAAGAAAGAAAGAAAGAAAGAAAGAAAGAAAGAAAAATAAGTGCTCAGTGTGTGAATAAAGACACCTCTAGTTTGCCTTAATTTAATTGTCAAAGTACTACAGTATGATGTTGCCTCCTTTGAACTATGAATACTGCTGTTTCTAGAATACGAATATGGGTAGTCCTTAATTTACAATCAATGGTAAGTGAATGTTCAAAGTAACAACATGTCATGGACCCATCAAACCCTGGTTATGAGAAGGAAGAAGCCACAGCCTCTCTGGTTCAGGAGGAAAAAAGTTGGATGAAGCAGTCCTGGGTCCCTTGGACCTCAAAAGAGTAACTAGAGAGGAAGAGAGGGTACAGGATGATTAACTACGGGGAGGAGGAGATGGAAAGGGCAGGCAGCAGAGGAACAGAGGAGCATCAGAGCCCCGGAGACAAGCAATTATCTCCTACACCCCATCCCCAAGCATGGAGAATGGAGAGGAGGTAGACTCGGTGGAGGGCGACCAACTACTCAGGAGGAGGGCACCTTGCCTCTCATGACAAGGCTCACCTGGAGATCAGGTTTTAAGGAGACACCAGGGAGGGGGTTTGTTGGGAACAAGTGTAGTACTTGCCAACAACATTTCCCACACTTGAAGAAGAGTTGTTGTTACCACTGAGTTTGGAGGGAATGGGGATTTTAGAAGAAGAAGAACTTTATTGTCATTGTACAAGTACAACAAAACTGTGGATGCACCCCAGCAACTATTCACAATACAATTAAACCAGAGCACTTAAAAATGAAGATAAGAAGAATAGAGTACCCACATCTCTATTTGCAATTAGAGAGTGCAGTATCTACAATATAATATACACAAAATATACATCCAACACTGACTGTGATGCTTTGCCGAGTATGATACACAAGAGATGGATTGTACTGTAACATGTTATTGTGCATCTGAATAAGCTATTCTTAATAAGGTCGTGACTTTGTGTTTATTTGCGGTTCGGATGGCCCAGGGAAAGAAACTATTTGTTAGTCTAGTGGTGTGGGATTTTATTGACCTAAAATGCCATCCAGACGCTTTATTTTTACAGTGTCCTTCCCCTGCTACACCCACCAAGCCACACCCACCAAGCTATGCCATGCCCCCAAGCCACGCCCACAGAACCGGTAGTAAAAAATTTTGAATCCCACCACTGACTTAAACACTGTGTGATTCACTTAACAATTTTGAGGGAAAAATTGTAAAATAGGGCAAAACATACTTAATAACTGTCTTGCTTAACAGCCAACAATTTTCAGCTTAATTGTGGTCATAGGTCCAGGGTTACATATTTATATATATGTATGGTATTCAGCTTTGTTTGGGTATTTTCCCACATCATTATAGTTGTGCTTTTAAAGTTGTAGCAATGTTTCAGCAGAATCCCATCTGCCATCATGAGGTTTCTGTATTGTGTTTATATTGTAAACACCTATAAAAGTCTGACTCACAGACGAATACAAAACAGAAGCCTGATGACGGCAGATGAGATTCTGCTGAAACGTTGCTACAACTTTAAAAGCACAACTATGATGATGTGGGAAAATACCCGAACAAAGCTGAATACCATACATGTAAGTATTTGCAAAAACTTAAGAAAACAAATATATATATGACCCAAGGGCTAACAATAGGTAACTGAAAACAGAAGTAAGATACATATACACCCAGAGCTGAAATTATCAATCTTTTAATGACTTTTAGATAAATCAAGCAATTACATAGTGCCTAGGTTCCTACTCAGCACTTATTAAACATTCATTTGCTTTTTGTAAACATCATCATCTTAGTAGCATCTATAAAAACATTCAAAAAAGAATAGCCAGTATTTCCATATCGCAAAAGATGAAGGCAGAAAAATATTGGCTTCTGTAAGGCTACTGTCATAGTTCACGAGTGTAAGTAAGATTCAAATTAAGTTTCTTTTTTAGCCACCTATGTTAAATGTTTAAATTCAGGCCAATTTAACTTGAAAATTGATGGAAATATGAAGTACAGAATGGTAGCCAAGCAATCTGTACAATATCTAAAAATGTTAAAACCCTTGGAGATGGATTTAATTTTCTCAAAATTGGTGCAGTACCAAATGAGAGTTTGACAAGAAAAAAAAAATTGAAAGCATCTTAATTGGATCAAATCACTGTATCCTATATTGTATTCCCCTTGTTTTTTTCCCCCCTGAGTTTCTTTTAAAAATGCAATCAGCAAACAGAATTGTGTAACCCTCCTAATTCTGCCAAAGATTTCTCAATTTCATATTTACAGATACACAATCCTTTCTTTACTAATGAGAAAGAATGATTTGTTTGATAGGAGTGGATGGTATGTTTGGTCCTTAAGAAGAGAGAGAAATACTAGAAAGATAAGTTTCTGGTTATGATTAAAGTAAGAACGGATACACATCAACATCCAAGCCATCTCACATAATTATCGTGAAGTTTCTGGAAACCTGAATTAACTCTGTTGTTTAATTCAGTGATGCAAGGACAGATTTAATTCAAGAAGTTTCAACAGGAGAGATCGATCATGAAATCTTAAACATGTTAACCCAGAAATATTAGATAGACATAATAAATCAATTATTATTGTGCATAGTGAGGATTGAAAAACTTCAGGCTTTTATACAAAAGTTAAAAAAAGCAGGGGGAGGACAGGAGTAGAAGAGAATTCTTTATTGGCCAAATGTGATTGGACACACAAGGAATTTGTCTTGATGCAAATGCTCTCAGTGTACATAAAAGAAAAGATACATTTGTCAAGAGTCAAGAATCATCAGGTACAACACTTAATGATAGTCATAGTGTACAATAAGCAATCAAATCATACTAGGAAACAGTCAATAGATCGTAAGGATACAAGTGACAAAGTTACAGTCACATAGTCACAAGTGGGAGGGGATGGGTGATAAGGAGTGATGCGAAGGAAAGGTGCTTTTAGGCAGATATAGAATAACAGAGTTGGAAGGGACCTGAGAAGTCATCTAGTCCAACCCCATGCTCAACCAAGAGACCCTATATCATTCTGAACAAGTGGCTGTCCAGTCTCTTCTGAAAAGCCTCCAGTGATGGAGCACCCACAACTTCTGAAGGCAAGTGGTTCCTCTGGTTAATTGCTCTCACTCTTAGGAAATTCCTCCTTAATTCTAGGTTGCTTCTCCCTGTGATTAGTTTTCATCCATTGTTTCTTGTCTTGCCTTCAGATGCTTTGGAGTCCGAATTTGGACATTTGGCAACTGGCATGTCTTTATGATGGTTGCAATGTAAAATGAGATCAAACTCACTTAACAATTCTCTTGCTTAGTGATGGGCTCAATTGTGATTGTTAAGTCAAGGGCTATCTATACGTGAGTAGGAGGAAATTTGATAATGCCACTAGGAATAGCACAAGCCACTCTGAAACAGAGGAAACCCTATCGTAACTTGGTTCTCTGCTGATAGTCTTTACAAATTTGGCTCAGGATTTAATCAAACTTGATTATTCCACCAGGGCAAAATAACTAAAGGTAATCCTGTTGACTGACAGGAGCATCTTTAATCATTTCAGATAGATGTCTTCTAACATAAATCAACACACATTCACTTTTTCCAATGCAAGCTACAACTAGAAATACAGCTGATTCTCCATACTGTCAGGCATATGGTAGGTACTTTTTCTAAATGGACATCCTGCGATATTCCAACGCTAGTAAACAATCCAGCTGTTGTCAACTAGTCAACAGATTGTAATAGACCAGGAGTGTCAAATTCAATTTCATTGTGGGCCACATCGGGTTGTGCTTGAACTTGGGGAAAAGTGGGGCATGGCAGGGGTGGGTGTGGCCAGTTCAATGTTACTCCTCAGGATGCAGGAGGCTGTCATGGCCAAAAATGGAGCCCAGGTGGGCCATGTATCAGGTGCATGTAGCCTCCTTGAGTGCTGTTTTCACTGGCAGAGGGCTGCAGGAGACAATTGTAGCTGAAAACAAAGCCTGGGAGGGCCACGTGTGGCCCTCCTGAGCTCCGTTTTCATTGGCAGAGGCACCACGGGCCAGTTCTTTGCTTTATCCAGGGTGGCCCCACCAGCCAGATCTAAGCACTCTTGGGCTGGATCTGGGCCACGGGCCTTGAATTTGACACTCCTGTAGTAGATAATCCAACACCCAACCAAAGGCTTAATAAACAGGAAATAAAGTATGAAAGAGAGGTGGTATTCAGCAGGTTCTGACCAGTTCTGGACAACCGGTAGCAGAAATTTTGAGTAGTTCGGAGAACTGGTAAATACCACTTCTGACTGGTGATTTTACAATATCCTTTCCCTGCCACGCCCACCAAGCCACGCCCACAAAACCAGTAGTAAAAAAAATTGAATCCCACCACTGGTATGAAAGTCCCTGTCAGTTTTGGAAGCCATATTGAGATCAGATGCTCCCACGCTGCCACATTTTGAACCTGGGAAAATGGGAGGGGGGAATTTCTTGGAGTGTATGTAGTTAGACATAATAACATTCTTTTTCTAATTCAAGGTCATGTTATTTTGTACATAAGTGAAAAGAAGTCTCAAGTTGGGATGGATGGTGATTGGGATATATGATGTGATGAGGGGTGCAGGGGATGGATTTGTAGTTTTTACATATTGCAAGGAAGCCCAGAACTTTCAGATTCGGGATTCCCCAGTTTGTGCCAATTTACGATCCAAATAAAAAGAACTTTTGAGAAGATGTCTGTCTCGGAATTATTGATTGGAGTGGAGGTTTTCTGGAATGCTGACAGATGACCTTTGCCAAACCAGAAAAGTGAAATTAAAGGGTCTAAAAGAACTGGCTGTCTAACCTCCATCTAAACAGCTCCAGTGAATAGAAGCCTACTGTATTTCCAAGTAATTGGTCCCATTATTGAGTTGTTCTTATTAGGATGTTTTTTCCTGACATTCAACCAGATTCTGCCTTCCTGTATCATAAGTACTTTATTCAATGTCCTGTACTGTATTATGAGGAAAAGCAAGTCAACTTGGTAGCTCCCTTTCAGGTATTTGAGAAATGCTATCAATTCTCTCATTGGCCATCTTTTCTGTAAAAGGAAACATTTCCAACAATTTCAATTTTTGGAAATTAGTTTGTCATCATCCCCAATCTTCATTGTGTCCCTTCTCTGAGCTTGTTACAATTTCTCTGGCTTTATTTTAAAGAGTGCCATTCCCAACTGAGTCTGTCCAATAGACTGGAAAGTTCTGATGGATTTTCAGGGTTCATCCAGAGCAAAGTTCTTCAATTGCATTTGGATTAATTACACCTTAAATGTGAAGGATATAATTTTTTTGGGTAGGAGATGGATTGGGAAGTAACTTCCTAGGCTTCCATTTGAATACCAGATTTGAGAATTCCCTTTCATAATATAATTACACGAATACACTACAAATTCACTATGCCTGTGGTTCTTGAAAGAATGGTATAATACAAATGTAATCATGGAATCCATAGCAGTGGTGGAAAATGATAAGCTTGCAGGCCAACTAATTATGAAAAACACTGCAGGGAGATGTATGAGTCTAGCATTTGTTGTTTATATCTTATAAGCTGTAACAGATGGAAAGATGTGGAAATATAAGAAACATTGTCCTGACCGTTAAGTTGAAAAATGTCAGGCCCAACTTCTTAAATGTCAGGGGTGGAAATTTACTGCAACCTAGGAAAGAACATAGGATCCAGAATATGGTTCAGAGTAAAGCATCTGAAATTATTCGGCAAATATTTACATTTAGCTCTTCACAATTACCTTATATTTTATGGATTTCAGAGGGGCTGATTATAAGAAGAGCATTATGGCTTAATGCTCCAACACCAAACCAGCTACACATGCTGGCTTTGATCCAAAGGAAATCAATGCTGCTTTGCACAATTCAGAACCATGTGGGGAAATTTGTATTTTCCTTATATTTATTTATGTTTCAGAGTTCTAGGCTGCTCAGTTCTGACAATTACTAAAAGCAGATTTTTTTTTTTTTAAAGAAAAAATAAAATAAAGCTCAGTACACAGAGGTCATCCAGGAGAGAGCAAATCATAGAGACAAAAGCAGACAATTTCTCCCTCCCCCTTCCTCCTCAGTCTCCCAAGGTCAGGGGAAGAGCCATGCTTTCAATATAGTCTTAAAGGTTGAAAGGAGGGGAGGCTGCAGTTCGACAGTTCGAATCTCACCAGGCTCAAGATTGACTCAGCCTTTCATTCTTTTGAGGTCAGTAAAATGAGGACCCAGATTGTTGTGGGCAAGAGGCTGACTCTGTAAAGTACTTAGAGAGGGCTGTGAAGCAGCATATTAGTCCAAGTGCAATTGCTATTATTTATTTAGTGTACAATGAGAATATGATAAAGAGATGTAAACCTATGCACACAGTTCAAGTCCTGTTGCTGTTGCTGTTCTTATTTCTATGAAGAGAAGTGTGTTTTTAGAAAACATTTTAGGAAAAACTAAAGGCAGGACCCCTCCCTCCTCCTAAAAGTCTGAAAAAATACAACAGCTATTGCATTTTGTATTTTTGTAGCTTTGTAGCATTCTATTTATGTAGTTTTATTTTTAATAATATTTTAAACTGCCCAGAGTATTCTGCAGTTAAAATAAGTGGCCAATAAAATAGATAAAGAAAAAATAAAGATTGATTAAATTCAGTTGTCAGACAATGGTAAACAGCCATTGGGAGAGAAATGGAATGAAGTATATGGGAAGAGCACAGTGGCCATTACATCTAATTGTTGTTACTCCCTCTTGCAATCTCTTTACAAGGATTTCTGAGCCTGAAAAAAAAACAAATCTTCTTAGTTTCTCCAGGTGTGCAGCAGCCTAAGAAATTCAGGTGTTCTTCCAGAGAATGAAATTAAATACTTTGTGGGGACAATTGAATGGGAATGTATCTAACCCCCTCCTTTTTTATGGCACCCAGCAAAGCTATTTTTTAAAGCTCTATAGAGCATTAATCCTTTCACCATCGTTTGAATGAGTGCTGTAAAAATCCTTTCACCGAGGAAGGATATCGGGCATTTTTGTCTTTTGCACGTTGATAAAGGGGGAGGGAGGGGGAAATCCTTCATGGAGCATGGAGCAGCCGTAAAAAGACAAAGTGCTCTTTGTCTATAGGGATATTGCACCTGTGCTAACTTTGCTGCTGACATCCTGAGTTGAAATTTGATTCCTCCCCCTCCATTCCTTCCCCTCGCTCTTTCATTATTTCTCATGCTGAGGAATGTCAGGCACGCAAGTCATCTTTCTTGTCACTTGACAATTTTCTTTCTTCAACTGGTGAAAGGGGAATTCTCCCCCACCCCCAAGGACAGCCCTGCTCTGCTTACACTATCATCAGCCGATCCTCTCAGCCGTGCACCTGTGCCTTGTAGCAATAACCTATCATTGGCAAGAGCTTCATACCTGCCAGACAGATGTAGGAGATCAATTTCCTGCCCTTCAAAAAGCTCAAGAGTTGGGAGTCTGGTTCCTTGGATGAGGAATAAAAAAATAAAAATAAAGTTATTTGAGGAAGTTCTACAGGGAATCAAGAGCCCTAGGAATTTCCCTTCAGAAATCGTAGTGGCCCTCAGAAGGAAACATGCTAGGAACACTTGTAGTATACAGTTGAGAAAGTCCAGAAATATTTCACAAGAAGAATTCTCCACTCTTCTACCCATTGCAGAATAGCTTATGCCACCAGATTTGAAATTCCAGACCTAGAAAACCTAGAACTACGCTGCCTTCGGTCCGATCTAAGTATAGTATATAAAATCATACATTGCAATGTCCTACCTGTCAATAAATACTTCAGCTTCAACCATAACAATACAAGAGCACACAATAGATACACACTCAAGATTAACCGCACCATACTTGATTGCAGAAAATACAACTTCAGCAACAGAGTGGTCAATGTCTGGAATATTCTACCTGACTTTGTGGTTTCTTCCCAAACCCCAAAAACTTTAACCTTAGACTGTCTACTATTGACCTCAGCCCTACCTAAGAGGTCTGTAAGGGGTGTGCATAAGCACACCAATGTGCCTACAGTTCCTGTCCTATTATTTCTTTTTATTTTTCTTATATGTATCCATTTCATGTATTCATAACGATGTTTATACTTATACCTGTTATCTAATAATCGCTTGTCAAAATAAATAAATAAATAAATAAATAAATAAATAAATAAATAAATAAAGAAAGAAAGAAAGAAAGAAAGAAAGAAAGAAAGAAAGAAAGAAAGTATAGCTAGGAAGGAAATGCATCTTTTATTTTATATAAGCTAACACATCTGAAGAACAGTTTCAGGAATTGGGCAAGTCTAGTTTAGTGAAAAAAGGATTAGGAGTGATATGATAGCATTAGCACTTAAACTTATATACCACTTTCTAGTGCTTTACAGCCCTCTCTAAATGGTTTACAGAGTCAGCATATTGCCCCTAACAATCTGGATCCTCAGTCAGACTGATAACAGTCTTCCAATATCCCAGGGGCTGCCACAAAGAAGAGGGTATCAACCTATTCTCCAAAGTACCTGAAAGCAGGACAAGAAGCAACGGATGAAAACTAGGAAAGAAGAATCCTCAAACTATGGAGAAATTTCCTGATAGTGAGAACAATTAATCAGTGGAATGGCTTGCCCTCAGAAGATGTGGATGATCCATCACTAGAGGTTTTTAAGAAGAGTTTGGGCAATCACTTGTCTGAAATAGTAGAGGGTCTTCTGCTTGAGCATGGGGTTGGACCTCAGGGAGGTCCAAACTCATTATTTTAAATCATGCGAATCAAGGGCCCTGGGAAAATCCCCAAAAAAGTGTGCAGGAAATTTTCCCACCCCATTTTCCTACCGATTGATCATTCTTTATTTGGGATTGCAGGATACCATCTCCAACTCCATTCTCAGGAGGAGAGAGAGAGAGACTTTTGGCTTTGTGCAAGGAAAAGCAGCAGAAGCAGCAGAAGTGTTTCTTTCTCTCCCCCAAACTTCTCCAGAAATGATCCTTTGCCAGCACAGCATCTTGGAGCAGGATGCCTTGCAGGGTTCCAAAGAGTCAATTCTGGTGGAATTTGTGGGAGAGAAAGAAAGACTTTTGCTGCTTTCCCTGCGTGCACCCAAAAGCAGAAGAAGAAAGAAGCAGAAAGAAACAGCCCAGTGGCCAAGTGAGAAACATGGGATGAGTGGGGCAAATTCCCCCCTCTGCCCTTTCTCCCTCACTACCTCATGTTGTTCGCAAAGCAAATGACGTAAGCTTTGTGTTCCTGTGAAGCCTGGATTAATTGCTTTGCGGGGTGCTTTGTGGGTGACACTTCTCTTTGGACCAGCAAAATTTTCTCGTGGATCACCAGTAGTCTCCGGCCCACTGGTTGGCGACCACTGGACTAGAAGACTTCCAAGATTTCTTCCAATTCTGTTATTATAATTTATATCTGGAGGTACATAACTATCTAGGACTATGTCCCCATCAGAGGATCTGCTAGTTGCTAGAATATTCCAGGTCTTCCCTTCCTATTGAATTGAAGCACTTGTCACACATCCTGAATGGCTAAAACTGATGTAAAATAATTCATTTCTATTGCATTGAGAATAATAGAGAGAAGTGCAGATAGAAGAAGCTAAGTAAAAGCCAGAATGGAAAATAGAGACTCTGGAAATTATAATCTGGATGGTTGGGAGTAGGAAAGATAATTTACAGTGTAAATCAGTTCTGTATTCAGTTGAATTAAAGCCATTAATTTCAGGAATATCAGTTAATTGCTTGGATTTATAAAATTTGCAAAAATAGAGACTCAGGGAAAGACACAGACTTGCCAAAGTGAGAAGCAGGCTTTCTTCCCTTGGTCTGTGTGCATGTGCATATGTGTGTGTATTCTCCTTCACATTTAAAGAGAATCCCCATTTGATCATGCCAGGAAAGATATGTTGCCAGGATATTTGTTCCATGATGAGGAAAGATCCTATATTTCCATTCTTCTTGCTCCGGTTGCTGTAGCAGCAGGCAACCATAGTTAAAAAGATTATGAGGAAAGGATTTGGATGTAAACATAATTTCCCTTTCACAGTTTGAAAAAGCATTCTAATCACAATCTTTATTTCAGTCCTAAAGCAGCCCAGAATAAGGACAAGTTTAAAGATTGGGGAAAAAAAAAATCTGGTTTTGAAGCAGGGGAGCTCCCCTCAATAGGAAACACTCAGATTTATTGTCATTATTAATGCTGCTGCTGTTTTTAGAGAGCACCAGACAATTGCCGGAGTCAAACATGACTTTTTGTCATTTAATAAATTAAATATTGGCATAATAACAGAAGAGGATTGCCATTGTTGTGCTCCTAGACTTCCCAGACAGGCCCTTAGTAAACCAGGGCCAAGTTTGGTTAGCTTCCTACCTCAGCCGTTCCTTTCCATTTCACATAAAATGGGGCTGAGGTAATTTTTGTTAGTCTGAGCTCCACAGCTTGTTGAAGCAAGGCATTCAGCCAATGATGGTAGAGTCAGCTTTGATGGATTGTTCACTGTGATGATCTCTATCTGTTTTCAGCATTCCATATCTGGCAGAAGAGAAGATGTTCACAAGTTGATTTTGAGTTGTGCTGGAGGGATTAAGAATGGAAAAACAACATGAGAGTTCAGCGGGAATAGATTCTTTGTTTAGAACTGCAGTCTCTCTCTCCCCCCTTCTTTCCTGAAGCTTTAGCCCTCAGAAGACCTGGGCTCAAAGCCACTTTATCCCTTGCCAATCTGAGCAAAAATCATGATTTGGGTTTTGAAATTTTATTGAAACTCAAACAATGGAAAATACTTCTTTGCCACTTTGGCAAAGACCACAAAGATTCCTTAATGAAGCACTGCTGCTCTTAAATCCACACAATTTGTTTGCCAGTAAAGGAGATATTATAAGGCAACTTGAGCCTTTATTCCCAAAAAGAAAGGGGAGAGAGAGAGAGAGAGAGAGAGAGAGAGAGAGAGAGAGAGGGAGAGAGGGAGAGAGGGAGAGAGAGAGAACACATTTCCATTCAAAAGGCAGAGAAAGCATCTTTATTGTAATCTAAATCTATTGTTTTGTGTTTTCTAAGCCATGACCTGCCCCGGAGGTTCTGTCACTGTGCCAGCAATTGACTGGCAGAACATAAAACAAACATACTAAATTTGAGAGTTTGCCTGTAATGTTACTGTATCAAAATGGCAATTTCCGAAAGGATTTGAAATGGATCTTCCAGTTCCTCAAACATCAGGGAGGTCCATCCAGTTTTGCCAAGATGGTCTCCAGCTCAAGCTGGGCCTAATAGATGAACACAAAGACATTCCTTTTATTTAGGTTTATTTTTAGGCCTAATCTCAAGCAGATTTGAGAGAATGTGTAGCATATTGGAATTGTAGCTAGAACAATTGAATTTACTTCACCACGGTTCGAATAGTCTATGGTGCATGACATATCCACAAATTGAATTTTTCCTCTCATGAAGGTAACTACTGAAGGAAACAAAATTAAAATGACAACCACAACCTATCACTACCTTACCTTTTAGCATCAGTGAAGAACATGTTAAAGTCAGCATAACATACATGCACACTTCAAACCCAAGAATACACGAAGGCAAAAGCTTGTCTCCCCCATAGATAAAACACCCAGACAAAAACTGAGCAACGTGGTATATGCAGCACAATGCAGCAAGCCATGTGCAGATCTGGGCACTGGGGAAACAAAACAACCACTTCACAAGTGCTTGACACAAGAAGAACAGAACTAAAGTCAGCAGTCCACCTGCATTTAAAAGGTACAGGGCATTCTTTTGAAGAAAACAAAGTCCACATTTTGGACAGAGAGGACCACTGATTTGAAAGAGGGGTCAAAAGGCCATCTATGCCAAAATTGAATAGCCTTCGCTTAACAGAGGGGGACGGATATGACTCCACCTCCAGTATTCAACACAGTCTTTTCAGCAGTTCCAAGAAGGCTCCACACCTATTTGCACCACTCAGGTGACCCTGAGAACACACACAAATCTCCAAGTGGCCTTAACCAGTTCCTTAAAGGACGCAAATGACCATCTGTCTGCAAGAAGTATAAATCCTCCCATTCCCCACCACCCAGCCAGAACTGAAGAAGCTTTTTGGATGAGAAGTGAAACGTCTTCAAAGAAAAACTAGAAAGTCCAGTTGCCTCTTGAAAAAGCACCTTTGGGACAACCAAGACCTGGATGACTAAGAATCTCCATAGACATTCAGCAGTAATTTGAAGCCACAGTGAAAGACAAAGAACAGTATTCTTACTTCCATCTGCAAGAAGATTGCCTGCATATTGGAAATGACTTTCAGCCCTCAAAAATGCATCACGTTTCTAAGATACCAGTAGCTTTGTGACAATTTGTGAATTGATTGTGGCTCAGTATCAGCTTCATTCTGATAACAAATTAACAAATAAAGGCAACAAATTGAAAGTTTTCCTGCTGGGGTTGTAACTGGGAACTAGATGATGGTATACTACAACTTTCAGCCAAGCCAATCAACATGGCCAGTTATCCATGCTGGGAGTTGTCCTTCAACAAGCTTTGAAGGGCCATGTGTGGTGTTCTCTTCTCCTAGCTGTAAGTGTAAATCTGCTTAAACAGTTGAAGTTGAGTCTGTCCATCCACACTGAGCACCTGGTAATAGTTTGAGCAGACATAAAGTCTACTCTTTTCCACTGTGAGGTGATACAACATTACTCAAATCACAGGTATGGTGTGCACATTGGCATGCATTTTCATAAATTACCAGTGTTTCCAATTCTGCATTACTTTTTACGAAGTTATTCAACTTATCTGTTCCCTATTTGGTATATGCAACTACAGCAGGTTTACAAGATTTTAAAAGTTGCCCTTGGTCACTTGCTTTTAAAAAATAGCATTTTCTAGATCAGAAAGAAGACAACAAAACCAGGGCAAATTGTGTAATTATTCACAAATGCTTGTAATTTTCCTGTTGGAAGACTGCATTAAGAACAATTTTTTAAAGCATTAAAAAGCATTGTATGTTATAAACTATTTTTGTTTTGTCGTTTTTTGTCTTCTACTATAACATTGCAACATCATTTTTCTCCAACATGCACATTTGAAATGCATTACAAGAATTGTGGGAATACTTGTGTTTTTCTTCTCCATCAGATAAGAGGCCCTTGTTTCTTTCACCCATGGGGTGGGCTGGGGGAAGAGAAAACTCAATAGCAGCTGTTTTGGCAGCTGCAAAGGAGGGTAAACAACATACCATTTTTAAATCTCCACATATTTATCATATTACAAGTACTCATGGACTAAATCAGTAGAATAAAAATCCCCAAGAAGACACTTGGATCCACTGGCAATCAGATTGGTGGTAGATTGAAGCAGCAAATTTTCAAAAAGCAGCCAATCTTGTGTAATAAAAGAGCACTCCAGATGCTCATGGAAAAAATAGAGCAGCACACCATAAACAATTTGTATGCCATTTTATGAAGAGTAAATGCTTAATTAGACAGTCGTTTGTCTGGTGACTGGACAGTCACTTGTCTGAAATGCTATATGGCAGGGGTATAAAACTTAAGGTCTGGGTGCTGGATCCAACCCTTGGGGTATCCCATGGGGCTGCCCTAGAAACAGTGAACGACTGGCCTGTGGTGCCTCTGCCAGCAAAAATGAAGCTCAGGAGATCTGCATGCGGCCCTCCCAGGCTCCATTTTCAACTGTGATGGCCTTCTGCCACCCTCTGCCAGTGAAAAGAGAGTTTGAGATATGGCCAAAGCCTATGTGAGAAGTCTAACTATTGCTTACAGTATTAAAAAGAATCAAGAAAAAAGTCAGCAACAAGGGAGGGAGAAACTGAAAGATTTGAAAACAAGTAGACAAAAAGACCCAAACAATTCAAACATTAAGAAAGAAATTGATCTGGTAAAACATAAGATAAATCTAAATGTACAGGAAGATTTGGCCCAAAAATTTAAATCAGCAAAACAAAATTATTTTGAAAATGCAAATAAGCCGGGGAGGTGGTTAGCCCATAAAATTAAAAAAGAACAAGAAAAGAGAACAATCGTAGCTTTCCAAGATCAGGAAGGGAAAATATGCATGCAGACCCAAGAAAGGAAAGAAATTGCTGAGGAGTTTTTTATGAAATTGTATAAACAGGAAGAAATACCAGAAGAATCTATTGATCAATATTTGAATGAAAAGAACTTGCCCGAAATTACTGATGAAGAGAAACAAAATTTGAATCATACAATATCTATAGAAGAAATTAGGAAGGCAATTGGAACACAAAAAGCAAATAAGACCCCTGGCCCAGACGGAATTCCTTCGGAATTCTATAAGGAATTCCAAGAAACAATAGAGGGGATATTGATGGACTTGTACAATGAAGTCCTGGAGAATGCTAACATGCCTAAATCATGGTTGGAAGCATATATTACCCTTATTTATAAAGAACAATCAGACCCACAAAAAATTCAAAACTATAGACCAATATCACTTTTCAATGTAGATTACAAAATAATGGCTACAATATTGGCAGAAAGATTAAAGTATTAAGTAGTTTAATCTTTCTTAAGTACTAAGAAAGATTAGAGTATTAAGTAGAATTATCCACACTGATCAAAATGGCTTCCTCCCCCATAGACAAATAAAAACAAATACAAGAACCATTATGGATATATTAGAATATTATGAAGTATACTCAACCAAGACAATGGCATTGATATTTTTAGACGCCCAGAAGGCATTTGACAACCTGAATTGGAACTTCCTTATTAAACAACTGATAGGCATGAAATTTGGTGAAAATTTTATAGGATTTATTAAGACAATTTATAACATGCAAACCGCAAAAATGGGGAAAATACAGATACCATAAAGATAAATAAGGGAGTAAGACAAGGCTGTCTCCCAGCTCCCCTATTGTATATATTGGCAGAAGAGACTCTCTTAGTACAAATTAGGCAAAAACAAGAGATTAGAGGACTAAAAATTGACAAAGAGGAATATAAACTCCAGGCATTCACTGATGATATGGCATTTATATGAGAAGAACCTTTAAGCCCATGTGACACTGAACCAACGGATGCAAAGAGGATGTAAAATGGACAAAAACCCTTGCCATCCGTTCGAAAACGCTATGTACTCACTGTCTCCGTTTGGCTTCCTCTCTATCCGTCTAGCATCCATTTATTGACGTTTCATCCACTCAGAAAGTTTTGGGCTGCCCAAAACTTTTGCGCGGAAAATGTATCCAGTTCATCCGTTCTGCATCCGCTATGCATCCGCTACACATCCGTTACACATCCGTTACGCATCCGCTATATCCGCCAGGCATCCGCTATGCATCCACGCAACTCGCATCCGCTCAGACGCAGGGAGGAAGCGGAACGGACGCAGAACAGATGCAGAACGGATGCCAAGTGGAAACAAAGCGTTTAAAACGGAAAAAACGTTCGCAGAGGGGACCTATCTCGGATATTAAGGATGTCTGCAGGATGCCTAGAGGATGCTTAGAGGATGCAAAGGGACACCTACACTGCCTATAAAAAGGGGGAGCAACTCGCCTGCATCTCACTTTCAGAACAGCAGCCAAGCTGTGCAGACCTCTGCAGCCTTCATCTGACTCTTCCTCTTCCACAGCATCCAGTCATGTCCACCGTGGATTGTGACAAAGTCCTTTCGGCAGCCACCATCCTTCAGCAACAGGAATGGGAAACCATCTACAGGCTCTGTGAACTCTACTACGGGAAGAAAACGAGGCACCTAAAAAAAGTCTGGGTCCAAAGATGGTTCACCAGAAGAACAGAGGACGGACTGTACAACAAGCTGATGGTGGAACTCAGGAGCGAAGACACTCGGGCGTTCCAGAACTTCATGAGGATGCCACCAGCCATGTTTGACGAAGTTGTGCAGCGCCTGACACCCAGGTTGACCAAGACAAACACCAACTTCCTGCCCAGCCTGGAACCTGGGCTCAAGGTGGCACTCACTCTGTGCCACCTGGCCTCAGGGACGACCTACAGGAGCATGCAGTACGGCTGGAGGGTGCCACCCAGCACCATCAGCTTTGTTGTCAGAGAAGTGGTGCAGGCCATCATCGAAGAATGCAAGGAGGAGCTCCTCCAGTGCCCCTCCACTGAAGAAGGATGGAAGAAAGTTGCAGAGCAGTGGTATCAGAAGTTGAACTTCCCCCACACCGTTGGAGGCATCGATGGCAAGCACATGGCCTGCAAAGCGCCAGCCAAGTCGGGGTCCAATTATCACAACTACAAGGGCTTCTTCAGCATCATCCTCTTTGCCATGGTCGATGCTGACTACAAGTTCATGTACATCGATGCTTCAGGCAATGGGTGAGCTTCAGATGCCCAGGTATACAACACCAGTCACCTCAAGGAGGGGCTGGAAAGCAACCTCATTGTGGGCTTCCCAGATCCAGACCCGCTGCCCAACGACACACAAGATGTGCCCTACTTCATCGTGGGGGATGACACCTTCTCCCTCACAACCTACCTCATGAAGCCCTACACCTCCAAATACCACCCCCATGAAGAGAGGATCTTCAACTACAGGCTGTTCAGGGCAAGACGGGTGGTGGAGAACGCCTTTGGCATCCTGGCCAACAGGTTCCAGGTACTTCTCACCAACATGCAGCATAGCCCAGAGACCATGAGGAGGATAGTGGAAGCTTGCTGCATCCTGCACAATCTCATGCGCACCCGCTACCCAGTCTTGTAGAAGAGGCTCGTGGACCTCCAGCAAGGCAATGGGGACATGGAGCCTGGGGAATGGAGGCAAGGGCGAAACCTGATCGACACTGAGGATGTGCAAGGCCCCAACAGAGCCTCACGTGAGGCGAAGAAGCAGCGCAACCTCCTGAAACACTGGTGCAATTCCCCAGCTGGAGCAGTGGAGTGGCAAGACAGGATGGTAAATGCTTCATGGATGCTTCCTTCAGCCTGTCTCATCACACGGATGAGATTGGGCCATGTATGTTTGGTTGGCCTACAATGAACAGGGCGTTTAATAAAGAGTTGTGTTTATGTTGACATGTGTGGATAATTATCACATTATTATTGATAATAAAGGGCCGCAGGTGTGGCACCTGGGAGGGTGGACCATACAGTCCCACTATGCTTGCACTGGAGGTTTATCTATCCCTCTGTTATCCTAACCCATCCCACAGCTATTACCCATCCCACAGGTATCCTAACCCATCCCACAGGTATCCTTACCCATCCCAAAGCTATCCTTATCCATCCCACAAGCATGCAAAGGCTTAAACCATTTCTAAAAGTTTCCACCAAGACTTTATTAAAAAAAAGAAATGAAGCAAGTGTGTGAATCATAAATAGACTTTATTAACAACAAGCTATAAGACAAAAACGAGTCTCTGGTACTCCTCTCGGTCGCTTAGTCCCAGGGGTGAAGGGTACAGGTGCTGTGGAGGTGGCTTGTGCTGGAGTGCTTGTCATCAGCTCCTCCAGAAGCAGAAGATTAGAAGCGCCAGCCCCAGAAGAGCGAGCCCGTGCTGCAGAAGCCCCAGGAGAACCAGAGTGAGGGCCAGGGGGCTGGATGGTAGCCCTGTCCCTCTTGCAAGGGCTGGCAGCAGATGGCTGAGGCTTGCTGTGCTTCCGCATGGTTGTGGGGTTGCTGGCTGGCAGGGAGGCTGGCAGGCACCAAAGCTGGCAGGAAGGCTGCAGGGAGGCAGGCACCAAGGCTGGCAGGAAGGCTGGCAGGCAGGCAAGCACCAAGGCTGGCAGGAAGGCTGGCAGGAAGGCAGGCACCAAGGCTGGCAGGGAGGCAGGCAGGCAGGCAGGCAGGCAGACATGAACCAAGGCTGGCAGGAAGGCAGGCAGCAAGGCTGGCAGGCAGACTGGCTGGCAGCAATGCTTGCAGGCAGGCTGGCAGCAAGGCTTGCAGGGAGGCTAGCAGCAAGGTTGGCAGGGAGGCTGGCAGCAAGGCTGACAGCAAGGCTGGCAGGCAGACATGCAGGCAGGGCAGGCAAGGCAGTCGATGTGTCTGGAAGCAGGTCTTTCCTCTGAATGGCGACCTGCTTCCGAGCTGCTTCCGTTAGGCTTCCGCTGTGCATCCGCTGTGCATCCACTTCATCCGTTCCGCGTCAGCTGTGCATCCGCTGTATCCCTTCCGCATCCGCTTTGCTGCACCCCCCCAGAAGCCTAGCAGATGTGCCATCCGCTCCCATCCTCTTCCATCTGCTGGGCTTCCGTTCCGCATCCGCTTTCCATCCGCCCTGCGTCCTCCCCGCGTCTGTGTTATCCGTTCCGGTTATGCAAATTTTTGCCCCTTTTGAGAGCGGATAACAACGGATGGAACATTTTGCTCATCTGCTGTGTCCTTTTTGCATCCGTTGGCCAGTGTGACATGAGCTTTAGAAGCGAGCCCTATACTACTAAGAGAAATAGAAGAATATGGAAAGTTGGCAGGGTTAAAAATTAACAAAAAAAACAAAAAACAAAAGCGTTAACAAAAAACTGTACAAAGGAGAAGAAGGAAGAACTAGCAAATAAATTAGGTATGCAGGTGGTAAATAAAGTAAAGTACTTAGGGATCTGGTTGACTGCTAGATGTTCATTGATTAAAAAAGATAACTATGACAAGTTAACAACGCAAACAGTTAAAGATTTAGATAATTGGGCAAAATTGCAGTTATCACGATTGGGACGTATTTCGATAGTAAAAATGAATATTTTGCCTAAACTGTTGTTCTTGTTTCAGACAGTGCCAGTCAAGTTGGAAAATAAGTTTTTTGTAGAATTAAACAAATGTATATCAAAATTTATATGGCAGAGGAAAAAACCCAGAGTGAAATATAAATTATAACAGGATGCCAAGAAAAAAGGAAGATTTGGCTTTCCAGATTTTGAATTATATTATGATGCTGCTATAGTAAACTGGCTTAAGGATTGGGTTAAGTTAGAAAATAGAAGGTTATTAGTATTAGAAGGTTTTGATCTCCAACTTGGCTGGCACACCTTTATGTGGGATGGAAAATCTAAATAACATTCATATTTCCAAAGGCACCATGTAAGAAATGTGTTGTTCAATATCTGAGGAAAGATTAAAAAAAACCACTTCCCAAAGGCTCCACTGTGGCTATCTACATTGGAAGCAGTCACATATCCAAATGTACTGGATTATGAAAATATTGTCAGGTATAAAGATTTATTATAGGATACTGGAGAGCTTAAAATAGGAACCAAACACAAATTCAGGAAAAGGAGTTAGCATGGTGACCCTTTGCACAAATACTAACCCATTATAAAAAAAAGATAGAGAACAATTTGGCTTTAATATGACCCCACAAGAATTAGATAACATATGACTAGGAGAAGAAAAGAAAACAATTAGCAAAACATATAAATATCTTCTGGACTACAAATTAAAAGAAGAAACAGCCACAGAAACTATGATAATTGGGGCTAAAAACATGGGTCATAGCATTGAATTACATAAGTGGGAACACATCTGGCAAACAAATTACAAATTAATCATGTCAGTCTTGTATAAAGAAAACATATAAAATGGTTCATCGCTGGCACCTACCTCCTGCGAGACTGGCTAAGATGTTCCCCAACCTACCACCCAACTGTTGGAAATGTAACTACGCACAAGGAACATATTTTCACATGTGGTGGACTTGCCCATGTGCTCAGAAGTTTTGGAGAAATATTAGAAATTGGATTTTAAATGCAACAGAACAAAATTTAAAACTTGAACCCAAAACCTTTCTGCTAAGTATGATAGATTTAAACATGGAGAAAAAAATATCAGTATTTACTTTTGCACATCATAACTGCAGCCAGAATAACCCACACACAAAACTGAAAACTGTCTTCCATTCCTTCAGAGGATATGGTAATTAAAAAAATACATGAATGTGCTGAGATGGATAGCCTAACCAAATTGTTAAAAAATAAACAAGTTAGTGACAATTATGAAATATGGAACATTTGGTTTGAGTGGTTAAAGAAAAGGTAATATTTGATATTTGATTAAGTTATGGAAATGACAGAAGACGTGCATTTAACCATAAACTATATAGAGAAATTAAAACATTAAAAGAACAAAGAAGTTATTGTAACAAGGCAGATCACTTCAATGATAAACAAAAAAAATTTAACCATTGTTCATCTGTGAGTCAGACATTTACAGTAAAAGTCTGACTCACAGATGAATGCAATACAGAAGCCTGATGATGGCAGATGAGATTCTGCTGAAATGTTACCACAACTTTAAACGCACAACTATAATGACATGGGAAAATGCCCAAACAAAGCTGAATACCATATATATCTCTGTGTGTGTGTGTGTGTGTGTGTGTTTTAAAGCTTTCGCGGGTACTTACATGTGTGCTGTTTAGCTTCCTTCGGGTATTATCCCACGTCATTGTAGTTCTGTTAAAGTTGTTGCAACGTTTCAGCAGAATCTCATCTGCCATCATCAGGCTTCTGTATAGAGTTAGTTCCTGGTTTCAAATTTGAGGCTGGTCCATTCTGATTGGCTAGGAGCCTGGGTCTGTGTTCATTGGACTTGGAGTTTGATTGATTGGTGTTTCTGGTTTCTTCTGTCTGTTTTGTGGCTTTGATTGGCTGGCAACACTCTGTTCTTGTGTTGGAGGCTTTCAGTGCAGCTTGGCTCCGTGTGAGCAGCCGTCCTTTCACACGGAGTTTGTACAAACTCAATACAGAAGCCTGATGATGGCAGATGAGATTCTGCTGAAACGTTGCTACAACTTTAAAAGCACTACAATGACGTGGGATAATACCCGAAGGAAGCTGAACTGCATTGATGTAAGTACCCGTGAAAAGTTAAAAAAACATATATATATATATATATATATATATATA
>BLBF01000073.1:17069415-17090681 GCA_015471245.1 Laticauda colubrina
AGATAGATAGATAGATAGATAGATAGATAGATAGATAGATAGATAGAATCTTTTATATAGGCCATCCTCAACTTATGACCATAATTAATTCCAAAATTTATGTTGCTAAGTGAGAAGTTGGTTAAGAGAGTCTTGCCTTATTTTACAACTTTGCTGCATGTATTAAGTGAATCGCTGCAGTTGTTGAATTAGTAACCTGGTTGTTAAGAGAATCTGGATTACCCATTGACTTTACTTATCAGAAGATTGCAAAACGTGATCATATGACCCTGGGATGCTGCAACAGTTATAAATGTGAGTGAGTCATCTGAATGTAAATCATCAATCATCTGAATGTAAATCATCAATCATCTGAATGTAAATCATCAATCATCTGAATGTAAATCATGTAACTATGGGGATGCTGCCATGGTCACAAGTGTGAAAAATTGTCATAAATCACTTTTTTCAGTGCTGTTGTAAGCTTGAACAGTCACTAAGTGAACTGTTGTAAGTTGAGTACTACCTGCATAGGAGAACCAGTTTGGTCCAGTGGTTAAGGCACCAGACTAGAGAATAGAAGACTGTGAGTTCAAGTCCTGCCTTAGCCATGAAAGCCAGTTGGGTGACCTTGGGCTTTTAACCAGTGGTGGGGTTCAAACTGTTTTACTACTGGTTTTGTAGGTGTGTGGCTTTGTGGGTGTGCTTTGCCTAACAGCTTACTACATACCAGCTGAGACCTGCAGCACCAATCAGCTGAGAGGATAAAGAAGAGAAATGCACAGGGAGGATTTTTTTTCCTCCTCTCAGCTGATGGTTGTTTTTTTTTTTTTTTACTACCAGTTCGACTGGAACTGGTCTGAACCAGTAGCATACCACCACTACTTTTAGCCCAACTCCACCTCCCAGTGGGGAAAAGAGGAATGTCAGCCTTCAAGATTTTTCTCCCTTTGCTTTGCTTCTTTCAGCTGTCATAAGTAACGGGGGGAGGAGGGGGGAATGATTTTCCTCAAACTTTTGGAAGGAGTTCCTGAAGTTATTGGGCTCCGCCTAGGGATTAAGCTTCACCCACCACCCACAAACCAATGGGGCTTATGAGAGAACTAACTCAGTTTTGGAACAATATCTTCGATGTTATATAAATTATCAGCAAGATAATTGGGCTGACCTATTGCCATTTGCTGAGGTGGCATATAATAATTTGCTACACAGTAGTACTGGGTTTACTCCGTTTAAAGTAGCTGCGGGACAAGACTTTGTACCCATACCTGAGTTTCCATGGGAGAAACCTAACATTCAGTCATTAGATGAATGGATAACACAGCTCCAGCTTACCTGGCCGGTTACCCATAAAGCATTAGATAATGCTCATCAAGCTCATAAAAAAAATTGCAGATAAAAAGAGAACTCCACAAAAACCATATCAAGTGGGTGATAAGGTCTTTTTATCCACCAGATATTTTCAGACTATACAAAAGTCAAAAAAGCTTGGACCTAAGTATGTTGGACCTTTCTCAATTGAACAAATTGTGAACCCTGTGGCTGTCCAACTGTTATTACCAAAAACTCTTTGATGGATCCACCCTGTTTTCCCTGTTAGTTTGTTAAAACCTGAATATACCTCCAACTTGAGACCAACTCAGGTTGATCCCCCTGTACCATTGCTAATTGAAGGTGAACAACATTTTGAAGTTAAAGAAATTTTGGGTTGCTTGAAAACATTTTCTTCCTTCCCAGGCTGAGTGCAACCCTTTATCAAACAATGTCAAGGTCAACAGACAGAAGCCTCATCGCCACCTGGAGATGCCCACATGATGATATACATAACTTTTAATTGGATGAGCCAATTGAACTATTGGGGGTGGGAACGTTGCCATTATTTTGTATATGTGATTTACGCACCCATTTTCTCAGATTCAGAATTCTTTTGTTGCTACCACTAGATTTCCAGTAAGAGATATCTTTTCTCTGATTAAAAGAGTCTAAGTATTTCTTTCTTGGATTTTGAATGGAACACCAGCTCACAGGAGGAAGGTGTGCTGGTTACATTCACAGCCCTGAACATTATTTATTTTGTAAATCAAACATGGTCTATTATTGCAAAACTAAAAAATACAGGTGGATCATAAAAAATAAGCTAAATCCACCAAGGATCTGAAAAAAGGAGGTTCCTCTTCTTGTATTTTAAAAAAGAAAACATAGAAATATTATTTTGGTTTCTCTTCCATAGCTACACATTATGGAGATAGAATATAGACACTCAAAAGATGCCTTTAAAACTGGCAACACATACTCCATGCCTAAACAATCCTAAATTTTTCTATTTGTTTACACAACTGAGCAGGGTTTTAAAAGTATTAAATGGACACAGGAGGAACCATTAAACTAAGTGTCCCCATATGGAACTTCTGCTGTGTGCCCCTGTTATCTTTATAAAAGAGCAGGTTTTTTTTAAAGCCTCTGTTTCTTTTAACCCTGTTGCTTGCAGCTTCTTTCCATCAACGACAGTCATAAATCTTTATTAGATCACAATGGAGCATTGTGATGTCCCTCAAATGCAGAAAAGCTTTTTGCATGGTCACAATGCAGCTTCAACAGAACGCAGGCAGTTTCAGCAGAAATCAAAGGAGGTGGGATATTGTTATTATTATTATTTGGTAGATAGCAATAGAAATAGCACTTGGACTTATATACAGCTTCACGGTGCTTTTTATAGACCTCTCTAAGTGGTTTACAGAGTCAGCTTATTGCCCCCAACAATCTGAGACCTCATTTTACCCACCTTGGAAGGATGGAAGACTGAGTCAACCTTGAGCCTGATGAGATTTGAACTGCTAAATTGCAGTCAATCAGCAGGCAGCAGAAGTAACTTGCAGTACTGCACTCTAATCACTGCAACACTGTAGATTATTGTAATGGGTTTGTCCTACTTATAGCTTAAGCTCCTGTCACACTGCAGCAACGGATGGAAAGAGGATGTAAAACGGAGAAAAACACTTACCATCCATTGGTTAACGCGATGCTTCCGTTCTGTACTCACTGACTCTGTTTTGCTT
Source organism: Laticauda colubrina (assembly GCA_015471245.1). Taxonomy (NCBI): domain Eukaryota; kingdom Metazoa; phylum Chordata; class Lepidosauria; order Squamata; family Elapidae; genus Laticauda; species Laticauda colubrina. Next base: position 17,072,451 of record BLBF01000073.1, read on the forward strand.
CCTCTCTATCGGTCCAGCATCCATCTATTGACATTTCATCCGCTCAGAAGGTTTTGAGCTGCTCAAAACTTTTGAGAGGAAAATGTATCCAATGCGTCCGTTCTGCATCCGCTAGGCATACGGGGGACATCTGTTCTGCATCCGTTGTCATCCATTACGCATCCGCTATATCTGCTAGGCATCTGCTGCGCATCCGCACAACTCGAATCCGCTCCAGCGGTAAACGGACACAGGGAGGAAGCGGAACGGACGCGGAACGGATGTGCAGCGTTAGTAGCACGGATGGAGAAAGGATGAAAGCGGATGCAGCACGCAAAGAAAGCATTTAAAACGGAAAAAACATTCGCAGAGGGGACCTATCTCAGATATTAAGGATGTCTAGAGGATGCCTAGAGGATGCAAAAGGATGCTTCCATTCCGCATCCGCTTTCCATCCGCTCTGCGTCCTCCCCCCATCCGTTCCTTTCCGTGTTATCCGCTCTGTTTATGCAAATTTTTGCCCCTTTTGAGAGCGGATAACAATGGATGGAACATTTTTCTCATCCGCTGTGTCCTTTTTACAAACGTTTTGCATCCGTTGGGCAGTGTGACAGGGCCTTTAGCTGTCAACATTCTGTACCATCAGCGTCTGACCTAAAAGTAAGAACCATTAGTTATTTAGTGTAATCGAGGATGATTGCCAGGGTGTAGTAAGTGTGACTTAATTCTGCTTCATCTTGCTGCAATACTGCATTCTAACCATTGCACCACCAAGGCTCTTAACTGGATCATTGTAACCGCTTTGCTGAATATTTTTTTACAGTTTATCTATTGTTTCATTTGGTATGCTGGCAACAATCAACCTCCTAACCAATTGCAATAGGAAATAAATTTTAAATTGAATGAACAGCAATTAAAGTAAAGGAAATCCATAATTTTAGTTGTCGGTTAAAATCAACAGTTAATTGGCATTGCAAGGGAATGTTTAACAACTAATAAAGAGAAGAGCCATGTTTTTCAAAGAACAGAACCTGCAATGGAAATTGTACAGCTCTGAGTGATGCAACTTATGAGCATGTCTTCTCAGAGGGTTTCAATAAACACTGAGGTTAACATAAGCAGAAGTGTCATGCCCCAGTAATTAACTTTTATATACTGTTATTTCTCGTTAGCCCCATCGAGTGGCCAAAGGGACAAATATGCCCCAATATATGATCTTAAAATACTGTTGTTGCTCTCTAGCCCCATCCAGTGGCTGGAGAGACAAATATCAAGTATATTGTTTGAATTGACCCACCCCATTACCCACCAACCTGTGCTCAAAACAAATGCATGCTAGGAAGCCAGACTCCATTTCCTTTAGCATTTGGGGAAGGCAGAAGCACAAAGAAGAAACCATCTTAATCTGTGGCACCAAATTAAGGACAAACCAACATCCCACACCCAACTAAGCCACACCCACAGAACCAGTTGTTAAAAAAATTGAATCCCACCCCTGGATAGATAGATATCAGCCCAAGTTGATAAATGATTTCCTAGCTTTTTCATGCATCTCTTAAACCAGAGGAAGATTGGGATCCAGTAGCACCCTTAAACTAAATAACTCTGTGTCTGCTTCTTCTAAAAGAGTAATTCCCTTCCAAGCAAGTCAGTCTATCAGCTATCTGGAAAAATGGATTCTCCAAAGACATTTAAACCCAACCTGTCTTGATCTTGTACCAACTTTGAACTGCTAAAAAACCAGCCATTTCTTGCAGCTAATCAATTGGTTGGAGACAGAGAGAAAGATAAAGACAGAGAATATGTACCTCCCCTGAGTTGCACATTTGTTACTCATTCAACCACAAAAGGAGAGTAAAACTCAGTATATCTCCATTTTGTTCATTTATATTATGCATATTGTAAATTGTTATGTGTACGGTCTATAGTTGTAAAATACAACTGAAACAATTTGCAAAGCTATTAAAAAAACAAATACTTGTCTTTGTAATGATGATATACAGTGCAACCATTTAACCATTTAAGAAAAATTTCTCCAAAGTTTAAGGCAATTATATAATCATAAGAGAGGCAGCATATGAAGTCCTCTTCTAAAGCAAGGTACTGTTGCTAATTCCAGGTACGTGCTCTCAATCAAATTTATTTTGTCAATTTCCCAGGAATGTTCCTCAGTATGATACAATGTATGGGTGGACACCATAGTTTAATGGTAAAGTGCCTGCTTTGCATGTAGAAAGCCTCAGTGTTAGCTCTCAGCATCTTCAGAACCTGATAATTGGTGATAGGAGAAGGGAGACAGGATATATTTTTACTTTTCCTTGAGAAGTGAAAAATTCAAATGTAATGCTCTGTAATACTGGAAGTGACAAAATGGGCCTATAATTCATCTTGAAAAGCCTTGCAGAGGCTTTTTCTAAGGCTCTGGGAGGCCGAAAAAGGCCTCAAACCAACTGAAAAAATCAGCAGTGAGATGCACGCATGTGCAGTGAGGCATGCATGCCATAGGTTCTCCATCACAGGTATAGGGTCTTCTGCTTGAGCAGGTGATTGCCTGAGCAGGGGGTTAGACCTCTAAGAGTCCCTTCCAACTCTGTTATTCCATATTCTGTAACAATAGATGATGATGGTGATGATGATGATGAGAGTACATTGTGTTTTTTCTCTAGTTATAAACTGTTCATTTATTCATATTTATTCATATTATCAGCCTTCATAATATAAAGGCTGATGTACAATGTACAATGCATTAATGATTTTATTTGAAGAACTTAACTCTTTTTAAAAGATCTATGTTTTTGTCTTTTCTGAGAAACTAGTTGTAGTATTTAACTGACTTGAGTTGCATGAACAAAGATACCACATCATGATTATAATATGGCATATGCTATTATACTTTGAAAATAAAGCTGCAGAATGCAGAAAGATAATTAAAAGATTCCTTAAGCATGCTGGAAGGTTCCCCCCCCCCCAGTCAAATTAAAGGGTTATCTAGCAGTCCTTTAGGTGGCAGGAAATTTAATGTTTGTCATACCCCTTGATAATAGTGACTCATAGTACGGTCAGAGGTGGGATTCAAATTTTTTAACAACCGGTTCTATGGACATGGCTTAGTTGGTGGGTGTGGCTTGGTGGTCATGTGACTGGGTGGACATTGCTAGGTGGTCATGTTATTGGCTTGGCGTGGCCAACTCAATATCACTCACACTGAGGCACGCATCTCCTCGCCTGGCCTCTTATGATTATTGGGATGCCGCAACAGTCGTAAGTGTGAAAATGGTCATAAGTCACTTTTTTCAGTGCCACTGTAACTTTGAATGGTCACTCACTGTAACTTTGAATGGTCACTCCACACAAGCAAAGGAAGGGAAAAAAACTTCAGAGAAGTTCCTGAGACAGGAAGTCTTGTCCTGCCAAGAATGTAATAAGGGTTAATGGAGAGGCAGTTTCGGTAAGCAACACCAGAATGTTTCCTTCCTGCCTTCCTTACAGGATTAGGCCAATAATTTCTTCTATCAACTGGTTCTCCAAACTGCTTAGAATGTTAACAACTGGTTCTAGCGAATAGGTGCGAACTGAGTACGGTCCTAAATAATTATGTCCCCTCTGAGAAGAGGGATTCATGGATTTCTCCAGCTGTATTTTGCTCCCATGCTCCTTCCCCCTTATCACCACTGACAGAATCTATCAATCACTCTCCTTGATGTGGGCTGGGTTTGAGGAGATGGTGAATTTGGCCAGCAGGTTCAACTCAATCAATCCTTGAGTTTTAACCAATGAACCAGAAAGCCCATTTGGTGAAGTTCGCTCTGGTTTTGCACATGTATTTTGTCTAGGTGCATTCCGAGAGAGTCTATTTATCATTGGGAAACAATGTTGTTACAGCCTCAAGACCTCACAGCTTCAGTCTCAAACTTTCTACCATGGACCTCACCCCATTCTTAAGAGGTCCTTAAAGGGGCCATGCGTGCCTCCTGTTCCTGATTTACTGTCCCCATTTACCTGTATTTACTTCCTTTGTTCATGTTTATGTTCATATTAGAGGTGGTATTCAGCAGGTTCTGACCAGTTCTGGAGACCTGGTAGTGGAAATTTTGAGTAGTTTGGAGAATCAGCAAATACCGCCTCTGACTGGCCCGGTCCCCATCTCTTCTCTGCCTCCCAAGTCCTGGCTGATCGTCTGGGTCTTCTTTGGTTGCCCTACACAAGAGAACATAGCTGGAAAGCAGGTTAGTAGGGTGGGGAGGGAATGGGGATTTTGCAGTAATCTTCCCCCAGGAATGGGGAGGGAATGAGATTTTGCAGTATCCTTTCCCTGCCATACACACCGAGCAATGTCCACCAAGCAACATCACACCCACCAAGCCATGTCCACAGAACCAGTAGTAAAAAAAAACGAATCCCACCACTGGTTCATACCCATACTTGTTATCTTGTACATATGAACAAAAATATTTTTGATGAACAAAAATAAAAATAAATAAATAAATAAACCAAGATACAAGGGAGAACAGAAAAGCTCTCATCCTGAAGCCAAAAATATTCCACTCCAAGTATTAGATTGTGGATTTAATGTTTCTCCAAACACCCATTCAATACATGTTCCATAAAAGAGACATTGGCACTCAGGAGCTGTTCAGACTGATGAAGATTTTGACCTGGAGATAAAGCTAATTGTGTCACCAACAGGGTGGTTGAAGAATAAGATCATATTGTTTCCATAGCACTCTCTGTGAGAGGATAAGAAGGGAAACATTAACAGCTGGACTAGAGTCAAAGATGATTTAAGGTATGAACTGAAGGTCAGATGGAAACTGCCATGGAACAGACAGAAACAAGAGAGGTTATTTACTAGGATATGCAAGGGAAGGATACTCCATCTGTCCATGCTGTGCAACTGATTCTAGTTGGACCAGAAGACCTCCAAAGTCCCTCAAAAGAATAATATTTTGTTATTTCTTTGAAATCTTGTGTTTAGATGAAATATCCTTTCTTATACAGGTTCAAGAGTGGAAAGTGAAGCTTTTTCTCCTTTTGCTGAATTTGTTGTGGGAGTTAATTATCTATTTACCACTTCAGAAATCTAGTAGACAGGTTGAAGTTCTTTTCAAAGTACATTATATGTCCTTGATTAACAAAAAAGCAAGAGAACTTTGATTACATTCCAGACATAGTTCTCATTTTTTGCAAATTATAAGTGGTCCTTATCTTTTGAGTTTTTGCAACAGTTCAAGTTCTGGATAATTGATTATAAATGGGTAAATGATTTCTCTTTTTTTAATAAAAGGAAGTTCAAAGTTCTATGTACTCATTTTGCACGCAGTTGTTGAAACATGAAAGCAAAGACCAAAACTTACTTTTTGCAAGTGGCTTTCCATGCCAAGAGCAGTGGTGCTCCTATTCTCTTCATGGTTGGGTAGAATAATGTCACTTTCCTTCCTTTGCAAAATAAGATGGATTTGCCAAAATGTATCTCTTCCCCATAGTTGTGAAAGGAACAGAACTGCCACTGTTGCACTTGCAACTGGTCATCTTCTAAATCTTCTGTCAACTAAGAAGCCTTGTCCAAGTACAAAATCAATTAATATGTATTCAATCTCAAGATTGTTACAAGATTGATGAGAATCCTCAAGTAGATTCCAGGATAATATGCCATTGGTCTGAAGGATTTCAATTTTCAATTTTCTAGCATTTTCAACCACTTTGGTTTTGGTTGTTTCATGGGGAATATTTCATGCAGAAAGCCAGATATTTATAAAAGAGAAAACAGACACAGAACATAAAATAACAGATTTGGAAGGGACCTTGGAAGACATCTAACCCTTGGAGGACCTGCGAAAATAGCTACGAATTTTTAAAAAATGGCTGTCCAAGTTCCTTTTGAAAGCCTCCAATGATGGAGTACCCACAACTTCTGAAGGCAAGCTGTTCCACTGATTGATTGTTCTCACCATAAGAAATTTTCTCCTTAGTTCTAGGTTACTCCTCTCCTTGATTAGTTTCCATCCATTGTTTCTTGCCTTGCCTTGCGGTGCTTTGGAAAATTGGTTGACCCTTCATCTTTGTAGGAGCCCCTCAAATACTGGATGTCATGCCCCTGGTGGAGACTGACTCTGAGGGAGAGGAGGAACAGCCGACAGGGAGTGGAAGTGTGGCTCTGGAGGTTGTGGAGGAGGCTGGGGAAGGGCAGAGGCCAGCTGAACAGTCAGAGGAAGACCCAGGCCCATCCCCTCTCCATCCTAGGGCATGCAGGGAGGAGAGGATAAGGGAGAGACATGGTCTCCTTGGGAGTAGAGGGCCTTTATCCTCTTCATGGACTGCAGCTGTGACAACTGAATAAGAGTTTGGACCTGTGTAACTGGCAAACGCTGGAAACAAATCATGTAAATATCTCTAGTTTATAGTTCCTCTCTGAGTTTGGCTTCCTTCCCAGTGTGTGTTATCTATGGACATCCTCCAGCCTTATCTTGCCTGGTTTGTGTTCCTTTTTTCCTTCTTTGTGTAACTGTGTGGGAGGGGTTTTTTTTTTGTCTTCCATCAAAGATATTCGGAGCTTGGAAGCAAATTCAAGGAATAAAAGGGGCTTCACTTGTTTTCTGTGACTGGGTTTGTTTTGTATCCCACCCTGGGCCATCACACTGGAACACTGCTATCATGTCTTCCCTAGTCCTCCTTTTCATTAGACTCAGCATGCCCCATTCCTGTGACCATTCTTCATATGTTTTAGCCTCCAGATACCTACACTGAGTCTAATGAAAAGAAGGACTACGGATGACACGATAACAGTATTCCAGTATTTGAGAGGTTGCCACAAAGGGGGGGGGGAGACCTCAACTTATTTACCAAAGCATCTATTGACAGGACAAGAAACAATGGATGGAAACTAATCAAGGAGAGAAGCAATCTAGAACTAAGAAGAAACTTTCTAACAGTGAGGACAATTAATCAATGGAGCAGTTTGCTGTCAAAAGTTGTAGGTGCTTCATCACTGGAGGTTTCTAAGAAGAGACTGGACGGCCACTTGTCTGAAATGGTATAAGATTTCTTGCTTGAACAGGTGGTTGGACTAGAAGACCTCCAAGATCCCCGTCAGCTCTATTCTGATTGATTGATTGATTGAAAACTGGATGCAGTTTTCCAAGGGAGCTGTACTAATGCTTTATAAAGTGATATTAATACTTCATGTGATCTTGATTCTACCCCTCTATTTATGCAGTATAGGATTGCATTGGCTTTTTGGGCTGCTGCCACACTGTAGGCTCATATTGAAGTGATTGTCCATTTATGAACTGGACCATTTCTGACACCTAACTACTGAATGAGCATCAATCCTTAACTCTAAGCCTGTATTCCTCTTGCTATATCATTGCAAAATAATTAACATGGGCAGAAATTAAGTAGATAATGACAATTAATGCAGATCATGACTGAAATTTATGGAGCTGCCTATCCCACCTTAAAGTCATTTCTTGTTTTCTGAGTGAGATGATCCCCTTAAGTTTCACTCATGTTGTTTATACAAAGAACACAGAAATTGTCTGGCAACAGATGCCATCCTGCCAGTAAGTACAAGATAAGACCTGCAGACTCTAAAATTGCCTAGAGCTAAGGATAGTGCTGTTAAAAACTGTCACGAAGTGGGTTACCCTAACTCACTCTGGATTTCCTCTGACTCACTATCATGTTTTAAAAATACTTGAGAGGTATTGCTGAAAAGACACGACTTGAACACTGAGAAATGTGGTTGAACGCATTATTGTTCTTCAGACAAACTCTCCAGGCCAATCTGCTGTGATCCCACATGAATTATGTTAAGCATTGTACAGTGATATAATTCTTACCCATCCCCAATCCTTGACGTGATGCTTCCAATTTTTTTCATGGAAACTATTGAGATCTATTATTAGGATATACAACCAGCTCATTCCAATTGAGCTTGGCTCCTTATGACTTCATGGCTTTCTATGCAAGCCTATTCAAAACTAAAGCTGGAAAGATGCCCTCACCCAGCAGCTTTATATAGACCAGGGATGGGCTGCTGGGGGTTTGCAGGGGTTCAGGAGATCTTCTAGCTATGATTCTGCAGTTCAGAGAACCCCCAAATCCCACTCTTGACTAGCATCGCCCCACCTCACCCCTCCCCTCCCAGGAGTCCCCATGTGGCCTGTTTTGGATGCAGGTAAGTGTAGGGTGCACACAGAGGTTCAGAGAGGGTGAAAAATGGGTCTCCCAGAAGTTCAGGAAGGCCAGAAATGGGTCCATTTCCAGCTTCCAGAAAGCCTCTGGTGTCAGCTTTGTAAGCCATATTGAGATCCGATGCTCCCATGCTGCCACAATTGAGCCTGGGAAAGTGGGAGGGGGGGATTTATTGGAGTACATCTAGTTAGACAAAATAACATTCTTTTTTTGATTCAAGGTCAGGTCGTGTTGCGCATAAGTGAAAGGAAGTCTTCACTTGGGACAGAAGGTGATTGGGCCATGTGATGTGATGATGGGTATAAGTTTGTAGTTTTTACTTATTGCAACGAAGCCGGAACTTCAGATTTGGGATTACAAAGATGTGCCACTTACTATCCAAATAAAAGGAACCTTTGAGAGATGTATGTCTTGGAGTTATTGCCTGGAATGGAGATTTGCTGGAACACTGATATTTGGAGCCTGGGCAGGCTGTTTTCACCCTTCCTGAGGCTCAAAGAAAGCCTCTGGAGCCCAGGGAGGGCAAAAACATCCTCCCCACCATGGTGCTGGAGGACAACTAGACCATATCCACCATGGCCACAATCCACCCAGCAACTGGGCAGAGAACCGTTGCTAAAATTTTTGAAGCCCACCCTCTGATGTAGATGTTAAACAAAAGTGGAGAGAGTAACCAGCCCTGTGGAACTTCACAAAGCAGGAGCCACAGGCTACACCTTCCTCCCATCCCCTGATCAAAACTGACTGGAACCAGTCCTGAGAAAAGAAGAAAACCGGTGTATCATTGAATAGGCCATTCCCAGCCAATCCACCAGGATACCACGACTGATGGTATCATAAGCTGTTGAGAGGTCAAGAAAAGCAAGGATGGACCCATCTCCCCCACCCCCCATCCTGCCCCTACCAGGTCCTCTGTGTAAGGATCATCAATCTTGTTTTGGTCCCATATATATGTCTGAATCCTAACTAAAAGGTGTGTAATTATCTAATCAAGGTAATCACATCGCCCATGGTGGTCTTGAAGACCTTGTAGTCACAATGTGAAGGGCCAGCTGGAAAAGCTTATCCCAATATTCAGACCACCCCTTCCCTATTACATTTTTAAACAGCCATGAAAATATTATTCTTCAAGAAAGGCATTTGGGAAACATTTGAAGATTCTTCTGCTATGGATGGTAACAATTCAAGCATTGCTAATTTACTATAGTTTGATTTTTGGGTTGTTAGTTGTAAAGCAATCAATCTTAGGAAGTTAAGTGGCATAGCAGGCAAGGTAATAAATACATTTAATTAATCAAGAATCAGGAAGTGTCAATTCTACCTTTCTATATGTCTGGGGTCAATGGCATATTTTGTCCTGTTGGAAATTAACTCCATTTGGCTGATTGTACAAAGCAACTTGAGCTTATAGTAGCGCCTAACCATCAGACATCATTCCCGAGGAACTAAAAAGCAGTCACTTTTATTGTGCATGTTTTATTGCATTATATGCATTCCCACTACATATTGACCATTACCATATAAAAATGCTGTGTGGTTTAGGCAGATATGTATTTCATTTGATTTTCAGAAAAGTCTTTAACTGCATTAAGGAAAGGTAAGAAATAAATGTGCTAAGTATAAAAATAAATCACACGATACCTGATTGTGCAATTAATGCGAACCTGATTGCAGAATTGTTTTGAATAATGTGGGATGATTCTTTGATATCACAAGGTTGTCTTTTTTTAGTCTACATGTCCAGATAAAGTAAAAAAAATAGATTCTGAGTCTCCAGCGTGGCACACAAACCTTTGTCAGAATACCATTTCAGACAGGTGGATTGTTCAGTCTTTTCTTAAAAACCTCCAGTGATGAAGGATCTACAACTTCTGGTGGCAAGTTGTTCCACTGGTTAATAGTCCTCACCATTAGGAAGTTTCTCCTTAATTCCAGATTGCTTCTCCCCTTGATTAGTTCCCATCCATCGTTTATTGTCTTGACCCCTTCTGTTTGTGGCAGCCCCTCAAATACTGGAATACTGCTATCATGTCACCCAAGTCCTTTTTTTCTCTAGATTAACCATACCCAAATCCTGCAACTCTTCTTCATATGTTTAGTTTCCAGGCCTTTAATCAACTTAGTTGCTTTCTCTGCATTTTTCCCAAAGTCTCAACATCAACCCACATGGGCCAAAGTGCCTAAAAATCCTTTCTTTGTCACTCTCTGGACACTTCTCCTCTCGATGCATGCACTCACATTAGCATACACATCTTCAGATCCCAAATGTGCCAGAAAATCCCCTCCTTAGATCATAGAAACATGTTTCTATGCATTTCCCCCCTAATATTTTGGCTTGGAAGATTGTGCAGCTGTTAAAACAAAACAAAGGTAACATACAATACCCTGTGGAAGGGGGACTTAGAAAAGGTGGCAGGTGATATTTTACTAAATAATAACAATAACAATAATAAAGGCAGAAAGGCAGGGCGAGATGAATCTAAAGTTGGAATTAAGATTGCTGGGAGAAATATCAATAACCTCAAATATGCAGATGATACCACTCTTAATGGCAGAAAGTGAAGAGGAACTAAAGCCCCTGTCACACTGCCCAACGGATGCAAAATGTTTGTAAAAAGGACACAGCGGACGAGAAAAATGTTCCATCCGTTGTTATCCGCTCTCAAAAGAGGTAAAAATTTGCATAAACAGAGCGGATAACACGGAAAGGAACGGACGGGGGGAGGACACAGAGCGGATGGAAAGCGGATGCGGAATGGAAGCATCCTTTTGCATCCTCTAGGCATCCTCTAGACATCCTTAATATCCGAGATAGGTCCCCTCTGCGAATGTTTTTTCCGTTTTAAATGCTTTCTTTGCGTGCTGCATCCGCTTTCATCTTTTCTCCATCCGTGCTACTAAAGCTGCGCATCCGTTCCGCGTCCGTTCTGCTTCCTCCCTGCGTCCGTTTACCGCTGGAGCGGATTTGAGTTGTGCGGATGTGCAGCGGATGCCTAGCGGATATAGCGGATGCGTAACGGATGACAACGGATGCAGAACAGATGTCCCCCGTATGCCTAGCGGATGCAGAATGGACGCGTTTGATACATTTTCCGCTCAAAAGTTTTGAGCAGCTCAAAACCTTTTGAGTGGATGAAATGTCAATAGACGGATGCTGGACAGATAGAGAGGAAGCAAAACGGAGGCAGTGAGTACAGAACGGAAGCATCGCGTTAACCAACGGATGGTAAGTGTTTTTCTCCGTTTTACATTCTCTTTCCATCCGTTGCTGCAGTGTGACAGGGGCTTAAAAAGCCTCTTGATGTGAGTGAAGAAGGAGAGTGCAAAAGTTGGCTTGAAACTCAACATTAAGAAAACTAAGATCATGGCATTCGGCCCTCTCAATTCCTGGCAAATAGATGGGGAAGAAATGAAGGTTGTAACAGATTTTATTTTCCTGGGCTCCAAGATCACTGCAGCCAAGAAATTAAAAGAGGCTTGTTCCTGGGGAGGAAAGCTATGGAAAATCTAGACAGCGTACTAAAAAGCAGAGGCATCACCCTGCCAATAAAAGTGTGTTTGGTCAAAGTTTTGGTTTTTCCGGTTGCAATATATGGCTGTGAAAGTTGGACCATAAGAAAGGCTGAGAGCCAAAGAATTGAAGTCTTTGAACTATGGTTCTGGAGAAGACTCCTGTGAGTGCCTTGGACCGCAAGGTGATCAAACCAGTCAGTTCTAGAGGAGATCAACTCTGAGTGCTCTTTAGAAGGCCAAACCCTGAAGATGAAACTCAAATACTTTGGCTGCCTAATGAGAAGGAAGGACTCACTGGAGAAGAGTCTATAATGCTGAGAAAGATTGAGGGCAATAGAGGACAGAGAATGAGGTGGATGGAATCATTGAAGCAGTAGGCATGAGTTTAAATGGACTCAGGAGGATGGTAGAGGACAGGAAGCTCTGGAGGAACGTTGTCCATGGAGTCGCGATGGGTCAGACACGACTTTGCAACTAACAACAACAACAAAGGATTTTACTAATCTGGGCTTTGGAATTAGGTAAGTCCCCAAAGACAACTATTTTGTGAGTGAGCCAATCTTCCCATGAGCTGCTTTGTAAGTAGACCCACTGAATTCCCAACCTGACATCTGAATTCCCAACCTGACATCTACTCTGAAAGGATTAGACCCTCTGAATTAGATCATCTATATAAAGGAAGCCTTGAAAGCAACATTTGATCCACCTTCCACATTTTTTTTCTTTCTGGCATAGCATTTTCTGGCTTTATAAAAATATCCTTTAAGAGTCACATCATACTCACATATCTGTGCTCTGCCTTCCCTATTTCTCTCTCTCTCTCTCTCTTTTAAATACAGCAAGTACCAAGAAGACTCTGGGACACACTGGCCTTTGCCACAGAGAATGAGAATGAGGAGAGAGAGAGAGAAAGAGGAGAAGGAAGGAGGACTGGAATGGGGGGGTGTGTGTGTTGTGTGTGTGTGTATGTGTGTGTGTGTGTGTAAGAAAAACTCCTGTTATGTTCCAAAGGATGAGTCACTTCCTAGCAGTAATCCTGAGATGTTTATTTATTGCTCTTTTGCTGATAGGGAGCCCAGCTTCATTTCTCAGCCAGGGTTCCAATGATTCTGCTTCCTCCTTTCCTCCACCCCCACCATCATGGCTGGCCATTAATCATTGTGGGTTCTGTTTCCAAGTGTATACAAGAGTGGGAGTCGTGCCTGCAAGTGGCCTTTCGTGGCCTCCAGTTCAATGAAATCACCTTGTGCAGAGACTTCTGTTTACGAGTTTATTTGTAACCACACAACTTCCTCTGTTATTTGATAAGCTCAAATATTTGCGACTGATAATCAGAGAGTGTCACATTCATTGTTCAGGCAGGCATCCACTGGGCTCCTCTTCTGAGTTTGGCCTGGTTAACCCCTTGTGTGGAAGCAGCTCAATCCATTTGAAGGCCAAAGTCCTCCTGCTGAAGAAGGAAAGGGACAGCTGGGTTCAGGATATTGGAGAAGGATTTGTTGGGAAGCCACAGCTGGAGATTGCTTCCTTCCTTGACAAAAAAAGTCTTTAAATCTCTTTCCCTGCCTCTGATTCTCTCACACTCTTCAATCATAAAAAGGAAGGAATGGCTGCATCTGTGGCTAGTTCTGCTAACATTTGTTGCCTTCCAGCAAAACTACATTCAAGGCAATATAGTTTCCTGCTAAAGCCAATAAAACATCAGAGCGGAACAATCAGACCTGCTTAGCAGATGCAAGCCACAAAAGGGCTTTTGTGTGTTGCTAACTTTCAAGAAAAAAAAAAGTTTCAAGTCCTGGGCAAAACAGAGATCCTGCTCTTAGAAATGGGTGCCACAGCAGAGAAGTCTTTACACTGCACCCACTCTGAACTCAAAGCACTGAGTTATCAATCAATAGAACAAAGTATAAAAAAATGAGGCCATTGACATTTTTGGATGGCAATATGGTTAGGCAGCCAACACAATCAAGTGCGCTATTCTAGCAAAGGTTGCATTTTTGCTCTCCACTGGTAAGTGAATACTATACTGTACTTCCATGTCAGAAGTGCTTCTGTGGTGAAAAGTTTAGCTGGTGACATCTCCATTGCCTGGGAGAAAACCAATTGGGGACGTCTTTCATGTTCCCATTAAATTGTCCATTGAAGTAGCACCCATTTATCTACTTGTGGTCACCTGCTTTCAAACTGCTAGATCATCAAGAGCTGGACTGAGTGATGGGAGCTCATCCCATCCCATGGCAGCAACCAGGTCTCGAACACAAGCCTGCTGATTTCCAGCCCAGCAGCCCAACCTTGTGAGCCACCATGCTTCAATAATTGAATGAAAGTTTCTGGCAGACTGCTCAGAAACTTTCATGCAATTATTGAAGCATGGTGGCTGTTTGACTGAAAACAATCCTGTCCCAAAATGTCCTGTTTGACCTATAACAATCTCAAGAATGTATTATTTGCTAAGCAAGCAGGAATGGAGAAAGATATTGATGGAGTGAGTAATAGAGAACAGGCAAAGCTCCAATGCTTAATAACAATTTTCACAATCTATGCTTTGGAGATATATAGATAGAGTATACATACCACTTTTGCCAACTCCAAACAATTAGATCGTATTACATTAGCAATAGCATTTAGACTTTACAGAGTTTTACAGCCCTCTGTAAGCAGTTTACAGAGTCAGCATATTGTCCCCAACAATCTGGGTCCTCTTTTTACCCGCCTCGGAAGGATGGAAGGCTGAGTCAACCTTGAGCCTGGTGAGATTCGAACTGCCATATTACAGGCAGACGGCAGTTTGCAGCAGTAGCCTGCAGTACTGCACTCTATGCCACTGCAGCTCCAAAACATGGAAACTTAGAAGGGAGACCATGTAGGAAAGTACTTGGAGGGAGATAAATTTCCTTAAGGTTGTTGTGATTTCTAGGTGAACACAAAACTAGCCACATACGGTACTGGATAAAACTAATAGGACTTGTATTTTCAAATGAATGAACAAGTGAAACCTATAACAAGGACCAATCTCGTTTGCATGGTATCCATCTCCACATTGTCATCAAGAATTGAACTGTCAATGCAGTGAGGTTTTTTTTTTTCTTCTGTGAAGGATGCACCCGCTTTCAGCAGAGGTAAAAAATCAAGGATGGGTCTAAAAGAGAGAGCTTTCCGAATGGTGATTCCATAGTTAGGAGATTGTTTCCCAAGTAATTGGTTTATGGTCATCAATAGCTTTTAACCCACCATTAAACATCCATTTATTTAAAGTTGCTCGTTAATGTGAAAGTGCTTTTCTTGTTCTAGTTTAATTTTATAACATTCTATTTTTAATGAAGTGTTTTGCTTTTTTGAGAATTTGCCCAAAAAGAATCTTAAAAATAATTAAATAACTAAAAATAATTAATCCACCAAATGAAATTAGTTTGCCATGTGGAACATAGATGTCTATGGAGAAGTGGTGGTATTCAGTCGGTTTGCACCGGGTCAGGCGAATCGGTTTACAACGGGTAATAAGGATTTGGCGTGAGTCACTGAACCGATAGTAATTTCTGTCTGGCCATGCCTCTGACCCGGTCACTCGGTCACTCCTGGCTCACTTGGCCCACCCATCGAATGCTTGCTCTCCCTGCCCGCCTGATGCTCGCCCCTTAGGATATTTCTTGTTTTCCCCTCCTGACAATCAACTGTTCATACAATCAGCTGTGCTGGGATTCCCCTTACTGAGGCCCAGGAAGGCAAAAAATTGAGGGAGAGGGTCAGCCCCCCTCCATTTTTTGCCTTCCTGAGCCCCAGAGGGGCCTTCTGGGAGCAAAAACGCCCCCCCCAGAGACTCCTCTGAGGCCCAGAAGGCCCAAAAAACCTGGGTAGGGCGGTGGCTGCAAAAAAAAAGCCACACCCACCTAGTCACATTGCCACACTCACCTAACCACGCCCTCCTAACCATGCCCACAGAGCTGGTAGTAAAAAAATTTGAAGCCCACCACTGCTATGGAGATTCTCAGTCATCCAGGTCATGGTTGTCCCAAAGGTGCTTTTTCAAGAGGCAACTAGACTTTCTGTTTTTCCTTGAAGACTTTTCTTTCCCTTCTCATCTGAAAAGCTTCTTCAGCTCTTCAGCTGAAGAAGCTTCTTGGATGAGAAGCAAATTGTCTTCAGAGAAGAACCAGAAAGTCCAATTGCCACTTGAAAAAACACTTTTGAGACATGTGGAACATAGTTTGTGTCAAAGGCTCCTGAGAAGTGAAAATAGCAATGGCAGCAAGCAATGAAACTTATGAGGTTTGCTGCTATAGAAACATCTCTGATATTGTGGCATTTTAAAAGCTTAAAACTAGATTCTGGGGTTTTCATCTGATGAACTGGACTCTAATCCACAGTGTCCAAATGTACAGCAGAAGTTGTTAATCTAACAGCATCATAAGGGCTTTCTTTCCCTCGTTAAAATAAGCCTCATTCATTTTTTTATCTGCAGATATTACCTTTCAAGCTGTATTTTTTCTCGTTATCTTGACTTCTTTCCAATATTTCCTTCCCAACATTTCAACCACAATCTGGTGATCATTAATAGAATTGTAAAATATTTCTATTCCCATATACAAATATTTGCCTGGATCTGCATAGAATCAGCTGTGTGGTCCATCTGCCTCTGCCTTCCTTCTCTGCTCAGATCTTCCAGATATATCTGTTTTCGATAGAAAGAAGACGATGTTTAGCAGTGGGCTGAGCTGTGGGCATTGAGCAAATGAAAAACAGTACAATTGGAATGGAAGTGTTGGAAGAAATATCCATCTGGTTCAGTTCCAAGCTGGAAGAAAGACACTGGAAACATGGAGGCTGATTGGAAAGATGGTTTAATGGTGAAGAGAACCACCAAGCACGTGGGTTCTGGGCAGATGACCACATGGAGTTGAGAGTGAGAGATATTTATATCATCTCTTGGGCTTTGAACTTAAACTTCCTGTTCCTGTGCAAGAACATGTATTTTATTGGCTGCTGTAGGGGTCATAGCTGTCTCTATAGGTTGTCTGAGATAAGTTTGGTTGACATTTGCTGAGGGGGATGCAATGCAGAGGTGGTATTCAGCAGTTCCTGACCAGTTCTGGAGAACTGGTAGAGGAAATTTTGAGTAGTTCAGAGAACTGGTACATACCACCTCTGACTGGACATTTTACAGTATCCTTCCCCTGCCACACCCACCAAGCCATGCCCACAGAACTGGTTGTAAAAAAAAATTGAATCCCACCACTGGTGCAATATTCTTAGGAGATTGTGCAGTTTAGTGATCTCTGCTGCTCGATGGTAATGGGTTAATTCTACCTTTGTTCAGACCTTGCTGAAGGGAGTAATGGATTACCAAATCTGCATTTATAAAAGCTGGCCTCAGTTTAGTATCTATGTGAGGCAGGGAGCTGGAGCTCTGAGTTTCTGTCTCCCTTAGGATTGTCATTTCTCTTCTAGGGGAAATATTTTATCCTGTCTTTTTAATATTTCTCAAAATATTTCATTCTTCTAGGAGAGGGATGGATGCTAACTTTTTACAAAAATATCCAATGTCCTTAAAAAAAAACATATCTATAGCCATTTTTCCCAATCTGGTACTTTCCAGATAAGTTGGAACCAATGAACACCAATGAACACATAGCTGGAAATTCTGGGAGCTGTGATCCCGACACATCTGGAGCCCCAAAATTGGGGGAATCTTCTTTACATGTACTCAGATGAATAAATATGTCTGAGTTTATCACAGAGAACACTTGGAAGTATACTGTTCTTTGCCCCAAACAGTAGCTTGCAATTTGTTAGTGCATTGTCTTGTTTGATTCAGCAGGTGGCAGCATGTAGCCAACTCATGTCTGGATTTGGGACAATCAGGGTCAACTCTTCACCATAAGCCATTTCCAGACTGGAAGCCAACTCTTCCTAGACATTTAATGGAAGATCTCCCGGTTATATCTGCTAAGAAGTTAAGGGATTTAAAATCCTTGATGGAGACTTTGGCAAGGCACTTCCACATTCTTGTCAAGGAAACTACATAGGTATGTGCACGAAGTTATCAGGACTGAGATTTGATTTTAAAACTTGTGTTACCACTGGTGGAACCAATGATATGTGTAAGAATAAAGACGTGCTAAACGAATAAGTGAGAAAGGAATTAATATCCATCCTACCCACCAAGAAAAGCTTTTGCAGCAAGTTGATACAAGACAAAAAAACAAGGAACTTTTAAGAGTTCACTGAATTGTTCAGTATAGCCAATAGTCTATTTTTGGCTCCTTGACACCAACAGTTGTCCTGGCTCTAGATCAGCCTTTGCTCCATCATCAGCTTCTGGCTTCAGTTAGGCCAAACTCAAGTTCCTGGGACATAGAAATACAAATAAAATGGGAATCAGATTTTGAAACGGTTATTTCAAGTTACTTGCATTTTGATCCTGAGTGGTTTCTTCCTGCAATTATTTCAATAGATATGTTGCCAAAAATGTTTTACACGTACAACGAGAGAGAGAGAGAGAGAGAGAGAGGGAGAGGGAGAGGGAGAGGGAGAGGGAGAGGGAGAGGG
>BLBF01000073.1:17096426-17110688 GCA_015471245.1 Laticauda colubrina
CTTCCTTCCTTCCTTCCTTCCTTCCTTCCTTCCTTCCTTCCTTCCTTCCTCCCTCCCTCCCTCCCTCCCTCCCTCCCTCTCTCTCTCTCTCTCTCTCTTCATTCTCCCTCCCCTTTTTGCCAACAAGGGATCATTTGTGGTGGCTGAAAAAAATTAGAATTTCATATGATCTTTTTACATGAACACTTTCCTGAAATCTTTAAATTATTTTCCTAAAGATAATTATATTGTTCAGTTAGTTGTTGTATTAGGACAGTTGATTATTCAGTTAGTTATAGTAGATCAGGGAATGAGTTTTAATTTACTTTCTATGTGCATATTCTGGAGATAGAAACAGAAATAAAAGAAATCAGATGGGAAAAGTCTACTCTAGCAAACAAAAACATTTGTCGCATCTGCTTAACATTTTGAAATTCAGGAATCAACTGAAGTTGACTGTATGGCACTTCAGATCCTGCGATGGTAATCCTCCGAAGCAGAGACAAAGATGGTATTCAGCAGGTTCTGACCAGTTCTGGAGAATCGGTAGCAGAAATTTTGAGTGGTTCAGAGAACCAGCAAATATCACCTCTGACTGGAGATTTTACAGTATCCTTCCCCTGCCATGCCCATCAAGGCATAGCCACAGAATGGGTAATAAAAAAAAAAATTGAATTCCACCACTAATCAGAGATGTCAAATTCAAGACCCGGGGGCCAGATCCAGCTCATGGGATGCTTAGATCTGGCCCACAGGGCTGCTCTGCGAAGGACCAGTGTCTCTGCCAAAGAAAATGGAACAGTCCTCAGGCAACCCTCCTGAGCTCTGTTTTTGCTGGAAGAGGATTGCAGGAGGCCATCGCAACTGAAAACAGAGCTTGGGAGCCCATTTTCGCTGGCAGAGCGCTTGGGCCACCAAAGCCCCCCCCTCCCCCCGACATGAATGACATCAAGCTGGTCACATACACCCCAGACCAATTAATGATGAGTACCAAGGTACTGCCTGCACATGATCCAGAAAAAAAACACAGCGGGTATGGCCAAGAGCTTCTACTATCAATAAATTGGCTAAATGTGTTTGTATCATGCTTGATTGAATTCATCCAAACTACAGATCAAAAGTGCCTGGCAGGGGAGTGGGGTGTTAGAAACTCAAACTGGCATGCGATTGAAGTCCTACTGCATATTTATCACTACATTCTTGACTTAATGAAGATATGCCTTATGAAGTCAGATATAACTATTCTCCTTTACCAGCAACATCTACTTATAGATGTCAACAACCCTTTTGATATTTGATATTCAAATCTTTTTGCCCTACTGAGGTTACGATAACCTCTCACTGATAAATTATTTCCAGGAAAGCAGTGTTGGCAATTCCCCCCTCCCCAAAGATATAATCAGAAAAGAAACTGTATTATTTCAGATTATACACATTTTAGATACAGCCCTTCCTGAAAGGAAATACTCCTCTGTAATTATTGCTAAAAGAGCAAATCTTTCCCTTCCTGGAACATGGGCCTATTGGAAGGATGCCAGTGGAAAATAAGTGAGTCTTGCTGCAATAGGAAAAGTTACGCTGGATGAACTTGTGGATATTATATACTGCACTTCTATGTAAAAATACATTCTGTGTATTTTTTAAAAAAATATTTCATTGATTTACTGTTGTTTACATTTTGTTAGTGCTTAATAAACATTGTATTGTCTGGGTTATTTAATTTTCTTAACAGTACAGATTACATTCTTAATTTCCCCTCTTTTTTACAACCACTGGTAAAACAAAGTCTATGTTTGATAATATTGTGTCTTCTTTCTGTTTAGACTTCAGGGTAAGTCTGTCCATTTCTGCACAATCTAGTATCTTCCTAATTATCTCTTGATCTCGTGGCATTTCTTCATTTTTCCAATATTGTGCAAATATAATTTTCGCTGGTGTTGAGACATTAAATGTATATTTTGCTTATCATGTTTCTCTGATGTTATACCTAATAAAAACAGTTCAGGTTTAAGGTCTCCATGTTTTCCTATCATCTTTTCTAACCACTTATGTACGTTTGCTCCCATTTTTTTGCTTTAACACAAGACCACCACATAGGATAATATGTGCCTGTTTTTTGGTTACATTTCCAACATTTGCTAGACATATTTTTACATATTTTGGCTCACCTAGCAGATGGTAAGTACGATCTATAAAACATTTTAGATAAATTTTCTTAGAAAAAGTTGCTATTGTCAATTTATAGTTCCTTTCCCATAAGTTTTGCCATTTCTCTCATTCTATATTACATTCAAAGTTTTTTACCCACTGTGTCACTGTGTCTTAGATATTACATACTTCACTTCTATGTAAAATGCATTCTGTGTATTACATTCTGTGGATCCAAATAAACAAATACCATTTATAATTGACCACTATCTTGTCTTAGTTATACATTTGCTTATTCCTCCTGCCGTCAGCTGTCTCTGTTGATTTTTTTAGTCAATCAATTTTATTTTGATTGTGGAATCGCACCATTAACAGAAGCATTAAAAACAATGATAATAGTAAAAAATAAAATTAGAATAGAATAGAATTCTTTAATAGCCAAGTGTGATTGGACACACAAGGAATTTGTCTTCAGTGCATAAGATCTCAGTATACATAAAGGTATAAGTGATAACTCATGATCATTGCCATAAATACATTCATCATGAATCATAAGATACAACACTTAGTAATAGTCATAGGATACTAAATAAGCAATCAACATAAATCATACTAAGAAAATAAATAAAACAATATAAATTGTAAAGATACAAGCAACAAAGTTATAGTCATCAGTAGAAAAGGAAAAAGGCAGACAGAATAATATAAAGATAGCCCTTGTCTTACAACAGTTCATTTCGTCACCATTCAAAGTTAGAACAGCGCTGAAAAAAGTGATTTATCACCATTTTTCACACTTTGTAACCATTGTAGAATACTCCTGGTCATGTGATCAAAATTCAGATGTTTGGCAACTAGCTCCAATTTATGACAATTGCAATGTCCCAGGGCCACATGATCACTTTTTGAGACATTTTGGCAATCAAAAACAATGGGAAAGCCAGATTCCCTTAACAACCACATCTCTAAGAGAACAACTGCAGTGAGACACTTAACAACTGTGGCAGGAAAGGTCCTAAAATGTTGGGCTCAATTGTGGTCATACGTCGAGGACTAACTGTATTGTGGTTGGTGGTGGATTATCAGTGGGCTGATAAAATTTGCTAACAAAACTGGCCACATTCAAAGAAACTAATTTGTACTGATCCGATAACAGTAATTCAACACACACACACAAAGTAAGTATTTCCTAAATATTTTATTAGGTAAGGTGTTATAAATTGGGTCTGTGAGTCCTTATAGAAAAGAGGTGGCTAAATTTTTTGGTTCCAGTGCCAAAAATTGTGTGCACGCCAGTGCGCACACACTCATGTGCCAGCACCCAGAATGCAATGCTCACACCCCTCCCTACACCTCCTGCACATGTGCATGCAATTCCCCCCCCCCCGCCATCCCCTTACGTGCACTGCACCTCACAGCTGATTTTTTGGCTGGTTTGAGGCCTTTTTTGGCCTTCCAGAGGCTTAGAAAAAGCCTCTTTATAAGGTCTTTCAAGCTGAATTATAGGCCTGTTTTGTCACTTCTGGTATTATAGGAAGTGACGAATCAGGCCTATAATTCATCCTGAAAAGCCTTGCAGGGGCTTTTTCCAAGCCTCTGGGAGGCCGAAAAAGGCCTCAAACCAACAAGAAAAAAAAATAGTTGTGAGGTGCACGCATGCACAGTGAGGTAAGTTTGCCTGATAGGTTTGCCGTCACAGTTATAGAAGATGCAGTTGTGCAGAACATGAGCTATAGTTTCAATAGCCACCAACTTTTACTGCATAGGCTGTAGAAGAAGACACACATTTAAGCAAGCTTCACTCTAGCCTTCATGTTAGACATTATATAAACTCTTAGGGAAGTTTTTTTTTTTTCTCTCGCTCCCAAATTTCCCCTTTCTTATTTTTTTGGTTGAATTCTATCCCTAAAGGAATGCTAGGCCATTTAGTGGTGGTAGAATTTTGGACTGGTAAAGTGAAATTTCAGTTCCTTCCTCTGAAGGCTTGAAAATGCATGGTACAGAATTCACTCCATTTGATATCACTTCATAACTAGACAGATGGTTAGGAAGGCTAAAGAAAGAAGGTGGATGGAAAGGAAACTCAGATTGTGTGAGGGTGAGATAATCTGAGAAGGAATCACCTTGGCAACCCATATAGGCATGTCATTGATTTCCAGAGTAAGATTGAACCTTATTGCCATGGAATCTGCTACAGCCAGGTTTCAGTTGTAAAATGAGAGAGAACACAGAATAGAATTCAGAATAGAGGTGGAAGGGACCCTGGAGGTCTTCTAGTCCAACCCCATGCTCAAGCAGGAGACCCTCTACCATTTCACACAAGTGACTGTCCAGTCTCCTCTTAAAAGCCTCTGATGATGGAGCACCCACTACTTCTGAAGGCAAGCTGTTCCACTGGTTAATTGTAGAAGTAAGGGAATTCTTTATTGGCCAAGTGATTGGACATACAAGGAATTTGTCTTGATGCAAATGCTCTCATTGTACATAAAAAAAGATACATTCATCAAGAGTCAAGAATCATAAGGTATAAACAACACTTAATGATAGTCATAGTGTTCTGTATAAATAATAGTAGACTCCAAATACTTCATTCCGATTGGTTAACAAAACCTAAAAGGGTTGGTTGGTTGGTTCAATAGGAACCAATCCACGAAGCTGCCCAAGGGCGGCAAAAAACCAAATGCTTGTCATTGGCTACAAGCCGGCAGACAGAAACATATAAAAGGGCTGTCGTGGCTTGAGCCAATGTTCCGTTTCTTCACTGTGTTAACAAATAAAGACTTTGTTGTTGGAACCCGGTCTACCTCGTGTTTTTCTGGACGGAACACTGGCAATGAAGGTGGGATCGTCCTAAACGTGAGACCGAGCACGCAGCGACAAATAACTCCAGACGAAAAACAATGGCTGGAAACAACGCGCTGCCCGCACCTTTCAATCCCAACAAAGAGGATTGGGAATCTTATGTAGACCGTTTCCAGATGTATTTGGAAAGCAATGAGATGGAAGAGATCTCAGATCAGCACAAGAGGGCTGTATTCTTGACACACTGCGGGCCCACAGTCTTCAAGATGGCCAAGGCTTTAGCGAAGCCCCGAGATGTTAAACAATTGACGTGGCCAGAACTCCAAAGAATGCTTAAGGCTCACTACGCTCTGATGGTATCAAATCTTATCAAGCGGCACGAATTTTACCGAAGAGACCAGAGGGAAGGTGAGACCATCGCTGACTTTGTAGCAGCCCTCCGACAAATAGGGGGAGAGTGCGAGTTCCTAAATTTAGACGAAGCAATGCGGGACCGAGTAGTGTTGGGTTTAAGAGACTCAAATGCACAGAGCAAGCTGCTAAATAAACCCAACATAACTGTAGTCGAAGCCATTGCAGAAGCCACAGCCGCTGAAGCCGCGAAAAAATCGGCTGTCAAAATGAAGCAAATGAACGCGAGCGGCGATGACACGAGCCTGGCCAGAGGA
The DNA here is from genome assembly GCA_015471245.1 of Laticauda colubrina. NCBI lineage: Eukaryota > Metazoa > Chordata > Lepidosauria > Squamata > Elapidae > Laticauda > Laticauda colubrina. The sequence goes on from BLBF01000073.1 coordinate 17,102,024, forward strand.
AAGAAACAATCTTCCACCACCACTCACCATGAAGATTTTGACGAGATGTCAGAATCAGGGGAGGAAGAAGACGAGGTCCACCGCCTATACGCCAACAAGAAAGAGCGCGAAAAAAGGAATTGGTGGAAATGCGCTGGCTGCGGAAGAAACCATCCTCGAGCCGAGTGCAGGTTTCTCGATGCCATTTGCAGAGCTTGCAAGAAACGAGGACATATCGAGAAAGTCTGCAGGAACAAAAAGAATTACAGCCCAAATAAACGCAGTAACTCCCCCGCACAAGCTGAGCCAAAACGAACTGAGAGAAAGTGGCAGCGGAACAAGCGAGCCACTAACTGAGAGAATACACATCAGACCTTCACTATAGGAAGCGCTCAGACGGAAAGTGGGAAGAAAGTAAAAATAATTGTAAAAATAGAAGGTAAGCCCTGCAAAATTGAAGTAGACTTTGGATCTTTCCTATCGATGGTATCATGGGACACCATCAAACAACTAGTCCCAGATATCAAACTCAAAGAACTCCAGAGACAAAATTTAACCCTCAAGGACTACCAGGGAAACCGAATTCCTGTAGTCGGACTAGGACACTTCTGAGTCGCCTACAAACAACACATTGAAGTACTACTGCTGACAATAGTCGACCAAGACCGACCAAGCCTCCTGGGCATCGAATGGTTTGCACCACTGGGCATCGGGATGACCGGAGTAGACCGGGTGGCCGCAACCGACTGGGAAGAAAACCTAATCCAAGAGTTCCAGGACGTTTTTGACAGCTGCCTTGGCAAGTACCGGGGAACCCCTATTTCCTTTAGTCTAGACCCCCAAGTAACCCCTAGGAGACTAAAGACCAGACGAGTTCCTTTTGCTCTAAAAGCAAAGATAGAGGAACAACTAAATAAATTAATAGCCCAAGGGGTGTTAGAGCCTGTGGACCATGCTAAATGGGAAACGCCAATCATAACACCAATTAAACCAGATGGGTCGGTTCGAATCTGTGGTGACGACAAGGCTACCCTGAACCACGCATTACAACAAAGTGCATAGCCGGTGCCAGTCATACAGCACTTATTACATTCTCTTGGGGGAGGAAAAATTTTCGCTAAACTTGATCTGGTGCAAGCTTATCAACAGCTCCCAGTAGACCCCTCAACGGCTGAAGCACAAACCATAGTTACATACAAAGGGACCTTCAAATGCAACAGACTCCAATTTGGAGTGAGTGTAGCCCCAGGCGTCTTCCAGAGCCTCATGGAACGCCTTCTGAATGGTATAAAAGGGGTCGTGCCATACTTTGAAGCCGTCCTAATTTCGGCCAAAGATGCGACCCAGCTTAAAAAAAGACTTAAAGAAGTACTAGCTAAATTTAGAGAATCTAGCCTCAAAGTAAAAAAAGAAAAGTGCTGTTTAATGATGGATATCGTCGAATTCCTGGGCTATTTAATAGACGGAGAGGGTATACACCCTACCGACAAAAAAATCAAAGCTATTAAAGACGCACCAGAATCAAGGAACAAAACTGAACTACAGGCATTTCTGGGACTGATAAATTTTTATAATATATTCCTACCCCACAAGGTGACAATAGCGGAACCATTACACCGACTACTGGACAAAAAAGCAATTTGGACTTGGGGTTATAGAGAAAAGAAAGCCTTCCAAAAAATAAAAAACTTGTTAACATCGAACACCGTTCTTATTCAATTTAGCAACACACTACCATTGACGGTGACCTGCGACGCCTCGCCTTTTGGAGTCGGTGCCATCCTGAGCCACCAATTGCCAGATGGGAGAGAGGCACCCGTCGCATACTATTCAAAGACCCTGTCCAAAACCGAGCAAAATTTCAGTCAATTGGACAGAGAAGCTCTGGCAATCGTCGCCGGAGTGAAACGTTTTCATGAGTACCTATGTGGAAGAACATTTCAAATAGTAACGGACCACAAACCGCTACTAGGAATTTTGGCGGGAAACAAGCCCACACCGAATATTTTGTCCCCACGAATGACTAGATGGTCAGAATTCCTAGCAGCCTACTCCTATACTCTGACACATTGCCCAGGGAAACAAATTTCCCATGCAGACGCTTTGAGCAGAGCTCCATTACCATCCATAGAGGATGACCTGGCACCGACGATGACCACATTGCAGATAGAGACTTGCCCCGATCTACCCATATCCGCGAATGATGTCGCCAGAGCCACCGCAAGAGACCCATTGACTGCCCGCGTACTAAACTGGGTAGGTAAAGGCTGGCCGGAAAACCAAAAAACTGAGACCTTTAAACCCTTCCGGACCAGACAAACTGAACTCTCGATCCAAAAAAGTTGTTTATTGTGGGGTGATCGGGTAATTATTCCTAACAAATTGCAAACTAAAGTACTGGGTATGCTTCACGAAGGCCACCCGGGAATAGTCAAAATGAAAAGCCTCGCTAGAAGCTATGTCTGGTGGCCGGGTATAGATAGGGACATCGAATACTGGGTGAACTGTTGCAACAAATGCCAAAGAATCAGGCCTTCCCCGCTAAAAGCACCCATAAGGGACTGGGAAACCACAAGAGACCCCTGGTCACGAATCCACATCGATTTTGCGGGTCCTACCAAGGGGCATACTTTCCTGATTGTCGTAGATGCATACTCTAATTGGCTGGAGGTTAAAATTCTGCCATCTACATCAACAGAAACCGTTATAAAACAACTTGACAAACTCTTTGCAACCCATGGCCTACCGGACGTCCTAGTGTCCGACAACGGGCCACAATTAACCAGTCTCCAATTCGAGCAATACCTAGCCTCCCTAGGTATAAGACATGCCCTAACCGCGCCGGCCCACCCAGTTGCAAATGGTAGGGCAGAGAGAATGGTCAGGTTTACCAAGGAGGGTTTAGAAAAAATGGACACCGGGGATGTCCAAAATAAAATAAATCGACTACTCACCCTCCAACATATCACACCCAGTACTACAACTAACAAAACCCCGGCAGAATTACTTATGGGAAGAAAACTAAGATCACAATTAGACAGATTGCACCCAAACTATACACCAGAAACCCCCCCCCCCCCGACTCTTCCACCCGTTTCAGGACTTTTGTAATAGGCGACCTAGTCTATGCAAAAAATTTTACCGGAGACCCATTATGGCTATCCGGACAAATCATGCAAATAACAGGCCCCCGGTCCTACCGACTAACGGTAGACGATGGCAGATAATGGAAGTGGCACATAGACCAGCTTCGGTCCCGAAACATAGAAAGAAGTGCAAACACACAACCACAAGTATTAAAAAACGACGAAATTCAAACCAAGGAGGGGGGGGGGAAATACGAGAAATGAATAAAGAACCATTTAAATTAAACTCCGAAAACAATAACAATCAAAAAGAGCAAATAAGAGACTCACTGTTTGAAGAAAGTTGCGAGAAGCGTCCATTCGAAGGGGCCAGCCAGGCCAGCTCGACCTGCCCGGAGGAAACGGGAGGGAGCGGCAAAATTGCTGGCCTAAGAAACTCAGGCAGCAGTAAAATGGCTGACTCACCCTTCCAGACGGTTCCATGGAGAAAGACTGGAGAAACAGCAACCCCATCCAAACCAGTCGAAGTCTCCGACAGAAATGAACCGCGCAAGTCCAGTCGAATCAAAAGAAGCCCCACCTACCTGCGCGACTACGTCACCACGTAGGACTGAACTAAGAGGGAGGGGTGTTCTGTATAAATAATAGTAGACTCCAAATACTTCATTCCGATTGGTTAACAAAACCTTAAAGGGGATTGGTTCAATAGGAACCAATCCACGAAGCTGCCCAAGGGCGGCAAAAAACCAAATGCTTGTCACTGGCTACAAGCCGGCAGACAGAAACATATAAAAGGGCTGTCGCGGCTTGAGCCAATGTTCTGTTTCTTCACTGTGTTAACAAATAAAGACTTTGTTGTTGGAACCCGGTCTACCTCGCGTTTTTCCGGGTGGAACACATAGGGTACAATAAGTAATCAAATCATACTAGGAAACAGTCATTATAAATCGTAAGGATAGAAGTGACAAGGTTACAGTCATACAGTCACAAGTGGGAGGGGATGGGTGATAAGGAGTGATGAGAAGATTAATAGTAATAGTAGTGCAGACTTTGTAAATAGTTGAACAGTTTTGAGGGAATTATTTGTTTAGCAGAGTGATGGCATTCGGGAAAAAAATGTCGTGTCTAGTTGTTTTGGTGTACAGTGATCTATAGCGTCATTTTGAGAGTAGGAGTTGAAACAGTTTATGTCCAGGATGTGATGGAGTCTGTAAACACTTTCAAAGCCCTCTTTTTGACTCATGCAGTATACTGTTAGGAAATACTATTGGGAAATTTCTCCTTAATTCTAGGTTGTTAATTAGTTCCCATCCCATTTCCACATAGAAGAAAAAAATCCCATCCCCAGCTAGAAAATTCTGAATACCTTTTTCTTTCTACCCCATATCATATTTGTTCTGATATCTTTAGCTAAAAGGCTGCCAGAAAAAAGAAAGCAAAACAGGATTTTTTTCTGCTTGGCATGGAATTAATTTGGGGAGGTGGGATGTCTTGGCGACGTCAATTTTCTTGGTAAGGATCTTTTAGAAGTGATTTGCCATTACGTCCTTCATAGGGCTAAGAGAGATTGACTGGCCAAAGGGTCACCTAGCAGACTTCATGACTAAAAATGGGATCAGAATTCATGGACTTCCATTTTCTAGCCTGATGGCTTAACCACTATACTAAACTAGCTCTTGGCATGGAATTACCATAAAAATGGACCAATCGATAGCAAATTGCTATTTGGAAAAATCTGTTCTCTTTCCTTAGAAAAACTCATGCCTTTATTTCCGCATGTTACACTCCTGCAATCTTCTATATGTAAACACCAGCTGTCGTTGGTACAAATGCAGTGGCATGTGCTGGCAGAATTTAGGAACACATTGCACAGTTTTCATTTAGACTCTGAGTCCAAATCATAATGCTGTTTTTGACTTACGAACCCTTTTATGGCTGAGCAGCAAAATATGTTGATGACTCTTTTCCCCAACTGGAACTGTTCCATCCAGCAGGTTCATCTTAGGAGTTGTTTATTTTTTATGAGGGGTTCTTGGGGTTTTCTGAGTTTGGTTGTTTTCTTGCAGACATTTCATTATCCAAACTAGCTAACATGACAAGCACTGATGATGTTACCTAGCTTGAGTAATGAAACATCTGCAAGAAAACACCCAAGCTTCGAGATTATCAAGGACTCCTCCTTTCAACCACGAGTTACACAAATTTTCTTTGGATGATCCTGCATTTTCCTGAGAATAAGAACCTGAAGACACGAGAGAGTTGAGGTTTTTTTTATTTTGGGATGGCTCCAATATTGTGGAATGGCTTTCTTTTTGATTATCAAAATTGTCTCAACATAACCTGACACCCAGAACAATTAATTAGTTGAATCACTTACCTCCAGAAGTGTGGGTGCTTAATCACTGGAGGTTTTTAAGAAGAGACTGGATAACCACTTGTCTGAAGTGGTATAAGATCCCTTGCATGAGCACGGGGCTGGACTAGAAGACCTCCAAGGTCCCTTCCAACTCTGTTACTGGGTTAACCTTTCAGAAAGCCTTAAAAACTGAATTGTTCTCAAGGATGTTTGACAATTGATGGAGACCCATTCTTGAAGACTGATTTCTAATTTTGGAAGCTAATGCTCATCTGTGTAACAGATCTTATAATGTTGATCATAATTTAATTCTGAATTGCTATTATAGTTGATGTTTGTTCTTACCATGGCTGTTTCAACTATCATGCATGTTTTACAATTTATATATTTAGGTTACACTCACAGCAGATGTTTTCATTTTTCTGTGAGCCACCATGGCTGTCCATATAAAACCAATCAATCTTTCAATCAATCAATTCACGATGAGCTATTTTTAGGGACTGAAATCTTACCAGACCAATGACCAAGTTGTTCCTTCATGGAAGCCGGTAGTAGAGATAAATTAATCTTATTTCCAACTGGTGCAGATGTTGACTTATAAACACACACAAAACACACACAAAGACAAACAGAGTATTCAATTCCTCTTGTGATTGTAGAATTCTGGATTTCTATTGCAGTTCCTATCTGCAGCAAAATCAAGCAATTTTAGAAATCAAATAACTTTAGTTCCTTTTCTAAAATGATGGGAGTACAGTATTATGTTGATCCTTTTGGTCCTGCTGTGTTTCCTGTAGACTACTTTAAATTTTAAAGAAAGCCAAAGCTTGAGGCTCTGTGTTACTGTACTAATCAATCTTAAATACAATGCATATGTTGAAACATATGCTTTGTGACTTAATCTGCAAAGCAATCTATGGAAAACAAATACAAAAGGAAATGTGCTGTGCTTTCATTTTTTCCCTTTACTCTCCCTCTTTTCTGGTTCAGCATTTCATATATACCCTTTTTATTTCCTGATTACTATTTTTAATGCGTTACATTTTTTGCTGCTGAATTTCTTTCCAACAATGATTCTTAACAGGGAATTGCTCCCGGTTCCCCCTTAAGCCCTAGAAAGGGGGGAAGGTTTTTTGGCCACATTTTATACGATGGTGAACAATTTCCTTCACATAGATGACAGTACAAGATTATGATCCCTGTCTCCATTTTAAATTTGGAGCAGCACATATTCTATGGATTTTTCTAAAGATGCATTAAAGGCTTGGTGTAATAAGGACCGCTAATCAGAAACAAAAAAATAATACATTTTCCCAAAGAAAAGTATTTCCCAGGAGAAATATTGAACTGGAAAAGCAATGGGGAAATATCTTTAACCCTTTCTCTGCCAATTGCTCCATTCCAAGGAGCATGAGTAACACTGGTTTGACTCCCCCTGAATTCAAACTGTACACTGCAGTTGTCCATAGTGAACTTTTAGATCCTGGTTCAGAGAAAATGGGAGAGATGGTAGACTGAGGAACAGCTCCTCCATATTTGTAGAAGAATTTGATTGCTCGTGCTGGTCCCTCCAAAGAAAATGGTAAATATATTTAATGGATAGGAAGGTGGCATTCCTAACTCTTACACATTGAAAGAATGTGCGCATCAGGGTCTCCATCAGAATTGGAACTCAGAAAATATAATGAAAATGACTTGGTGTCGCCTACAGATTTGATGAGTTCCTCATCTATCCCCCTGTCCAAATAATTGATGAAGGGGTTGAAGAGTACTGGGCCTAAAACAGAGCCTTGGGGTACCCCACTGCATACTTCACTTCATGTAGATGCAGTTCCATTGAGGACTACATGTTGATCAGCGATGAATTGAAAGCAACGAAGAGTGATTTTCTAGTTATGTTGCCAAAGTCTGTGGGGGAATGGCTTAATTTGGACTTGCCCTTGATAAATCTAAGAGTACGAGAAATTTACAGGACTACAATTATAGATAGTCCTCAACTTCCAACTACAACTGAGCCCAACATTTCTGTTGCAAAATGAGACAGTTGTTCAGGGAACTTTACTCCATTTTACAACCTTTCTTGCCACAGTTGTTAAGCGAATCACTGCAGCAGTTAAGTTAGTCACATGGTTGTGCAGTGAAAATGGTTTCTCCATTGACTTTGCTCATCATAAGAGGATCACATGACCCCCTGTTCTGGCATACTAGTATCAGAAACTTTGAGTAGTTTGGAGAACTGGCAAATACGACCTCTGGCTGGACCTGCCCACCCTCCTCTGCCTTTTCCTCTCCTATATTCCTCCCCCCCCCTTTTTTTTTTTAATATCAATTGATTCAGGCGGCAGAACGAAGCATGTGCATGCATAGAACTGGTTGGAAAAAAATGTGGAAATCCACCACTGATTTCATATTTGAAAAAAAAAAAAACTTTGCCAAACATCTCAACTTGCATCCCGGCCATCGTGAGCTGCACCAGGAATTCTGACATGCCTTTGTGCATGAAGTTGGATTTGTGAATGCAGATCGGCCTTTCTACTGGACGGAGGATGGCTTTCCACTTGAAGAGTCTGACCTTGGTTCACCATCAAAGGGTTGCTTTGAATCCACTTATTAGCATGTAAAACAAACTTAACCCACCTTGCAATTAAGCACAGAAAGAAAAGAAGAAAGACTTTCTATCCTTAGCATCTTATTGCTGTTAGAAATAGAGCACTGTGCTCATCTACAAGGGAGAGAGAGAGAGATCTTCATAAGTCAACAATTACTATATTTGCTCTTACGCCAAACTTCCCCCTGCTTTCATCTTTTCTTTCTCTCCCTTTTTTCCTTGATCACAATTACATCAGCCAAAGCTGATTAAAAAAAGCCAGAGGGGCATCTTGAGCTAGCCACAAAAAAAAGTTCTCTCAACTAATTATTTGCCAGTACAATTGTTCACTTCCTTTATGGATTTTTTTTCTAAATCCTATTATTAGTCTTGCTTTGCAGTTACTATTGTCTATGACTGGAAGCACATCTCAAAATCTACAGTCAGCCTTTTATTACAAAACATGTGAATGAAGGTTGGACCTACTGTTTGATTATTCCTCCTTTGAAGCTTTTGTGGAAACTACTGAGCTTTTCACTATAAATCACAGATGTTGAAATGAGCTCTCTCTCTCTCTCTCTCTCTCTCTCTCTCTCTCTCTCTCTCTCTCTCTCTCTCTCTCTCTCTCTCTCTCTCTCTCTCTCTCTCCCCCCCCTC
>BLBF01000073.1:17110788-17125961 GCA_015471245.1 Laticauda colubrina
TCCCCCCCCCCCCCCCCCCCATAGTCAAATTGATAATTTGCAATGTGAAATATCTCACTCTTCTGGATTTTATATAGGATGCAGGTGGAAAATATTTCAATTATAAACAAAATCCAGAATCCATCTTGGCTTGTAATTGTCATACAGAGTGTAATATCAAAGAAAGAAAGAAAGAAAGAAAGAAAGAAAGAAAGAAAGAAAGAAAGAAAGAAAGAAAGAAAGAAAGAAAGAAAGAAAGAAAGAAAGAAAGGTCTTATTTAGAGTTCCACATACTCCCTCATAGTAAAATCAAAAGAGAAATGATAGAACTGTTTATTATCTGTTATTTATAGCACTTTGGGCAATCCTACCAATGGGTTTGTGCTCCTACCTATAATATGTCTGGCCTAGCAAAGCTTTTATAAATTATACACTGACTTCAAGAGTCATCTTGTCCTACCACAGGTACAATATCCATTCTATAGCCATAAGAAACACATTCCCTGAATCTATTTTGGAGGGCATTGAGTTGGCCAGGCTTTATTCCTTGAACAAAGGAGGGAACAAAAAAAACAATTTTCAGGAAGAAACAACAGATAGTTCCTTTGGTTATCAACTAGTTTGCTCATGGCTAGGATTTTACTGTCAGGCATGAGTGAATGCTAGGCCTTCCAGATCTGAACTTGAAAAAAAATCAGGTCTTGGAGAGAATAAAAGAGATATCAAAAATATGCAAGAAACATTTGCTTTGGAAAAGAGGTTGAAACATTCCTTACATCTTGGGAAGCAACATTCATATCCAGAAGTAACTTAAGCAAACACTTCCTTGATTCACTGGAATACAGGTAGTCCACGACTTACAACAATTCATTTAGTGACTGTTCCAAGTTACAAAAGCTCTGAAAAGTGTGACTTATCACCATTTTTCACACTTATGACCATTGCAGCATCCCCATGGCCATGTGATCAAAATTCAGGTGCTTTACAATTGATTCATATTTATGACAGTTGTGATGTCCCAGAGCCACCTGATACCTTTTTGAGACCTTCTGATGAGCGAAGTTAATGGGGAAGCCAGATGGTAATTTTGCAAGCCCTATTAGATAGACCAGATCAAAAAACAAATAATTCCATCAATACTGACAGTTAGAACAATTAATCAGTGAACGAGTTGCCTCTGGAAGTTGTGAATGCTCCAACACCAACTTAATGGATATCATTTCACCACGACTGTCTGTCAGTAGTTCTTTCAATTTTTGGAATCTCATGCTTGTGCCTTCAGTGTAGAATTTCATCATTTCTGGTTTTTCTTCCTTCCTTCCAAGTAATTGGATTTTCTCCAATGGTATTCACCTTCGTCACATGGCTAAAACTTGCAATTTAAATGGATCTAGATCTTAAATGGGTGTAGAGATAGAACAGAAAATGCAGCATCAACATCAATGTTAAGGGGTCACCTTGAGTAATACAAGCAATGCCCAGGGATGTGGGAGGGAAGAAGCATTTTGACTGCTGGTATAATTATAAAAGCCCTTACCAAGGAAGCAATATGAATTAGCCCACTTCAGAATACATTATACTATAAAGATCTAAAAATGCTTTAAAGAATTTTAAAGATGATTTCAAGATTTTTAAAGATACAAGATGATTTCAAGAAATTAAAGATGATTCAAGATAATTAGGGACTGACTGGAGGCTAAAACATATGAAGAATACTTGCAGGAATTGGGTATATCTAGTCTAGCGAAAAGAAGGACTAGGGATGACATGTTAGCACTGTTCCAATATCTCAGGGGCTGCCCCAAAGAAGAGGGAGTCAAACTATTCTCCAAAGCACCTGAAGGCAGGACATGAAGCAATGGGTGGAAGTTAATCAAGGAAAGAACCAACCTATAACTCAGGACAAATTTCCTGACAGTTAGAACAATTAATCAGTGGAACGAGTTGCCTCCAGAAGTTGTGGGTGCTCAAACAATGGATGTTTTTAAGAAGAGATTGGACAACCATTTGTCTGAAATGGTGCAACAGTTCCTGCTTGAGCAAGGGGGTTGGACTAGAAGAGCTCAAGCTCCCTTCTAACTCCATTATACACCAAGGTACAGAAAAATCACTGTGTCACATTTTGCCTCAGATATTATCGGAATCTGGAAGGAAGGCTCTGCCAACGAGCAATTTAAGATCATTTAGGAAAATCCTAAATAACCACCTCCTCCTCCTCCTCCTGGTAGGCAGTCTTGGCCACTGTGGAAGGTGCTGCTCTCAGGACATATCCATACCCGCGGAGCCTGCCTTCTCTCATCTTCTCTATAATTGGTGCTAAACCAAAATGTTGTCAAATGGTGTCATTTATGATGTGGTCAAGAAGGAAGATGTCCAATATCCAACAGAGCATTCGTATTTCCATGGCATGGAGTTAGCTTTCAGTCCCTGTTGTTGCTGCCCGGCATTAGTATGTCCCATTGAATTCCATGGAGTTGAAGCTGAGGAAATTGGTTTTAAAACTGCAAGCTCAGTTAGGCATTTGTATCCTTTGACAATTGATCTGGTGACTAGGATGCATTTTAAAATACAATGAGCAGATTCAAATTTAGAGCAAAGTAAAACAGACTTACTGAAAACTAAGTAAACTGATTTCAATGGATCTGTTCCCAGTCTGACGAAGTAATAATTAACCAGCATTTTCCTGTTCCTTTTCAGAGCAGTGATTAATTCCAGTGCAATAAATCTAAGTGTGTTCACAAAGATGCATTCATAGCGAAGTGACAGCCAATAATAAATGTGTTAACTTTTCAGTTATTGTACTAATGTCTGCTCCAAGTAAGACTTCCCATAAATGAAACTTTAAAGGAAATTTTCGATCCAACAAGAAAGACATCTTTTATGATTTGCAGTGCATGGCAAACTTTACCAAATGTGAAAACTAATTTTCTAATTTTCACATAATTTAATAAATATTCTTTGAGATAAAATGAGACAGATAAATGTTTGGTAAATTGGTTTGAGTACCTTCCTGTCATCTAAGCTTGAATAATTACCACTTCTGTGGAATGCTATTTCATTTCCTGTTTCTTAGCAGTCATGCAGATCATGAAAGAAACAAAACAAAATTCAGACCATCTAATATTCCATTTAGTATTTTGAGCTGACTTAGCTCATCCAAATAATACTGAAATAATATTATTGTGAATAATTAGAATATTACCAATAAATCCTTGACATATGGCTTTCAGTTGAGTCCAAAATGTGTTGCTTTCAGTGAGACAGTTGTTAAATGAGTTTTACCCCATTTTATTACCTTACTTGATATGGTTGTTAAGTGAAACATTGCAGTTATTAAGTTGGTGGCATGATTGTTAAGTAAATCTGGCTTCCCCATTGACGTTGCTTGTTAAAAGTTCTCAAAAGGTAATCACATGACCTTGGGCAACTGTCATAGCTATGAGCCGTTTGTCAAGTGTCTGAATTTTAATCATGTGACCATGAGGATGCTACAATGGTCATAAGTGTGAAAAATGTTCATAAGTCACTTCTTTCAGTGCCATTGTAATTTCGAATGGCCACTATATGAATGTTGCAAATTCAAGACTACCTATATTGGATTTCTGTACAATCTCTGTGTTAAGATTGATTTGCTTGTATCAAACACTTAAATGTACCAGTTGTACTGTTATCAATTTAATTCATTGTAAAAGACTGGGCAGTTTCTCAATATATGAAAATAATTGACAAAGATCCAAAGATCTTTGCAACTATTTCTTTTTTCTCCTTCAAATAACCACTACCTACCATGAAATTCTAATCCATTGGGGCAGGGGTGTCAAATTCTGTTTCATTGAGGGCCGTACCAGGGTTGTGCCTGACCTAGGGGGCGTGGCCAGAGTGGGCATGGCTATATTGACATCACTCATGTCAGGGGGCACCTTTGGTGGCCTGGGCAGGGGAGGGCTCCTGCAGCCCTCTGCTAATGAAAACAGAACCAGGAAGGCAGCACACAAGTTCCGTTTTCACTGTAAGATGCACCAAGACCCAGCCCTTTGCTATTTCCAGGGTGGCCCCATGGGCCAGATCTAAGCACACCATGGGCTGGATTTGGCCCAGGGGCCTTAATTTCGATACCTCTTGTCAACTTGTAAAACATTTCCATGCCTGTATCCAAGTTGCCATAAGAAAAGTGGGGGGAGATCTGAAGGAGCATGATTTAATTAGGGTGATCTCTGGAATCCTGACACCTCTGCATTGGAGTATCTTCATCAGCGGCATGGGAAAGAACCATGGATTTAGTCTAAAAGAGTTCCATAAATTTCATTTGCATAACTGCGTATTTTTCCTGTTTCAAGATGTTATGGGTCACCGAGAGCCATGAAAACACCTGACTGTCAATAAAACACAGGACAGTTGGTGGGGAAGAAAAATAAAAACAAAAATAGTTCATGTAAGGCCACTTCATTTATAAAATGAAGTGTAAATTCGTGTGTAAATTCAGTAAGCATTTCCAAGAACTTCCTGTGTAGGTAACAATGCCACTTCTTGTACATAATTCTCCTTGACCCTTGCTACATATATCATTGTAATGCTTGGGTACCCAATGCATAGAGTATATATTGCCAAAATGAAAGATCCACATATTAAATGCCATTTTCAAGGATAGTGACACACCAAGAATTAATTAAATGACACTGAAACAGGCACAATATCTCTAAGGCTGTAATGCTTGTAAGGAATTGATCAGTCCTATAATCCTCAAATAAGAACATTTTTATTAAAACCCTTAATTGCTTACCATAAGTATGATTTACATGTTGGTTTTCCACAAATATCTTCAGGGTGGTACCATTTTATAGAGGATATTTTTCTTAATACATAAAATTCAACCCCAGTTGAAAAAAAATGTTTTACCTTCGTAAAGATAAAGGTAAAAGTTTCCCCTGTCCAATCATGAACAGTGCACATCTCTGTTTCTTTGCTGAGGGAATGTGGCCACCATGACTATGTGCTGAAGTGCACAAAATGCTGTTAGCTTCCCACCAAAGTGGTACCTATTAATCTATTTGCATTTGCATGCTTTTGAACTGTTAGGTGGGCAGGAGCTAGAGCAAAGAATGGGAGTTGCCAGGCTGATAGCTTCCAAGCACAATGCTGTACAAGAAAATACTTGGCAAAGAGTCTCTGAGAGTCACAAACAAATCTCCACACTAAGTAAATGAACTAATTGTCTCCTGCAAACACCACTCCACTTTTGCTCCTCTTTATTCCCTGTGTTAAGGGGTCATTCACTGTCCACCCGTGCCTTTACTCCTGAGATGACTCTTGTTCCTTAACTCTTCCCCAGACTCCAGGACTGGCCCTGATCCTCCCCAACCTCTTCACTGTCCGAGCTATTGTGTCCCATGATTTACCTTCACAGTAGACTAAATGAGGCATGATAGAATTTCCATGTCACAATAGTGGCCCAGAATCTGATAATGATTGTATTGATATATATATCCTTAAATACCATAATAAGTTATAATCACAGCTCAGTTAAACTTCCCTCAGCCTAGTATGACCATTGTTCTGCCAAATCGGCTTCTTCATTTTGTGTCAGAATTTCTTCCTGTGAGGTGATAGGATTTTCCCGTGGTTCAAATGAATGCAACACTCTTAATGAAAGGTTATATTGCAGCTGAACTAGTCATATATTTTTTTAAATGAGCTTGCGAGAAGTTCAGAAGTGCATAAGTGATGCCATTTTATACAGACCATGACAAATCTTGGCTTCAGTTTTTGAACTGAGCAATGTGACCTCTTTTTACAGTTTCCTAGCAGAAGAGAAGGTTGGGATTGTTTGCTTTTTTGTTGCCAATCAATGCCTTGTTATTAACATGCTTAATCAATTGTCTGATTAATATAAAGCATGATCAAATTTAAATTAAAGGACAAATTGGCTGGTTTCTATTTTAAAATCATTGGAACCAGTGGTGGGATTCATTTTTTAAAACTATCGGTTCTGTGGGCGTAGCTTTGTGAGCATGGCAGGGGAAGGATAAAATAAAATATCCAGTCAGAGGTGGTGTTTGTTGGTTCTCTGAGCTACTGTGCATAAACTCTCATAATAATGATGCCAATAAGAGAAGGTAATAGAAAAAATGAGAAGGATAATAGAGTAAATGTACCTAGACATAAGACTATATAGTACTGTCCTATGTCTAAGACAGTAGGCAGTACAGGACTGATATCAATTCAATATTTTCTTAATTGTTTCATTCCCTTACTTTTATTAGTAGTGACCACATTTTTGTCAAAATCATTGTAACTCTTGTGTTTCTCGATTGACTTTATTTTTTTATTATTGGCCATCGTTCCATTGAAATTAATGTAACTTTTGTATTTGTTGAATTGTCCTGTGGCAAGTTGGCCATGGTGAGTTGTTCCATTTTGCTCAGGCTGGATCTTGGATAGGTGTGCCTCCTTTTTAATGAGACTGCAATTCCAAAACTTTCTATCACTTCTGGAGTTTAGATTTTATCTAAAGCAGAAATGTTTGGTTTGGTGGCAGCAGTGCACCATTACTTGGTTTGGTGGCAGCAGTGTAGTGGTAGGATTCAAATTTTTTTACTACTGGTTCTGTGGGCGTGGCTTGGTGGGCGAGGCTAGGTGGGCATGGCTATGTGACTGGGTGGGCATGGCTTTTTTTTTGCAGCCACCCTCACCCATTTTGGGGGCTTTGGGGCTTCAGAGGAGCCTCTAGGAGGGCCGTTTTTGGCTCCCAGAAGGCTCCTCTGGGCTCAGAAAGGCAAAAAATAGAGGGGTGCTGAGCACCTCCCTCCATTTTTTGCCTTCCTGGGCCTCAGCAAGGGAATCCCAGATAGAATGAACAGCTGATTGTCAGGAGGAAAAAGAAATAAATAAATACCTTAAGGGGTGGGCATCAGGGTAGGGCAGGCGGGGCAAGCAAGCCAACGGCAACCGGTTCAGCAATCCTTGCCAAATCCTTGCTACTGGTTGCCCGATGCAATGCAAAATACCACCACTGCAGCAGTGCCTCAGATAAAAAGTCCATACAGAGAGGTTAGGATAGCTGAGAAGATTATAGGAAGCTTGCTTCTTGTCATTCAGGATACTGCTTATAAGCACTATGTGTTTGGACTCAAAGCATTGTTAGAGATCCTGTGCTCCCACTTTATGATCTGTTTCTGTTACTCCTCTTTGGAAGTATTTCTAGAAGGATTACCATATTCTGGAACAGCTTTGTTCTCTGTGCCATCCACCTAGTAAAGTAGCAAGGTTTGTTTTTTCCACCATGTACCTATATAATCCGAACTAGACTGTGTTGTTTCTCCGTGCCATCAGGGGTGGGATCCAACAGGGTTAACTACCAGTTCGTCATTTACAAGGTTGGGTGATTTAAGATGTGCTTTCCAGCATGCTGTTGGTATGCGCCTGTAAAACATCATCAGCATGCTGCGTGCAGAGAAGCAGCCTTTCAAAAAGCCCTTTTTTCCTGCTTTTTAAACTGCAGCTGTGCCTTGCATGGCAGCTGAAGTTGAAAAATGAAGGAAATAAAGGTCAGGTAAGAGCCTGGGTGGGTGGGTGGACAAAAACATCAGCAGACATAGAACCGGTTCTATGCCTGCTGCTCTACAGAGGTGGACAGAACCGGTAGAAACAAACCCCTGCGTGTCATATAATATACAGTTTGTGGGGATATGCACAATTTTGTGCTTATTTATTTATTTTGTCATGTTATGTAGTGTACATTGGAGGTGGTGACCCTTGGAGAGCTGTATGCAATGAAATTTCATTTTAAGGTATGCCAATTAGTATATGCCAGTTCAAAGTGACAATAAAGTTATTCTAAGTCTCAGAGATTCTACTTAATAAGTACCAGAAAAAGTATTTTTTCCTTTAAAAAAAATGGAGCTAGATGATCCCATTTCCAAAAAAGAGAGGCAGCTTTAGTTCTTTCAGTTCTGATTTCTCTTCATTCTCATGTTTCTTTTTTGTTTCTCCTGATGGACGTTCTGCGTTGAAACGATGATGTAAACGAAGCCCCACTATTGCTGTCTGGTTTTAGTTACAATGTCTGTTTGTTGACATCTCACGTGAAGCCTTGCTGTGTCTCTGTCTCTGTCTCCTCCATTTCCCTTCTAATTAAGCTTTGCCCTCAATTAAGTTAATGATGCAACTTCTTTCCCCCTATAGATCATTTTGCCCCTTCGCTCAATCAGCAGAATACTGAAAGGTGCATCCCTCTTTGGCCAGAAGTTGGTTGCCTCATGGGATTGTTGGCTGTTTCGCTCAGAGAAATTCTGGGCAGGGAGAAAAAATGTTTACTGGCACTGCACAACCTGACATAATTGAGGCAGAGAGGAAATCAGTTGTGAGATTGATTGTAATTTAGCTCAAGATGAGAAAAAGACTATGTGCTGGTTGACCTTAAGAGGCAAATTCACGAAACCTTTTTAATCTCCCCTCAGAATCTGTAGACAAACCAAACCTTCCCATGTAGACATGGCTCTCTCTTTAAGAAAAGCTGGGACAATGGGACAGCCATTTGTCTGAAGTGGAATAGCATTTCCTGCTTGAGTGGGAAGTTGGACTAGAAGACCTCCAAAGGTCCCTTCCAACTCTATCATTCTATTATTTTGTAGCCCAACCACAAGGCCCTGTGAACTGGGTTCACAACCTGCTGCTGGAAAGATTATGTGAGATGATAATCCACTGTTCTGATGTGAACTGGCACATTTATTTCATTTAGTTTGTCAAGTATGTATGAGGAAACAAGTATAAATATAAACATAACATATAAACATATAAGTATAAACAGGTATAAGTATATACCTAACAAATGAGTACAAATAAATAGGAACAGTAGGACAAGGATGGTAGGCATGCTGGTGCACTTATGCACACCCCCTTAGAGATCTCATAGGAATGGGGTTTAACAGATAGTTAGAGTTGGAAGGGACCTTGTAGGTCATCTAGTCTAACCCCCCATTCAAGCGGGAGACCCCACACCATTTCTGACAAATGGCAGTCCAGTCTCTTCTTGAAAGTTTCCAGTGATGACGCTCCCACAACTTCTGAAGGGAAGCCGTTCCACTGGTTGATTGTTCTCATTGTCAGAAAATTTATCCTTATTTCCAAGTTAAATCTCTCCTTGTTCAGTTTCCATCCATTGTTCCTTGTCTGGCCTACAGGAGTGAGATCCATGGTAGACAATTTAAGATTAAATGCATCTGGATGTGACATGCTTGAAAATACAGAAATCTGAGGAGTATCAAAACCTGAAGAAAACTGCTTCTACCATTCTAGAGGAAAAACACCAGTCATTATTTGTTTAAGACGAGGCCAGGAATTCTACAAACTGGAGAAAATTATTTGAATATGTGTTCGGGTATCTACAGTACAAATCAGGGTGGATCTGTGTAGGACACAGGGGTGTGAGAGTTGAATTTTTGGAGTAATTTAACTGCTAGTGTAACAGGAAGCAGGATGATCTATACCTTTGGTTGGCTCCAGCAATGATCTCCTGACATTTTTATATAATTATTTTTCACTGTATTCCAGAATTCACTGGATTCCCAAAGCAGTAGGAATTATGGTGCATTTGTTACAGTAGGAATTATGGTGCATTTTCAATTCTCTGTTACTGACATAAAGAATAGTCTTTTGGAACAAACAAACATGATACTTTAAATGAAAACATAACATGTTTCAGTTGGTTATCTCAAGATACAGACATTGCTGATTTCCCAGTACCAAACAGAGATTGATTTATCAAAAAGGTTTAGTACTGGCAGTTAAGACTTCTAGGAAATCCCATTGTCTACATTAGACTTGGAAACAAACAAACAAATAAATAAATAAAGAGATGGATAAAATCCCAGAAGTCCTTAATTGCAAATGTCTAGGGAGATTTTAAATCATCCAGGTCATGATTGTTCCAAAGGTAATTTTCTGAAAAGCATTTTTCTTGGGTTTTTTCTTTGAAAATATTTTTGCTTTTCCTCCAAGAAGCTTTTTCAGATCTGATAGTGAAATGTTTTCAAAGAAAAACAACAAGAAAGCCAGTTGCCTTTTGGAAAAACACCTTTGGTATGGCCTGAAAATCCCTCCCATACGTTGTCAAGAAAATTATATGGACACATTCATGATCCCATCAAAAATCAAGCTCAATATGTTCTGTTGATATAAATGTTTGTAAAGTTGTTTCTGATTCACTGTAATAACAGCAACCATCTTGATTTCAAATAGCATTTCTTTCCTCCATCTTGATAATGCTGGAAACAAGTGGGGAAAAAACCCCTTATATCGTCCTACATAGCAGAAGATGGGCAATGTATATATTGCCCAGTGTATATTGAAGCATGGATTTTTCTTAGAGTAGAGACTTTGAAAGGAATCTGAATAGAATCCGAATAGTTAAGCATGCTTGTATCATTTTTTTAAAGGCAAAAAAAAAGCATATAACAGCTCATTGTTCCTCCAGAATAAGTACAATGTAATCAGCCTTGGATGCAAGTCACATCAAACATCACAAAAAGCATTGTATAATAGCCAAAAAGTCTTTCCCAATAATCTCCATGTAAGCCTCATTTTCTTATCATATTTGTTCCTGTTAGCAAGTGTTATGAATCAGCACAGGAACAAATAGCCAAAGGGAAGAGATAATTAAAACAAAAGTATGAAGCGTTTTATGTATAGATATCGGATGATTGCAGGATAACAAATGCAGCTTTCCAAAATCAAAAACATGTTTTCCCAATGTAGCCTTTTGCATTCGTAATTAGAGATCTTTTGCACAACATCATTAATTGTTTGCAGTGCATTGCCTTTATGTGAAATAACACAGATAGAAATGGGACCCAAATGGATAGACCTTCTGCTGATGGATGTGAGCTTTGCCAATTTCCACCCCTTAAGGGTCTTCCTAGAACCTGTCCATTCTCAAAGGACAGCGAAATCAAATGCAAAGGAGCATGTGAGTTCCTTCAGGGAGCAGAAGTGGTATTTAGCAGGTTCTGACCAGTTCTGGAGAACTGGTAGTAGAAATTTTGAGTAGTTTGGAGAACTGGCAAATACCACCTCTGATTAGCCCTGTCCCCATCTTTTCTCTGCCTCCTGAGTCCCAGCTGATCAGCTGGGTCTTCTTTTGTTGCCTTGCTAAGGAGAATGGAGCTGGAAAGCAGGTTAGCGGGCTGGGGAGGGAATGAAATTTTGCAGTATCCTTTCTCTGTCCACCAAGCCACGCCCACCAAGCCACACCCATAGAACCAGTAGTATTTTTTTTTTTTTTTGAATCCCACCACTGGCAAGGAGTGACAGCAATGGAGAAGAAAATGATAATCCCTGTCTCATGTCCCCCTCCTTTCAGCAGACACAAACTAGTCTTGAGAGAATGGCAAGTACCGGTAGCTCGGGTGGAAGTTTATTCTTGGAACTTGTGGGTTGGTTTCTGAACATTTTGTCACAAGTCTAGGTAACATCTTCAGTGGAATTTAAGGGATGTCGGTGTCAGTGTTACTCTGTTTATAAAGGCTTTGAGTGGTCAGTAGGTCTTATGATGGTGGGGTCAGGTCAGGTGAGGGCCATGGTGAGGCAACAAAGGAGGTTGTTCCTGATCATCCCAGGTCAAAGGGGTACTTAAATAGGTCAGTCTTCAAGGCTTTGCAAATCCAAGGTCAAAGTCAAAAGCAACTCCATGGAGAGGCTACCACTGGAAAGGCCTGCAGCTGGCCTATTCATGTGGATATTCATGTGGAACCCTTCTCATGTGGATCAGACAGAATAAACAGAACCACGTTCAGCCAGTAAATTCCCAACCTACCTCTTATATGTGGCATATAAGGCTTAATAGGTCAATCACCAGTACTTTGAACAGAAGCCTACTGGCAACCACTGCACTAATGTCAAAATTGGTGTTTACTCATGTTGTAGCAATAGCAATAGCTCTTAGACTTATACACTGCTTTATAGTGCTTTACAGCCCCCTCTCAGCGGTTTACAGAGTCAGTATATTGCCCCCAACAATCTGGTTTCTCATTTTACCCACCTCAGAAAGATAGAATGCTGAGTCAACCTAGAGCCTGGTGGGATTTGACCTGCCAAAATGCAGGCAGCCAGCAGTCAGCAGAGGTGGCCTGCAGTACTGACCTAGAGTAAGAACCAGTAGTCGTCTAGTGGAAATCAAGGATGGTTGCCAGGGTGTAGTAAGTGTGACTTAATTTTACTTCATCTTGTTGTTTCTTAGCTTGATATAAATCTCATTAAACCAACTGGACTAACATCTGAATGGGCCAATCCATGTTTTCACCATGCAAACATAATTTTATAGAGGCATGGAGGGGAAATAAAAAGTTCTATAAAACATACAATTCCATTAGTTTTTAAGAAGTGTAATGTATGCTGAGAAAGCTCCAGAAGAAGCAAGAAACGATATTGCACAAACATTCTGATTCTACTATGATAGAAGTTATAACTTCTAGGGATTTCTAGGCATTAGAAGAGAGCTTTTTATGCTACATAGTTTTCCCTCCTTCGCCTGAATTAGCTCTTGTCCTTCTTTTTGCTTCTGTGTGTGGAGAAGAGACATAATCTTGTTCCCCACAGCAAAATGTTTTAGGATTGCTGCATCGAGGAATGCCTGCATTTACAGCCTTTACATGTGCCTGCATATTCATCAGTCATGTGAGACTGCCGGCATAGCAATCCTATTCTTGTTTGGATACAAATGGATTCCTCACAAAGGGTAACAGTGTCCCAAAGGTGCTTTTTCAAGAGGCAACTGGACTTTCTGGTTTTTCTTTGAAAATGTTTTGCTTCTCACCCAAAAAAGTTTCTTGGATGAGAAGCAAAATGTCTTCAAAGAAAAACCAGAAAGTCCAGTTGCCTCTTGAAAAAGCACCTTTGGGACAACCATGACCTGGATGGCTGAGAATCTTCATAGACAAGGGTAACAGTGGTATAATCAATACAGGAGACAATTTCTCCATGTTAATATAGCTGGAACTTGGGTGTTTTCTTTCTTCCTCAGTAATGAAGGCATGTGTTTGTAACTTACATGTGCACATTTGGGGTGGGGTCAAAACATTGCAAATACCATATGTCAAACAGAAAAAGGAAATGATGGATTACCACAGTGAGTTTCTAATGCAGAGAGGGTGGATATACAAGGAAGTGTAAAATCGTGTTACACTATAAAGTATAAACAAGGCAGACTTCCAAAGTCAATAGGTGCTTCATTGAATTCAAAGAGAGAGGCAGCTTTCATGAGTTCATTTAAATGCTCTGATGTTCAGATCATTTGCCTCTTGGGTTTTACATAACTTCAGTTTCCATCAAGGCATTGGCCTTGTGTGGGACTTATACCTCTGAGCAAATTCAACATGTAGTAAAATACTATGAGACACTTTATCCTCTTCACTGCAAGGGGCAACTTTTCTCCTGCATCTGTTCATACCACATGCATATCTGCTAAGCTAGAAGTGCCCAACCCCTGGGCCATGAACATTGATTTGTACTGTTATGACTGCTTACAATCTTCCTTTTTCATCAGGACACCATAAACATAGGCATATTTACTTGCTTGTAAATCTATACAGTTTGAAGGAAACAACCAGCCAACTCGCCCTTGCCCTTTCTGGATAATAGCCAACAGCTAGTATGAAAAAGTAATTGCTCCCTTAGTTTTCCTACCTGGTTGCGCCAACTTTAAATGCAACAAAACACTTCCTCTAATTAGTGATTAGTCTGTCACAGATCTGGGTGGAAATTATGGGCCTTTCCTTCAATTCCATAGCATTCACAGGTTTTCTCGCATGAATTGCTCTTTTCAAGTCTTATTTTTTCTATGGGGATTAGGAAAGCCTTTGATTTGGCTATTCAAAAATATTGAGTCTGTTCTTTATTCCTTGTATGCTTGCTTATATATGGTTTAGATTATTGTCTTCCTCAATGACACAGAGCAGAAAATATCCTGCAGCCAAGAAGGCTCCACATCCATTTGCACTAGTCATGTGACCCTGAGGACAAAATAAACCTTTAAGTGGCCTCAATGACTCTCTAAAAAGAATGCAAATGACCAGCTGTCTGCAAGGAGTATAAATTCTTCCATTCCCCACCATCCAGTCATAGCTGAAGAAACTTCTTGGATGAGAAGCAAAATGTCTTCAAAGAAAAAAACAAGAAAGTTCAGTTGCCTCCTGAAAATTCACATTTGGGACAACCATGACCTGGATGACTGAGAATCTCCATATATGCCTTCCTCTATGATTTATTTAAGTTCAGTTGATGGATAAATATCTAATATTCTTCAATGATGGCACTCAGGTCCCGAGACACTAAAGTATCCCCAAATTATGGCAATACTTCACTGCTCTTCCACATTTGACTGTTTATATGTAATTCTTATTGTGGAATGTAGTGTGTTAGTAGTCTATCAAATATAACCTTTGCTACGTAGTGTGAAAAATTCTACTTTTGACTCATCTGTCCATGGATCATTCTTCTGGAATTCTGAAATGTCATCCAGGTCTTTTTTTTTTTTTTTAATGATTTTGATATGTTCTTCTTAGTGAAATATGGCTTGCACCATTCTGTTCCCTATGAATCCAATTTTAAATCCTGAGTTACAAATATTCTCCTTTATTGAACTGATTCTGCTAAAGGTGTGATGACTGGAGTATTGCATGTTAGAATGTTTTTATTGTATGAAATCAGCGAATAAGCACAAAATTTTGGTCCAATTTATTTCTCTTATATATCAAGAACATACCTGAAACTCTGACAACTGTATCAAATTTATGTAAAAAAAAATCATGCAATATGAAAAGGGATCAATATTTTTGACATATCTATATTTATCACAGACACAATTTTCACATAGCTATTTGTGTCTAACATTCATAATTTTCCATTGAAGCAACCAGAGGTGGTATTCAGCATGTTCTGACTAGTTCTGGAGAACCAATAGTGGAAATTTTAAGTAGTTCGGAGAACTGGTGGTAACCTTCTCCAGGAGTGGGGAGGGAATGGAGATTTTGCAGCATCCTTCCCTTGCCATGCTCACCAAGCTATGCCCACCAAACCATGTTACACCCACCAAGCCATGCCTACAGAACTGGTAGTAATTTTTTTTGAATCCCACCACTGCAAGCAACTCTCTCATCTTTCTTTCTTTCTTTCTTTCTTTCTTTCTTTCTTTCTTTCTTTCT
>BLBF01000073.1:17126159-17138555 GCA_015471245.1 Laticauda colubrina
CATCCATCCATCCATCCATCCATCCATCCATCCATCCATCCATCCATCCATTATCTAGTGAACTTCCCTAACTAAGTGTAAACTAGAACTCGTCTTGGCTTTTACTCCAACAACTTAACCAAGATACCATGATAGTAATTTCTATAAAGGTTTACTTTCTTATATAGCAAATACAGGAAACCTGTGGCTTTACAAACCTGCGAAACTACAAATCCCAAATTTCCCTGCCATGCTGGGAATGCCACTGGCCATGCTGACTGATAATGATACAACAGGCATTTCCCACCTGTTATGTGACTAAAGATGAATATGACAGCACTGTCAAACATAGATATTTGACAGCTGCTTCACCTCAGACTCAGTTCTGCTATATAAACTTTCCCCCATGACTTCAGCAAGCTATGACAAGAGGGATCTGCTCATACCATTGTATGCTTCTGTCTTCCACTCTTCATATTGTACCCTAGGATTTTGCTTCTGTGTCCTGATATCTGACTGAAAAGTTAATAATGGGACATTTACAGCTACCATATCCTGAAATCTATCACACCATCAGCTGTTGCTGGACTACACTCTGGTTTAGATAGATAGCTGTTCTCTTGCCAGCTCTTCAGAGCCCAGGAATAAATATAGGAGACAATGAAAGGTCTAATGCTTTCATTTCAGGAAAAAAAAAGGTTCAGTAATTCAAACCATCTAAATTCAGAGAAAAAGAAAGTTGTCTAGTCTGTATCCCAAAAATTTTAAAGGAAAGGTAACTATTTGGGGGATGAAATAAACTCGTAGTACAAAAATGCAGTTTGGGAAAATCAGATTATTTATTAAAATTTAATATGTGATTCATTAGTGAATCTCATGTCATCAAATCAAAATGTCTTTTCATTGAAAACATGAATTCCCACCTAAATTGAAGTCCCAGTTCTCCTTCTCAGTAATATTTATTTATAAAAGTTTTAAATGCAGTTTCAGTCTTATGGGATTCTAACTTCTTTCTAATAACATGGAAGTGTGATGTGGATTCACAGTTCCCTGTTCTCCACCCTTTCATGAAGTAGTCAGAGGTACAGAGTGATGGCAGGAAATGTTATAATGCAGTGAAATTAAGACCCATTTGCAGTATAACCTGTAATACAGTACAAACTATATTAAAGTTTGTATTACAGGAGAGTGGGGAATTTGAGCTACTGTTTTTCAACAGCCGTCACTTAAGGTACTTTCTAAACAAAACTAGCTGTCTTTCTGTTTTGAATGAAGGATGAAACATGTCTCTTCACCCAGTTATCCAAGGGAAGTACCCTAAAATAGAAAGATGGGATAGAGAATGAATGAATGAATGAATGAATGAATGAACGAACGAATGAATGAACGAATGAATGAATGACCTTCTAAACAGAACCAGCTCTGTCTTGCTATTTTTAAGAGCAAGGACAAAACATGTCTCTTCACTCAGTTAGCCAAAGAAGGACATGAGAAAAAGAAAAAAGTAAAGAGAATGAATGAATGAACGAACAAATAATTGATTGAACAAATGAATATAGAAATTGGTTAGACTATAGTTGAGAATATTGCTTATCAATACTGTAACTGGCCATCATCCTTTACCACATCTGAAACTGGCAGGTGACTTAAATGACACAAAACAGGATTTGTGTTACACTGAACAGTGTTGTCCTTTAACATGTTATTATCATTCCCAACACTCAGCATTGGATATATAGTAAGTCAATTGTGCTAACTGGACTACAGTTTCTTTATTCATGTCAGAAATGCCTACAAATTATCAACATAATGCATTAAACACAGAGCAAATACAATAGGTATAAAATGTCATTGAAATATAATACATGTAAAAAAATATGTTGAATAAATGACATTTGCCCAGTATTGGGCCACATCAGCAGCATTTTCTCTCCGGCATGGGGTCTTCCTCTGTATATGTGGAAGGACATCGTACCACAGTATACGTGATATGGATTGGTCTTCATCACATTCACATAGAATATCTTCTATAGGGAAGCCCTATTTTGTTAGATCTTCCTATCCTAGTGCATAATATATTTAACAATTTCCATACAGGCCAAAGTTATTCTTGAACAGGCAGCAGTACATACCTGAGTACAGGATTATTATGTCTTGTTTTCTTTCCATCTGGCAGCCAAAGAATTGGATTGCTGACATTTTAGTCCAACACTTCTGTTTCTTTTTGTTCATCACCATCCATAGTATTCTTCTAAAAGGGGAGCCTAGTATCAGTGCATTGCATTTTCTAAGCAAGGCTCAATGATTTCATCGACATAATACACCAGAAAGAGCTGATCACCTATTCTGTGTATGAGGGGAACAGATGGTAACAAAACCAGTAAAAACAACTTCCTCCCACTTCTATGTATACATGGTAAATATTTGGCTCTTGTCCCTCTGCTATCATAGCTGGGAGAGGAAGTCTCTTGTGAGAACTATTGACAGAAAGTTAGTCGTGGAAAGAATCCTTTAGAAGAGGAACAAAATGCATATGGTTGCAAGGAGATGAAGGTCTCAGTTGACTCAAAACAGATACATTAAGCAGACTTGCTTGCATAAAGAATGAACTTAAAAAGGCAAGTTCAGCAGAAATATTGAAGGAAAATTAAGCCTATAACTTCATTTAACTCAGATCTGATATCCACTGCTAAATAAAATACTTTTAGGGTAGGTCGTATTTTCGGGGAAACAGGGTATTTAGAAATCTGAAGGAAGATAGAAATTACATCCACCAACTACTTTCTTATGACTACGATCTGTTGAAATCAGTAGCACGAATGGACCTGACTAGGCACAAACTGGAAGATTTGAGAACCTTCACTAATTAAAAATAAGTAAATATTGTTTATGATTGTTTACTTGCTTTTATTGAAAAATTACCAGTGGAATATCAGATAATTTATTTGTAAAGAATGACCAAAGTTTTCTGCCCTTGAACTGGCATTTTCCAAGATCTGCTTGGCAGATATTAACAAAAAACAGTCCAAGCTGGCATCAAGATGGACATTGTGGCTGAAAGGAGGGGAAAAAATCATTATGAGATTTTTATTGAGATATAAATGACTTTTCAACATTGGACTTCCCAAGCTGTTCTGGGCCACGTTAAATGACCATTCATTATTTAATGTTATGGGAAAAATGTAAGTTTCTGAAAAGTGTCCATTGATATGTGACAACCAACACTTTCTGTGACTTAAAGCATGGGCCATATGGAATTGAAAATACAGGCTGTTGTTTGTCACTTCTTCCCCCAGTTTGCTATAATCCTGAGTGGCTTGTGGCTTTTTTGTTTTGTTTTGTGTTTTTGCATCCACCATTCAAATTTGAACTCAGAACTGACACTGGAAATCAGAATTTACTTTATAAGGTGTCAAGCTAACAGTATAATTAACCATGTACTTGTAGGAAGTTAGCACCCACCCCTCTCCTAGAAAATTGTAATATCCTAGGACATATTAAAAAGGCAGAATATTTCCCCTAAAAAGAGAAGAAATTCAGAAGCAGAAACTCACCTCAGAAGTAGCTTACCTTTGTTAATGGGTGGGCCATTAAGGCCTGGGGCAGAATAGTTTACATAACAAAAATCTCCAGGTAAAGCTACAGCTATTGCCCAAGGCCCTTTTCATTACATCATCATCCAGCAAAGCTCAACCAAGCCTGGAACTCAGGACAGCCTACAAGTTCCTCCTGCATGACCCCATGGGAGTCTGACAACCAATCAGAATGCAAGCTCAAATTCAAATCTCAACAGAGGGTATAAAACCAGGCACTTTCAGCCCTCCTTCTTGATCTTTTCCTTCACCTTGAAGCATGTGATCATCCTTTTCACTGTGGAGCTCCAAGCTATGTGGTCCTGTCCATCATTAATATAAATCTAAGTGCTATTGCTATTAAACCATCTTTCCAAATGTCTTTTTCCTCATTTGGAACTGAACCCAGAAGGATATTTCTTCCAACATACTGATAACATATTTCCCATTCTGCAGCTTTCCAGATGTATGGGACCATACTGGCAGACAGTAATCTCCAATGCGAAATGGAAAGTTCTCTTAGAACTTTCACTTCATCCTTACTTTCCATGGTTTGTCCATTAAAAAGGGGTGAGCCGTCAATCTGAACTTAATCCAGCAACCCCAAATGAGAACCCAGTAATAGAATTGGAAGGGATCTTGAAGGCCATCTAGTCCAACCTCCCCCCCCACTCAAGCAGGAGAACCTATCCCATTTCAGACAAATGGTTATCCAATCTCTTCTTAAAAACCTCCAGTGCTGGAACACCCACAACTTCTGACAGCAAGTTGTTTCACTGATTGATTGTTCTCATTGTTAGGAAATGTCTCCTTTGTTCTAGGTTGTTTCTCTCCAGGATTAGTTTCCATCCATTGCTTCTTGTACTGCCCTCAGGTGCTTTGGAGAAAATGAACTTGATTTTAAAAAACAACAACAACCTTTCTGGGTGTCAGAAATATAGTAGGATGACCTGGAGGATAAATTGAGAACTTATCAAGAGTCTGCAAGTCACAATATGTGGTTGGAAAGTTGCATAAAACCTTTGAGATCACATGGTAACTCTTCTAGAAAAGAATCCTGTCAAACTAGCTTTGGAAATCACTCCTCAATTTCATAAATGCTACCAAACTCTATAAAAACCTGAACTGGCCTGCATGAATAGAAATGAATTGAGGTAAGGACACAATTCATCCTTGCTTAGGATTCTACCATCGTAAATTACAGATGTCTAAATTCAAGAATTAAACCTGATTTGCTTTCCACAGAAGAAACTACAGCTTTGGCACATCTATTGCATAGCTTATAATGCTTTCTCAATTAAAGTGATTGTAGCCAAACTAATGACTCACTGCATGTATGTGTTTTAGTGTCCAAGAGTTTAGAATAGAATAAAATAACTGACCCTTGGCTCTTGACTTGTCAGTTTATTCTTAATTCCTCTGCTATGTACTTTTTCCTGTAAAATAACAAAACACCCTATTTTGGGGTTGCTGATCATGATTTGAGAAATGGGAATCCAAATGCAGAAGGCTTTATGCAGTTAAAACATTCAGAAATGTTTGTCCAAGGAGAAATGGTGGGGATTGGGAAAGAGAGAGAAAGGGAGGGAGGGAGAGAGAAAGAGAGGGAGGGAGGGAGGGGGAGAGAGAGAGAGAGAGAGAGAGATGTGAATCATCAGCAATAAAAGAAATTGTAGACACAGAAAATGCATATCATGAAAGACAGACAAAAGAAGCTACAATCTGCTTTTCGCTTATGCATGCTAGTGGGACAGCAATGTTAAGTTTGTCACTAAGTATCATGCATATTGCATACTAAGGACCACTGCTTAAATGAAAGCTCTTCTTCTCTAAATTGTGTATGTGTAGATGGGAACATTTCTGGCCTACTGTTGCCAAGTTCTTTTGTCTGCTCCACTTGGGAAATTAACTACTATGGCTTGATGGAAAAGCAGCTCTCTGAAGCTCAACTGTTCTCTATTTTTCACTTGCTTTGTCAACCGGTCAGTAGTAAAAATGGATCTCATATAATTGACATGAGGGGTTGAAAAACAGATAATTTTCAGACTTTGCTACTTCAGCTTACATCCTTACACCCATAGCTTCATATCCCACGAACCAAATTTTAATACATATATTGTGATCTACACAAAAACCAGAAAATGCCTTTATATAAAATTTAGGTTATGAGTACTTCCAAAAGAAGTATTTTTAGTTTACAATTGTCCTGTTGCATTCCCCAAAATGTATGAATGGCCAAGTAGTGTCATTTTCCTGTATTTTCCCACCATTTATTTTCTCTGTCAACCAGAAAGCCAGAGACAGCTGCACAATGTAGATGACAACTTAGGGCAATCATCTTTTGTCTACCAAACTGCAACATTTAGGCTATAAAAATCTGAGTATCCACTAGACAACAGCAAAGAATCAAGATTTTTGCAGAACTAATGTATTAGCGTTATCCAATGGTAGTTATTCTGAGTAGCAGAGGTTCACCAGTATCCTGATTGTTTTAACAACTATAAACCTTCTGCACTGACTAAATAGCATTTCCATTTTGGCATACAAACTACTTCATAAAATGCTTACCTAAAGGGCCAATACTTTTGTTGAGAAAATTGGCAAATCTCTTTGATACAAGAAGCATTATAGTGTTCCAATGGCAGAGCCAGTTCTGCTAAAGCTTAATTATTCTTAGATTTTGTTTTTTAATCTAAAGAAGGCATTAAAGATGTCTTAATCCTCTCAGTTGGAATAATACGTTTACAAAAGAATTTTCCTTTGGCTAAATCTTACATGTAAATCATCTGATTCAGTATATGTCATGTGCTTTAAGGCAAAACTTCAGTACCTCTGTTTTGCAATTGCAAAGTTGAGAATTTAAGTGAATCATCCTGCTTTAGACCTTATAAAAAGTTCTCACATTCTAGAGCTGGCTAGATATTACAATTTCTATCATCTAATTCTAATTAAACATACTGCCGGTAGTAGAATGCCTACCATGTTTCTCACATTATAAGGCCAGGCCTTATATTTTTTTGACCCCTGAAAAAACGGTTAGGCCATCTTTTCGGGGGTGACTTAATTCCCCCCCTTGCATCCTTGCATTCCCCACTCGCTGCCGGGAAGGAGGGCCTGCCTGTCAGCTTAGCCTGGGGAACCCAGCGCAGTGAGCGCCTCCCCGCTGGACCCTCCGGTCATCCCGCCAGGGCCACGCCAGAGCCATGCAGGCTGGGCAGAGCTGGGAAAGCGAGCTGCGGGTGTGTGCATGCTCCTCCTGCCCCTCGTTCCCAAATCTCACCCGGGCGAGCAGCGCTTCACTTGCTGTGCAAAGCCGCGGCTTCCTCACCTCTCAGCAAGCAGAAGGAACCGGCTTCAGCCTCCTCCTCCTCAGCCGTAGCGCAGAACTTGCAGGGAGAGAGAGAGATAGAGAGGGAGAGATCCTCTCGGGTGAGCACCTTCCCTCGGAATGTGGCGACAGGAGCGCCTGAAGCCAAGTGTCTCCTCAGGGCTCCAGTTGCAGGGAGCAGCCCTGACTGGCCGCACGTGGCTGTGCCAAATGCCGTGGCATTCCTCTAACGCCGCAGCAGCAAGGGAGAAAGAAAAGCAATGGTGGCGAAAGGTCTTCTGGTATGAAGTGCCCCACCAACGCAGGCAGCACCATATCCAGGCATGCAAGTACTTCCTAAATGCAAGGGCCCCCGCCATTCGCCCCCCTATTTTGCATGTTTAATATGGGCCTTAATTTGGGGGGAGGGGCTTAATTCAATTTTATAAATTGAATGCCTATAAAACATGGTGGGGCTTCCTATTGGTGGAGGCCGTATTGTTGGAGAAACACGGTAGTTGCTTTCAAATTGTGGTGTTGGAGATTGTCGAGACTTCTTTGGACTTCAAGGAGATTAAATCAGTCAATCTTAAAGGAAATCAATCCTGATTGTTCTTTGAAAGGAGAAGACTTTCAACTCAAATATTTCGGCCATCAAATGAGAAGAGAGGACTCATTGGAAAAGGCCCTGATGTTGCAAAAGGTTGAAGGCCAAGGTTGGCAGAGGATGAGATAGTTAGATAGTGTCTTTGACATAATGAAGATGAATTTGAGCAGAAGACAATGGTGAACAAGAGGAAGGAGGCTAGCATACTATAATCCCTGAGGTCGCAAAGAGTTGGGCACAACTTTATGATTGAACAACACCAAATGATGCCTAGTAGGATGTAAGGCAGAGATACTTGTTTTAAGCAAAAGGGAAATTGCTCTTTCCTACCATGAGGTAACATGTGGTTCAGAATAGATACTGAATCTTCTTTAGGTACTGTATCACACGAGTGTAAGACTTAGTCCTTACCTTAACCTCAGAGAAACAGCTGCTTCTGTTGTTTTCTTCCATCTTTTTAAGATGTCCTGCCTAAGGATAAAATTTGCTGTGATAAGAGGTAATAGATCTTAGGCATGTTGATCCTAGGAATGTAAAGTTTAAGCCACCAATGTTGAATTAAGGTAGAGAAATATATTTCTAGAATCTTAGCTTCATTCTGCAAGGACATCCTTAGAACATTTCAAATGCCTAACCACATGAAAATATGTATCCTGTGGTATTTCATTATGGATAAAAAAAATAATAGATTTCAAAGTTTCCATTGTCAAAAACATCCTGGATTTTGATTTCAAAAGAGATAAACTGCCGGACTTCCTGTTGGTTGCTTTTTTAAGAAACCAAAGGGAGTTTGTATCTAGAAAAACATTCAATCATGCAATCACATGGTCCATGGAAGCAAACCCAGAAGTATAAATCTATTCGAGAACTATTCATCCCTGTAATCCTAATATACTAGATTTTATTTGCTTAGTCAAAACCAACATTAGGGAATGTGTACATGAACACACATTGAAAACCTGTCCCAATATTAACACTCTAATTTCTACAACGTCTACAGTTTTAGCTTTATCAGATAGAGCAAAAAAGTTTTAGGGGGATTTCATCTCATCTTTGCTTTAATGCGAATTGAAATATCCATGCCACAAGATACCTGGAAGCTTCTTGGAATGTTATACAGTACCTTCACATTTGCAAGCAAAAGGATACCACTGCTTGAAATAACTATTTCATCTGATCCAGTAGGGCAGCTTTTATCACTAAATTTCTAGGCTTTCTTTAACATTTTCAGTGGCTCAAGAAAACAGTTCAGATAAATCATGGCTAACTATAATATATTTGGTAAACCCTACAAAAGTAATTGAACAGTCAGAAGACAACCTGCTTAGAAAGGGTTACAGAGGGTGACCCCTGTAACAGAGGGTTACAGACAACCTGCTTAGAAAGGGTTTTTTA
The DNA here is from genome assembly GCA_015471245.1 of Laticauda colubrina. Lineage (NCBI taxonomy): Eukaryota > Metazoa > Chordata > Lepidosauria > Squamata > Elapidae > Laticauda > Laticauda colubrina. The sequence goes on from BLBF01000073.1 coordinate 17,135,020, forward strand.
AGAAGTGATTGGTCACAGAATTTTTCACAAGGAAGCCCATTACCAATTTGCAAATCATATGCAAACAATCTACTTGTAACGAAGTAAAAATATTACCTTCCTGGTATTTCTTATTACAAATAGATGCTTGCATGCAGTTTGCAAACTAATTCCCACGAGCAATCTTTTGATAACTATTTGTAGATGATGGAACATATCAATCCAATGATCAAATTCCATGAGTGGTATTTTCTTTGTGTCATTTAACAATATCCTATGCTTACAAAATTTTTTATTTATAAAACCACATCCTAGTGGCTTTATTTCAAAATCCCCCCCAAACTTAAATTGCACTTTAAAACCAATGTTCATATTGGTTTAAAGGCAAGTATTATGCTAGCAAATCTGGAAGTTAGTTCGCAATAAGGCTCTTTTTACAGCACCACAGTTTCTCTGGGGTGGCAGTGGGGGAAATAATGGTGGTTTCTATTCTAAGAAAATATCCACGAACTGAAGAAAAAGAAAATTTTGATGTCTTCTTTCTCTCCTATTCTCTACTAAGATCTCTAGTTGCCAGGGTTCCTAATTATTTTATTTAGCATATGGCAAATATATCGGCTAATAGTAGTTCAAATGTTAATGTCCAGTTCACCCAGCCATTCAAGGACAGGATGTTCGATGTTGAAAAAATCAGACATTGAGCCGGTGTAAGTTGTTGATGGACATTCAGACACAATGTGGTGGATATTTTGTCGAGGAGTACCATAGTTGCACTGAGGGCTAGAGACAAGACCCCATTTAAACAATGAGTCCTGGCAGATAACATGTTGGGTACAGATCCCGTTCACAGTTGACCAATGCTGGCAAGGAAGGTCAAAACCTGGCACCTTTTGTGTAGGATTATTTACGTAATTGCCTCTGCCTCTGGGCGTTCAGCAGCCCATTTGACTTTCTGCCTGTGAGTTGATGTCAAAGTTGTTAGACAGTTGTTGAGCAAGTGCCAGAGAGGGCTTCCTGGAGTTAAGCTGCCAATTGATAAATGGGGAAGATCATCATACACCAGGAGAAGTGGAAAATATCAGAAAGAACTATTTTGTTAGTGGAAGGCATTTTCAGTCATGGCTACAAATTCTACCTTAACATTTTATATGCAGTATTTATATATTATATCTTTTCTGTTTGAACTTTGTTAGAAAGATGATAGTACCCCTGCAACATAAGCTACAAAACTAAGAAGGATTGAACCTGGTTAGTACATGGGTGGAACATTATCAGATCTGTATCCAAGATTGCTATATTGAAGAATCTTTCTATTGAAGAAAGCAGCAGCAAGCTACCTCCTTACTATTGTCTAATAAGTCGCTACAAGTTAAATTTTATTAATAATCTTTGGATCCAAGGGGTTCTCAAAGTAGTTTCAACTATATGAGACTCCATTTACTGCTAGAGCACATTCTAGAGACATGTTGCCATTGTTGATAAGGTGCTATTTCATTCATTTTTTATAAGAGTAGGGCCCATAATTATGGTGCTGGAGAAGACTCCTGCAAGTCCCTTGGACTGCAAGGCAATCAAACTGGTCAGTCCTAAAAGAGATAACCCTGACTGCTCTTTAGAAGGCCAGATCCTGGAGAGGAAACTCAAATACTTTGGCCACCTAATGAGAAGGAAGGACTCATTGGAGAAGAGCCTAATGCTGGGAAAGATTGAGGGCAAAAGAAGAAGAAGGGGATGGCAGAGAATGAGGTGGCTGGATGGAGGTGGCTGAAACAGTAGGCATGAGCTTAAATGGACTCCAGAAGATGGTAGAGAACAGGAAGGCTAGAGGAATGTTATCCATGGGGTTGTGAAGGGGTGGACATAACAACAACAGGGCCCATAAGCTTTCAAACTTCGGACAGGTGCTTGTGCAAACAAGTTAACATTGAGTTTTGCAAATCCTAACCTATAACTGGTGAGAATCCATAATTGGCATCTTAAATGCAGGTTATGGATTATGTCCCTGATGAACTAAACCTCACAAACATTGAATCTACTTTCAGTATTTTGTAATGCTGGTATAAATTTCAATATTTTGCAGTTATCAAACATGGTAAGCCAAACTATTTCTGGATAGGATGAGTCATAGTTGGTACATACACTGACGTAGGGAAGGGAGGGGAAAGGGAGAGGACATTGCCATGTATAAAATGCTTTATTGGATCCAAAATATGCATTATACCCCAAGATCTGACTTCTGGAACCCCTTATTTAGACAGATGCTGCAAATCCCCTCTTCTGAGAGGTAAACGAAGACTAGAGTGGCACCCAAATATAACCTTACAGGAGTTTCACTGGCTACATGCAAAGGTGTGTGAAACACATCATTCCAAATCATACGTTCTCCCTCGGATCTAGCTTTCACAAATGCAGCTTTCTCTGAATGACAGCATCGGCTTTCTGCCCCCACCTTTACAAAGTACAGCTGTTTTTTTTAAAAAATGAGCATTTTTGGAGATGACTTTCGTGATTTTCTTTACCCAGACTCGATCTGCCTTTTATTACCTTGGACCTCCGTCCTGCACCCCTCCTGGTTTAACACCTACATTTTCATAGACTTCCAGCCTTCTCTGAAAGAAGCATCCTGACGCAGTTTAAGTATGTTCTGTCTCCTCCACCCACTCCTCCATCCTTGCCTCTTTTGGGCAAAAAAAAAAAAAAAAACCTTTTCAATCCAGAAAATGCAAGGGAGAGGGAGGGAGAGGGGGAGGAAGGCAACCTGAGACTCAGAGCCATGAAAAAGATGCAGTTGGAGTGTATCAAAAAACAAAGCAACAGCCCACTTCCCTCCTGTCTTCTCCCCCCCCTCCCCACCTCCTCCTGAACAGAGGCTGCCCAGCCAGCATTGCAAAAGAGGCTGCAGAGCTGTTTGATTGCTTAAGCCTGGTGGTCACACAATAGGACCAGAAAGAATGTCTGTTTCCTTCCTTCCTGTTGAGTGTTCTGCCTGAGTGAACAAAATGAATAGCCCTTCACTTCATAGCAACATCGGGCTCTAGCACAGGCAAAAACCAACAAAGAGCCATTCTAGGGCATTTCCAACTGTACCTAAGCCAAGCCGCTGAGCTATGGTATCATCCAGGCAGGGGAAGGACAACAGCCACAAAGGCAGACAAGGCTAAGGGGAGGTGACAGAGACACAAAGGCACCGTAAACATCCAGGTTATTGTGCTTCTTCCCCCCCCCCTTTCTTTTTTAAAATGTCATAGGGGTGGCTTTCTTTCTTCCTTCCCCATCCCACCAGTCACATTTGGAGATCTGAAAAGAGAAAGCACACACACACACACACACACACACACACACATTTCTTTTAAATGCAACACTTTTGTACAATTATCCCTTTAAAAAGAAAGAAAGAAGGAAGGAAAGAAAGAAAAAGAGGGAGGGGAGAAGGAGAAGAAGAGGAGGAGGAGAAAGAAGGAAGGAGGAGAAGAAGGAAAGAAGAGAAAGAAAGAAGGAAAGAAAGAAAGAAAGGAAGGAAGGAAGGAAGGAAGGAAGGAAGGAAGGAAGGAAGGAAG
>BLBF01000073.1:17138565-17149832 GCA_015471245.1 Laticauda colubrina
AAGGAAGGAAGGAAGGAAGGAAGGAAGGAAGGAAGGAAGGAAGGAAGGAAGGACAATAACTCCCATTGTCTTATCATATAAACACATGCATAATGGGTGATATATCACTGGGTGGTATTGGATCTGATAATTTTTACTAGGAAAGTGGGCAAACAGGATTGCTTCAGTATGGATGATGATTGGATCAAAATGAAATGTAAAACCAGACAAAACTTTTCTGAACTTGATATGACCCAGGAAGGAAGGAAGGAAGAGAAAGAAGAAAAAAGAAAGAAAGAAAGGATTTTGGATTCTTTTTTTCTTTGCACATTTCTAGTTTTCAGGGACAGATTAAGGACTTAATCCTTGCCCCATGAAATGAAGCTCTTTTCAGTACACTTGGCTTTCAGGAAAAAAATACTTCAGGGGCTGTAATTCTGTATGGGCCTACCTGGGAATAAATGTCACAAAATACAATAGCAGTGATCCAAAACTTCCATGTTAAACCATTGGCTATAAATCAATCGCTTCTTTTGAAATTAATCAGAATCCTAAAGACTTGTTGGGTTGGCTCAGTGGTTAAAGTGCATATTTCAGGCTAATTCTGCCGACTGCCAGAGCTCAATTCTCATTGGCTCAAGTTCTACTCAGCCTTCCATCCTTCCAAGATTGGTAAAATGAAAACCCAGGTTGTTGGGGGCAACATGTTGACTCTGTAAACCGCTTATGTTGTGTTGTGGGAAAAGAGACTTGAGACCCAGTTGACTCTTTTTCCTTTTTATTTTCTTTCTAGTAATCGTATGTGGAGAAACCGCAGCAGCCTTTTTTATATAGCCAGCTGCTCGCAGCTCGTGGCCAATGATGGCTCTTCAAATCTCCTGCCACCACGGACCAACTATCATAGGTAAGTATGCAAATATATAACACCCCTCCCTATGTGGCCCAGTCTAACCAATCCGGGCCTCACCTATCTTATGTAGTCATGTAAATAGGTGGGGCTCTTATGGTTCTGACTGGACCTGTGCAATTCAGTCATGAGTTCACCTCTGGACTGTTCAGACGAGGTTGCTGTTTTTCCCGTTCTTTTCTGTGGAGCTTCTTGGAAGTTGGAGTCAGCCATGCCGCTCCTGCCAGGCCTTTCCTGGCTGGTTGAGTCAGCTCAGATGCTCCCACCAGGAGTGGCTTCCTGATGGTTTTTCGAAGTCTGCACCAGCATCCCCAAGTTGTTTTCTTCTTCTATAGTTTCAGGTACATGTTTGCAATTTCCGATTGGGACTAATGTTAGGATTGGTTGTTGTGTCATTGTTAGGGTTTGTTTTGTCACTTCTTTTACTTGTGGAGGGTCTCCCCCATGCCTTTTGTTTGTGTTTGAGGGGTCTCCCCCTTCTCTGGTTTGGCTATTTTTGTTTAATGTTTGCAGCAATTCTTTTCTTTGTGTAGGTTCTCCCCCCTCCTCATCCTGATTATTAGTGTTTCTCAGTATGGTCTTCGATCTGATTTGGTCTATATATCTCCTCCAGCTCTTTCCGTCCTCTGTGTCCAGGGTCCTGTTATTTGGGTTATTGTTGCAGGTATCCACAATGGTTCCCCCGCGAGGTTTTTTGCATAGACTAGGTCTCCTGTTTTGAATGTGCGGCACTTACTGGAGGAGTCTGCTTTTCTGGGCTATTTGTGGGGTATAGTCTGTCTAGATTTGATCTTAGTTTTCTTCCCATTAATAATTCTGCTGGGCTTTTATTTGTTGTGGTGTTTGGTGTCATGTGTTGTATATTTAGTAGTTTGTCTATCTTTTCCTGTATATCTCCAGTTCCCAATTTGTGTAGTGTTTCCTTAGTATAACGGACCATGCATTCCACCCGTCCATTCATAGCCGTATGCCCTGGCGCTGTTAGTGCATGCCTTATCCCTTGTTCTGCTAGGAACCTTTCAAATGTTATTGCCGTGAATTTTAGATTTTTAGAAAATAATAAATATATAAAGATGTATTTTCTTTTTTTTCTTTTTTTTAATTATATCTACAAAATGATTCTAGGATAGATCTGGGAGGATAATATGAATTGTTATAAAATAAACTAAGTAAAATATGATTATTTTATGAAACATGAATGAATAAAAGTATAATCAATGATTGATTAATAAAGATATTAATGTACTTGATATTTGATTGAAGGTATGAGAGGATATATAATGTAATTGTAATTGAAGACTATGAAATGGCACAAAACAATTTGTAAACCAATTGGCACACTGTATGTATATATATATGGAAGATAGCTTGATGTTTTTATGTTTTGTTTGTTTATGTTTGTTTTAAAACCAATAAAAATTTATAATAAAAAAAAGAAAAGAAAAACAAAGCCAAAAGAACCCCTCCCTTCTTGTGCATCTTCTTTATACTTTTTAAGTTCCATTTTAAATTCATCCAGGAGTAGTGCCATTATGTAAATTTTTGAACAACCACCCGATTAATTTGAGTCATTCAAATGCAATAACCAAGAATCCAAAGATCACCAAGTAATCCACATACACACAAGCTGTTTCTTTTTGCTATTTTTTTCCACTTTCTCTTCCTGGGGTTCTACTGTTTAGTTACAAAGTTTCAGTTAAAATGTTTCCTCCCTCTTTCCAGATCCTGTCCTTTTATAATTTTTCTCTCCCTTCCTGCTTATGAAAAAAAAATTAGTGTCCAGAAATCTTTATTATCCCTTTGACATTTTGTTTTATTTTCAGCTTAATTCCCTGTTGATGTCAAAGCGGATTTTTCCAATTTCTTATTTAAGTCTTTTAGTTGCCAGCATAGGGAAAAGGAGAGAAGAAGAAAAAAAAAAAAAACCCAAACCTTTCCCTTTTTATTTTCCTTCACTGCTTCCGACTCTTCTTTGGGAACGATGTTATTTTTTTGTAAGTTTAAATTCCAGGGTACCTTAGTTGTTGCTTTTGCTGTTTGACCCAGTCAACCAAAACTTTCTCTTCTTATCTTCCTCCTGCACATCCTTTTCCGGTCGAGTTCTTCTTTGAGGTGGCCATTTCTGACCACCACTGCAACCGCCTTAGGGAAAGAGAGTAATGGCCAGATGAGGAGGAGAGATGCAGCTCTCCTCAACCCTGCAGTCAGTCTCCCCCCTCTTCACCACCTCTATGGGGTGGCTTAGCCCTGAAACCAGCCGGCTCGGGGCGCTCCAGCAGTGAGCCCAGACCAAAACCGTGCACGATCGCGGATTTCTGTCTGTCGCTGAAGGAACTCAAACTGCCTCTCCCTCAGACTGTCTACTATTGACCTCACCCCTTTCCTAAAAGGTCTGTAGGGGGCGTGCATAAGCGCACTAATGTGCCTATCATCCCTGTCCTATTGTTTCTTTTAATTTTTTTTATTTTTCTTATATGTATCCATGTATTCATAACTATGCTTTTACTTATATATATTATCTTGTAAGCAATTGACAAAAACAAACAAACAAACGAATAAATAAGTATTTTACTTCATTTCCAACTTGGATTGATGTCCTTTTATACATTCTATTCTATATTATTTTTCTGGTGCCATACACATTATTTTATAAAAGTTTTGTTTAAGATTATATTGGCTAATATAAGACTAGTACATTTCTTAATTTTGAAAACTGGGTGTCGATTTTATACATTTTGTATCTTGTTCCAAAAACATAGTTAAAAACTGAACAACTTTTTCTCTTGGGTTTTGCCAGGAACCTCTGGAAATGCTCTGAATTTAAAATAAAACAATTTATGTCTCAATTCCAATAATGCCAGATTGTTTAAAACTTTTTTCATCTCTTTTTAATATTTCTGTTTTACTTTCTAAGATTTCTACTTCATCTTTATTTTGTTTTAATTCTCCAGTTAGTTGATCTTTAGATTCTTCATTTTTAAGCCTCTTATTTTATTTCCTTTTTCATAATCACAAGTCTCTCTTCCATTCTCTCTTTAAGTACACACAGTCATGTAGTTGGCCTCAAATTTCCAAAATCCGCCAATTTTCTCCTCTAAACAATCTAATTCTCACAAAGGTTTATTTAGTTCAATAAATAAATTAAATGTAATAAATCTATTTATTATATTTTAAAACCACTTTTGACAAACTATTAATGTTTCAAATTTAATTGTCCGTTTGCCCATTTAAGACTTTCTTAGATCAAACACTTGTTAAGCTGATTTTATTCGCTTCTATTCACTTTGCTTCTATTCACTTCCCTTCTATTCACTTCGCTTCAATTCGCTTCTATTCGCTTCTATTCTGTTCATTTCAATTCACTTTGCTTTGATTCACTTTGATTCTATTCGATTCTATTCTTTTATTTGATCTGGAGTGAAGGTGACTCACAAGGTATCTATTTTTTTTTTTTGCCCCCTCTTGGTCCAAACATCTCTCTTTAACTTCAAAATTGCTATATCCAGACTTGTTGCTTAACCACTGTTTTGTACTGCAATGTCTTCTCTGCTCCTTCTGGGGCATCTCAGTTCACCATATTCCTCACCTGGGAGCTGAAGTCACTTACTATGGCTAAATATAAATTATATGTTGTATCAGAATGACTATGCTAATTTTTGGAATGAAATGAAGAGACATCAATATAAACTGGGAAAAATTGAAATTAGTATTATTTGGTAGGATATCAGTGATAAAAATGAATTTACTACTAAGGACGGTGACTAAAGTTATATTGAAATATGATGGACGGACGGACTTAATATATTTGGACTTCAGTGAAGCATTTGACAAAGTAGACCACAGCCTACTTCTTGGTATCATAGAAGAATGTAAGACAGACAGTACCACCTCCAGATGTGGTCAGCATGTGGTCATCCATGTAATTAAATCTACATGGAAGAAAGTATGCAGTGGGATACCTCAAGAGTCAAACTGGAACTAAGGAGGAATTTCATGACAATGAGAGTAATTAATCAATGGAACAGCTTGAAATTGTGGGTGCTCCATTGCTGGAGGTTTTCAAGAAAAATTGGACAGGGCTGGCCAGGAGGTTGAATTAAAAGACTTCCAAACTGTCTGATTTTATGATTCCAAATAAGGTGGCAAATTATTTTTCTCCATTATGAGGGAATGAAACTTCTCCATTTCAAAAGCAGCTGATACTTGGAATAGTTTCTATTATGGAAACATATATGGTTTCCATAGGAAAAGGAATAACTGTCTTCAGTCCCCCTACCAGAGGTGGTATTCAGCAGGTTCTGACCAGTTCTGGAGAACCGGTAGCAGAAATTTTGAGTGGTTCTGAGAACTGGCAAATTCAACCTCTGACTGGCCCCGCTCCACCTGTTCTCTGCCTCCCATTGAGTCCCAGCTGATCAGCTGGTTGCCCTACACAGGAGAACGGAGCTGGAAAGCAGGTTAGTGGGGAGGGTATGGGGATTTTTCAGTATCCTTCCCCTGCCACGCCCACCAAGCCACACCCACAGAACTGGTAGTAAAAAATGTTGAATCCCACCACTGCCTCCTACCTCTTTCAATTACCATCAGCATTTTGAAAGCTCACAAACTCTTGTCAGGCAAGAATTTGAGGGCTTAACAATATAAAAGCCATAAAAAATGTGTTAGTTTTGGGCAAGGAAAAAAGTTCACTGTATTTCTGCCTGTTTAATGGATGTTCCAAATATCCAGATACTATTTCATTTTCAAAGGGTTGATATTAGAGGAAATGACTCCTCTCATTTTTAACAAGATTTTTCTGCCCTACAACATAATGAAATTCAGAACAGTTCATAAAACACAACCACATTAAAACCTGAACATATCATGCAAATAGCATATAAAAATCACTTGTTTGAATGACTTTCTGTAAATGTGATCTGAAACAAGACAGGTAGTACTTCATGAATAATGCTTTTTTGTTCACATATTCATCTGCTCATCAAATGCCTGCATGTTCAAACCAGGTCCATCTGCACCAGATAGGGAATATCACTTAGACATGAGTTTGTACTTTTCAGAAAGAGGAACTGAGCAGTCTAGCCTTGCACATATAGCCATTGTATTGTGACTACCAACTCCTTAACAAACAACATAGTTTGGAACTACAGACCTTTCGTTCTTGTCTCGGAAGCTGAGCTATTACAAGAAGTCTTTGACATTTAATTTGTGGATAATCAAAGGGATTTAAATGTTTACTTCCCCAATCGCAAATCAAACTTTCCTCCTTTCTGTTGACAGAGAATGTTGTTTACAAAGTTTGAAAGCTCACACCCTCTCCAAAAGTAAGTCATGATGTTGCTGCTATAGAGATATGGCACCTGGTTTTTCTCTGGGAGCGATGCCTAATACAAGAAGATCTGGAAATAATTTCTAAATGTTCAGAATGAGTTTATTGAAACTCAGGCAACTTTTCATTTATTCCACCTCACTTTCAGTGAAATAATTGGAAATGACATTTTATAGGTACTTATAATTTGACTTCCCCTTCTAGTGTCGATGGATATTTTCAACAAGGCAATATGTCAACATTTTAAATAAAACTGGGAGTAAACTCTTTCCCAAATAAAACAGTTTACAAGCCATTTCCAGTGAAGGTGATTAAGAAAGGAATTGGCTTTTGTATCTATTTGAAAGCTCTGACCTGTGGCTTGAGCAAAGATGATTCTTCCATCTACCGTATCAGAGCTCTGAAATTCAGAAGAGACTGCTATTTCATGGTCTCATCATTGTACTGTGGGTGATCCCAGGTCCTCTCCTTAATTCAGAGAGAAGTTCGAGAAGATTCATCCACTGACTTCTCTTTCCTTCACAGTCGCTGGCTCTGTTCCTGTGAGGATATTGTTTTCAGTTGTCCATACATCTCCAAAAGTGATCAAGTTGACTTAGAGCTTCAGATGAAGAATGTTAACAACTCTTGGTGTAAAACATTCCTATGCATGTTTTCAAGTTGCCATAAACAAGGGAGGTGGAGAATCTGAGGAGCAATACAGCACTTTAAAACCATAAGTACATTCCACCCTTATCTTAAAAAGATTGTAGCTAGGCTATCAAATCTTCTGCCCTTGAAAATCCTTAATTGGAGAATGTGATTGATAACACCCAGCCCATGGACATGCTTCATTGGAGAATCTGATTTATGATACACTCAGGGGGGAGGGGGGAAACAAGGTAAATTATGTATGCCAGTTGGCTTCAATTAGGTTAATGCCAGCATGTTGCTCCTAATAAATCTTTTGAATTCTTTTGAAGCTTGGCCCGAGGCTCATGATTTAATTAGGGTAATCGCAGGAACCCTGACACTTGGTTTATATAAAAGTATGTTTCGTTTGTTTGCTTGTTTCTCCAAAACATACACTGTTCCCTTAAATATGCCTCTTCTCTATTTTTTCAAATTTGCTACACCAGTCTGGTTTGTTCATGGGTGGTGGAGGAGAAAAGATTGTAGATAGTATTTCTGTCATCTTTGGAAGTCAAACCAGTGGTGGGACTCAAATTTTTTTACTACTGGTTCTATGGGCATGGCTTGGTGGGTATGGCAGGGGAAGGATACTATAAAATCTCCAGTCAGAGGTAGTATTTGCCAGTTTTCTGAACTATTCAAAATTTCTGCTGGTCAGAACCTGCTAAATGCCACCTCTGAGTCAAAACTTTATTTTAAGTTAATTTGATTTGATTTTACAGATCCTGAAAAATTTAAAGCAATTAAAAAGTTGAAAAAATGCTTGTGATCTTCAGCAGACCATCAGGCAATGTAAAACATTTGCTTTACACTTAAAGTGTGATTGATTTTTTAAAAAAGAAAGAAAAAATGAAACATTTTCATTTAATTCCCTTCAGGACATTTTCCCTAGCATACAAACAAAGGAAAATAACCATTTATGGGGGAGAGAATACTTACAGCTAAATTTATTTTGAACTCTCAACATATTTAAGATTATCTAGAAAGTATGCATTTGAAACAGATGATAATATGCAAAGCAGAGGAAAGCATAGTATTATGAGAAAACAGTATATAGAAATTTCACTTAACAAATAGGATTAGGAAGTATATGTTAGAAATCTGAAAGAATAACAGCAGCAAATTCTTCATCAAACAATCACCTAAGGTAACTTACCATGAAACAATTACATTCCATAAAACAGGTCAAACAGCTATAAAATAAAGCATTACATTTCTCAAAAATAGGAAGAAACACAATACTTTTTTTACTGCATAGCATAAATTGCAATAGCATTTAGACTTATATATCGCTTCACAATGCTGTACAGTCCTCTCTAAGCGGTTTACAGAGTCAGTCTATTTCCCCCAACAATCTGGGTCCTCATTTTACCCATCTTGGAAGGATGGAAGGCTGTGTCAAACTTGAGCTGATGAGATTTAAACTGCCAAATTGCAGGCAGCCAGAAGTCAGCAGAAGTAGCCTGCAGTACTGCACTCTAACCACTGTGCCATTGTGGCACATAAATGAACCTGAGAAAAAATGTGTAGTGAAATTCATCCACTGGATGTATGATTGTTCTTAAAACTGTGCTTCCAGAACCATGTGTAACCCAACAAAGGATAATATTTGTAGCTCAGGATTGAATCGAAAGGTCCTGGGTGCTCTCTGAGCTTGGTTGTTTTCTTGCAGACATTTCATTACCCCAACTAGATAACAGCAACAGTGCTGATGACTTATACACCTCATTTGGATAATGAAATGTATGCAAGAAAATAATCAAGCTCAGAGCACACCCAGGACCCCTCAAGCACAACTCTAGAATGAAAATGATAAAAGAAAAATAATGAAGAACCACTAGTTCCACAATGCTAAAGGAACACACTGGTTTCTTATCCAAGTATGTCATTTATTGATGTCATTAATGCCAAGTATGTCATTTACTGACTTTCTGAGGTTGGCATAGGAATTTATTTGAAGTGGTAGTTAGGTAGGGTTTTTTATCTGAAGGACCATCACAGAATAATCCTTTACTTCAGAAGTGAACAACTTATGGTCCTCTACAGATCTTCAGTCCTGTTTTGCAACTCTTGGTACCAATTCTGTCTGTAAGAAAAAATAAGAGCAAAATTTATTGCCATTTGGAGTTCTGATACCTAAGTAGAAGTCCTAAAATAAGCGCATCAAGGAAACCCTTATTTTTCTTTTTAAAAAATCCAGTCATATCCATATAACTACCAATTCATTTTAACAAAAATGATAAAGGCAACCCTTGGTCTTCAGAAGGTTGCTAATTTCTGATTTATTTGTAGGGGTGTCCAGTCCAAACCCAGTTTAAACACAAAGTAGCATAAGAAGGGAGAATAAGTCTCTTCAACCATTAACAGTTATGTCTTGGGCAATAGGGAGAATAGGTAGAATTATTTGGTGGAAGTGACATAAAGTTGAAATATTATGTTCTGAAGTAAGAAGAAATACCATATAGCAATGATACAATGTACAAATGAAATGGACACTGTGCATTTAATACAAATGTATTAAATTTTATCTTGTGTAGATGCTGAAGTAGATGAATTTCTTGAAATGCAACATTTGAACATACTTGCTTTTCTTCTAAGTAATTGACCAAGTTCTCACCTTTTTCCAATACAGGTAGATCAAGCAGCACATTAGGATGAATTTAATAACTTAGAGTCCCCGAAACATTTTGCACTAACTGAAGATTATCTAACCTTTCAGAAACACTACAGTTAAGGACACTTGACCTTCAGCTCTGGTAGAAGCCATGGTGATGCTATGTGTAAAATGAATTCATCATCCAAATGATGCAAATAATGTGCACAGCAGAATTACGCAATTTTGGTACTTGGATACTGATGTAGTGATACAGGTGATGTTGTTTTCCCTTTCACCCATCCATGGATACCTGTTGTGGCCTGCTGCTGGCCTCTCTGGCAGCTGAATCAGATGAGAAGGAGGAGTGGGAGTTGGGCCAGCATCAAGGCAATCTGAGAGCTCCAAGGGAGAAGAGGGAATGGAGCTGTCAGAGATAGAAATAGAGGCGGAGCCTGAGCCATCCGTCAGCCCCCAGATGGAGCATCAATAGCCCCCAGGTCCAGAGGTGGTGGGGAAGAGGAGGAACAGCTGGGTCCTGTGCCTGATGCATGGATGTGCAGAAAGCAGAGGAGAGGAGAACAGCAGGACTCTATGGGCTGTTCCTCAGGACTGAAGAGCCACCACTGCTAGATCAGACCCACCCTAGCTCTGGGGAAAAAAGTCAGGGAGTGGAGATGAATAGATGTGGCAGACAACTATTCATCTGCCTGTCACTGATAGTCTGAACTTCTGAATCCTATCTGGAACTGTATCAGAATCCTTTCTTGGAATCTGTGGTGCTGAGGGTGGGGCGTGCCTTCGGAGCATATGTGTGTGTGCATCTTTGCTGCTGGAAAAAGAGTGTACGCATGCTTGTCGTGTTTGGGAGCTGGGTCAGAGCAATACCAATGTACACAATGACATTGAACATATGATGCAAGAGTGCAGAGGTCTCCAACCTTGGCAATTTGAAGACTTGTGGACTTCAACTCCCAGAGTTCCTCAGCCAGCTCAACCAGTTCTGCATACAAGTGGTTAAAACTGTAAATCAGTCAGAGATAAGGAGTTTAAACTACTCCTTCTCAGTATTTATTAATTATTTTATTTAAATTTATAGGTTACCGATCTTACCTCAAGGTAACTCTGGGCCAGCTTATGTTAATACATCTTCCCTTGGGGGACAATGTTGTCCTCATCTTGTTACTGTCAGAACTGCCAACCTTCACTTGTTATGGTTTGCTAGATACCAGTTAGCCATAAGTCATGGAGGGAGGGAGTTGTGGGGAGATGGGGGAAAGTGAAAGTGATCTTCATGACATCCCGAGACATCCCATAACTATGAACTTGGAATGGAATACAACACCTATCCATCTATCCAACTGTACCAGGGACAATTACTGAAATATCTTCTTCCATTGTGGAGGACAACGTGGAGATAACAAGGGGTGGAACAGAGAAGGGAAAATTTACGAGGGAACCTTTGCATACAAACTCTTAGATCTGGCTTTGCTGCTGTAGCCACTTGGCTGTAATCTTTTCATTACAAATGGAGTCAAGAGTGTTTGATCAAATTGGGCAAGACCTGACATCAGCTTAAATGTGTCACTAGCTGGTTTCCAAATACTGTAATGGTTTCACTTTTAGTCACAACTAAAGGAGAACATCCAAGAAGTTTGGGGGGGGGGGATGCAAATATTTTTACTACCAGTTCTGTGGGCATGGCTAGGTGGGCATGGCCATGTGACTGGATGGACATGGCTGCTTCTTCTTCTTCTTCTTCTTCTTCTTCTTCTTCTTCTTCTTCTTCT
>BLBF01000073.1:17149842-17183396 GCA_015471245.1 Laticauda colubrina
TTCTTCTTCTTCTTCTTCTTCTTCTTCTTCTTCTTCTTCTTCTTCTTTGCAGCACCCACCACCACACTTTGCTTTTTTGCCTCCTGGGCCTCAGGAAAACCTCCTGGATGAAGCAGTAAGACAGCAAGGGGGAATCCCGGCGCAGCTGATCATTGGAACAGCTGATCATTGGGAGGAAAAAAATACCTGTTTGGTCACTCGAACTGAGTTGAACCAGTAGAATGCCACCACTGAAGAAACTGCATCAGTCACAAATGATGAAGCTTCTTGGATGTGAAAGTGAAATGACTTTTTCCTCAAGGAAAAAAAAAACAGTCTGGTTGCCTTTTGTAAAAGCACCTTTGAAAGAACTGTGACCTGGATGCTTGAGAATCTCCATATATGATTTCTCTTTTACTTCTTTCCCCTCTTCCAGGTAAATAAAATCTAATTGTCAGCCGTTAGCTTGGAGGTAAGGTAGCTCATTTGTTGTGGGTGTGACCAAAGGTGTGCTGTGGAATGTTGGGAGGTGAGAGCACACCCCATTCCCTTTCCTCTGGTCACTAGCCAACTTGTACCACAGCTATTTCCCTCCTAGCTATTGCCCTCTCTGTTAGCAGTGTTTCCTGGCCTTACCCATCACTTCCTTCTGTATTTGCATCCATCTCCTTTCCTGGCTTCTAATAAAGAAGACAAAACAGATATCACCTCCTTTATTTGGAGGAGTGAAAAACGGGACACACTGCTGTTATTTTGCTTTATCGGTATCCTGAACTGGCATCCATCAGTATCCTTGCCTTTAAAGGCAGCAACCCCACCCTTTCTCCAAGAAAATGATAGTAGAGTTTATTTGGGCTGGTGCTTGTTTACCAGTTTATTTCATTTTGTTCATTTCATTCACATACGCTCCTTTACCTTAACAAAGTGTGCTACTCTGCAGTTAGTCAATGTTCAGTTCTCTCACTTAAGGCCAAAGTAGTATGAATGTGGCAAGATTTGTCTCCTTCCTCTTCTTGGCTATTTCTGCCTTTGGCATCGTCCCCTATGTTACTTTATTTCACATTATTTAGTCTTGGGAGATGGCCAATAGGAGTGGCAGATAAACCAACCTAAAGAAGTCCAGGCAGAGGCCCAAAATCACACCCTGTGTACTTCCTATCTTGCGATGTTCTCTGTTTGCTGATGAGGTGCCGAAAAGGAACATCAGCAAAGAGTTGCCTAAAACAACAGCCACACTCACAAGCCAGAACACTATCACTCAGCACTGACTCAGAACATGGAAGAAAGTGACTTAAGAATATTTTTTAATATTCTTTGGTCATGCGAACAAAATCTGGAGGCTTAGCAACTGTTTCATACTTATGACCATTTCAGTGTCCCAGGGGGCATCTGATCCCCTTGTGTGACCTTCTGACAAGCACAGTCAATGGGGAAGCCAGATTCACTTAACAATTGGGTTACTAACTTAACAGCTGCAGGCATTCACTTAACAATTGTGCCAATAAAATGGGGTAAAATTAACAAATGTCTCACTTCGGGAGAAATTTTGGGCTCAATTGTGGCCATAAGTTGAGGACTACCTGTATATATGCAATAGAAATGGGAATAACATTTGGCAATGAGAAGAGCAAATCTGAACAGTTGTAGAAACTGGGCATGGCTAGTCTAGTTGTGATGACCCGGGTTGTGGCACAAAAGCAACAAAGTCACAAAAGTAGGTAAAGTCCCTTTAATTCTTCCAACTTGACCCCCAATGTCCAGTGATCATTGGCTGGAGAAAAAACTCTCCCAAGAACAGTCTTTAAAGGGAAGAAATTCAGTCTGAACCCAAAATATAAATAGATTATAAATAAAAACCAACACAAACCACACCACAGCAATTAATGAGACAGGGCAGGATAAGGAATTGCAGATGAAACACACACAGTTTGGAGGATACCAGAACCCAGATAAGACTTGACAAACAAAGATAATTCACACTTTGCTTCCAGCAAGGTGCTGTGCACAAACACCCTTTTTAAATCCTTTTTTCCCAGCTGCAGCTAATGAAGGGAATCAGGGCCCTTTTCTCCCCCATAACCCATGTAACTCATGTTGCTCACTTCTCCGTTCCTCCCTGCATGCTCTAGGATGAAGAGGAGGTGACCCTTCTTCCTCTGAAGGCCCAGCCAGACTGTGCCCTTCCCCCCTTTCTTCCACAGCCACCGGAGCCACACTCCCACTCCCTGTCAGCTGCTTGACCTCCCCCTTGGAATCAGATTCCAGCAGGACACTAGTGAAGAGAAGGACCAGGGGAGACATGATAGCTGTCTTCCAATATTTTAGGTGTTTCTATAGAAAGGAAGGAGTCAAGGTATTTTCCAAGGCAACTGAAGGCCAAACAAGGGATGATGAACAAGGAGAGATTCAACCTGGAAATAAAGAGAAATTTTCTGACAGTTAGAACAGTCAACCAATGGAACAGAAGCTGCCTTCAGAAGTTGTGGGAGTTTATCAATGGAAGCTTTGAAGAAGAGATTGGTCTGCCAATTGTCAGAAATGGTGTGTAGGGTCTGCTGCTTGGACAGGGAGTTGGACTAGATGACCTACAAGGTCCCTTCCAGTCTGTTAATCTGTTGTTTTAAAAAATTGATGCTAGCATTACTTTGTGATGATTCAAGGAAAGGTGGGTGGCACTTTAACTCAATTGATGCAATTTTATTTAAATAATTTATACAGCTGCTGAGTTTGAATGTTATGACTTTGGGTGATGCACCGTAAATCAAAAACAAAGCAAAATGAATAACTGTGAATGTTGGATTGCAGAAATCGGATCCAAGATGGCTTGGGAAGGAAGCTTCCATTGATTCTAATGGAATTAGATTCCATTGATTCTAATCAATTCTAAGCAGAAGCAGGAAAACGTCCAGATCAGTACTCCCAAATTAGGTTGCTCCCGATGTAATAAGATTCAGTTCCTATCACTTTCTGTCAATGGGCAGGAGGAGGGGATGGAGGAGGGAAGGTACAGGGGAACTATTTACAGAGGCTCAGACTACGAAATCTTTCTGTACACCCCTGCTGTATTTCAGTGGAGCTGTTATTTTTATGCTGACATTGAGAGATCATCCCTGACTATAACTGTGCTACATTTCTCTGGGGCACTAAAGTGCTTCCAAGTTGAAAGGACTGAACGGTGACTTCACTGTTCCCTGGGGACACCCAGTTGGGAACTCCTTTCATGTCCCCATTAAATTGCCCACCAAAATGATACCCATCTATCTACTTGCAGTTGTCTGCTTTCTAATTGCTGGGTTGGCAGGAGCTGGAGCAAGCAATTAGGAACTCACCCTGGCACATGGCAGCAACTGGATCTCAAACACGAGCCTGCTGATTGTCAGCTCAGCATCCTAACTTCGTGAGCTACTACACTCCTAGTGATTGAACTAAGCAATATCTACCATTATAGTGCATTTTTCACTGGTATGGATGGTTCCTTTTGTATGAGGTTATCAAGGACACAAAATGTAGGGCTTGAGTTTTCCCGTGGACCAAAAATTCAGGCCTGACAATAATCAGCTATATAAACTTACACTTAGAAAATGTTTTTGTGTGGTTAGAAAACCATGGAACAGGATGTAGATTTCAGTGGGCAGGTTGCCAGTTTCCTGTGAAAACATGAAGACTGGATGAAGAAACTTAAATCAACTTAAAAAAATAAAATCCTTTTTTTAAAGAGAACTATCAATCTCCATGAATGTAATTAACAGATTGAGCAACTTTTTATATTCTTCAATACAATAACCAGTTCTCTTCTGTTCCAAAGGAGCCATACAAGTGACAAGGTACTTAATTCATAATTCAATCAACAAGGCAATAAATTAAGGAATTTTGCAAACATATTCAGTCAAATCTATAGTATAAAAAGAAATAAGAGGAAATAAGTTATTGTAAGTATGATTTTCTTTTCCTATTTTGCATTATTGTAGATTACATCATGACCGGCTATAAACTAAGGGCATATAATTAAATATCTGATTTTTTAAAAAATATAAACAATGCTGCATTTCAATGGTTAGATGGCCTAGACATTGGTATTTGAAGACAGAGCTTCTTAATCTTTATATGTTATTGTGTTTTACCAATCCAGGTGAAATGTTAATATATTATAGTAGCACTATACTACTCCATGTTTGATATGCCATAGGCTAAATAATTAAATAAGTTGTTTTGTGTACTAAATGACAAAGAGTTATTGAGTAATATGAACAATATACTGATTAATTTCACTTTCATCAATAAGTTAAAATGAAGGGGATCAGTCTATTAAAAATGGTTGAATAGGTTACCCAGCTCCGTTTTTATTCCACATTCCTTTGTACATTGGTATTACACAGGTAGGAAATCTAAAATATTGAAACCAGAGGTGGTTTTCAGCAGGATCTGACAGGTTCTGGAGAACCAGTAGCAGAAATGTTAAGTAGTTCGGAGAACCAGCAAATCCCACCTCTGACTGGAGATTTTTCAGTATCCTTCCCCTGCCATGCCCACCAAACCATGCCCACAGAACCGGTAGTAAAAAAATTTGAATTCCACCACTGATTGAAACAAACTGTTTATAATCATGATCCCCCAGGAAAACATGACTCAACTCTTCAATGAAGTGTGGTTGTACATTATGCAAGAGAAGATATAGTAATTCTAACAGGATAACAGAGTTGGAAGGGATCTTAGAGGTCTTCTAGCCCAAACTCCTGTTCAAGCAGGAGACCCTATATTATTTCAGAAAATGGGTGTCCATTCTCTTCCTAAAACTATAAATGTTGGAGCATTCACAACTTCTGGAGGCAAGTTGTTCCACTGATTAAATTGTTCTCACTATCAGGAAATTTTTCCTTAGTTCCAAGTTGGTTCTCTCCTTAATTAATTTCCACCCATTGCTTCTTGTCTTGTCTTCTGGTGCTTTGGAAAATTGGCTGCCCCCCTCTTCTTTGTGGCAGCCCTTCAAATACTGAAACATGGATATCATGTCACCTCGAGTCCTTCTTTTCTTTACACTAGACATAGACTGGACTAGACAGTTCCTGCAACTTTTTTTTTATGTTTTAGCCTCCAGCCCCCTAATCATCTTTGTTGCTTTTCCCTTGAATTCTTTCAAGAACCTCAACATCTTTTTTATATTGTGGCAATCAAAATTGGATCCGATATTCCAAATGTGGTCTAACCAAGTCATTATAAAGTGGTACTAACAATTTGTGTGATCTTGATTCTATGTCTCTGCTAATGCAGCCTAGGACTCCCTTGGCTTTTTTGGCAGCTGCAGTACAATGCTGGATCATATTTAAGTGATTGTCCATTTAGGGTCCAAGATCCCTCTCATGGTTACTACTGTTAAGCCAGGTACCACCTATTGTATGCCTATGCATAATTAGAAATTGCAACGAGAAAGACATTTATTGGTGGGGTTTGTTATATGGAAGAGAAGGGAAAAATCATTGGCCATGTTTGCAGGGCATGGTTGGCTCTCACAAGATTTTGTGGGATTAAACACATTCCACCATATCTTGATAGCACACAATCACTGATGCCTGTATTGAACAGGAAATGCTAACCTTAATTATATTTGAAGGGTTATCCCATCAAGTTCAGCTTTATAAAGTTCCATAAGGTAGGATAAGAGGCACCAATTGTCCTTTAGCAATTGTCTAATGGACACAGAGGAAATAGTTTATATACGCTGTTGTTAATTTGATCCTTGATCTCATTAAACTGCAGTGGGAAATGATATAGTCAGAAATAAATAATAAAAATACCACACAAAAACACCTTATCCTTTTATTAGAACAATTAAAAGATGATTAGATTTCAAAGCACTTGAAATCTTGCTTCTCACCTATGTCAGAGATTAAGATTGTCTCTCTAGATACAACAGTAGGAAGTGGAAGAGACAAAAATAAATGAAAAGAAACATGGAAACCTTTTATCCTTTTATTAGATACAATTAAAGGTGATTACATTTTTGACTCAAAGCACTTGAAGTCTTGCTTCCTACCTTATGTCAGAGATTAAGATCGTCTCTCTAGATACAACAGAGTAGCTTTAATAGATTTATCCTGCCAGAAACACTTGATAGTTGAAGGTAGCAAAAACTATAAAGTATTTACAAAATATGCTTTAGAACTTCAATCTAGTGTGGATATTTGCTGTTGGGATGGCTGATATGGAATTCCATGCCATATTCCATGGCTGGTTTGAACCTTGAAGATAGTTAATAGTTTGGAATCCTTCATTATAATTTCAAGAGGAGAAACAGTTTATTCTTTGTTTTCTTAAGCATAGTTTAATAATTGAAAAGCATTGCCCCATGCCAAATTAGTAGTCTAGTTGAAGAATGTGCTTGGTTGAATTTCAGACCTCTTTTACTTGAAATTATGAGTAGAGTAGAACAGGACAGACAGGACAAGACAAGACAGAACAGAACAGAACAGGATACTTTTTTTGGTCAATTGTCAATAAACATACAAGGAATTTGTCTCCAGTGCAGAAGCTCTCAATGTATTTATTTTTATTATTTATTTATTTATTCAATTTGTCAACTGCTTACAAGATGATAGGTATAAGAATAAACATGAGTATGAATACAAGAAATAGGTATAGATAAATGGGGACAATAGGATAGGGACAATAGGCACGATGGTGCACTTATGCACGCCCCTTACAGACCTCTTAGAAATGGGGCGAGGTTAATAGAGGATAGTTTGAGATTAGAGGAGTAGGGGTTAGAGGATGTAACAACAGAGTCAGGTAGTGCATTCCAGGCATTGACCACTCTGTTGCTGAAGTTGTACTTTCTGCAATCAGGTTTGGAGCTGTTTACATTGAGTTTGTATCTGTTGTGTGCTCTTGTATTGTTGCGGTTGAAGCTGAAGTAGTCATTGACTGGTAGGACATTGTAGCAGATAATTTTGTGTATTATGCTTAAGTCCAACTATAGGCGGTGTAGCTCTAGGTTGCCCAAGCCCAAAATTTCAAGCCTAGTGATATAGGGTATTCTATTGTGAGCAGAGGAGTGTAGTACTCTTCTCATGAAATACTTCTGGACTCGCTCAAATGTATTAATGCCTGATATACAGTGCAGATTCCAGACAGATGAACTGTATTTGAGGATTGGTCTAGCAAAGGTTTTGTATGCCCTAGTTAGCAATTCAATATTTCCAGAGGAGAAGCTTTGTAAGATTAGATTTACAACTCTTAATGCCTTTTTGGCAATGCTGTTACAGTGAGCTCTGGAACTTAAGTCTTTTGATATGAGTACTCCAAGGTACATGCAAAGCAACAGAGTAATAATAACAATAACAATCATAATATTATTTAGTATCCAATAATAAGGGGTACTAAAGAAGATAAAAAGGATAATAATAAGGCAGCTTCACGACACTCAGGCAACATGCTTCTTCTCAATGTAGTGAAGAGGCAATATGATTCTATTCAACAAGATGTTTTGCATCACTTCAAAGCCTCTCATAGTTTGTAGCATAGTCGGATGAGTCAACTAGCATGAAGCTTATGTTCTAAGATACTGTTCTAGAAAAGTAGTCATTTTGTTCTGGTGCCTTCCATTGTTATTTTCTGAATTCTGTCCTTCGAACTCTATTAATTGAAGTGAACTAAAACACAAGCCAAGTTTCCAAAAAGCAGTGCCAGAGAAGGTCCTGAATTTTGGCTTTGCATACAAATTCAGTTCCTGACAAATTCAGGCCTGAAACCACTGTCTTCCTATGTGGTCTTAGTTACTTACTTACTTAGTAACAGAACAGATTCTGCTGTTCAGAATCAAAACAGTCCCTAGGGAAGAAAGAGATCTAATTTGATAATTTGATGTTATATTTTATTCATTTTCTTTATATTTGTATGAATGCTTTATTGCCATGATGGCAGGTGGGTGAAAATGGCCTCCAGAGGCCTCAGGCTCCAGAGGCCTTCCAGAGCAGAGGTGGTATTCAGCAGGTTCTGGAAAACTGGTAGCGGAAATTTTGACTAGTTTGGAAAACCGGCAAATACCATCTCTGACTGGAGATTTTACAGTATCCTTCCCTGCAATACCCATCAAGCTATGCCCTCAGAACCAGTAGTAGAAAAATTTGAATCCCACCACTGCTCCGGAGGCTGAAAATGGGCATTTCTGGAAGGCCAGGGGTGTTGCATACACATGTGCAGCGGGGCGCATTGCATTGAGGGTGCCACATGCACACACTTTTGGCACACCACAACAAAAAGGTTCGCCATCACTGCTTTATTGGACAGGTAGTTCTCGACTTACATGTGCAAATGAGCCCAGAATTTCAGCTGCTAAGAGAGACCATTGTTAAGTGAATTTCCCCCCATTTTACAACCTTTCTTGTTACAGTTAAGGGAATCCCTGCATTTGTTAAGTTAGTGTCATGCTTGTTAAGCGAATCTGACTTCTCCCTTGACTTTGCTTGTCAGAAGGTCATAAAATGGGATCACATGACTATGGGACACTGCAACCATCATAAATATGAACCATTTGCCAAATGTCTGAATTTTGATCACGTGACCATGGGAATGCTTCAACGGTTGTAAGTGTGATAAAACGGTCGTAAGTCCCTTTTTTCAGTGCCATTGTAACTTCGAACAGTCACTAAATGAACTGTTGTAAGTTAAGGACTTCTTTACAGTCCCAAGAATGAAATATTAATACAGATATTAATACAGTTGAGAAAGTCCAGAAATATTTCACAAGAAGAGTTCTCCACTCCTCTACTTGTTGTAGAATACCTTATGCCATCAGACTTGAAATTCTAGACCTAGAAAACCTAGAACTATGCTGCCTTCAGTCCAATCTAAGTATAGTATATAAAATCATACATTGCAATGACTTACCTGTCAATGAATACTTCAGCTTCAACCATAACAACACAAGAGCAATCAATAGATACAAACTCAAGGTTAACCGCACCAAACTTGATTGCAGGAAATATGCCTTCAGCAACAGAGTGGTCAATGTCTGGAATTGAGTACCAGAATACCTACTCTGTGGTTTTTTTCCCCAAACCCCAAAAACTGTAACCTTAGGCTGTCTACTATTGACCTCATCCCTTTCCTAGGAGGTCTGTAGGGGGCGTGCATACATGCATCAACGTGTCTACCATCCCTGTCCTATTGTTTCTTTTTTATTCGTATCCATTTCATGTCTTCATAACCTTGCTTATACCTGTTGTCTAATACTTGCTTGACAAATAAATAAATAAATAATAAATAAAAATAAATAAATGCTATTTTTCCAGTGTTTGGGGCGGGGGGAAAGGATGAGGGGAAAAGTAAAATAAAAAAGAAAAAGGAAAGAAAAAAGACAAGTGAAAGGTAATAAAATTTACAAACAAAGCAATAGTTGGACTACATTAAATTCAGGCATTCTTGCCCCAATAAACATAGTTTAAAGTTAAGAAATTACAGTTTGTTATCATACTGCGTGTATTTATTGTCAAATCAATTGCCCAAGCAGAATCCCAGTTTTAAATTGTAGAAAAACATTGGAATTTAGCCTTCAGGCTTAGAGTTTCTGAACAAATTTCTATTCCATTTCCCATTTTGACCTTGGAAAATGACAGTCTAATGAAAAGATCACCCTAAGTGCCAAGAACGAAGAGCATAGAGTACACAGTCTTGGCACGATCACTTTGATTCCTAAAGACATATTAAAAGAAAGAACAAATCTGATCTTTAGTTGAATTTTTTGCAAGCTGCCTGAAAGTGACAAGCATCACTCCTAGCCCTGAGTCTTATCAGATAAACCTTATCAATATCAGCTTTGTGATTACCAAATATCAAATTGAACTTAAACCAGAACTTTTCCTATTAGGAATAATTACAGATCAATATCCTGAAAAGATAAAATACATTATTTGCATATCCTGACAGCAGCCAGAATAGCTTTTGCACAAATGTAGTAAGGACTCAACACCCCTCAGATGAGTTAATTATATGCAAAATACTGGAATGTGCGGAAATGGACATGCTCACGTTAGAAATGAAAGAGAAGGAGAACTCTGAAAATTATGCAATATGGCATAAATAGTATGAATGGTTAGAGAACAGATATAAAAAGTAAGAAGATTAGAGTAATGTAACTAATTTAAGAGGCCTTAAGAGACCAATATGATAGACTTATAGAATACAACATATGTAAGATAGAAACAAATATAGATAAGATACAAAAGATAGGTGTTGATGTATATGAAGAAAAATGTATATAGTAAGATTTATATGACATATATATTTGTCGATACCTCTTCTGACCCAAACCCTTTCCCAATAAGACAAACAACAATCAAGGTGAACAGAAACCTTTTAATGAGTCTTATGAATCCAGGGTTAAAAGGCTACTGCAGACTAATTAACTTTGATAACCACAAACTTTTCCAAAACTGTACAAGACTGCAAAAATCACAGATAAGAAATATTTCATAACAGAAGAGTCTTCAAAAAGCAAATTAAGATACTGTAATGTCCACGAGGCTCAGTTTCAAAACGTTTTTGCTTCCTGCAATGAACATTCGCTTCACAGCTGGCTTTTATCTTCTTGAAGGAGGAGCTATTACCTTGCAGCCTTATTCCTGAGTTACCTGTGCTGTTGCAGCTGCTCTTTCCTGTCAGCAACCCTGGATGCACGAGCACTTGGCACAGGCTCCTCAGGAACCTCCTCATCGCTGCTGCCAGCCCCCACAATCTCTGAAGGCAGCAGTCCACTCCCTAATGGTCCTGGCCCCTCATCTGAGTCCTTTCTCTCCCTGGCCATCTACACCTGCTGCCGGCTAACCACAACAATACCAATGCACTGTTAAAAATATGAATGAGATTTGTATTTGTGGAAAAACACAATAAAAATCTATTTTAAAAAAATGCTGGCTTTGTGATAAGCTAGGCAAGAGTGGATTTTTCAGTGGAGTCCATTAAGTTCAGGTCAAGTTCTTATTAAATAATACAAATATACATTTTTCTGTTCTTTGGTTTTTTCCCACACTGGGATCATCCTTCCAAGCTGCCAATTTGTCTTCTGAGGCCAAACCTAATCAACTATACACAGAACTTTTGTCATTCTCCCATCACAAACACCCCACCCCCACAATAATATCAACATTCCAGGATTCTTTTGTTGAGGTAGGCTAAATCCAACTGAAATGCAATCTATTTTTTGTTTCCTTTGTGGCTTGTTCTATACCTGCCATATCCTGCGACCAGCAATTTGTAACTCAGCCTTTTAAGGTAATTCGACACTGAAATCTAAGATGCTTGTCTCTTTTGCTGTCCCTGGCTGTTTCTTAAACCATCTTCAGAAATTCCAGTCTGACAGTAATGAGTTAGCAATGATACTTGGCCTGCCCTACTTTCTTGCCCTTCCCAAAGTTGGGGTAGGTCAGGGTAGGGCAAGGTAGTGTAGGGTTGAGTACTATAAGTTAGAGTAGGTTAGGATAGGATAAGGCAGAGTAGGATGGGGCAGGGTAAGGTGGGGTAGGGAAAGATAAGGTTAGTTAAGGTAGATTAGGTTAGGTAGGTTAGGGTAGGGTAAGATAAGCTCAGGTAGGGTAGGGCAATGTAGGATGGGGTAGGGTTGGGAAGGTAAAGTAGAATAAGATAGGATAAGGTAGGGAAGGGAAGGGTAGGGAAGAGAAGAGAAGGGAGGGGTGGGGAGGAGAGGAGAGGAGAGGGGAGGGAAAGGGAGGAAAAGAGAGAAGAGAGGAGGAGGGGAAGGGAGGAGAGGCGAGAGGAGAGGCGAGAAGAAGATGGAGCAGGGAATGAGAAAGTAAACACAGATGGCAGATGTAAGGGTTGAATGGAGTATGAGCTTCTAGGGATGGGGGTAGTTAATTTATTTAATAGCCATTGTTGGATCTTCTGTAGTATTATTCAAAACAAAACAGTAACAATTGCTGACTAGCAGAGAACAGCAGACATCCAATACAAAATGCCTGCATTGTGTAAAGTGGTAACCAACACTGGGATGGAAGGAGCATTTCACGTACGGTATCCATTCAGATCTGGGGCTGTTACTAGAACTGAACAACGTGTTGATGATTATCCTTTTCTGAAGGAGTTAAGCAGCTCGCATTGTAAAAACAGTTTTGCACTGAAGTTTTAAAACATGGCTGTGTTGTGCATTTGCATCAGTCTAGGAGGAGGTGGACATTCAAGTTATGAATGGTCTGTATTGATGATGGGCCAATCAGATAATGTAGAATCTAACTGATTTCATATTCTTAGCAAAGCAGCAGCTTTAAACATATTTCTTGGCATTTTTTCTAGAGAAAACCAGGGACAATGAGACCCAGTAAGGTGGGCACATTAAATTGCTTTCCTTCAGTACATGATCTAGTAGAAAAGAATCCTGGAATAAACAGTGGAGTAGTCACTGCTGATCACTATTTTGTCAGAGTAATTGTGATTGTTGTCATGAACTAAATATAAGAGAAAGTTGACTGGTGGATTGTCCTGGCTTAGTTCCTGTCATCTCATCAGCAGGAAAGAAAAATAACCATCTGATCATGAATCAGAGTACCAAGGGAAGGATGTAAATGATAAATAAAATATGACCCAGGATTGATTCCTAAAGGATATCTGCTGCATGGGGGAAAGTGGCAGGGCTGAAATAGTGTAAAATGATGAGAAGTTAAAAAAGATTCAACCCCGAAATGCATAGGCAATGATGTCTATTCCAGTATCCATACCCCAAATTCAATATCCAGTGGTCAGCTATGTCAAATTCTGCTGTTAGGTCCGAAAGAATCAGCACTCGTGTAAAGACTTAAGACATGGCCATCAAAACATAATTAAGAATTTGATAAAATGCCAACTCAATTGAATGGCCTAGAGTAGTGGTGGCTAACCTTTTTGGGCCCCTGTACCAAAAATTGTGTGCACTCTTGTGCTCGTACGCTCATGTGCCAGCACCCAGAAAGCAATGCGCACACCCCTCTATGCACATGCACGTGCAATCCCCCCTCCCCACCACACCCTTACCTGCACTGTGCCTCCCCACTGACTTTAGGCCCATTTGAGGCCTTTTTCGGCCTCCCAGAGGCTTGAGGAAAGCTTCTGCAGCCTTTTCAGGCCGAAAATGGGCCTGTTTTGTCACTTCCGGTATTTTTGGAAATACAGGCAGTGATGAAACAGGCTTTTTTTTTTGGCCTGCAAAGGCTTTCCTCAAGCCTCTGGGAGGCTGAAAATCAGCTGTGAGGCATGCGCATGTGCAGTGAGGTAAGTTTGCCTGTGGCTTGTGTGCCAGCACAAATGGTTCTATGTTCCACCTGTGGCACGTGTGCCATAGCTTCACCATCACAGGCCCAGTGCAATTGTGGCTAACCTTTTTGGACTCCTGTGCCGAAAATTGCATTGGCACTTGTTCACACATGCTCAAGTGCCAGCATCCAGAAGGCAATGTGCGTGGCCCCTCCATGGCCCCTGAGCATGCATGTGCAATCCCCGCCGCTGCCCCCTTACCTACACTGCGCACCTCCCAACTGATTTTCAGCCCATTTGAGGCCTTTTTTGGCCTCCCAGAGGCTTGAGGGAAGCATCTGCAGCCTTTGGGGATTGAAAAATGGGCCCGTTTTGTCACTTCTGGTATTTTTGGCTAGGGCTTGTTTGCCCGCACAAATGGCTCTGTGTGCCACCTGTGGCATGCTTGACATAGGTTTGCCATCAGGGGCCTAGAGACAAATACCGATTGATATGGATGAAGATCATTGGAAAAAAAATAATTGTAAGAGGGCAACTATTTCAAAAACTTTAGATGTTTGTAAGTCTGGTAACCTGAGCACAACAAGGGATCTAAAAAAGTTTGCTTTGACAAAGGACCAAAAATAGTTTGCTTTACAGTCTTTGCAAGTCAAGGACCACCTGTATGTTTAATAGCAAAATGAATAGCACGTACATTTGCTGAGTAGATGCCAGAATGTCAGACATCTTTGTTAAAATGCAATCATCTTAATCCAGTCATTACAGTTAGGATTTTCTGTTTTTGTAACTGGAAATTTTCAGAGCAATATAATAATCAGCGTAGGTCAACCAGTCTTTTATTGAGATGAAAATTCATAGAACAGGAAAGAGAATACAGATTTGGCACAGCGCAAATGCTGGGTTCTGTCCTAGAATCTGCCAAGTCGGGTTGAAAAACTCTTCCCTAGAATTTGATAGCACTGCATTAGAAAATGATTCTGTGGCTTAAGTTAATGTGAGCCAGCTTGCCACTAGCAGAGACTGAAAACCTCTGATTTATAGTGTTCTGTTCTGAGAATAAAGGTACGCGAGACCGATGTTCCAACAACAGCTCTTTATTAAAACAACTCAGTGACTTGTAGCGGAACATTTGCCGAAGCCGTGGAAGCCCTTTTTATAGCGGCTGCTCGCGGCTTGAGGCCAATGACAGTTCTTTGAGAATTCCCGCCATGAGGCGGGCCAATTGTAATGGTGCTCGGCCAATCAGATTTAGTTATTTGGAGTCTTCTAATTTCTATACACCCCTCCCCTCTTGGTTTTGTCCTACGTGCGTAACGTAGTCACGCAGGTAGGCGGGGCTTTTGCCAGTCCTACTTGACCTGCACAGCTCAGTCTCAGTGTGGTCTTCCATCAGTTCGGTCAGGATCGCCTTTTCTCCGTGTCTTCTCCATGGAACCTCCTGGAAGGGTGAATCAGCCTTGTTGCTCCCGCCTGGGTCTCTCGGGCTGGTTGAGTTGGCTCTGCCGCTCCCTCCTGGTTTGTCCCGGTTGGTTGAGCTGGCCTGGCTATCTCCTTCCAGGAAGGCCTCACCTCGCTTCCCTGCTACCGGTTCTCTTCTCCGGAGGTCATCTATGGGTAAGTGCTCTTTTTGTCTCACCGGGGGTTCTAATTCGGGTTTATGTTGTGTCTTTTGTCATGTTATTGGTGGTTCATTTCTCCCTTGTTTATTATTTTGTGTCCCCCCCCCTCGATTGTTTTTGGATTGTTTGTTGGGGGTGGTATTTGCGGCAGTGCTTCGGAGCTAGGTAGGTTAGCATTTCGTTCCAATGTCCTAGAGCGAAGCTGGTCAATGTGCTGCTTCCATGTTCTGCCATTGTCTAGTGTAAGCCGGTATGACCGGGGTCCTGTGATTTGAGTAACTGTGGCTGGAAGCTATAATGGGTCCCCAGTAAGATTTTTGGCGTAGACCAAGTCTCCAATGGCAAAGGAGCGATATTTACTTGAGGAGTCAGGGGTTTTTTCACAGGTGTAGGTGGGGTGTAGTCTATCTAGGTAGGAATGCAATTTTCTACCCATGAGGAGTTCTGCTGGGCTTTTGTTAGTGGTTGTGGTAGGGGTGATATGCTGAATTGTTAGCAGTTTGTTTAGTCTATCTTGGATGTTCCACGTGTCCAGTTTGTCTACGGCTTCTTTAGTGTAACGAACCATGCATTCAGCTTGTCCATTTGAAGCTGGATGAGCCGGCGCTGTTAGGGCATGTCAGATGCCTTGTGCAGCTAGCTATTGTTCAAAAGCTAAAGCAGTAAACTGGGGGCCATTGTCAGATACTACTATATCTGGCAGTCCATGTGTAGCAAAAAGTTTGTTCAATTGTTTTATGACTGCTTCAGCAGTTGTGGACGCCATAAGAACAACCTCTAGCCAGTTTGAATAAGTGTCAACAATTATCAAATTTGTGTTCCCTTTCGTTGGCCCAGCAAAATCAATATGGAGTCTCGACCATGGGCCTCTGGGAGTTTCCCATTCCAGGACTGGTGCAAGAGGGGGGGGGGTAGGCCTTGATTTCTGGCAGTCATGGCATGTTGCCACCCATTTTTAAATGTCTTTGTCCAGCCCTGGCCACCAGACGTAACTCCTGGTCAGGGCTTTCATTTTTACTATGCCCGAGTGTCCCTCGTGCAACATGCACAACACTTCCTCCTGCAATTTTGTGGGAATTACCACCCTGTCTTCCCACAGTATACAACCCTTTTCAAGGGACAGTTCAGTCTGCTGGGTGCGAAAAGGTTTAAAAGTCTTGCTTTTATCCTCATCTGGCCAGCCCTTACCTACCCAATGCAGGATTCGAGCTGTCAGCGGGTCTTTTGCGGTAGCTTTAGCGATGTCTGCTGTGGTTAGTGGCAGATTCGGCCATGTCTCGATCTGAAGAGTGGGGATGGTGGGAGTTGGGTCACCTTCCATGTTGGGCAGCGGGGAATGGCTTAAGGCATCTGCATGGGTGATGGTTTTTCCTGGGCAATGGATGAATGTGTAATTGTATGCAGCGAGGAATTCTGACCATCTCGTCATTCTTGGCGATAGGATGTTCGGGGTTGGTTTGTTCCCTGCCAGAATTCCTAGCAGGGGTTTGTGGTCTGTGATAATAGAAAATGTCCTACCATATAGGTATTCGTGGAATCTCTTGACGCCTGCTATGATTGCGAGGGCTTCTCCATCAAGTTGGCTGTAATTCCTCTCGGATTTTGACAGGGTTTTGGAATAGAAGGAGATTGGTGCTTCTCTGCTGTCTGGTAGCTTGTGGCTCAGTATGGCGCCGATTCCAAAAGGCGATGCATCACAGGTGACCGTCAGTGGCAGGATGTTGCTGTATTGTATTAAAACGGTTTTGGATGTTAATAAGTCCTTAATGTTTTGGAATGCTGCTTGTTCTCGGTGGCCCCAATTCCAGACAGTTTTTTTTATCTAATAGATGATGTAATGGCTCTGCTACGGTTGCTTTTTGGGGCGGGAAGACATTGTAGAAGTTAATGAGACCTAAGAATGCTTGTAAGTCTGTTTTGTTCTTAGGTCTGGGTGCATCTTTAATTGCTTTTATTTTCTTTTCAGTCGGGTGTATCCCTTGCTCATCTATAAGGTAGCCTAAGAATTCGACTTGATTGGTGGCTGTTTTACATTTTTCTCTTTTGACTTTAAGCCCTGCTTCCCTGAATCTTCGCAAGACTTCTCTCAGTCTATCTTCTAATTGGTGTTTGTTTTTTGCTGATCCTAATATGTCATCAAAATAGGGAACGACCCTTTTATGCCATTTAGAAGGCGCTCCATTAAGCTTTGGAAAACGCCTGGGGCAACGTGAATGCCAAATTGAAGCCTGTTACATTTGAATGCCCCTCTGTGCGTGACTATAGTCTGTGCTTCTGCAGTTTCGGGGTTAACTGGCAGCTGTTGATATGCTTGTGCGAGATCAAGTTTTACAAAAAATTTTCCTTCCCCTAATGAATGCAACAGGTGTTGAACTACTGGAACAGGGTACGCGTTTTGCTGGAGTGCATTATTGAGGGTGGCCTTAGAGTCACCACAGATGCGCACTGACCCATCTGGTTTGACAGGAGTCACGATGGGAGTTTCCCATCTGGCATGGTCTATTGGCTCTAACACCCCTTGTGTGATGAGTTTGTTAAGCTGCTCATCTATTTTCGGCTTTAAGGCAAAGGGAACGTGTCTGGCTTTGAGCCTGATGGGAGCTATCTTAGGGTCTAGGCTGAATGTTATTGGGGTACCCTTGTACTTGCCTAGGGTCCCATTGAATACATCCCAGAACTCTTTCAGCAGGCTCTCCTCCCAATCGGTCTTGGCGACGCTGTTGATTCCGGTCACTCCGATTCCCAGGGGCGCGAACCATTCGATTCCCAGCAGGCTAGGGTGATCACAGTCAACGATTGTCAGAGGAAGTACTTCAACATGGTTTTTGAATTCTATTAGAAAATGTCCAAGGCCCGCTACCGGGATTTGGTTTCCCTGGTAATCTTTGAGTATTAGGCTTTGCTGTTCCAGTTCTCTTTGCTTGATGTCTGGTATCAGATTTCTGATAGTGTTCCATGATTCCATTAACAGGTATTATACGAAGTCTACTTCCATCTCACAGGGCTTTCCTTCGATTTTTACATTAATTCGGACCTTTTTTGCGTTTGCTGCCCTGGCATTTCCTATGATTATTGTTTGATGTGCTTCTTCCCTGTCGTTCATTTGCCGGTTTCTGTTCTCTCGGCTCCATCAGCTTCCAGCTTGTCAATTTCTGTTTCTGGGGGGGTGCTGCTGCTGCTGCTGCATATTTTTGGACTATAGCTCTTTTTGTTCTGGCAGACCCTTGCAATGTGCCCCCGTTTCTTACAAAATCTGCAAATGGCATCCAGGAATCTGCATTCGGATCATGGGTGGTCCCCCCTGCATCCAGCACACTGGAATTCTCGCTTCCTTCCTCTTTTTTCCCACCATTTTCTTTCTGACTGAAGCCTATGTATATCTTCATTGTCATCATCAGTGTTGCTCGGGGAGTCGAGGTCTTCATGGTGGGCAGTCGCGGTGGGTTGTTTTTGGTTTTCTTCCACCTTCTTTTCTCAGGTTTGGTTCTGTGGTCCTGGATTTGTTGAGTTCATTTGGCACATGGTGGCTGTGGATTTCTTGATTGTTTAAGCGGTGGTGGCTTCTGCGATGGCCTCAGCCACTGTGATATTTGGTCTGTTTAGTAGCTTGCTTTGGAGTGTAGCGTCCTTCAATCTGAGGACCACGCGGTCTCTCATGGCTTCATCCATGTTGAGAAATTCACACACTCCTCCGATATTTCTTAGGGCTGCTACAAAATCTCCGATGCTCTCATCTTCTCGTTGGTCTTGCTTATAGAATTCATACCTTTTGATAAGATTGGAGACCACAGGCGCGTAATGGGCTCGTAGCATTCAGTTTAATTCTGGCCATGCCATTTGTTTTACATCCCGTGGTTTGGCTAACGCCTTGGCCATTTTGAAAATGGCAGGGCCACAGTGCGTGAGGAATATGGCTCTCTTCCTCGGGTCGGTTATTTCTTGCAGCTCATTGCTTTCTAAGAACATCAGAAAGAGGTCAATGTATGACCCCCAATTTTCTTCGGCTGGGTTGAACGGTGCGGGCGGCGCATTGGTATTGGCCATTTTGGTTGCTCAGTTCTTGTTGACGCGTGCTTCAATCTTGCTCTTCTAAGATGATCCCACCTTCATCGCCAGTGTTCTGTTCTGAGAATAAAGGTACGCGAGACCAATGTTCCAACAACAGCTCTTTATTAAAACAACTCAGTGACTTGTAGCGGAACATTTGCCGAAGCCGTGGCAGCCCTTTTTATAGCGGCTGCTCGCGGCTTGTGGCAGATGACAGTTCTTTGAGAATTCCCGCTGTTAGGCGGGCCAATTGTAATGGTGCTTTATTGACCAATCCTAGTGCGGCCTGCTCGGCCAATCAGATTTAATTATTTGGAGTCTTCTAATTTCTATACACAACATATAGCATCTAGGAGAAATTGCCTTTTGCCTGGTAAAGTCTCTGTTCATTCAGAGATATTGTGCAGTAATCTAACAGTGAAAGAAGCTGGGTAAAAGCTGTTAAAAAATCAATAATTTCAGCTATTTTAGTCTACTCTATTAAAAATAGTGAGTGGGATTAGTTCTGTGCCCTAATCAGATTTTCAACAATAAAGTAGGCAAGGAAATTGAATTAACTCCATGAAAAAAGATGGATTGGAAAGAGAGAAGACCACAGACAGAAAAGAAATTGAAGCAAAATGAATAAAGAGATTTTAGCCTTCTTCATAGAGATGGAACACAGGGTTAGAATGAATCCAATTCACCAAAGATGTTTTATTTGAAACTTGTTCTTCTGGAAACCAGCCACCATTTCAGAAGTGCAGCTGAACACACATGTTGCATTAAATCCTGGTTTCTTGGAGCCTTCATCAGCATTAAGCACCCAAGTCAAGACATGATGTAAATAAACACTACAGCTTGTGCTATGGAATGTCCTACAATCTGTATAATGCTGTTTGGGCCTGTTTATGTATTAAAATAAAATAGATAAGAACATAATATGAAGCTTATGCAAACATTTTGTGCTATCTTGAATAAAATGTTAAAACCTGAGGCAGCAAGATCATAAGTAAAATTATTAATCTCATGGTTTCAAATGACTCAGTTGATTCCATCCTGGGGTACACATTTTTTTCTGTATCTCAACTTGTTTGGGATAACTAGATTTAGGATTCAGCCGGTATGCACCAGTTCAAGTGAACCGGTTGTTAAATTAACTCACACACCCGCTATTAAAGTGGATCCTGGGCACCGTGTTATGCTGCAACAAAGAAATGGGAAATGGAACAGCTGACATGAGGGAAGGAGAAGACCGCTTTCCCTCTTTCTTCTCCCTGCTCCTCCTCCTTCCCACATGCCAGCCGCTCCATTTCCTATTTCTCCATTGCAGTGCAGCATCTAGGATCCACTTTGAAAGTGTGTGTGTGTGTATGGGGTAATTTAACAATTGGTTCGCCCAGGTTGGTTTAGGGTTAGGATTGGCTGTTGCAGGAGGCTCATCCTGCATGTGCAGGAGAGCTAAAGGATGGGGATGGGCCATGCCTCCCACGACAGCCACCCTGACCCTGGACAAACCAGTTGTTAAATTATTTGAATCCCACCACTGACCAGATTATAAGTGAAGTACAGGCTGGGAAACCAAGTGACCCTGAAATCCTTGAAATAACTATGTGCTACACCATCAAAGCTGGCACAACACAGTATAGAAAACTTCAAAGAAGTAGTGCAAGATCTGAAGATGTGGATAGACCTGGCCCATAGAACATCAAGAGTCTAGATATGACATCATCATCATCATCATCATCATCATCATCATCATCATCATCATCTTTATGGTCATGTGAACATCTGCTTCCCTGATTGCTCATTTTCTCACAGCCATGGCTGGTTGAAGTTTCTTTCTGCAGCAGCTGTCAAAAAAGCCAACACAGTCCTAGGCTGCATAAACAGAAGGATAGAATCAAGATCACGTGAAGTGTTAATATCATTTTATAATGCCCTGGTAAGGCCACACTTGGAATACTGCATCCAGTTTGGATCACCACGATGTAAAAAAAGATGTTGAAACTCTAGAAATAGATGCAGAGAAGAACAACAAAGATGATTAGGGGACCGGAGGCTAACACATATGAAGAATGGTTGCAGGAATGGGTTATGTCCAGTATAATGAAAAGAAGGACTAGCGGAGACATGATAGCAGTGTTCCAATATCTCAGGGGCTGCCACAAAGAGGGAGTCAAGCTATTTTCCAAAGCACCTGAGGGCAGGACAAGAAGCAATGGGTGGAAACTAATCAAGGAGAGAAGCAACCAGGGGTGGGATTCTACCAGTTTGCACCTATTTGCTAGAACCGGTTGTTAACATTCTAAACAGTTTGGAGAACCAGTTGTTAGAAGAAATTATTGGCCTAATTCTGTAAGGAAGGCAGGAAGGAAACATTCTGGTGTTGCTTACAGAAACTGCCTCTCCATTAACCTTTATTACATTCTTGGCAGGACTAGACTTCCTGTCTCAGGAACTTCTTTGGAGTTCTTTCCCCCTCCTTTGCTGGCACTTTCCTTGTGTGGAGGGATCATTCAAAGTTACAACGGCACTGAAAAAAGTGACTTATGATCATTTTTCACACTTACAACTGTTGCAGTATCGCCACAGTCATGAAAGACCAGGCGAGGAGATGCATGCCTCGATGTGAATGATATTGAGATGGCCATGCCCAGCCATTACCACCATAACAACATTACCACCAAGCCATGGCCACTAACTAAGCCACGACCACAGAACCGATTGTTAAAAAAATTGAATCCCACCCCTGAAAGCAACTTAGAACTAAGGAGAAATTTCCTGACAGTTAGAACAATTAATCAGTGGAACAACTTGCCTCCAGAAGTTGCGAATGCTTCAACACTGGAAGTTTTTAAGAAGAGATTGGATAACCATTTGTCTCTAGGGTTTCCTGCCTAAACAGGGGGTTAGACTAGAAGACCTCCAAGGTCCCTCCCAACTCTGTTATTCTATATTCTAAAACCAAGATTCACTGAAGTGAAGTTGATGTGGGGAGAAGACCATAATGCCAGGCCATATGGTGAAATTATGTGGGCCAAAGACAGCCTGTGAAGAAGTGATAAATTGTCTTTCTTTAACAATGCTAGAATTCAAGGTTTGTTCAAAACTGTCTCCAACCCAAGGAGGAGGAAATAGGATGTTGCCATTAGACCAAGCCTCAAGTGTATTTGTTGAATTGAAATGTTGGAAATGGCATAGTGGCATGGCCACTTAAATTCTTAGAGCCCACATTTGCCAAAACTCTGGCTATGGGATAGGAAAGAACCTGCCTGTGGTCCTGACAAATGTATTGGATGTTGAACAAGCCTTTCAGCTAAAGACCATACACTATTTATTACAGAAATATGAGATAGAAATAAGCTCAGCTGTCATTACTTTCTGAGGTAATTGGGCTTGTACAAAACAAATAGACAAGTATGAAAACTTAGAGGAACTAGCAGTGCACAATCATGGAAAATGCTGATAATTTTGGGAGGAGATGCAAAACAGACTGTTTTCATCATCTCATCATAAAATTCTCAAGGTTGCAGCAATGCTTCTAGGGATACAATCCATTTTTCTTTTACATTTTATTATGAAGTCACAACCAAAGTTTGAACATTTCAGACACAATCCAGAGTGGTATTGGCAATGCAAAGAAAGATAGATATATAATTCATTTGGGGAAACAAAGACTTAAATAAAGTTCTACTTTTCACTTTTATCAATTCTTCAAAGCTACTGATCTAATAATTTAACCTAGACGGATGAATCACGCTATAAAAATGTAACAATTTGCTAATAAAAGTAGCCATACATCCTTGAATATTCACTCTTTAGCAGAAAGTGAAGTATCCTTGGAATTTAGTTTGACTCCTACTGATTTCATCAGTTAGTTGGATGTGATTTTCTTGTAGTGATAGAAAAGATGCTTTCATTTACCTTCACCAAGGTCCCTGGAAATTACTTGATGGCCTCCCTTTCTTAAATCTACAAGGTTTAGGTAGGCACTGCCACCTGCTGAAGCCTGAAAGTACCAATGCCCTCAAATGAAACACAACTGCTGATAACTTTGTGGGCCCATCAGCTGTGACAACACACAGCTTTCCTATTGAGTTACTTGTTAAACAGGGTCCGTGCTCTTATGTTTGAACAATTACCACAGTAAGACTGGATTAGTTTTGGGTCCTTCCCTTGTCAGTTAAATAAATCCTACAAATTTGAGTCATGCCAAGCTACAACCACCAAATACCATGTTTCATATAAGGAGTACATGCAAGTCTAGATGCTAAATGTTTTTAATTGTGTAAGTCTGACAAGTTGACAAATTGTGATGCCTTTTAGCTTGCATAATTTAAAGAACACGAAAGCTTGGTAAGGAAGATGCACGCATCTCATGCCAAAAAGGATTTGCAAACTTGCCTGTCCATTTGAGAGTTGCCAATGACTTCATCATGGATTCCTTAAGAGCAAAGCTTCAGAATTAAATATTGCAATTTATTGGTAGAAGCAGATTTATTTACGTTGGTTACAAAGCAACAAAAGTTCATTTCTAATTGTTTAGTTGGCATTTTTAAGAGTTTGAGGGAACCACGGGTAACTTATGATTTGCCTCAAGAATTGTTCCCAGATCACTTTTCTTTTAGCTTAGCCAATAATTAACTTATTGTAATAAATATGCATAATAAATTAAAGCTGTCAACTGTTCATTTATAACTATGAGTGGTCTTTCAGATATATTGAACTCCAATGCATGTGAGCATTTGGCAATATAAGGTTAACAAAAACTGAGATTCAGCAAACATCTGAAAGTTGGCTATCTGACTGATAGCAAGTAATTCTTCAAATGGGATACACTTAAGTGAAAACATACCCACCCACCAAGATAAAGATTAATGTGTGCTTAAGGCCACTGGTTTAAATAGGTAATGCATTTTCAACTCTGCTTTGGATTTGGACTGAAGTCTCTTATAATTTTTCTCAATAAACCAGCATCTGTCTCAAAATATACATGTTCTAAACCCTTTGCATTAAGTTGTAACTAAATCTCACTAAAATTCGAGGGAAAAGTTTTCTGCAACCATCTCAAACCTTATTGCCTTAACATAAGTGCTACTTGCAACATTGTAATGGGTTATCTGTGCAAACAATTGGTTTATTTTTGAAACACTTAGCAATGGAAACCTCTTCAGGGGGATATTTTTTTATGCAACTAATAATCAACAGTTGTTTTTAAAGATTTCTATACATCTTCAGATGGCACTTCATGGATGCTACAATCATTTAAACTCAAGGGTAATGCTTCTCAGCAAGATTTAGTGCTAGATTTCACAACCCAGATTAATTTATCGTATGGGAGCATTAATTTAGTTCTTGTTCATTTTCAGGTGCAAAAGTTAAGAAGTCAGGCTGATATTTTCTGATAGTTCAGAAATGGTAGTGTCTTAACTGAGCATTACAAACACATTGTGATACATGCTGTATCACCACCTTCAATTCCACACATACTGAAGTAGAAACAAATTAATCAATCCTGCTTTATAATAAACCCAACATCTATGTCCATCTCATGCCTAATTTTTTTCTTGAACTTTATTGTATGCTGCCCTGTGTGTGAGATAGGTGGCCATATACATTTGATAAATAAATAAATAAAATGATTACAGGTAGTCCTCAACTTACAACTGTTCACTTAGTCACTGTTCAAAGTTATGACACAAATTAACTCACTTAGCAACATAAAATTTGGGCTCAATTGTTGTTATGGCTATCTGTATTTTATACATGAAAACAACCTGATTTTTAAAACAAAAAAGTGTTGAATTTGTTAAAAAATGTTAAGGGATTAACCTGAAATTGGTTGCTACAATGTCAAGCGTTAAGCAAGTTCTCCTTCACCAACAGATCCTTCATCTAACTGACAACAATTCCCATCATCCCCAGCAAAATAGCCTTTAGGGAAAGTTGAACTCCATCTTAGATAACAGTTGTAGACTACAATGCAATTCACAAATTATAATTATTTTAAATAGGCTATTCACCTTCATTCCTGGTAGAATACTTGATCAGCTATTTGAGGAATTTTTTTTAAATAAAAAAAACAGTTAACCAATTAATTTTAGCATAATGATTTTGCTAGTTTATGCTTTTCTTATATTAAATTTGGACTTGCAAATGTCAGAAAATCCTTCCTACTCCTATTTTCCTCACAATAAACTTTATAAATTGGATTGAAAGTAAATGACTGGCCCAAAGTCACCCAGCTGGCTGTCATATCTAAGATGGAACTAGAATTCACAATCACCTGGTTTCTAGCCTGGTGCCTTAATCACTAGAGCAAACTCGCACTTTAATTTGATAATCTGATAATTAATTTATAACTGAAATCTGATCAAATCCTGATTTATCATTGCTGGCAGTTTTGAAGATTATGATCCAATACATTTACATGGTACCAAATTTAAAAAGGTTGTTTTATAATTCCCCAAAACTTGCAATATAGCAGGACAATAGAGCCTCAGTGGCGCAGTGGTTACTGCAGGTTACTTCTGCTGATTGCCGACTGCCTGCAATTTGGCAGTTCAAATCAGTCAACCAGGCTCAAGGTTGACTCAGCCTTCCATGCTTCTGAGATGGGTAAAATGAGGATCCAGATTGTTGGGGGCAATAGGCTAACTCTGTAAATTGTTTAAAGGGGGCTGTAAAGCATTGTAAAGTGGTATACAAGTCTAAGTGCTATTGCTTTTATGTACAAAAACAAGTTTTTGGGACAGACTAACAGTCACATTTTTCCACATTGCCCGAAAAATATGACCTACACATGCAGATTTCCATGCATGATGAAAACAAGATTACAGAATTACATATATTTTCTCAAAATATTGAGCAATGTCTCAATATCTAAGGGGCTGCACACAAAGAAGAGGTCAACCTATTTTCCAAAGAACCTGAAGGCGGAACAAGAAGCAACAGATAGAAACTAATCAAGCAGAAAACCAATCTTTGAAATAAGGATAAATTTCCTGATAGTTAGAACAATTAACCAGAAGGATTTGTCTTCAGAAGTTATGGGTGCTCCAAGACTGGAGGTTTCTAAGAGATTGGACAAAGATTTATCTGAAATGGTATAGTCTGCTTGAGCAGGGGCTTGGACTAGAGCAGAGGTCTTCAAATTTGACAGCTTTAAGATTTGTGGACTTCAGCTCCCAGAATTTCTCCTTCAGTCCTGTTAACTCAGGAATTCTGGGAGTTGAAGTCCACAAGACTTAAACTTGCCAAGTTTGAAGACCCTTTGGACTAGAAGATCTCTAAAGTCCCTTCAAACTGTTATTCTGTCATTCTATCAGAATATTCACAAAATGTCACAGGTTACATCAACAGGAACACTTTGTTATCTGAAGTCATATATACAACTTCAACTAGCAGAATTGTCCCATGTTGGCTGAAGATGCTGGGAGAGGAAAGACCACACACACAAGGAAGCCACTGGCTTGCAAAACTATTCTATTGGGCAGAAAAATATGTCAATAGCTTCAACTGCCCAAAGACAAAGCTATTTTATCCTATGCAAACAATCATTTCTGATGCACTTCAACTCTTCAAGCAGGGACTGTCCATTTGCAAATAAACGGCAGTATATAACTGCACCAGTAATTCACAAAACAGGCCACATTTCCATGCCCACTTGTGAATTTAATTCACAAGGCATTTCATTGTCTATCACTGGAAGGAGAATTTCCCAATTCCTTTCCAGAATTTCTGTTGTGAACCAACCAACACAATCATGACGATATTCTTAAATTATTTCAGATTGGAAAGGACAATGAAGGCATCTCAATATGGCTCTCCGCTGATTTCATTAAAATAACTTTCTCTCTCTCATACACATGCTTGTGGCAAGTTTTATTTACTTGTTGTCTGTGTAATCAGCACTTATGGACTTGGAAGGCCAGATTTTGAAAGACAAAAAGATTGTTAATATAACTGGGTGTTAATTTTGTTTTCCTGCGAGAACCTTGGAAACAGAAGGACACTTACCTGGGCCGAAGTAGCTCTAGCAATGACGCTTCAACCAGAAGCTTGGCCTAAACTGGAGTGTGTACAGCTTTCCAGGAAAAAAAAAATGCTTCTGGCTTTTCTATTCTTCCCATGGAACTTATTTTTTTTGCACTTTTCATAACCAGGTCTGGCTGAACAATTAACCCCCAAAAAGGCATCGTTTATGTGTCTGTTGAAAATGATAACAGTATACCTAAACAGGTAACTTCTCTCCCTTTAATACCAACAAACACAATCCATTCAACCAGGCCATGTAATTCTGTAACTGCTCCGTATCCATTTTGTTGTTGGTGGTGAGGGAAAGAAACATTGCTATCAAACACAGGTAGTCCTCAACGTACAACCACAATTGAGCCCAAATTTTCTGTTGCAAAGTGAGACATTGGTTCAGTGAATGTTGCCCCATTTTACGAACTTTCTTGCCAACATCGTTAAGCGAACCACTGCAGCTATTAGATTGTTAAGTGAATCTGGTTTCCCTGTTGACTTTGCTTGTCAGAAAGTCGTAAAGAGAGATCACATGACCCCAGAACACCGCAACCATCATAAATATGAGACAGTTGCCAAGCGTCTGAATTTTGATCACATGACCGCAATGGTCGTAATTATGAACAATGGTCATAAGCCACTTTTTTTTTTCATTGCCATTTTAACTTCAAATAGTCACTAACTGAACTGTTGTCAGTTGAGGACTGCCTGTTGAGGACTGCCTTGCTTTATTTTTTTTTTTGACAGAGGCCATTTAACTCTACTTTTGTATATATTTCTGGAACCCCTGATCACCAAACAAAAGCTTAGGAAAATGCTTTTTTAAAAACATCTTAATTACAGATGCAGTTGCTGACTTCAAAGAAGTGAGGGGGATGGAGGGGAAAAAATGACAAGCAGCCCAGTTTAATTTCAAACGTTAATATATTTTCTATTTTATAGGGAATATATGTATTTTTCACCCCTAATTTGCAGCAATGGTGGCATCCTCATTAAAAAGGGGTGAAATTTGTAAGATGCCTCTTAAAATAAATATTTTTTTATAAAATAATAAAACTTCAAATAAATATTCTTTACACTAGACAATATATTGAAAAAAATTAGAAAATAAAGACTCCATTTTACTGCAACTGTCCAAAAGGGGAAAAAAATCAGAGTCTTGCCATTGAAGGGCTTCATAAGGCCAAAAAAAAATAAAAATCTAAACCATATGCACTGATTCACATTCTTTTGAATGTACAACATATTAGTATAATATTTTGTGACTTGTGTGCCATAGTTGCTTCTATGACACTTGTGTTTTCACAGTTGAAAATATCCTATATACAAAAATATAGTACATCTCTGGCAGAAAATAACTGGGAGTGGGTTGAAGTAGTTTTCCTAATTTACAAGTGTACTAATTCCTTTAAAAAACACACACACAAACGCACAACACGCGACTTTGCTTAGAAGTAGTTCAAGTCTCTTAGCTTATAAAATACTTCAGGTGCTGCCAAGCGTATTCCCACTTTGGATCTTCCCTGGGCGGATTCTAAAGGGTCTCCACAAGGTTGGATCTTTTCTCATTCTTGCTCCCGCACACCACCAAGAAACCATGCCACAGTTACAGATCACTTAGTTGGCGTTGTGTCATCCTCCTGGTTACCCAATTAGTGATGCTATGTTGGCTTGTCAATATTCCTGGGTGGGACTTTGGGAACTTTACAGCAAACCGTGTTGGATTGTTTACAGCGACAACCTGGCCTGTTAACCTGGTCATAACAGCCCTGGCACAATTTAAGGCAACCCTTGGCTGGCAGGTAACACCACAAGCAAGGCAAAACGAGGGACACAACGCCTATGGTGGACCACCGAGTGCAACAGTGGGCCTGGCTACATGAACAGGGGTTGTCGGCGCAGTTGTCCTCATCATCATTGGAGCAGTGGTAGAAAAGACCCTTCACGCAGCAGACACAGGTCCCGTAATCTACCATGTTCTGGGCTGAGCAAAGACATTGCTTGTCACAGATCCAACAGGATGGAAGAGTCCGTGGATAAGTGCATTCCTTACACTTACACTTCCCACAGTCCTCACAGCGATAGGCGTGCATATGCAAGTTTTCTTTGCTGGCGGGTTTCAGCTCCCGAGACTTCAGTTCCGA
This sequence comes from Laticauda colubrina, assembly GCA_015471245.1. NCBI lineage: Eukaryota > Metazoa > Chordata > Lepidosauria > Squamata > Elapidae > Laticauda > Laticauda colubrina. The sequence goes on from BLBF01000073.1 coordinate 17,178,878, forward strand.
TTTCGGCTGTACTCGTATTATCCCCTCGACCACTGTCCCCAAGGATGATGACCCCAGAAGCCTGTGTTCTGACGAATTGCTACTCGTACTTGTCCTTGTGCTACCGTGCGAGCTAGTGCTGCTGACCGTGCTGATGGAACGGGAGAGTGGGAGTCGAGAAGAAACATGGACCTGGGGGTGGGGAAGCCTGTTCAGATGGCGTTGCTCCGTCAAGTCGTGCAGTCTTTCACTCTTATGCTGGACTGCCGGGCGTGGGGCTGGCTTCAGTCCCGGTCGGGGAGTTACCGTAGGAGGTTCGGTGTATTCATTCGTGTTCCGGATAGCCTTGATTTGGTCCAAAGACAAGACATGAACTTGTTGTGCTAGGACATCCCTTAGGTCAGAATCTCCAAATTGTCTCCCGGTGTCATGCTGGCCTTGAAGCAAGGGTTGTAACCCACTGCCATTCTGAGCTCTCGTCTCCATCAGTATCCTGAACAGCTATCACTCCAGGAAGCTTAGAACACATCTGAAATCCTAAGAGAAAGAAAGAAAGAGTTAGTTCTTTTTTTTCTGTCCAGGTGTAGGTATTTGCTTTGCCAGGCAATGTAACTGTCTCAGGAAGTTTAGTTTAGTTTACTTTAGTTTGTCATTGCGCCTTGTGCAACAAAATACCATTCAATGTACATTATTACTATGAAAATAAACACAAACACACAACCTTCCCATTCCATACATTGAACTGAAAACCCCTGATATTGCATTAACATTGCACTATACAGTAGAATTCAAGTAAGGAAAGTCAATTAACTGAAATCTTGATCTTGAAATAAACACACACACCAACCTTCCTTTGATAACCTGAATCTGGCCAAGTTTATGGAAATGCAACACTACAACACTTCCTTGGAATTCTGACTTTCAATACCAACACAGATCTGCATGCAGCTTTTGGACACTTGACCCAAATTTAAGTTTGCTCTGAAGTGTACAACTTGGCAAGCAACTGTATGGGGCTCACTCCACAATCCTGATCAATGAACCTAGTGAAAAATCTGTCTCTATCTCCTTTGTTTCACTTTTAAGGTTTACATCTGAATGAAACTTCAGATGGGCTTTTCAAATTCTTGCCCCATATAGAAAAATCTTACATAAATACAGGTATTTATGTTTGATTGCTTATTGTATCTATGGCTATCATTAAGTATTGTACCTTATGATTCTCGACTCTTGACGAATGTATCTTTTCTTTTATGTATACTGAGAGTATTTATGCCAGGACAAATTCCTTGTGTGTCCAATCACACTTGGCTAATAAAGAATTCTGTTCTGTTCTGTTCTGTTCTGTTCTGTTCTGTTCTGTTCTGTTCTGTTCTATTCTATTCTATTCTATTCGCCACTGATTTCACTGGAACTTGTCCAGTAATTAAGAGAATACAGTTTTGAGGATTTTAGCTGGGAGAAAGTTGGAACTTAGTCCCCTTCAAGTTGTAAAATTACAACACAGGTAGTCTTTGATTTACAACCATTCATTTAGTGAGCTTTCAAAGTTACAACACTGAAACAGTGGCTTATGAGCACGTTTTACATGACTGTTGTGTCATCTTCAAGGTCACGGGATCCAAATTCGAATCCCTGGCAACTGCCATGTATTTATGATACTTGCATGCATTTATGCAGTGCCCTGGGGGTCACGTGATCCCTTTTTGCAACCTTCTGACAAGCAAAGTCAATGGGGAAGCCAGATTCACTTTACAACCGGGCTACTAGATTAACGACAGCAAATTCACTTAACAACGGTGGCAAGGCAGGTCGCAAAGTGGGGTAAAACTCAACCCTCGTCTTGCTTAGCAAATGGAAATGCTGAGCTCCATTGCGGCCATAATTTGAGGATTACTGGAAGTTGCCCCGAAACTCTGTGAGCAAAATGGGGGCCAGCGGAACAGTAGCTCTGACATTATATGGCAATCTAGGAAAAAAAATGTTGGCAGCACATGAAACAAGGCAGAGAGGTAAAGGGAATTAAATTGTATGCCATGGTTAGCAGGAAAGACAGTGAGGAACAATAAGGTAGTTTGAATAAACAAATACTTTTTTTTGAGTATTTGAGGCTAGTCTTATGTGAGATGGGGAAAAAAAACAAAAACCAAAAAGCCAGACCTTCTCTCTCTTTTCACAATTTTGCATTCGTGTTCCACTTTGCAATGCAAAGTACCAGCAGTAAGTACAAATGCTAAGCACTGTCAGAGTTTGCATTCTGCATTCATAACACCCAGAGATAATCCATTCATTTCCTGAACATCACCAGAAAAGGTGGTTTGGTTTACATGGGCAAACATTCTACACATTAACAATAAATCACATAATTCCAGGAACAGCATGTGACACCGCTGGCTTCAACTTAAAACTGTGCATTGCTAAAGCATATTGCTTAGCTGCAGAAGCCCAATGAACTATGCTCAGAGTGACAAAAATGCCAAACTGGAAGGAGAAGGGGGGAAAAAAGAAGAAGAAAGCTGAAATTTTTACTTTCTCAAGATTTAGCAAGATCTATTTCACAAAGGTGAATGGTTCATTCTGATCTGGCAAAGGCAAACAAACTAAACTTTATTATGTTCTCTGCAATTCAGCAGAGCAGACTTTCGAATATGCAAGCATTCCAACATTGCTTATCTAGTGAATTTTGCAGGATTTATTTCTGGGGGGAAACCTGCATGAAAGAGTCACAATCTTATGGCCATTTGCTTGCCAAAGTATTTGATTCTTCAAAAACCACTTTGGAGAAGCGCTTAAAATCCTGACTTCAATTTGGCTTTCTAAGAACATGAACAAACAGAACTCATTTGCTAATGCTAGATGAAAGTCAGGTACATACCTATTTTGCAATAACTGTATTAAAAAAGGGTGTTGTTTTTTAAATCTTGCATGGAGGTGGGGGAGGAAATGTGGGAGCCCAGAAGGTTTCATATTAAATTTAGGATTTAATAGTAAATTTAGGATAGTAACATAGTAAATTTAACATACTTTTAACATAGTAAATTTAGGATTTCCACGACTAAGCTTTGCCCTAAAAAAAGATTTCGTCTGACACCTTTCCACCTGAGCATATTCTTCCTCCTGGCAACCCAAGCATAGCTCCTTCTCTTATGATAGGCTTTTCTTCTGATATATATACATACATACGTTTTATATGCTTTTCTTCTGCATATATATATGGTCTTGCAGAAAGCCCACAAAGTAACTCCATTCAGGAACACCAAGTCAGGTAGTCTCTCTCCCTTACTCCTTTTCCTGACCTCAATCATACAAGATTTAGTGTGACTTTTGATAGGATGTTATTCTCTCTGCCGGAGCAACAACAATAACAACAAAAATGCTTTAAAAGGCAGTATTCTTTTTCGAGTCACTCTCTGATTTTGATCGGCATAAAATGTCAAGCCATCTCTCCCCCCCCACACACACACACTCACATCAAAGCATGAGGGGAAAAAAAAGCACGCTGAACCTTTTCCCCCAAAAATAAATAAAATAAGAGACCCCAGAATGTCATCCATCATCCATGGGGTTTGGGGTGGCAGAGGGAGCTTGGCCTATGAATAAGACAAAAGTCCCTCTCTCTCTGGTCTACAAATAGATTGATTTCTCTATGAACGTCAGACAGGTGTTGGGATAAAAAAAAGAAAAGAAAACCAACCAACAGCCAAACGCCTTTTTTATAAACAATGGTTTCTCCCACAACTGATACATGTGTATATTTACTGAGATGGCTTTTCTGCCAGTTTCCCAAAAAAAACAAAGTTTATTCACAGGGAAGAGGACAAAAAATCAGCTCTCTGCCTCTGGGAACTTTCTGAACAGTTTTCTCTCTCCCCCCACCCACAATCTTAAAAAAAAAAAAAAAATGGTATTAGGGGAAATTGACAAGGCACACAGCCAGGTCCCTTCTGACAGACAGCAGGGCATCAGGAGAAAAGAATAAAGACAAACTTTCAGAGCCATGGAGAATCTCCACCCTTTCCTATCACCCACTCTGACCCGGGTCTTTGCCTTTGCCTTATTCATGGCTGGAGGTTAAATCTAGTGCAGCTAGAAAAAAACCTAAATTGAGAGGAAGGGAGGTGGAGGGAGGGGAGGAAGATGGACAGCCTATTTCCAAAACAAGGAATGCTGCCCCCCCCCCACACAACCCCCACCTCAAAATAAAATAGAAGGCAAGGGAAACTGGTAGGGCAGATGCCAGCAAGCATTACTCCCAAAGTGGATTTGGCAGTGGCCTTGCTCCCTTTCCAATCTTTTTTCCCCAGCAGAGGGGGAAGAGAGGGGGGTTTAAAACAAATCAGATTTTTACATTCTCTCACTTCTGAACTGCCCCCCAGGAAAGGCTCCAACTACCCAAGTTTTTGTTTGTTTGTTTTTAAAGCACGAACTGGCCTTCCCATTTCAAGCAGCACAAACCCCAAAAACCGATGTCAGAATCAGGGGCTCGGAAGTCCAACCTTTAACAGGTTGGAAAGCCGACCCCCCCCCCCCCCCCCCCCCC
>BLBF01000073.1:17198349-17212902 GCA_015471245.1 Laticauda colubrina
CTTCTTCTTCTTCTTCTTCTTCTTCTTCTTCTTCTTCTTCTTCTTCTCCTTCTCCTTCTCCTTCTCCTTCTCCTTCTCCTTCTCCTTCTCCTTCTCCTTCTCCTTCTCCTTCTCCTCCTCCTCCTCCTCCTCCTCCTCCTCCTCCTCCTCCTCCTCCTCCTCCTCCTCCTCCTCCTCCTCCTCCTCCTCCCCCCTGCAAACCCTACTCCCTTCTAGCACTGATGATATTACCGAATTAGGGTAATAAAACATACATATGCAAGAAAACAAGCAAGGTCAGAAAGTACCAAGGACCACACAATCTTCCTCCTCGCAAACCCTACTCCCTTCTAGCACTGATGATGTTACCTAGTTAGGGTAATGAAATGTCTGCAAGAAAGCTCAGAGAGCACCAAGGACCCCTCGAATGCAGATTAGTCAACAATAATTTCCCAATGGCAACTTATGGCTGCAAAAGGTGGACAGGAAAAGGGTGGACATCTTTGAATTATGATGTTGGAGAGGACTTTTATATATCAGACTTGCCAACCCCTGATAAAGGAAAATCTGGAGACCCATGAAAAAAAATCTGGAGATTCTATAAAAAATAGTGAGATTCACGGTCACGTGAATAACTAACCAATCAGAGCGTGTTATATCCGGTGGTAGAAAAAGCAAAATGGAGGCACCCAGAGTGAAAAGAAAGGTGCTGTATGTATATATGACTGTATGGTAATATCGATATTGCGTGATCTGAGAAGTGGCGTCATGTCATTTGTGTGAGAATCAGATTTATGCGCGTATAAGCTGACCCCCACATTTTTGAAAAAAAAAAAAAAAAGCGTTTCAAATTTGGCTTGAGATTGAGGAGCCTTGTCGTGAGACCGTGAGACATGCCAAAAAATCGTGAGACTCACGGCAGAACCGTGAGAGTTGGCAGGGCTGATATATTGCCATGGATTGCAAAAGTGAGAAGCAAAGAAGTCCTCAATTGAATTTCACCAACCTATCACTCAATTGCCAAACAAAGGCTATCCTACTTTGGGCCATGTCATGCGAGCTGACTCGCTCGAAAAGTCAGTCGTGCTGGGAGGGATCAGTGGAAAAAGGAGAAGGTATCTGGACAGAAAGTGACAGAAAAGAACAAAATCATCTGGGCAGGCAGAAGTACTCTTAAGTTTTTAACCAAAAGAGGACGATATTGGGACTCATTACACCTTGATTGGGTGCACAACTCTCTTCCTGGGGTATCACAGGACAGGTAGGCCTCGACTTGTGACCACAATTGAGCTCAACATTTCTGTTGCTAAGCGAGACAGTTAAGTGAGTTTTTCCTCCCCTTTTCGATCTTTCTTGACAGAGTTGCTGAGTGAATCACTGCAGTTGCTTCGTTAACACGGTTATTCAACGGATCTGGTTTCCCCATTGATTTGGTTGTCAGACAGATCACATGACCCTGGGAGACTGCCAGTTGCCAAGTGGCCAAATTTTGATCACCTGATCATGCTGCAAGGGTCATATGGGTGAAAAACATAAGCCGTAAGAGATTTCTTTCCCCAGTGCCCTTGTAACTTTGAATGATCATTTAATGACGTGTACAAATCTATATACATAAAAGTGAATCAGAGCATTAGTATTTCCTATATTATTATTAACACACTCTGATGCTAAAGAGTTCTACTCCCCCTGCCCACCTGAAAAGAAATCTCTTCCAACTACAGTTCAGCAAAGCCATTCCCAGGCTCCTTGCTGTCTCCTTGCTCACGCAACAAATACTGTTTTGGTTTCCAAACAGCCCTCAACTCTCTCATTCCCCACCTGAAAAGAAATATGTTCCTATTGCAGTTCAGCTAAGCCACGCCCAGGATCCTTGCTGTCTCCTTCTTGCTCACCCAGCAAATACTGTTTCAGTTTCCAAACAGCCCTCAACTCTCTCACACACTGACAGGATGCTAGCCAGATGAATACCGATGGATGCTGGTAGGCAGAGGCACAATTTCCCCTCCCCCTTATTTTCCTCCCCAGAAATTTGCTCAGTCACATAGTTTCATAGTGAAGCACGGTTACCCTGCGAGTCTTTCTATATAGATCACCTCATATCCAGAAGTACTTTTCCTGATAATCAGAATAAAGATTGTTTTTTAGGTAATGAGGCAACAAGCTACGAGTTTGTTCAGTACCGTTTATTTACAAAGTTCTTTGGTGCTGTTCCAATCATTTTGACTCTGTTTGGTGATGAGTTGGGCTCCGAACTGAATGGACAACGGAGCGATTCTTTCAGCAGCCTTAGTTAAAGCCCAGCCTTTGCAGGGGCGATAGAAAGGGGAGCCAGGATAAAAATGTGTTCTGCTGACTATGGCTACCTTTGTTCCTCCCTTGTGCTTTGCTGCTGGCTGGACTCTGGCAGCACAGAAAAGAACAGGACAAGAGGGTCTAAAGCATGGCATGAGGACATTGGCAGGGTCACGGAGGGAAAAGGGGGCAAAACTGGAAATGACACAAAAGGGCTCTGGGATCTAATCTGGTGAAAACAGCTAAAGAACGGTTGCAGGAACTGGGTGTGTCTAGTCTGATGAAAAGAAAGACTAGGGGTGACATGATAGCAGTGTTTCAATATCTCAGGGGCTGCCCCAAAGAAGAGGGAGTCAAGCTATTCTCCAAAGCACCTGAGGGCAGGACAAGTAGCAATGGGTGGAAACTCATCAAGGAGAGGAGCAACCTAGAACGAAGGAGAGATTTCCTGACAGTGAGAACAATTAAGCAGTGGAACAACTTTCTGTCCAGAAGTTGTAAATGCTCCAGCACTTGAAGTTTTTAAGAAGAGGTTAGATAATCATGTGTCTGAAGTGGTGTAGGGTTTCCTGCCTAAGCAGGGGGTTGGACTAGAAGACCTCCAAGGTCCCTTCCAATTCGGTTATTCTATTCTATTCTATTCCTATTCCATTGACTAGGGGGTGACATGATAACAAAGTCCAAATATTTGAGGGGCTGCCACAAAAAAAAGAGGGTCAACCTATTCTCCAAAGCAGTAGAAGGAGAGGTTAAACATGGTGATTAATCCACCATAGCTGTTTTACACAACTAAAGGCCCTGTCACATTGCCCAACGGATGCAAAACATTTGTAAAAAGGACACAGTGGATGAGAAAATGTTCCATCCGTTGTTATCCGCTCTCAAAAGTGCCCCGAATTTGCATAAGCAGAGCGGACAACAACGGAAAGAAACGGACGGGGGGAGGACGTAGCCAGGATGGAAAGTGGATGCTCCACGGAAGCCTAGTGGATGGAAGCGGATGGGAGCGGATGGCACATCCGTAGGGCTTCCGGGGGAGCACAGCAAAGCGGACGCGCAGCGGAAAGAGCGGATGCAGAGCAGATGCCTAGCGGATGAAGCGGATGCAGAGCAGAAGCCGAGCAGAAGCCAAGTGGATGCACAGCGTACACTGCGCATGCAGGGAGGATGCATTGCATCAGCCCTGTGGATATAAAGGGAAGCAGCTTGCAAGCAGGTCACCATTCAGAGGAAAGACCTGCTTCCAGACACAGCTCTCCAGCCAGCCAGCCAGCCAGCAAGCCAACAACCCAACAACCATGGGGAAGAAGAGAAAGCCTCTGCCATCTGCTGCCAGCCCTGGCAAGAGGGACAGGGCCACCCTCCCACCCCCTGGCCCAGACTCTGCTTCTGCTGGGGCTTCTGCTGCTCGGGCTCGCTCTTCTGGTGCTGGGGCTTCTGCTGGCGCTGCTTCTGGTGGTGGTGCTTCTGCTGATGCTGCTTCTGGTGGTGGTGCTTCTGCTGGTGCTTACTCTGCTGATGCTGCTTCTGGTGGTGGTGCTTCTGCTGGTGCTTACTCTGCTGGTCACTGCTCCTGGTGCTGGGGCTTCTGCTGGTGCTTACTCTGCTGGTGCTGCTCCTGGTGCTGGGGCTTCTGCTGGTGCTTACTCTGCTGGTGCTGCTCCTGGTGCTGCTGGTGCTGCTGGTGCTGCTGGTGCTGCTGGTGCTGCTGGTGCTGCTGGCGCTGCTGGTACTTACTCTGCTGCTGCTGATCCTGGTCCTGCTGGTCCTGCTGGTCCTGCTGCTGCTGCTGCTGGTCCTGCTTTTGCTGCAACTGTTGTTGTTGCTGCTGCTGGTGGTGGTGGTGGTGTGGAGGAGCAGCCCCTATAACCCCGAAGCCCCTATGATGAGGGCCCATATGGCCCTGCCAAAGGGAGGAAGAGGCAGATGCATTAACAGGAGAGGAGGCAATACACAATCGAAGAGGAACATGAGGACGTGCTGGAATGGCTGAGGGAGAATGAATATCTTTGGTGGAAGGGACACAGGCTCTATCAAGACACCAAGAAGAAGTAGGCTGCTTGGAGAGAGAAGGTGGAGAGCCTGGGCTACATTTCGGAGGTGCTCCTCGGCTGGTGGAAGCACATGCACACCTGGTACGGGAAGCTGCACCTCAAGAAATCTGGCCAGGCTGCAGTCAAGCTGACAGACAGAGAGATCTATGTGATGGCCAAGTGCAGCTTCTTGGAGGGTGAGATCTGCCACCGAGGAGCAGCCCCTCTCACAACCCTCTGTCTCAGGCAGCCTGCTGAGAGCCAGTCCTCTTCTGGCAAAGAATCAGCTCCTGTGTCCAGGCAGGTATCTGTGGAGCGTGCCACTACGGAGACCCCCCCGACAGCTGTAGTACCCATAGCGGATCACGTGGAAGACCCCCTGACTCAGTGGGAGCAAGGAGAGGGCACTTCCACCACAGCCCAACCCGCATCCACCCCCAGCTCCACCTCCACCGAAAGGCAGAGAGGCAGACTGGAGGGGCAGAGCCACACTGTCCTGCTGGAGATCAGGGACACCATCAGAAGCAGCGTAGATCTCCTCTCTCAGCTGGTACACACCAACGTCCCATCCTCCAACCGCAAGCCCTTCCTCACCTATGTGAACCAGACCCTCAGGAACATGTCGGAAACACAGTACCAGGTGGTGAAGGACAGGTTCACCGATCTTCTTCACAACCCTCCAGACCAAGCTGAACCTGCTCCCATCCAGTCCAGGCCTGCTCCACCACCCCAGGTGATGTCACTGCCCTTCCAAGGCTTTCCACAGGCCCTCACCTACCAAGGCTATGGCTACCAGGAGGTCCAGCAGCACAGGCAGTCCTTCCAAGTCCAGGCACAGGTACATCGGACGCCACCAGTGCCAATTATGCCACCGATGCCACCCACACCATCGATGCCAGCCACGTCACCAATGTCAGCCACAAGACAGATGCCACCGATGCCTCACCTCGCTCAGCTGCAGACCAGACATCCCCACTACAGTGCTTCTTCCTCCACCCCGCAGCCAAGCCCAGCCTCAGAACATCTGTCATCAGTTTTGGGGCTGACACCCCATGGCATGGAGGAAGGGGCTCTCAACATCATGGGACTGAGCCAGCTGTCTGAGAGCTTCCTCCACATACAGTCCCCTGTTGTCCTCTCGGGGCCAGGCACCCCAATGGTGCCTCAGACCAGCACTCCAGCAGCAGCCACCTACACAGCACCTGGACCCTTCACCCCTGAGACTGGGCACACCTCAGAGTGACCAAGAAGAGTGCCAGAGACTGGGTGACTACCTGTTGACTTTATTTTTGCTTTGGACACTTGACTTGGGTCATTTTGCTTTTACAGCTTGTTATTAATAAAGATTATCTTTGCTTCACACACTTGCTTGATTTATTTTTGTAAATAAAGTCTTAGTGGAAACTTTTAGAAATGGTTTAAGCCTTTGGATGCTTGTGGGATGGGTTAAGATAGCAGTGGGATGGGCAGGGATACCTTTGGGATGTGTTAAGATAGCAGTGGGATGGGCAGGGATACCTTTGGAATGGGTTAAGATAGCAGTGGGATGGGCAGGGATACCTTTGGGATGGCTTAAGATAGCAGTGGGATGGGCAGGGATACATTTGGGATGGCTAATAGCTATGGGATAGATAAACCTCCAGTGCAAGCATAGTGGGACTGTATGGTCCACCCTCCCAGGTGCTACACCTTTGGCCCTTTATTATCAGTAACAATGTAAGCATTGATCCACACATTTGAACATAAACACAACTCTTTATTAAATGTCCTGTTCATTGTAGGCCCACCTAACATAGATGGCCCAATCTCATCAGTGTGATGAGACAGGCTGAAGAAAGCATCCATTAATCATCTATCATCCTGTCTTGCCACTCCTCTGCTCCAGCTGGGGAGTTGCACCATTGTCTCAGGAGCTTGCGCTGCTTCTTCCCTTCACGTCAGGCTCTGTTGCGGCCTTGCACATCCAGAGTGTCTATCAGGTTTCGCCCTTGCCTCCCTTCCACAGGCTCCATGTCCCCATTGCCTTGTTGGAGGTCCACGAGCCTGTTCTGCAACACTGGGTAGCGGGTGCGCATGAGATTGTGCAGGATGCAGCAAGCTTCCACGATCCTCCTCACGGTCTCTGGGCGATGCTGCATGGTGGTGAGAAGTACCTGGAACCTGTTGGCCAGGATGCCAAAGGCGTTCTCCACCACCCGCCTTGCCCTGGACAGCCTGTAGTTGAAGATCCTCTCTTCACGGGTGAGACATCTGGAAGTGTAGGGCTTCATGAGGGAGGTTCTGAGGGAGAAGGCATCATCTCCCACGATGAAGTAGGGCACATCTTGCATGTCGTTGGGCAGCGGGTCTGGATCTGGGAAGCCCATGATGAGGTTGCCTTCCAGCCCCTTCTTGAGGTCACTGGCATTGTATACCTGGGCATCTGAACATGAGCCGTTCCAGCCCCTCCTTGAGGTCACTGGCATTGTATACCTGGGAATCTGAAGCTGACCCGTTGCCTGAAGCATCGATGTACATGAACTTGTAGTCAGCATCAACCATGGCGAAGAGGATGATGCTGAAGAAGCCCTTGTAGTTGAAATAAGTGGACCCTGACTTGGCTGGAGCTTTGTAGGCCACGTGCTTGCCATCTATGGCTCCAACGGTGTGGGGAAAGTTCCACTTCTGATACCACTGCTCTGCAACTTTCTTCCATCCTTATTCAGTGGAGGGGCACTGGAGGAGCTCCTGCAGGTATTCTTCGATGATGGCCTGCACCACTTCTCTGACCACAATGCTGATGGTGTTGTTTGGCACCCTCCAGCCATACTGCATACTCCTGTAGGTGGTCCCGGAGGCCAGGTGGCGCAGAGTCAGTGCCACCTTGAGCCCAGGGTCCAGGCTGGGCCGGAAGTTGGTGTTTTCCTTGGTCAACCTGGGTCTCAGCCGCTCCACAACTTCGTCAAACATGGCTGGAGGCATCCTCATGAAGTTCTGGAATGCACAAGGGTCTTCGTTCCTGAGCTCCACCATCAGCTTGTTGTATAGTCCGTACTCTGCTTTTCTCCCTTTCCATCTTCGGACCCAGACACTTCTTGGCTGCCTCCTTTTCTTCGCGCAGAACAGGTGAAAGAGCTGTAGATGGCTTCGCACTGTTGCAGAACGATGGTGGCTACCAAAAGGAGTATGTTATGATCCATGGTGGAGATGACTGGATGCTGTGGAAGAGCAAGAGGCAGATGAAGGCTGCAGAGGTCTGCACAGCAGGGCTACTGGACTGAAAGTGAGATCCAGGTGAGTTCCTCCCCCTTTTTATAGGAAATATCGTTTTTTCGCTCGGTGTCCTTTTGCATCCTCTAGGCATCCTGCATACATCCTAAATATCCGAGATACATCCCCTCTGTGAACGATTTTTCTGTTTTAATGCTTTGTATGCGAGCTTTCATCCTTTCTCCGTCCATGCTACTTATGCTGCGCGTCCGTTCCGCGTCCGTTTAGCTTCCTCCCTGTGTCCGTTTTCCGCTGGAGCGGATGCGAATTGTGCAGATGCGCAGCAGATGCCTAGCGGATATAGTGGATGTGTAACGGATGACAATGGATGTAGAACGGATGTTCCCCGTATGCGTTGTGGATGCAGAACGGATGCGTTGGATAAATTTTCCGCTCAAAAAGTTTTGAGCAGCTCAAAACTTTTTGAGCGGATGGAACCTCAGTCGTCAGATGCTGGACAGATAGAGAGGATGAAAAATGGAGGCAGTGAGTACAGAACGGAAGCATCGCGTTAACCAACGAATGGCAAGTGTTTCCGTTTTACATCCTCTTTCCATCCGTTGGTGCAGTGTGACATGGGCTTAATGTATCAAACCATTTGCATTACTACTCTTTTACATTTTAGTATTTAATGACTATGGGCCTCAAAGTTTAAGGGGTGATATTATACTATAGTTCGGCCACATGTGACTGACAGATTGGATGCCAAATTATTATTTTAATATAGTTTTTGTCCGTTATTTATTTCTTTTTACTAGAATTTTTGACTGGATATTCCTTGAATGTTTTTCTTTGTTCTGGTCTCTGGCCTTTGTATATATGCTTGATTTGATTTGAATTTTTTGTTGTGCGGAAACTAATATAAGGGAAGATCCAACTCAGAACTAAGGAGAAATTTCCTGATGATGAGAACAATTAACCAGTAGAATGATTTGCCTTCAGAAGTTGTGGGTGTCCCATCACTGGAGGTTTTTAAGAAGAGTCTGGACATACAATCTGAAATCATATAGGCCCCACCAGGGGTTCTCAACCAAGGCTACTCATACCCCTTTGGGGATCCAAGATGATATTCCAGGGGGTGCAAAAAGTTGGGTTGAGAAGTTTCAAAATTATGGTGTATATGCATAATTATATCAATATAATTATTTACTTTTGTAAGGAGTATGAGAATATATCAGAACCTTTCTAGGGGTGCGGGGTACAGAAAAGGTTGGAAACCCCTGGATAGGGTCTCCTGCTTGAATTGAGGGTTGAACTAGAAGACCTTAACTCTGTAATTCTGTTATTTGGTGCAGCAAGACTTCAGCTGCCCTACTGTGTTAAAGCCAGGCAGCTCCATTTGGCTGAAGCTGATACTCTTGCCTTCTGAAATTTAAATATACAGTATTTCATCTCTAGGAGCAACCCAAGGGGAAGAAAGGCAGTATTCCCATCTGTCTGTTTTATTTCTCCTCCTTCAGAGAAGTACAAATAGCTAGTTATTTTCTTTGCAGGATAGGTTTCCTGAAAGTGCTCATTCAGGGCAAAGAGAAAACTGCTGATGGCTTTTCTAGCATGTCCCTTGAGCATTTAGTGTCTAGTCTCCTGGCTTAATGCAATGATATTGATCTAGGACCACTTCTCTCTCTCTCTCTTTCTTTTTTAAGTGAGTGGGAGGCAATCATTAATACTGGCATTTCCTTTGAAAGGTAAACCTTTCCTTGACATTTTCTTTTTTATGTTTAGCATTTGAAAGAGCAATAATGAACTGGAAAGGAGGATAATAATACACCTAAGGGAAGGAAAGGGCTTTATTGTCTCTATTAGCAGCCAGTTCTGAGTGGCCTTGGGAGTTCATCTCGGCTGCAATCCACTCAGTTGCTTTAGGAAATAGCAATGTATCTTTAAATTCTCTTTCACTATTTGAAGCCTTGGCCTGATTCACAAGAAGTCTTTACAACCTGAGTGCTGTTACCTTTCCTCCCGAAACAATGGAGTGAAGGAATGATGATCTTTTTGCAGATATCTTCCTGGCTCCACCCTTCTCCAGTTCCCTGGACTCACCTGCCTTGAAATCATAAGAGTCATCTCACTGTTACGCAATGATGGTATTCTACCGGTTCGGCCCAGTTTGGCCAAACAGGTAACTCCGACAATCATCTGTGTGCAAACCGGTTAGCTCCAACAATCAGCTACTGGGCCTACCTGGGTTCTATACTGACCTTTATTTCTTGCTTTTCAACCTCAGCTGCTTCACGCAGCACAACTGATTGCTGCATGTCAGCTGTTGAAGACACAGGAAGAGTGCAGGATTGCAGGAGAAGGTTAGTAGCGAACCCTCTGCTTGTGTGAAAAGCATGCCCACCAAGCCATGCCTACAGAACCAGTGGTAAAAAAATTTGAAACTCACCATTGGTGTTACGGTAGCAGGCAAAAAAGCCAACACAATCCAGACTAAATTAATAAAGGGATAGAATCAAGATCATGGGAAATATTAGTAGCGCTTCATAAAGCCTCAGCAAGACTACACTTGGTATACTGCATCTAGTTTTGGTCACAAGATAAAAATTGAGACTCTGGAAAAAGTGCAGAGGAGAGCTACAAGGATGATTAGAAGACTGGAGGCTAAAACATATGAAGAATGGTAGCAGGAATTGGATATATCTAGTCTAGTGAAAAGGACTAGGGAGTGACATGATAGTGTCCCAATGTTTGAAGGACTACCACAAAGACGAGGAGGTGGTGGTGTTGAACCTATTTTCCAAAGCCCCAGAAGGCAAGACAAGAAATAATGGAAATTAATCAAGGAGAGAAGCAACCTAGAACTAAAGAGAAATTTCCTTACAATTGAGAACAATTAACCAGTGGAAGGGCTTTCCTTCAGATGTTGTGATCTCCATCACTGGAGGCTTTTAAGAAGAGACTGGACAGGCACTTGTCTGAAGTGGTATATGGTCTCCTACTCAATCAGGGAGTTGGACTGGAAGACCTTCCAAGGTCCCTTCCAATTGTTAACTTTGAAAAAATCCTCGTACCGCTCTTAAGCAAAGTCCTTGTATAACCCCTCCCTCTCCTTTCTAACGATGGTGGGAGTTTGCCATCTAAAATTGGCCATGCAATTTTAACAGCTGTAACATATGGGATATTTTAAAGGGTAATTCTTTCTCTTGATATTTAGGAGATTAAGGATAGATGTAATTTTCCAAAATTACCATTTCCCTCCAGGCCTGCCAAATTTCTGTCCTAGTCGCAGTTGTTTGCTGACTGTGGCTCCTAGCCTGCTCCTAAAAGTTCTTCAGAGATTGTTCATCTCTGCTGTAAATGTTTCCAGGCTTGATGCAGTTGCAGAGAGTTTTGTCTCCTCATTCAGCAGTGTGGTTACCTTTTGATATCTCCAGTGCTTCCTCTCCACCCCACAGCTCTGTTTTAGATAGAGATGTAGCCCAACTTAAGTAAGCTTAACTCAGTGATGGCTTTCCTATAGATCTGCCAGATGCTTTTTCTAAATTCTGGCTCTAGTTACCAAGAGATTTAGTACTTTGCTGCAATTTCCCTAAGGCTTAGAGACTGCCGGAAGGACTTCTTCAGGAAAATTAAAACAAAGAGCAGAGATCAAAATTAGCATTCACCAAAGACAGAGAGTGGGGGTAAGCAGACAGGGTAGAGCCTAGGAGCCCAGGCAGATTGCTATGTCTTGTAAATTATATATTATGGAGCTGCAAACAAATCTTAGTGTTCACTTTAGATATTTCTAATTTAAAAAAGGGGGGTACAATATGACATCTATCTTCAGCATCTACCATTGATCTTCTGGAGTATGGATGAGTGAACCATTTGAGGTATTTCGTTTCTCCCCAGATCAATATTGTGTTGAGTTAAAAACCTGTAATTATCCTTGCTTAAGGACGTTTTCCTGCAAAGAGGCCTTACTGGAAAGTCCGTTGCAGAGGTATTCAGTAATCTTCAGGACAGCCATTCCGCTCCATTGATGAGGTCGATTGTCATTATTTATTACATTTGTTTGCTGTCCATCTTGCTGTGGGGTGACTCTGGGCAGCTTAGAATATTGTAAGCTCCTTATGGAACACTGGAACTAACATGGAAGAAACATATAGGTGGTATGATACTGGTGGCAATTCTGTTCCTATTAACAAAGGGGGTCAAGAACTTTAGACTCAGGCTGCCAGGATTCCTAACTAACATAGACTTTGACACTGGAAATATGTTTCTTGGCCACCTAAATCAAGTTTTTCATCCAGTCACCCCCAGAGCATTTGAGGTGACTTAAGCTTTCTCAAAACTAATACTGCAATAATCAATTGAATCATCAAAAACATTACTAGGATCAAATTTAGAACATAGAATATCAGAGTTAAAGGGACCTTGGAGGTCTTCTAGTCCAACCCCCTGTTCAAGCAGGAGACACTATAGCATTTCAGACAGGTGGCTGTCCAGTCTCTTCTTAAAAACCTCCAGTGATGGAGCACCCACATCTTCTGAAGGCAAGTTGTTCCACTGATTGATTGTTCTCACTGTCAGAAAATTTCTCTTTGTTCTAGATTGGATCTCTCCTTGATTAGTTACCATCCATTTTTTCTTTATTTTGCCTTTTGGTACTTTGGAAAGTACCAAAGTACTTTGGTTGACCATTTCTTCTTTTGGCAGCCCTTCAAATATTGGGATAACTACTATCATGTCACCCTTGGTCCTTCTTTATACGAGACTAGCCATGCCCAATTCCTGCAACCATTCATCATATGTTTAATCTCCCCGAATCATCTTTGTTGATATTCTCTGCACTTGTTTCCAAAGTCTCAACATTATTTTTATAATGTTGTGACCAAAACTGTATTCCAGGTGTGGTTTTACTAAGGCTTTATAAAGTGGTATTAATACTTCACATGATATTGATTCTATCCCTCTGTTAATGCATCTAGTTGCACACCTAGTGTTGTTGCCACACACTGCTGGCTCAAATTTAAATGTTTGTCCACTAGGACTCCATGATCCCTCTCACAGTTAGTGATATCGAGTCAGGTCTCACTTTATGTGTACTTTTGGTTCCCCTTTCCCAAGTATAAGACCTTACTCAGAGTTGCTATTCAGCAGGTTCTGACCAGTTCTGGAGAACTGGTAGCAGAAATTTTGAGTAGTTTAGAGAACCGGCAAATGCCACTTCTGACTGGCCCCACCCCATCTATTCTCTGCCTCCCGATTTCCAGCTGATTAGCTGAGTCTTGCTTTGTTGCCCTGCACAGGAGAATGGAGCTGGGATGGGTTGGGAATGGAGATTTTACAATATCCTTCCCTTGCTATGCAGACCAAGCCACACCTTGCCCACCAAGCCACACCCATAGAACTGGTAGTAAATTTTGTTGAATCTCACCACTGACCTTACTGTATCTACACTGAATTTCATTTTGTTGATAGGGCCCAGTGTTCAAATCTGAACCTTGAGCTAATCTTCTGGGATGTTGGCTATTTATGAAGAAAAAAAAAACTTAAAAAAAAACAGCAATACAATGATGGTTTCAGTCAATGGTAAGTCAGTACCCCTAGAAGTAGACCAAGCACCTAAATGCCTGGCAGAATAAGAGGAACTGAAATAACACACAAGGAAATGGAGCTGTCCAGGTTGAATTTATCTGGGGCACTCTGCAAGCAAAACAGTATGAAGAATGTAGCTATCACATTGGGTCATGAATCTGCCAGTTGGGTACACAGATGACTTGGAGGCTCTTTCTCATATTTACCTCTTGGTAAGAGTTTATTAGCTGACCTCCCCTCTCCTATGAAGTACTTCAAAATGATATTTCTCACAAGGGCACTAGGAAGTTGAAAATGTAATGCCTCTGTCATGCAGGTTCATTTTCAATGTTAATGACCCCTGGATCAGAGAAAGTGTGGGAAATGGTGTTTTGTAAGGAATGTGGGGCCCAGGGTATTGGGGGGGGGTGTTCCACACCATTCTATATTTCACTCCTTCCTTATGCAATCCATTTCCCACACCCCCTAATAATCAAGTTGGATATTTTTGAAAGATCCAAAATGTAACAGGAGGGAAGGTGAAACTCCCATTAGATTGAAAAGGTTGGGGGTTTTTGCCCTCCCTTGAACTAGGAGAGAAAGCAGGGAACCTTTCTGCATGATCCCTTTTGCTTTGGATCTAACAACTCTGAAGAGGCAGGCTTTGCTTGAAGTGTTATGTGGAACATCTTTGGTTATTTTTTGCATTATTCTCCCCCTCCCTACTTTCCCCCCAAAAATAAAATTAAGAAAACACAAGGGCTAATTCACATAACTGCAGTGACTTCTCTTTCATTGCTAAAGCCCTCCCCCATGGGATTCAAATTATTTTACTACCGGTTCTGTGGGCGCAGCTTGATTGGTGTGGCAGGGGGAGGATACTGCAAAATCTCCAGTCACAGGTGGTATTTTCTGGTTGTCTGAACTACTCAAAATTTCCACTATGGGTTCTCCAGAACTGGTCAGAACCTGCTGAATGTCACCTCTGCCCCCTATCCTTTTGTCTTCCTCCTCCACTCCCCACTTCTCATTTGGCTTACCAGTTGGACGTCTTCCTGCCTTGGGTAAACCAGATTGTCTCCTTATTCAAGGTCAGTCATTAGCACCCTCCTTCCCTCCCCACACCCCAGCCATCTTCCCTCCTGAAATTATGAAAAGCCTTGTTGTTCTTTACAAATAACTCCGGGCTCCTCACTCAGTCCAATTCAAATGGGAAGTGACTGCTAGACAAAGCTGCCTCTATGATGGACAGGCTGCTTAGCAAGTCATCTATGTTCACAGGAAGTTTGGGTCCCCCCTCTCTCCCTCTCTCTCTCTCTTTCCCATCCCTACCTCCCCTCACCCAGTCTTCCAAGCCACAGACACAATGTTGAGTACTGCTGTTATTCTGCACTTTCTCTGTGGTTAAGACTGCTTGAGCAAAGCAAAGAAGAAGAAGAAAGAAGAGAAAGAAGAAGAAGAAGAAGAAGAAGAAGAAGAAGAAGAAGAAGAAGAA
>BLBF01000073.1:17212912-17222967 GCA_015471245.1 Laticauda colubrina
AAGAAGAAGAAGAAGAAGAAGAAGAAGAAGAAGAAGAAGAAGAAGAAAAGATTTATTTGCAAAGGGCTGCTCAGATGCTAATCAGTTGCCAAGTTGGTTCTGCCTGAGCAAGAATTCTGCACTTTTGCAGGGGGGACACCTATATCTTCTGTTCCAGTCAACCTCATCCGAGGGGGTGGGGCAGGACCTACCATTTAAGTAGTTTTGAATGCAGAATGGGTCACATCCTTGAAGCTGACACACCCACCCGCTGAGCCTCTGCCATTGTCCAGAGGCCCCCTTTTCACAACAGGGGGAAAGGTAATTGACAGCTGGATTGTCTAACTGGGATCCCCGCAGCTTTAAAATACTCCCAGGCCCCATCCAAACCATTGTCTATAATAGCTGTCGGAGGTGATGAGTGTAGAAGGAACTGTTCAGGAAATGGGTTTTTGAGCCATCAAGTGGACAGGCCTGAGTGACTTCTCTGGCATCACAGCTGCCAGAAGCAACCCTTCAAACCTTGCCTCCAAACTATAAATCACCCCAATTTCCTGGACTATACAAGAAACAGCTGGTTATTTTTATTACCCCCATTTTTTTTTCCAATCCTCTTTTTTTGGGGGGGGGGGGGAAGGAGGAGAAAAGAATTAAGGCCAGGAAATCATGCATGTCAAAGTTTGGCAAAAAATATTTCGGGTGATTTAGCATTAAACATCCCACTCTCTCAAATAGTTTAGACCTTGGCCCATTTCCCTTGCTCTGACTTTTTATCTATTCCCTTCAATCATGTCTCCCTCTGCTGCTGTGTTGTCCATAATTCATCTGGTGTCTCCCACGCAGTGCAGGAAGTGAGCTGAGTAATTTGCAAAGAAAATTGACCACAGTTCCCTGTTTTGGAGGGATCGTATATTCCCCAAAGAGGAACTGAGCTAGTCTGGTCTTTTGATTTAGGAGCCCATAAAAGAAGCATTTGTGGAGTTCTGCAGGCTTGCATTGTTATAGCAAATGTTATGTTGCAGATACAACAAACGCAGATGCTTCAAACACTGAAACCATGCAAGCTTCAGGGACAAGCTGCTTCATCCATACTTTCTTAATTGCTCACATTTACTTTGTAAAGCTATTTTTATTTAAATTATTGCCCTGGAATTCTTTCTAGGACTGTGCAGCAGCATAGCAATAAGATTTTTTTTTTTTAGCTGGAGGTTATTCCCAGCCTTGCTACTAAGATTCCTTAATATAAGGTGTTTGGGAATTAATTCCAGGTACATACTACAAGATTCTTAGATCTGAATCAGTTCAGAATAGCTAAACAGATTTCCTTATTGCTTCTTGGGAGCATTCATTCATTCTCATTAACAATTAAAAGGTTAGATGAATGAATGAGAGACATGGAGCTGAATAAGCAAAATGCAAGGAGGCTTAATGTTTCTGGTCGCTAGGATGCATTTGGAGAAGTCAGCTCAGCAACCCATGCAAATGTATACAAGCCAGAGTAAATGTTTCAACCACTGCAGGGAATTGCATTCTGTTTTAGTGACCAGGAAGCTGTCCGATGGCATTATTTTTCCTGCAGTAGATATTTTCAAGGGTCTACTTGAAAAAGCATACCGTAGCAAAAGTTGCATTGATAAAAATCATAGAACTGCATTATTGGATTTTGTTTGCTTATTTATGTTTTGAATCAATGTATTGGCTGCTTAATGAGCAATACAACTCTAGTCAGCATCCATATTAATGAGCAAAGAAAAGCATACACACATACATGCACACACCCCTGTGTCAAGTAACATATTTTTTATCATAAAACACTAAGAAGAAATCAGTGTGGGCTGAATAAAATTTTAGATCTCCCCATCGCATGAAAAATCAAACACATCTGAAAAACACATGTCATATGAAACAATATTCCATTTTAAAAAATACAAAAAAGTTAACGCATTCTATTCAATTGAGAAGTGATAAAGTTGAATATGAATGGTCAAGGAAAAGGCACTTTATGCCTAACAAAGAAAGCTTGATTTGTATAGTATTTGTTTTTTAGCTAATACATATTCCAGAGTAGAACCTTCCCTCAACTAAGTTCTGGATGAATGACCATTTCTTTAATAGAAACAAATGGAATACCTACAAAGCAAGCTCTATTCTTGGACAAAACATTTGTATTCACTTATTCAGATAATTTTTTTAATTCTCTGCCTTTGCATGAGGAATCTTTGGAGACCTGCAAAGAAGAAGGAAGACAAGGTCCAGGAGCTGGACTCTTGGTTGGAGTTTAAGGCCACCCAGTCTTTCCTTTGTCATGCTTGATTATATTTGGCTTTGGGTAGGTCATTTGGAACTGATAAATTGAAGGAAAGTTAAAACATCCTTTAAACCTTTGACGTGGAACAGACCAGATGATTCAGGACAAGATGCAGGAGTCCCAGGGTACAAGCTCCTGAGTTCTTCTCCCCCTGCAATTAAAATTAGCCATGGATGATCACAGTGGTTTACATCAGGTGGATGGCATTGGGAAAGGAAACATTAAACTTTCCTTTTGGCTTCAATAGAGAAGGGGGGATTTTGGGGGGGGATTTTTATCAATAACCATTTTCTTGAATCACTGGGGACCAACTCTTTCCAAGACCAACTCTTTCCAAGTTTTTCCATCCAACTTTTCTGTCTACAACTGCAAAAATGTTCCATGTCTCCCATCCAAATACTAAGCAGGCCTGAACCTGCTTAGCTTTCATGCTGAGACAAGGATATGATGCTTCACTAGAAAGGGAAAACAAGACCAAAATAAATAAATAAATAAAAATTCAAACTCTCAGGCCATTTTTTTCAAAGTGGCAACTGGTTCAGGTAGATGGAGATACTGCCATACAAACAATAAGTTAGCAAGCATAATATTAGCTAAAAGTAAAGCATGCTTCAAATATCTTTTTTTTTCAAAAAAATCAATCAAAATCAGTTTGATGTAGTGATTAACCAGCTGACTTAGAACCCAGGAGACTTGAGTTCTAGGTCTGTTAAAAAGGTTGGATGGCTGACTTTGGGCAGTCGCAATTTCTCTGCCATCCTACCTCACAGTAGGATAAAATTATCACCATTTGCCAATTTTTCCTATCTGGGTGGCAGATTATTTTATACTCTAATAACTCATTGTGCAATCAGTTAGTCAAGAAATTTAGCATTCTCAAGCAAAATGAGATCTATGGCCGGGGTGGGCTTCAAAAATTTTAGCAACAGGTACTCTGCCCAATTACTGGGTGGGCGTGGCCATGGTGGGTGTGGCCTAGTTGGCTTCCTGCACCATGGGGGGGGGGCATTTTTGTCCTCTCTGGGCTCTAGAGGCTTGTTTTGAGCCTCCGGGAGGGCAAAAACTGCCTCCCTGGACTTTGGAGGCTCTCTGGAAGTCAGAAACAGGCCCATTTCTGGCCTTCCCAAACTTTCGGGAGGCCCATTTTTTGCCCTTCCCAAGCCTCCATGAATGCCCTGCACTTACCTAAATCCAATGAACTGGTGTGATCTGGCTGAATCCCACTACTGTCTATGGCCCAAAAGGTGAAGAAGTTCATTTGCAGGGTTCTCTCCCTGTACTCCAGGCAATTTTTGTGTGTTTAAAATGCCTTCGTGTCTTATGAATTCATATAAAACATGGTGCTGATATGATACTAAAAAGCATAAGCTTAAAAATATCAAAAGAATGTTGTATGCAGCCTCCAATATAGCTGGAGCAAGGGATGGGAGCAGGTGTCCATTTTGGTTGCCATGATATAAAAAAGATGTTGAGACTCTAGAAAGAGTGCAGAGAAGAATAACAAAGATGATTGAGGACTGGTGACTAAAACATAAAGAAAGGTTGCAGTAATTGATATGTTTAGTTTAATGAGAAGAAGGACTAAAGGTAACATGATAGCAGTGTTCCAATATCTAAAGGCTGCCATAAAGAGAAGGGGATCAACCTATTTTCCCAAGCACCTGAAGACAGAACAAGAACTAATGGATAGAAACTAATCAAAGAGAGAATGAAACTAGAACTAAGAAGAAATTTATTGACAGTTAAAACAGTCAGAAGTTTCTTCCAGAAGTTGTGGTTGCTCCATCACTAAAAGTTTTTAAGAAGAGATTGGGTAATCATTTGTCTGAGATGATATAAGGCTTCCTGCTTGAGCAGGAGGCTGGACTAGATGACCTTCAAGGTCCCTTCCAATTCTGTTACTCTATTATAACAAGTTTGAAGACAGAGATTGTTGTGATACTGCTGCTGTTTTAAGATGCCCCAAGCATACTTCTCAACAAAAATACGGTCTAAGTAGTGTGATCAGAACATGAAAAGATGCATTTGCTGCTCAAAAGTATCAGACTCAAGTACTAAAGCATTCCAAAGAATAGATGGTTGATACTAATTGTAATAAAAGATGTGTGCATAAGTGCACCAACATGCCTACTGTCCCTGTCTTAATGTTCCCTTTTATTCATGTCTATTTCATGTATTAATAATCCTATTTATACTTATACGTATCAACAAATGCATGCTTGACAAAATAAATAAAATAAAATAAATAAACTTTGAGTCTACCATCTGAAGGTATCTGAACTGAAATTAGATGCACAATTCATACATCATGCAAGTTTTTAATTAATAGAATAGAATGAACAGAGTTTGAAGGGACCTTGTCGGTCATCTAGTCGAACCCACTGCACAGGCAGGAGATCCTACACCATTTCTGACAGATGGCAGTCCAGTGTCTTCTTGAAAGCTTCCAGTGATGAAGCTCCCACAATGTCTGAAGGCAAGCTGTTCCATGGGTTGATTGTTCTCACTGTCAGAAAGTTTCTCCTTATTTCTAGGTTAAATCTCTCCTTAATCCATTATTCCTTGTCTGTCCTTCAGGTGCTTGGTAAATAGCTTGACCCCTTCCTGTCTGTGGCAGCCCCTCAAATGTTGGAACACTGCTATCATGTCTCCCCTGGTCCTTCTATTCGCTAGACTAGCCATGTCCAGCTATTTATTGAATAGCTGAGTACATACATAACACTTAACCCAAAAGACTGGTTTTGTTTAATGTTGTTTGTAGACCTAGGCCAGATATTATAACCATGGAAGTTCTTCAACATTTTTTTTTATTTGATTTGATTTGATTTGTCAATCCCTTACAAGATAATAGGTATAAGTATACACATAGTTATGAATACATGAAATGGGTACATATAAGAAAAATAAAAGAAACAATAGGACAGGGATGGTAGGCACATTGGTGCACTTATGCACGCCCCCTACAGACCTCTTAGGAAAGGGGTGAGGTCAATAGTAGACAGTCTAAGGTTAAAGTTTTTGGGGTTTGGGGAGGAAACCACAGAGTCAGGTAGAGTATTCCAGACATTGACCGCTCTGTTGCTGAAGTCGTATTTCCTGCAATCAAGTTTGGTGCGGTTAACTTTGAGTTTGTATCTATTGTGTGCTCTTGTGTTGTTATGGTCGAAGCTGAAATATTCATTGACAGGTAAGTCGTTGCAATGTATGATTTTATATACCATACTTAGATCAGACCGAAAAGGGTGTAATTCAAGGTTTTCTAGGTCTACAATTTCAAGTTTGGTGGCATAAGGTATTTTCTGTGCTTAGGTAATGCAGGGGAGTGTAGAGACTGTTATGCGTAAAGTTTACAGGGTAAATAAAGAAGCAAGATACAAATCTCAAACTTTTGATTGCAATGTACCAACAGTAATTTAAAACCAGTTTCCTTGCTTTATTTTGTTACACATAAAGAAAGGAAGTTATTTTCTCACAGGAATTAGGATGCTGAAGTCTCAAAGGGGAGAAAAACGACCAAAGGTTTGCTAATTTTGTTTTGGATCCCTGCATAATAAAGCAGCACGAGGAGTGCTCCCTCTACTGGCTAAATAGTAATAATGATTAATCAATAAAACTGATTCCCTGAAAACTTTGTTTTATTAATCAATAAAACACAGGCTTGTGGAGCTGACTCCTGATATACCCAAAGAGGAATCTACAATCAAGTGGCTTGATTAAAAATATTAACTCACCATCTAAAAAAAGCAACCTGATTAATTTGGCAATTTTTTCTTCTTCTTTTTTAAATGTTATTGACAAACAGCCTGAAAAGAGGTATTCCCATTCATTTTTATTCAGGAGAGGAATGCCTCTTCTACACTAATTCCTGATCCACCTAACATATATATGCAAAAACTAAAAATGAAAAAAGAGAGAGATATTTTTCCACTTTCAGAATATATATTTAATTAGTTAACACAGTAAGTATTAACAGGGTAATACTTGTTTGATTTCTTGACAGTAGTTTATTTAATCAAGTGATATGCCTAACCCATAACAAATACTTGTGCTATATATTGGAACACGATATAAGCAGATATTTATTTGTTTATGTATTAATTCATTAAATTTATATGGTGCTCGTCTCACTGTTTGGGGTGACTCTGGGTGGATGATTTAAACAAGGCAAAACAAGCTTTTCATACTGAAACTTTTCATATTGAAATATTAACATTTGATGTAGTAGTTACATTCACAGATGTACATTTTTATATTCAGATTTGGGAAATTTCTTTATAGCACAGAAATGGCTAATTCAAAGATAGGCTGCTTGTCTTGTGAGAAAGACAACCATCTTAAAAGTCTGTTAATAATACATTAAAATATATTTTTTTAAAATATCCTTTTTTTACAACCCTGTAATCTCTTAATTTGGGGTAGAGTGAGGGTAACTGGATAGAGCTGAATGTCAGGTTCCAAGAAATGCATCAATTTGCAATGAACATTTACTGGCTGGATACCCTTCCTGATGCCTATGTGAGTTCACAGCAAAGTTTATTCTTTGCGCCCTGATAGAACATTTGTTGCTGTTTAGGATTGACTCTCAACTTTCAGAGTGGGAGGTGAACGTTTTTACCACTAGGTAACCATACTGCTTGCATTAAAACCTACTTAATATTTTAAATATTAAAAGTGTCAAAACCTCTTATAAAAAGTACAGTAAATAGACACTGGCAATCTAGTAAACAACTCAAATATATATTAGTCTTTTTGACTTTTGGCATTTTGGATTACTAGTTCCAATAGCTAATACGTACATAAATACTTATTTTATATTTCTGATTTCTTGAATCATCGGAAAAAAAACCATGATTAAATATAATTGTTGCTATATTTTAGAAATTACACTAAAATCCAAACTGGAGCTTTTATTTACCATGTCTCCAAATAGCCATGCCTTGCTTTTATTTTTCCCGAATATCTATCCTGAAGAAAAGTATTGTATACAATTTTTGGAAGTTTGTAATTTTTGTCTGAACTAATAAAAATGGAATGATATTAGGTTTTCTTCCCCCAGCTCAAATTGCCAGTGCAGTTAAAAATGACTATAAATTGACCCTGTCATCTTAATTCTACTTTTTTAAATTGCAAAATCACAAACTAGTTCCACAAAAATAAATCCTTTTTGCACATTTACACACGATTGCAAAATAGCTAGATGCCTAAACTGTTCCTTTTGCATAATAAAACTCATATATTCGTAGATAAGCTTTAATATATTGAAACATCTTTCAGCATCTGTTTCTCCAAATAAAATTGTGCATAAATCTCTAAGACTATCATGTTATTAATCATATAAATGTTAATAAGATAAATGCCAATAATTTTCTATTTCTCTTTTTTTCTTCTTCTAAAAATAGATTTCCCCCCCTAATTTAACAGTTTGAAAAACAATCCAGGAAAAAATGGTAAGATTCTTATGAAACATATCTTTATTCTTATATACAGGGAGTCATCAACATACCACAGTTCATTTAGTGACCATGTGGCTTCCCCCATTGACTTTACTTTGCAGAAGGTTGCAAAAGGAGATCACATGACTCCAGAACACAGCAACCATCATAACTGTGAGTCAGTTGCCAAGTGTCTTCATTTTGATCATGTGATCATGGAGATGCTGCAAAAACCAGTCATTTTTCTTTCAGTGCTATTGCAACTTGGAACAATCCTTAAATGAACTGTTGTAAATTGAGGGCTACCTGTATGTACTGTATAACTCAAGTCCTAATTTACAAGAATCCGCAGAAGGACTTTCTAATGTACATTGTGAATTGAATCCTACCACGTGCAAGACAGCTAGCCAAAAAGCTATAAGTAGTATCTCAAAGGTGCTCTTTCAAGAGGCAACTGGACTTTCTGGTTTTTCTTTGACGGCATTTTACTTCTCATCAAAGAAGCTTCTTCAGAGCTGAAGAAAATTCTTCAAAGAAAAACCAGAAAGTCCAGGTGCCTCTTGAAAAAGCATCTTTGGGACAACCATGACCTGGATGACTGATAATCTCCATAGACATTTATAAGTTCAGATGCCATCCAATCCATTGCAACAGAGACTTTTGGATCTGATTTTATGAGAACTAAAAGAAATATCAGAGCATGTTTACAGTCAGCTACAGAGGATAATTTTTAGAATATTACATGACTTCTGGTTGTCCTTAATGTTACCAGATGTTAACCAAGAGATTTGATCTGTACCTAGATTCTAAAGATTTCCAAACAACAATAATAAATCCATGATGTCAGCTGGCTTCAAATGTGTCATGTATGATAGACAGATTATGAACAAAATACCCAAGCAAAACTGTGCACTGTATTTGAGTCGTTTAAATTCTTAAGTAAACCTAGAGCAGCAGTTTGAAATGGATCACATTTTACATCTTTAAAATGGAAGCGTATAAGTGAAACTTCTCTTAAAGGTAAAGGTTCCCCTCACACATACATGTTAGTCATTTCTGGCTCTAGGGGGCAGCGCTCAGCTCCGTTACAAAGCTGAAGAGCCAGCGCTGTCCAAAGACGTCTCCGTGGTCATGTGGCTGGCATGACTAAATACCGAAGGCGCACAAAATGCTGTTACCTTCCCACCAAAGTGGTCCCTATTTTTCTACTTGCATTTTTATATGCTTTCGAACTGCTAGGTTGGCAGAAGCTGGGACAAGTAATGGGAGCTCACTTCATTATGTGGTACTAGGGATTCAAACTGCTGAACTGCTGACCTTTCTGATCGACCAGCTCAGCGCCTTAGACACTGAGCCACCGCATCCCTTATGAAACTTCTCTTAGGAGGATGCTAATATGCCAGGAAACAATACATTTTGCTCATGTAGTGTACATCAGTGTTTCTAGACTCCATGTGAATTATTCCAGGTGAACAGAAACTAGATGATAACTGGTTGCTTTGTTTGAGCATGCAGAAATATCTCCGAAAGGAAGAAGAAAAAGATAAGATGTGATGATCGTCTGTGGTGATCACTGATGTCATCAATTTGTCTGGTAGGACATGAGCATTTTGTAAGTGGCCATGCCACTGAAGGCAGCCTTTTTAATGAACTGTTAAATTCCTTCTCATGGTAGCCATCCTATACTGTGAGAAGATCAATGACCTGTGTTCCCCAAATTCCACATAAGTCCACCAGCCTCCATATCTATTGAACTATGATTTCTCAGTGTGTGTTCCTTCAATCCTTCATGTACAATGAAGAGGAAAGAGGAGCAGACTCATACTCTACAGGAGTAATCTGGAGATTACAAGTTGCTTTCGCAAAGATTACTAACAGGAGAGGAGAGAGGCCAAGATTCCATTCGTATTTCCATCTCATCTCCTATTTCGCCTCCCCTACTGAAGCAAATAGGATTTGCCCCACAGCAGGTTCAGAGGTGAGTGAAGCAATAGGATGCAAAGAGTTGTAGGAAACAGGGTGTGAGCTTTTCATACTTGCAGTTTACAAGTCTGATCTTACTGAAATTTGCATTCTCACCGAGAAGGAGCTAATTTCCCATGCTACCAGATCGTGCCCTGAAGTCTTTTCATTTGAAATTCCTCCGCTGTGTTTCCACATTGCTTCTGTCAGAAGACATAAAGAGGAGCATTCTCCAAAATGTCTCTTCTGTAGTATGGTCTCCAGTCTAGTGTGTGGCTGATCCTAATGCTGACAAAATTCTGATATCTTTTTAAGGTCTCTCCTCCCTCCCTCTTTCCCATCCCATCCCTTCCCTTCCCTTCCCTTCCCTTCCC
>BLBF01000073.1:17222977-17250499 GCA_015471245.1 Laticauda colubrina
CTATCTATCTATCTATCTATCTATCTATCTATCTATCTATCTATCTTCTATTTACCAGCTCCTTCACAACTTTGGGATGTAATCCATCTGGTCCTAGTGATTTGAACTCATGTAGAGTAGTTAGGCTTTGTCTTTATAGCTTTTTACATTTATATTCTACATTTATTTGTGGAATGAAATAAATTAATTTCGTTGTAACTTCTTTCAAAGTTTTGAGGAGTAAGTGGATAGTAGATAAATAGATAAAATGTACCTAAAAAGAGAAAAAGTAACAAAATTTACAAGATTTGTATAAAACCCCACTCGCTTTTCAGGTCATCATACCAGCAACTTCTTTGTTTTCAACTAAGATCTTCCCACATAGCATCCAGTAGTTTTATCTGTGCACCCTGAATTTTCCATCTATTCCCTCCACCCCTGCAAGATATGAGGAGACAGTTGCTGGTGTCTCAAGTGTAAAATAAATGAGGCCCTAGTTTAAAATGAACATTATATCCTATAAATTTGCCCAACTGGTAACTGAATTATGATTTCAGGGACTTGAAGAAGTAACATTGCAGCCTAAAGAAAAATAGATTTGTGTGCCATACAGGCCATTGACACAAGCAGAGAGTTTGCAGCCAGACTCCGAAGTAACTTCCATACCATTTATTTGTTTGTTTGTTAAACATGTACAAGATACCACGTATAAGTATGAGCATAAATAAGACAATGGGAGTAAATACAGATGAATGGGGACAATAAGACAGAGACGGTAGGTATGCTGGTGCGCTTATGCATAGCTCCTTTAAGGACCTCTTAAGAACAGGGTGAGGTCCATGGTAGACAGTTTGAAGTTGAAGCTGTGAGGGATTGAAGCTGTAATAACAGAGTCAGGCAGGATGTTCCAGGAATTGACCACTCTGTTGCTGAAGTTGTATTTTCTGCAATCGAGTTTGAAGCGGTTTACCTTGAGTTTGTATTGTTTGTTTGCCCATGTATTATTGTGACTGAAGCTGAAGAAGGCATTGACAGGTAAGACACTGTAAGAGACTATTTTGTGTACTATGCTTAGATTGGCCCACAAGTGGCACAGTTCTAGATCCACCATTTATTCATATTTTGGGAATAGGGAGCCCCCTGAAAGTTTGTAAAATTATGCGTAATTGTCCAGTGCACTTCATTACGCTTACTCCTCAAATTACAACCAAAGTTTAGTCCAACATTTCTGTTGCTAAATGAGACAGTTGTCGCTCCATTCCATGACATTTCTTCTTGCTATCATTGTTAAGTGAATCACTGCAGTTGTTAAATTAGTAACACAGTTGTTCAATGAATCTTGCTTCCCCATTGACTTTGCTTGTCTGAAGGTTGCAAAAGGGGATCATGTAACCTTGGGAGATTGCAACTGTCATAAATATGCCAAGCCTCTGAATTATTTAAAATATATATTCTTATTGTTTCATACAAGGATATAGAATTCAGTATAATTGGCCATGGCACTCCAATTGCCATAAAACAGAAGTAAAAAACAAAATAACATATATGCAAATTTATATGTACAAATTTTTGTACAAAAATACTTGGAAAGAGACACTGTATTATTGATAAAGGAATGTAAGTATTAGAATGATAGAGGAGTTGACAATACAAGCTAGGCAGATATTGTTGATGACCCTCACTCTGTCAAAGACCCTGGAGTTCTCATATTGAATGACCTAAGTGCCAAAGCTCACTGCAACAGTACTGCCAAAAAGGCTTTAAGAATTGTAAATTTAATTTTACAAAGCTTCTCCTCTGGTAATACTGATTTGCAAACTAGTGCATTCAAAACCTTTGCTAGACCAATACTTAAATTTAGCTCTGCTGTCTGGAATGCACACTGTATATCTGACATAAATACAAATGAGTGAGTCCAGAAGTATTTCACCAGAAGAGTACTACATTCCTGTGTTTGCAACAGAATACCCAACACCACCAGACTTGAGATTCTAAGCTTAGACAACCTTGAACTACGCTGGCTAAGATTGGATTTCAGCATAGTACATAAAATAATATGTTACAATGTCTTACCTGTTAATGACTATTTCAGCTTTAACCTCAACAACACAAGAGCACACAACAGATATAAATTTAATGTAAACCAGTCCAAACTTGATTGCAGGAAGTACGATTTTAGCAACAGAGTGGTCAATGTCTGGAACTTGCTACCCAATTCTGTTGTTACCTGCTCAAACCCCCATTCCTTTAACCTCAAACTACCCACTCTTGACCTCACCCCATTCCTAAGAATGTAAGAGGTCTGTAAGAGGCGTGCATAAGCACCCAATCGTGCCTACCGTCCCTGTCCTATTGTCCCCAATTATTAGTTCCTATTTCTTATATTTAAACTTATGTTTATTCTTTTTTCTAATGTATTGTCAGCTTTTGACAAAATAAATAAAAAATATCTATCCTTCTAATACTTACATTCCTCAATTAACAATACAGTGTCTCTTTTTAAGTCCCTCTCATCTGATTCTTTCATCTTCCAACTTCTAAAACCGTGTGTTTCTAACTATTGATAAAACCTATTCCCTGTTAAATAGTATTCTTTATCCCCTTTATCTTTTATTTTTAGTATTAAAAATAAACACCGTCTATACATTTCCGCACACTCTAATATCTTCCGTATTGTCTCATACTCTAACGGGGTGTTCTTGTTCTTCCACTGCTGTGCATATACAATTCTTGCTGCAATTAGAACATGTAATATTAAATACACTGCTCAAAAAAATAAAGGGAACACTTAAACATCACAATGTAATTCCAAGTCAATCACACTTCTGTGAAATCAAGCTGTCCATTTAGGTAGCAACACTGATTGACAATCAATTTCACCTGCTGCTGTGCAAATGGAATAGACAACAGGTGGAAAGCAGAGGCAGGTAACAAGACATCCCCAATAAAGGACTAGTTCTGCAGGTGGTGACCACAGACCACTTCTCAGTTCCTATGCTTTCTGGCTGATGGTTTGGTCACTTTTGAATGCTGGTGGTGCTTTCACTCTAGTGGTAGCATGAGATGGACTCTACAACCCACACAAGTGGCTCAGGGAGTGCAGTTCATCCAGGATGGCACATCAATGGGAGCTATGGCAAGAAGATTTGCTGTGTCTGTCAGTGTCGTGTCCAGAACATGGAGGCACGACCAGGAGACAGGCCAGTACATCAGGAGACATGGAGAAGGCCGTGGGAGGGCAACAACCCAGCATCAGTACTGCTACCTATGCCTTTGTACAAGGAGGGACAGGAGGAGTACTGCCAGAGCCCTGCAAAATGACCTCCAGTGGGCCACAAATGTGCATGTGGCTGTTCAAACGGTCAGAAACAGACTCCATGAGGGTGGGATGAGGGCCTGACATCCACAGGTAAGGGTTGTGCTTACAACCCAACACCGTGCAGGACGTTTGGCATTTGCCAGAGAACACCAAGATTAGCAAATTCTCCACTGGCGCCCTGTGCTCTTCACAGATGAAAGCAGGTTCACACTGAGCACATGTGACAGACGTGACAGGGTCTGGAGTCGCCGTGGAGAATGTTCTGCTGCCTGAAACATTCTCCAGCATGACCGGATTGGCAGTGGGTCAGTAATGGTGTGTGGTGGCATTTCTTTAGGGGACCGCATAGCCCTCCATGTGTTCGCCAGAGGTAGCCTGACTGCCATTATGAGAAGAGATTCTCAGACCCGGTGTGGTTGGCCCTGGGTTCCTCCTAATGCAAGACAATGCTAGACCTCATGTGGCTGGAGTGTGTCAGCAGTTCCTGCAAGATGAAGGCATTGATGCTGTTCCCCAGACCTGAATCCAATTGAGCACATCTGGGACATCATGTCTCGCTCCATCCACCAACACCACATTGCACCACAGACTGTCCAGGAGTTGGGGGATGCTTTAGTCCAGGTGTGGGAGGAGATCCCTCAGGAGACCATCCGCCACCTCATCAGGAGCATGTCCAGGTATTATAGGGAGGTCATACAGGCACATGGAGGCCACACACACTACTGAGCCTCATTTTGACTTGTTTTATGGACATTACATCAAAGTTGGATTATCCTGTAGTGTTTTTTTCCATTTTAATTTTGAGTGTAACTCCAAATCCAGACCTCCATGGGTTGCTAAATTTGATTTCCATTGATAATTTTTGTGTGATTTTGTTGTCAGCACATTCAACTATGTAATGAACAAAGTATTTAATAAGAATATTTCATTCATTCAGATCTAGGATGTCTTATTTTTGTGTTCCCTTTATTTTTTTGAGCAGTGTTTATTGTCCCTTTGTCATAACCCTCTGATGTGATACCTAATAAAAACAATTCTGGTTTGAAATTTACATGTAGTTTGGTCATTTTTTTCTAGCCACTTATGTATTTGAGTCCAAAATTTCCTTGCCTTTATACAGGTCCACCACATGTGGTAATATGTTGTTTATATTTCCAACAAGTTGGGGACGTATTTTTATACATTTTAACTAATCTTGTGGGGGCAAATGCCACCTATAGAACATTTTATAAAGTTTTTCCTTATAGGAAGTGACCATTGTCATTTTCACCTTTTTTCAATGGCATTGTAAGTTCAGTGACTAAATGAATGGTTGTAAGTCAATAAACTACCTGTTTGTCAAGAAAAGCAAAGAATAAGAGTTTGAAATAAGTGTGGAAATGGAGTT
The DNA here is from genome assembly GCA_015471245.1 of Laticauda colubrina. Lineage (NCBI taxonomy): Eukaryota > Metazoa > Chordata > Lepidosauria > Squamata > Elapidae > Laticauda > Laticauda colubrina. Next base: position 17,227,663 of record BLBF01000073.1, read on the forward strand.
TGGGTCTGCTTTAAATCACAGGCCGGAGCTCCATACCTTCACAATTAACATTTTTCCCCTGACTGTTACATCCTTTAACATGAAACCATCAAGAGATGATAAGACCTTCTAAACAATTTCCTTCCTCCTTCTTCCAAAAAATTCACTTCCAAGTGCTCTCCTTTGATGGACAGCTAAAAGCCACATAATGTACTCAGTCTGAAACTCCTGAAAGCAATTAGAAGGATTGTCTCCCATTATGTCTCTTTGATCAAAGAGATTAGTGGAGATGCCTAGTGGGTACCTTTCACTCATCTCCCTGCCAGCTTATAGTTACAGCTAAAGATGCACAGTAAACATTTGCATAATCCTCTCTCTGTCCTTTGAGCTATGCCTGCATGAGAAATTCATTAATTTTGATTCTGTTTCCTAGTTGCCTCTTTCAGAATAACAGATTAACAGAGTTGGAAGGGACCTTGGAGTCTAATCTCTTCTAATCCAACCCAACTGCTCAAACAGGAGCCCCTATGCTATTCCAGACATATGGCTCTCCAGATTCTTCTTAAAAGCCTCCATAAGAGCACCCACAACTTCTGAAGGCAAGCTGTCCTACTGATTGATTGTCCTCACTGTATTATTGGTGTTGCGGACCAAGTTATTGTCTCCACAACACAAAAGCAACCAGTCTGTCTCATCTCTATAGGCAGACTCATCCCCCCCCCCCGGAAATGAGTCCCACCATTGTTGTATCATCTGCAAATTTAGCAGTAGTATTACTAGCGTGAGTGGGAATGCAGACATGCACATCAAGAGTATAGAGTAAGGGACTCAACACGCAACCCTGTGGTGTACCAGTGTTAAGAATAAGGGCTGAAGAGGTATGATTACCTAATCTGACCCTCTGTGAGCAGCCAGACAGGAAATCCATAATCCAAAGGCAGATTGTATAAGAAAGGCCAAGGTCCAGAAGTTTAAACACTATGTGGAAGAATTGTGTTAAACGCAGAACTAAAATCCATAAAAAGCATCCTCACATAGCCCCACTGCTGTTCTAGATGAGTAAGAGCAATGTGAAGAGTGATGGCTATAGCATCATCTGTAGATCTATTTCTTCTGTAAAGGCTAGGTCACACTGGCCGACGGATGCAAAACGTATGCAAAAAGGACACAGCGGACGAGCAAAATTTCGAGGGTGGCTCCATCCGTTGTCATCCGCTCCAAAAAGTGGCAAAAATTTGCATAAACAGAACAGAAAAGAAAGAAAAAGAATGGACGTGGGTAGTATGTAGCAGGGATGTTAAAGGGATGTTCATAGGAAGCCTAGAGGATGTATATCAGATGCAAACCGTTCACTGCTCATCCTTTCTATTTCCGTGCTACTAACGCTGTGTAGATGTTCCATGTACCTTTTGTTTCCTCCCTCTTTCCATTTTCAGCTGCAACAGATGTGAGTTGCGAGGATGCCCAGAGGATGCAGAGAGGATACAGAGGATATTTAACGGATGATAAATGGACATAGAACGTTTGTTGCTTGTATGTCATGGATTTACATCGTACACAGCGGAAAGTTCATCCGCTCAAAAAGTTTTGTGCAGCTCAAAACTTCTTGAGCAGATGAAATATCAGTGGACGGATGCTCGACGGATAGAGTGTATGAAACACGTATGCAGTGAGTACACAACGGATGCATAGCGTTCTCCAACGGATGGCAAGCTTTTTTTTATGTTTTACATCCTCTTTGCATCCGTTGGTGCAGTATGACATGGGCTTAACTTTAGTTGATAGCTGCCTTGATGGGAGCTAAATTTTGAGATAGAATTACAGTGGGGCATTCATGTTCTGTGAAAAGAAAGAATAAGGGTGACATGATAGTAGTGTTCCAATATTTGAGGGGCTACCACAAAGAAGAGGGAATCAAGCTATTCTCCAAGGCACCAGAAAGCAAGACAAGAAACAAGGGATGGAAACTAATCAAGAAGAGAAGCAGCCTAAGGAGAAATTTCTTGACAGTGAGAACAGTTAACCAGTGGAACCTCTTGCCTTCATAAGTTGTGGGGGCTTTATCACTGGAAGCTTTTAAGAAGAGACCGGACAGCCACTTGTCTGGAATGGTAGAGGGTCTCCTGCTTGAGCAAGGCGTTGGACAAGAAGACCTCCAAGGTCCCTTCCAACTCTGTTATTCTGTTCTGATTTTGGTTGGTTTTTGCTTGCTTTTGTAAACAAGTGTGCAAAGTCAGGATTGAAAGTGGCTTTTCCTTCCAACAGTGAGTAATAGTTTCTGCTTGTAAAAGATTGCAGCAGTTAATTCTTGTACTTTACAATGATCTCTGCATTGAGGTCCAGCAGACTATACCATTATTAAAAAGTTCCTGGACAGAGCATTAAATCTGGACTAAGAAGTTTGGGATTCAAAGTTCTGCTCACCCATGGTTATTAGTGACTTCTTTTGTTTTATCACTGTTGTCTACCTCTTAAAAGCTTTGTGAAGCTGACCTGGAAAATAGCCACATACATTAGTGAGTGCTACTTGGAAAAAACAACATCACAGATTAAATTGAATTAATTGATTGATATTCATATGATAATTTTACAATTTCCTGACTTTCTTTTTGTGTATATTCACATTAACACTCCCAAAGGTGCTTTTTCAAGAGGCCAACTGAATTTCCTGGTTTTTCTTTGAAGATGTTTCACTTCTCATGCAAGAAGCTTCTTCAGCTCTCATCCAAAAAGCTTCTTCAGAGCTGACGAAGCTTCTCAGATGAGAAGCGAAATGTCTTCAAAGAAAAATCAGAAAATCAAGTTGCCTCTTGAAAAAGCACCTTTGGGACAGCCATGATCTGGATGACTGAGACTCTCCATAGACATTCACATTATTATTGGTGTCCCTAAATATTTCTTTTAAACTGTTGCCCCAATTCCATCTTCAATCAGGCCACAAAGCATTTTAATGCTAAGAGGTATAGCAGCTTAAGCCCATGTCACACTGGCCAATGGTTGCAAAAAGGACACAGCGGACGAGCAAAATATTCCATCCGTTGTTATCCACTCTTAAAAGGGGCAAAAATTTGCATAACCGGAGCGGATAACACGGACGCGGGGAGGACGCAGGGCGGATGCAAAGCGGATGCGGAATGGAAGCCCAGCGGATGGAAGCGGATGGGAGCGGATGGCACAACCGCAGGGCTTCCAGGGGTCCTCAGTGAAGCGGACGCGGAATGGATACAGCGGATGCAGAACAGACGCCGAACGGAGAAGCGGATGCACAGCGGATGCACAGCAGATAAAGCGGATGCACAGTGGAAGCCTAGCGGATGCACAGCAGAAGCGGAATGGATGCCGAGCGTTAATTGCGCATGCGGGGGGGAAGTATTACGTAAGCCCCCCGGATATAAAGGGAAGCAGCTCGCACGTGGCCAGCATTTTGAGGAAAGACCTGCTGCTGGACACTTCGAGTTCCTTGCCTGCCCCACCAGCCTGCCTTCCAGCCAGCCTTGGTGACTGCCTGCCTGCCTGCCTTCCTGCCTGCCTTCCTGCCAGCCTTCCTGCCAGCCTTCCTGCCAGCCTTCCTGCCAGCCTTGGTGCCTGCCAGCCTCCCTGCCAGCCAGCACCCCACAACCATGGGGAGGAAGCGAAAGCCTCAGCAATCTGCCGCCATCCCTGGCAAGAGGGACAGGGCCAACCTCCCGCCTCCTGCCCCTGACTCTGCTTCTGCTGGGGCTTCTGCTAAAGCTGCTCCTGTCGGTGGTGCTTCTGCTGGTGCTGGGGCTTCTGCTGGTGCTTACTCTGTTGAAGCTGCTCCTGGTGCTGCTGGTCCTGCTCGACATGCTCGTGCTCCTGGACTTGCTCGTCCTGCTCGTGCTCCTGGTCTTGCTCGTCCTGCTCGTGCTCCTGGTCCTGCTCATGCTCCTGGACTTGCTGGCCCTGCTGGTGCTTACTCTACTGCTGCTGATCCTGGTCCTGCTGGTCCTGCTGCTGCTGCTGATCCTGCTGCCACTGCTGCTGCTGCTGATGATGATGATCTTGCTGCTGCTGCTGATGATGATGATTATGATCCTGCTGGTGAGGATGATGATGATGATGATGATGATGATTCTGCTGCTGCTGCTGGTGGTGATGGTGTGGAGGAGCAGCCCCTATTACTGGGAGCCCTTCTGATGAGGGTCCATCTGGTCCAGCCAAAGGGAGGAAGAGGCGTATGCGACAACAGGAGAGGAGGCAATACTATATTGAGGAGGCGCACGAGGATGAAGTGCTGGAGTGGCTGAGAGAGAATGACTATCTGTAGCAGAAGGGACACCAGCTGTACAGGGACACCAAGCAGAAGCAGGCTGCTTGGAGAGAGAGGGCAGAGAGTATGGGTTACACTTCGGAGGTGCTCCTCGGCTGGTGGAAGCACATGCACACCTGGCATGGAAAGCTGCACCTGAAGAAATCTGGCCAGGCCACTGTGAAGCTGATAGACAGAGAGACCTACGTCATGGCCAGGTGCAGCTTCCTGGAGGGTGAGGTCCGCCACTGAGGAGCACCAGCAGCCCCTCTCATGACCCTCTCTCTCCGGCAGCCTGATGAGAGCCAGTCCTCTTCCAGCCGAGAGTCAGTCCCTGTCTCAAGGCAGGTTTCTGTGGAGCGTGCCACGGCGGAGAACCCGCGGACAAGTGTGGTAAGCATGGTGGAGTGCATAGAAGACTCCCTGGTGCGGTGGGAGAAAGGAGACATCGAGTCCATCACAGTCGTACCCGCATCCACCACCCCCAGTTCCGCCTCCGCAGAAAGACAGAGAGCCGGACAGCAGGAGGGGCAGAGCCACACTGTCCTCCTGGAGATCAGGGACACCATCCGCACCAGCATAGATCTCCTCTCTCAGCTGGTCCACACCGACTCCTCATCCTCCAACCACAATCCCTTCCTCACCTATGTCAACCAGAGCCTCAAGGAAATGGCGGATCCACAGTACCAGCTGGTGAAGGGCCGGATCACCAAGCTGCTTCATAACCCTCCAGACCCAGAGGAACCTGCTCCCACCCAGTCCAGGTCTGGTCCTCCACCTCCACCACAGGTGATGTCTCTCCCATTCCAAGGCTTCCCACAGGCCCTCACCTACCAGGGCTACGGCTACCAGGGGGTTCAGCAGCACAGGCAGCAGCCCTTCCCAGTCCAGGCACAGAGTCATCGGGCGACACCGTTGCCACCTGTTTCACTGATGCCACCGATGCCACCCACAACAATGATGCCACCGACGACAGCGATGCCACCCACGCCAATGATGCCACTGACAACAGCGATGCCACCCATGCCAATGATGCCACCCATGCCAGTCCTCACCCAGCTGCAGAGCAGACAACCCCACTACACTACTCCTTCCTCCACCCCACAGCCAAGCCCGGCCTCAGTACATTTGTCATCAGTACTGGGGCTGACACCCCATGGCATGGAGGAAGGACCTCTCAGCATCACGGGGCTGAGCCAGCTGTCCGAGAGCTTTCTCAACACACCGTCCCCTGTTGTCCTCTCGAGGCCATGCACTCCAGCACCACCCACCACCACAGTACTGGACCCTTCACCCCTGAGACTGGGCACACCTCCGAGTGACCAAGAAGAGTGCCAGAGACCGGGTAGCTGGCTACCTGTGGACTTTATTTGGACATTTGACTTGGGTCATTTTTTTTTTACAGCTTGTTGTTCAATAAAGTTTATCTTTGATTCACACACTTGCTTCATTTGTTTTTTTTAAAAAAGTCTTGGTGGAAACTTTTAGAATTGGCGTAAGCATTTGCATGCTTGTGGGATGGGTTAAGATAGCAGTGGGGTGGGCAGGGATACCTATGGAATGAGCAGGGATACCTTTGGAATGGCTAATAGCTGTGGGATAGATAAACCTCCAGTGCAAGCATAGTGGGACTGTATGGTCTACCCTCCCAGGTGCCACACCTATGGCCCTTTTTTACCAATAACAATGTAAGCATTGATCCACACATTTGAACACAAACACAACTCTTTATTAAACGCCCTGTTCATTGTAGGCCCACCCAACATACATGGCCCAATCTCATCCATGTGATGAGACAGGCTGAAGGAAGTATCCATTAAGCATCTACCATCCTGTCTTGCCACTCCACCGCTCCAGCTGGGGACTGCTCCAGCTGCACCAGTGTTTCAGGAGGTTGCACTGCTTCTTCCCTTCCTGTGAAGCTCTGTTGTGGCCTTGCACATCCTGAGTGTCGATCAGGTTTCGCCCTTGCCTCCATTCCCCAGGCTCCATGTCCCCATTGCCTTGTTGACGATCCACGAGCCTGTTCTGCAAGACTGGGTAGTGGGTGTGCATGAGATTGTGCAGGATGCAGCAAGTTTCCACGATCCTCCTCATGGTCTGTGGGCGATGCTGCATGGTGGTGAGAAGTACCTGGAACCTGTTGGCTAGGATGCCAAAGGCGTTCTCCACCACCCGCCTTGCCCTGGACAGCCTGTAGTTGAAGATCCTCTCTTCACGGGTCAGGAGTCTGGAAGCGTATGGCTTCATGAGGTAGGTTGTGAGGGAGAAGACGTCATCCCCCACGATGAAGTAGGGCACATCTTGTGTGTCGTTGGGCAGCGGGTGTGGATCTGGGAAGCCCACGATGAGGTTGCCTTCCAGCCCCTCCTTGAGGTCACTGGTGTTGTATACCTGGGCATCTGAACATGAGCCGTAGCCTGAAGCATCGATGTACATGAATTTTTAGTCAGCATCGACCATGGCGAAGAGGACGATGCTGAAGAAGATCTTGTAGTTGAAATAAGTGGACCCCGACTTGGCTGGAGCTTTGCAGGCCACATGCTTGCCATCGATGGCTCCAACGGTGTGGGGGAAGTTCCACCTCTGATACCACTGCTCTGCAACTTTCTTCCAGCCTTCTTCAGTGGAGGGGCACTGGAGGAGCTCCTCCTTGTATTCTTCGATGAGGGCCTGCACCATTTCTCTGACCACAATGCTGATGGTGTTGTGTGGCACCCTCCAGCCGTACTGCATGCTTTTGTAGGTGGTCCCTGAGGCTAGGTGGCGCAGAGTGAGTGCCACCTTGAGCCCAGGTTCCAGGCTGGCCCGGAAGTTGGTGTTTGCCTTGGTCAACCTGGGTGTCAGCCGCTGCACAACTTCATCAAACATGGCTGGAGGCATCCTCATGAAGTTCTGGAACGCCTGAGTGTCTTTGTTCCTGAGCTCCACCATCAGCTTGTTGTACAGTCCGTACTCTGCTCTTCTCCCGATCCATTTTCGGACCCAGACGCTTCTTGGCTGCCTCTTTTTCTTCCTGTAGTAGAGTTCACAGAGCCTGTAGATGGCTTCGTACTGTTGCAGAAGGATCATGGCTGCCAAAAGGACTGTGTTACGATCCATGGTGGACATAACTGGATGCTGTGGAAGAGGAAGAGTCAGATGAAGGCTGCAGAGGTCTGCACAGGTGGGCTGCTGGTCTGAAAGTGAGATGCAGACGAGTTGTTCCCCCTTTTTATAGGCAGTATAGGTGTCCCTTTGCACCCTCTAGGCATCCTCTAGGCATCCTCTAGACATCCTTAATATCTGAGATAGGTCCCCTCTGCAAACGTTTTTTCTGCTTTAAATGCTTTCTTTCCATGCTGCATCCATTCTGCATCCGTTCTGCATCTGTTCCGCGTCCGTTCCGCTTCCTCCCTGCGTCTGGGCGGATGCGAGTTGCGCGGATGCGCAGCGAATGCCAAGCGGATATAGCGGATGCGTAACGGATGCATAACGGATGCGTAGCGGATGCAGAACGGACGAACTGGATACATTTTCCACGCAAAAGTTTTGGGTAGCCCAAAAGTTTCGGAGCGGATGAAACGTGAATAAACGGATGCTGAACGGACAGAGAGGAAGCAAAACGGAGGCAATGAGTACATCGCGTTTTCGAACAGATGGCAAGGTTTTTTGTCCGCTTTACATCGTCTTTGCATCCGTTGGTTCAGTGTGACATGGGCTTTATATACAGCTCAGTGCTTTTGATGTCTACTTTGAGGTGAAACTCAGTAAAGTGAACCTATTCTCAGGTGTCATTTTGCAGCCATTTTTACTTATGAGCAGATCAAATAAAGCAGCATGGCACCTATTTCAAAGTAGACCCAAATGATATTATTCTGTAAAAGGCACCAAGCAATGTCTTGTGCAAAATTTCTCCTCAAATGCCACTGTTCTTATGCAACCTTTTTTAAAAAACAAAGAAAATATTTATTTATTTATTTATTTATTAGATTTATTTGCCGCCCCCATCTTGTCCTGATTTGTTGCATCCTAGACCGAGGGAAGACAAGATATTTTAGAATAGGTATTTATTTAAGCTACTTTCCTGTGGAATTTGAAACAAAACTGCCATCTCCCAAGCTTCTAATTGTCCTAAGATATCAAGGTTGTTTTTATTTTTAAATTTGGAGTGCATAGTTTTATATTTTTTTTATCTTTCCATCCCAACAAAATGTTGGAAACAAATTGGCACAAAAGGTCTTGGGAGCCTAAATATCTGTCAGCTGGTTGACAGAAAACTGAGTGAAATAATATCCAATTTTCCACGGAGGGAGAAGCCAGCAAAAGGAAGATCGAGTTAAAAAATGTGGAGTGGATCCAATGTATGGGTTGCAAGGGGGGGGGGGAATCCCAGGAGAAAGATCATATTCGAATGCATCTTTATGGAAAAAGCAGATGGACAACATCATGGAATGTTGGAGATGGCTCCATCCTAAGCCCCTCCCTCCGTCCTTGTCACATGACCCACAATGGAATGTATGCCCCTCTCTCTCTGTGGTTTCTAAGGCACATATTAAAGGAAATGCACACAAATGCAGCATGGAGGAAGAGCAGAAACCCAAACCCACATGGAACACATTACTTTGTTCTTCTGAAGAAATTACAGACGTTTCCTTTAGTGCATGCTGGGAAAGAAATTGGACAGAATTCCCAAAAGCTCTGGACTGGATCCTTTCCTTATCATGTCTTAATTGTATAGTTCTTGAAATGGAAGTAGCTTTTCGCCCACTTCATTATTACTGTTTCATGTCATCTGCACTTCTAACTTCTCTCACCCTCCTGAAGTTGGGGCCTTCACTTTTTAATCCCTTCGTTTCAGATTACTTTAGCTTCTGTCTTAATTTAAATGCTGGAAGAACATAACAGATCGTTTCAGTGAGTGAAAGTTCTCCACTTTCCTTCCTTCCAGCTCTCAAAGCCTGCCTAACAGGCTCCGCTGGTTCTCGACCTCTTTTGGCAACCTCTTCGCTTAAGTGGAAACAGCTTAATCTGTTGCAGAAGGTGTGCTGTGGATTTGCGAAATAAAAATTCTCTCATCTCCTCTATCAGATCAGCTACTGGTTCCTTTCCAGTAATCTCTCTTTTCCTTTCTTCATTTTGTTTGAAGGTGGCAAAACAGTTGAAGAGATAGTGTGCTGGGGTTTCTTGTAGCTGAAGTAATCCTTGATTATTCAACCATCCAAGATCTTCCCATGAAGAAGGCAACTTAAAAATCTGTAAATTAGACCACTCCAACACCTATAATGAAATTATGAATGCAAAATGCCCAGTTTCACATGTTTAACAATTCACTTTAACAATTCACTGGGACGTTAGTTACAATCTGAAATATTTTGGCAAGGGCATCTCTAGGACAGTGGAATTTTAAGGGGTAACAAATGTTGCCTTGTCTTGCTATACATACATATTTGGGTATGAACTATATAGAACAGTGTTGGTGAACCTTTTTGGCACTGAGTGCCAAAACAGGAGCACATGCTCTTGCATAGGAGAGCACCAGAAACCAGAGAGGCAACTCCCTGGCACACGCACATGGGAGCGCCAGAAAGCAGAAGAGCAGTTCCTGGCATTCATGCATGTGCTGGGAAGCTAAGCTTGTGATTTCCAGCATGCGCATGTACGCCGGCCACCTGGTGTTCTGATTTCTGGCATGCATGCACGTATGAAGACCAGCTGGCTGGCATGTATGTGTGCATTGGAACCCAGAAGAGCAATGGGCAATGGATGGCATGCCCCACTTCCAGTACACGTCATAGGTTCGCCATCATGAGTATAGAACATAGTAGGATAGGTCAATAACTTAAAAAGTTTTTAAAAAATATTTTTTCAGAGTCCATATTTAAACTGGGAAATGGCCAAGGGATAAACTTGTCCATCTCTAATAAAATGTTGACTTCTACAACAGTTGCAATTGGTGGGACATCTAGCTAACCTTGAATGATCATTAAAAAAAATCTAAACAGGATGAGGACTGATTAATACTTGGAGAGAACAATATTGGAGATTCCAGATGGAGTAGTTAAAAAGCTCCACTTGGCAAAGAACTACTGTATTGTTGCCAACGCAAGTTACCAGAAGACAGGCTGGACTTTAGGGAGTCTTTACCTCCCAGGATTTGGTAAATTACATTTGCAGAAATACAAGAAAAAAAACACGATGCAAGTCAATAAGAGTTGAGATATCATCCTGATTCACTGGTGAAAGAAATATAGATGAACACTGTCAGAGAAGAGGATTAAAGAGGAAGTATCAATATTACTACAAGAGATTTAATATGGAAAATGTTTAAATATTTGCACTCCAAATATGCATTTTAAACTTCCTTGCACTTTAAATATGGAAATACTTTAAAGGGCAAAGAAGAGCAACTAAGATGATTAAAGGCTTGGAGACAAAAACATATGAAAAATGCAGGATTTCGGTTTGGCTAGTGTAGAGAAAAGAAGGACTGGGGGGGGGGGACACAATAGAGAGGCTGTCACAAAAAAGAAGGGGTCAACCTAATTTCCAAAGCTCCAGAAGGCAAGACAAGAAACAATGGATGGAAACTAATCAAGGAGAGAAGCAACCTGGAATTAAATAGAAACTTCTTAACAGTGAGAACAATGAATCAATGGAACATCTTGACTTTAAAAGTTGTGGATGCTTCATCACTGGAGGTTTTTAAGAAAAGACTGCACCTGTCTGAAATAGTATAGAGTCTCCTGCTTGAACAGGGAGTTGGATTAGAAGACCTCCAAGGTCCCTTCCAGCTCTATTCTGATTGATTGGATTTAATGAGGGAGCATTGAGCATGGATACTGTAGAGTCAGGTCTATCATTTTCTTTGGTATATAGAAAATTCTAATGACAATTGCTCTAAGACTAGTAAACTCTTGAGAGTTGGTGTTGGTTATTCTTGCCCTATTTTGTTTCTTGTGAAAATGTTTTTTTTTTCTTATCTCATTGCTGGTAAGAAGAATATTGTATTTAAACATTTGCAAAGGGGATGCAAGAATGTTTGCGGTTGCCTAATTAAGTGCATGAGATGGCCTAGAGCACCTCTCCCATTTACACACAAACACACACAATATTTCAGAGGTGGTATTCAGCAGGTTCTGACCAGTTCTGGAGAACCAGTAGTGGAAATTTTTGAGTAGTTTGGAGAACCAACAAATACCACTTCTGACTGGCCTCACCCCCATCTATTCTCTGCCTCCCAAGTCCCAGCTGATAGTCTGGGTCTTCTTTTGTTGCCCTGCACAGGAGAACGGAGCTGGAAAGCAGCTGAGTGGGTTGGGGAGGGAATGGGGATTTTGCAGTAATTTTCCCCCAGGAGTGGAGTGGGAATGGAGTTTTTGCAATATCCTTCCTGTGCCATGCCCACCAAGCCACACCCACCAAGCTACACCACGCCTACCAAGCCATACCCATAGAACCAGTAGTAAAAGGTTTTAAATCCCACCACTGTGATATTTGTAATCACAGCAGCAGAACTTTTTTCTTATATTATTTCCTACATGCAAACATTGTAGTCATTTTCCACAATAGTGTGCAGAGAAAAAAAATACTTCCTGTGAACAACTTGCCTCTAGAAGTTGTGGATTCTCCAACGCTAGAGGTTTTTCAATAAAAGATTGGACGACTTCTTGTCTGAAATGGTATAGAGTCTCCTCTTTGAACAGTGGGCTGGATTAGGAGACTTCCAAAGTCTCTTCCAACTCTTGTGATTCTATTCTATTTGAATATCAACATTTCCTGAAGCACTGAAAGACTAAATCTTAATTTCCAGTTTTTGATCTCTAACATTTTTAAAGATGGTCCGTTAACTAAAATCTAAAGGCCATGTCACACTGCCCAATGGATGCAAAAAGGACATGGTGGACGAGCAAAATGTTCCATCCATTGTTATCCGCTCTCAAAAGGGACAAAAATTTGCATAAGCAGAGTGGATAACACGGACGCGGGGAGGACGCAGGGCAGATGCAAAGCAGATGCGGAACGGAAGCCCAGCGGATGGAAGTGGATGGGAGCGGATGGCACATCCGGTAGGCTTCTGTGGGACCGCAGCAAAGCGGACGCGGAACGGATACAACGGATGCAGAACGGATGTGGAACGGATGAAGCGGATGCACAGCGGATGCACAGCGGATACACAGTGGAAGCCTAATGTATGCCTGGCGTTAATTGCGCATGCGGGGAGGATGCATTGCGTCAGCCCCGCGGATATAACGGAAGCAGCTTGGAAGCAGGTCGCCATTCAGAGGAAAGAAACTTTTAGAAGTGGTTTAAGCCTTTGCATGCTTGTGGGATGGCTTAAGATAGCTGTGGGATGGGCAGGGATACCTGTGGGATGGGCAAGGATACCAGTGGGATGGGCAGGGATACCTGTGGGATGGGCAGGGATACCTTTGGGATGGGTAATAGCTGTGGGATAGATAAACCTCCAGTGCAAGCATAGTGGGACTGTATGGTCCACCCTCCCAGGTGCCACACCTATGGCCCTTTATTATCAATAATAATGTAATAATTATCCACACATGTCAACATAAACACAACTCTTTATTAAATGCCCTGTTCATTGTAGGCCCACCCAACATATATGGCCCAATCTCATCCCTGTGATGAGACAGGCTGAATGAAGCACCCATTAATCATCTATCATCCTGTCTTGCCACTCCACTGCTCCAGCTGGGAAGTTGCACCAGTGTTTCAGGAGGTTGCGCTGCTTCTTCGCTTCATGTGAGGCTCTATTGGGGCCTTGCACATCCTCAATGTCGATCAGGTTTCGCCCTTGCCTCCATTCCCCAGGCTCCATGTTCCCATTGCCTTGTTGGAGGTCCACGAGCCTGTTCTGCAAGACTGGGTAGCGGGTGCGCATGAGATTGTGCAGGATGCAGCAAGCTTCCATGATGTTCCTCACGGTCTCTGGGCGATGCTGCATGGTGGTGAGAAGTACCTGGAACCTGTTGGCTAGGATGCCAAAGGCGTTCTCCACCACCCGCCTTGCCCTGGACAGCCTGTAGTTGAAGATCCTCTCTTCACGGGTCAGGAGTCTGGAAGCGTATGGCTTCATGAGGTAGGTTGTGAGGGAGAAGACATCATCCCCCACGATGAAGTAGGGCACATCTTGCGTGTCGTTGGGCAGCGGGTCTGGATCTGGGAAGCCCACGATGAGGTTGCCTTCCAGCCCCTCCTTGAGGTCACTGGTGTTGCATACCTGGGCATCTGAAGATGAGCCGTTGCCTGAAGCATCGATGTACATGAATTTTTAGTCAGCATCGACCATGGTGAAGAGGATGATGCTGAAGAAGCCCTTGCAGTTGAAATAAGTGGACCCCGAGTTGGCTGGAGCCTTGCAGGCCACGTGCTTGCCATCGATGGCTCCAATGGTGTGTGGGAAGTTCCACCTCTGATACCACTGCTCTGCAACTTTCTTCCAGCCTTCTTCAGTGGAGGGGCACTGGAGGAGCTCCTCCTTGTATTCTTCGATGATGGCCTGCACCACTTCTCTGACCACAATGCTGATGGTGTTGTGTGGCACCCTCCAGCCGTACTGCATGCTTTTGTAGGTGGTCCCTGAGGCCAGGTGGCGCAGAGTGAGTGCCACCTTGAGCCCAGGTTCCAGGCTGGCCCGGAAGGTGGTCTTTGCCTTGGTGAACCTGGGTGTCAGCCGCTGCACAACTTTGTCAAACATGGCTGGAGGCATCCTCATGAAGTTCTGGAATGCCCGAGGGTCTTCGTTCCTGAGCTCCACCATCAGCTTGTTGTACAGTCCGTCCTCTGCTCTTCTGGCGAACCATCTTCGGATCCAGACTCTTTTTGGGTGGCTCCTTTTCTTCTTGCAGTAGACTTCACAGAACCTGCAGATGGCTTCGCACTGTTGCAGAAAGATGGTGGCTGCCGAAAGGACTTTGTTACAATCCACGGTGGACATGACTGGATGCTGTGGAAGAGGAAGAGTCAGATGAAGGCTGTAGAAGTCTGCACCGCTGGGCTGCTGGTCTGAAAGTGAGATGCAGATCCTCCCCCTTTTTATAAGCAATATAGGTTTTCCGCTAGGCATCCTCTAGGCATCCTGTAGGCATCCTCTAGACATCCTTAATATCCAAGATAGGTCCCCTCTGCAAACGTTTTTTCCATTTTAAATGCTTTGTTTCCGTTCTGCATCCGCTAGGCATCCATTCTGCATCTGTTCCGCTTCCTCCCTGCATCCGGGCGGATGGACTTGCGCGGATGCGTCGCGGATGCCTAGCGGATATCCCAGATGCGTAACGGATGTGTAACGGATGCGTAGCAGATGCGTAGCGGATGTGGAACGGATGAACTGGATACATTTTCCGCGCAAAAGTTTTGGGCAGCCCAATGCTTTTGGAGCGGATGAAACGTCAATAAACGGATGCTGGACGGATAGAGAGGAAGCAAAACGGAGGCATTGCGTTTTCGAATGGATGGCAAGGTTTTTTGTCCGTTTTACATCCTCTTTGCATTCGTTGGTTCACTGTGACATGGGCTTTAGGTGATGTTGTATGGACGTAAGATCTAATTCATTGTAGGATTCACCACTGATTTTAAAAAGGTAGAAATAGGGTCTGTGCCATTTTTAGAGCAAGAGAGAGGTGGGTTCATCATCTATTTAAAAGAGCAAGTAGGATATCTTCTGTCCTTGTTGACTGCAAATTCTTGAAGAAATTTTCTCTTGTTACTTTTTCACTTTTCAGTTTACTCCGATCCTGTATGAAAGGAAAAAGCAAGATTTTGTGAAGTATTAATGGTGTCAGTTCTAGATTAGTTGAGCTAATGAAGAAGGCAACTTCCTTCTAAATAAACATTGTCAAATTTTATTGATCTATGCCTAAATTTGTTACATAGGGTGGATAAATGCATTGTTGTTGTTTTTTTCCTGATAATGCATTTTAATACAATGATAGAATTGCATTGTATTTGGATGGCTGTTTGATTTAAAGTAATAAAATTTTGTTTTATTTCAAATCAATAATTTTAACAGTCCAAATGAAGAGAGGCCACATGTTGAATCATCAGATTCTTGTAGAATCTAATACAAGATGTCAAATTGAATGCTTGAGCTCTCCATGTTTATTAAAAGAAGATTTCAGAATAAATTATTTATTTAATTGGAAACTCGTGTTCTAATTAATAGGTATAGTGAGGAGTCTTGATGATGAGTGGAACCCTAAGTAACCTATATAGCACATTAGAATGCTAATATACAGTGGAAAGAGTAGAGTAGAGTAGAAGTGAAGAGAGAAGAGAAGAGAAGTTTCTCCCATACTTCTGATATCATTCAAAAACTGCTTCAAATTGTATAAAATCTTCTAGGTCTTGTCACTCATTATTTTGCAAGGAAGTGAGATGGCTGTAATTACCCCAGCCTATAGAGCTGGCAGTGGAATTAGCAAAATTGACCCTGGTATTACTTTTCCCAATTCAAGTATGCATGGAGAACCTTTCAAATTAATATTGAGTGAAGTGATCAGTGACCAAGGATGGCCCTCAGCAAGCATCTTCTCAAATCAAGCCTGCAATTTTCATGTGGCTAAAGTGCCCTTTCCTCCATGATTTAAGAGATGGTTTTTAAGCAATCAAAGAATTGAATCACTGCCAAGGGGTCAAGAAATATTGGAATATAATTCGATTATGGCTAGAAGAAATAACAAAACAGAAATTTGAACCCAAAACAGAACTATTTCTATTAGGCATAATAATAGAAAAATATAATAAAAAAGATAAATACATTATGCTACATATCTTAACAACTGCTAGGATTTCCTACGCACAGTTTTGGAAGCAGGAAAATGTACCATCAGAGGATGTTGTTATACAAAATTTTTTAGACTATGCAGAGATGGACAGACTAACAATGTAATTAAGAGACAAAGAAGAGTCAATATATTATAATGTCAGGGATGCCTGGTATGAATGGTTTAAGAATAAAAAGAAATCAAAATGACAATTAGGTAAATAATAAGAAACTATATAAATACTTTTCTCTACATTCATATTTATCTATATTTATATATTAAGTTGAAAAAGTATCATGAAAGAAATGTGTATATAGAAAGATGATAAGGAAATGTAAATTTAATGGGAAAAAAAGAATTGAATCACTGCTTAATTTAAGGTACTTTTATTCATGAAGTCGTGTGCTGTATCTATTCTAGTTCACTTTGTTCTATTTTTGCATTCGCTGACAAAGCTCATATTTATCTTGCTAGCTTTCAAACAATGTGGCTGATTTAAAAATAAAAAGATCACATCCTTCCTGTGATCAACAACTTTTGAAATATTATCTTTGTGGCTGCTATACATAAAAAATACTAAAGAATTTCCCAAGAAACATAATTGAAATCATGAATCCATGTGCAGTAAATTCATCTTACAAATACACTATATGATGCAGTATAAATTATATTTGATATATTAGAGAGAGGAATTGAAATGTATATATAAGCAGGGTACCCATGCTTTGCTACAAATATGTGATTGGGCAAGTTTTTGAGTAGGAAAATAAAGGGGGAAAATTGTGCTTCTGCCTACCAGCATCCATCAGTACTCATTTGACTAGTGTCCTGTCAGTGTGTGAGAGAGCTCAGGGCTGTTTGAAAACTGAAACAGAATTTGCTGCATGAGCAAGAAGGAGACAGCAAGGAGCTCAACTGCAGTTTCTTTTCATGCCCAGGCTCCTTGCTGTCTCCTTCTTGCTCATGCAGCAAATTCAGGTGGGAAGTGGGAGTAGAACTCCTTAGCATCGCACCGTGTTAACAATAATATAGGAAATATTGATGGTCTAATGGTCATTTCAAAAAATCCTTTCTTAGTGAGCACCTAGAAGCCAAGAGGAACATATGTGCCGAATTTCAAGTTTGTAGGTTTTATGATTCTGGAGATTTTGTGATGATGCGTGAGTGGTATTTCACTTATATCTATATAGATTTCCTGACATACAACTATAATTGAACCCAAAATTTCTGTTGCTAAGTTAAACATTTGTTCAGTGAGTTTCATCCCATTTTGTGACCTTTCTTGCTACCGTTGTTAAGTGAACTACTGCAGTTGTTAATTTAGTAACATGGTTGTTGAGTGAATCTGGTTTCCCCATTGTCTTTCCTTGTCAGAAGGTCACAAAAGGAGATCCCATGTACCCCCCGGGCCATAGCATTGGTCATACATTATGAACCAGTTGCCAAGCATTTGAATTTTGATCACGTGACTACAAGGATGCTGCAACAGTTATAAGTCTGAAAAACAGTAATGTCCCTTTTTTCAGGGTCATTGTAACTTAGAATGGTCTAATTGAACTGTTGTAAGCTGAGGACTCCCTGTATTTGCAATGCTTTGCATTGCATTGTATTAGAGTAGAAAAACAAGAGTTGGAAGTGACCTTGCAGGTCTTCCAGTCCAACCCCCTGCTTAGTCAGGAAACCCTACACCGCTTCAGACAAATGGTTATCCAATCTCTTCTTAAAAACCTCCAGAGTTGGAGCATTTACAACTTCTAGAGGCAAGTTGTTCCACTGATCAATTATTCTAACTGTCAGGAAATTTCTCCTTAGTTCTAGGTTGCTTCTCTCCTTGGTTAATTTCCACCCATTGCTTCTTGTCCTGCTCTCAGGTGCTTTGGAGAATAGCTTGACTCCCTCTTCTTTGTGGAAGCCCCTGAGATATTGGAACACTGCTATCAAGTCATTCCTAGTCCTTCTTTTCATTAGACTAGACATATCCAGTTCCTGTTTTAGCCTCCAGTCCCCTAATCCTCTTTGTTGTTCTTTTCTGCACTTTTTCTAGAGTCTCAACACCTTTTTTACATCGTGGTGACCAAAACTGAATGCAGTATTCAATGTGTGGCCTTACCAAGGCATTATAATGTGGTATGAACACTTCATGTGATCTTGATTCTATCCCTCTGCTTATGCAGCCTAGAACCATGTTGGCTTTTTTGCCAGCTGCAGCACACACAGCACACTCATATTTAAATGATTGCCCACTAGGATTCCGAGATCCCTTTCACTCCAAGATCCCTCTCACAGTATCGTATTGTATCGTATCGTATCGTATCGTATCGTATTGTATCATATTTTAGTAGTATAGTATAATATTATGAATACTGTATACGATGCGATGTGATACTATACTATACTATACTATACTATACTATACTATACTATACTATACTATACTATACTATACTACACTACACTACACTACACTACACTATTGTTGTGGTTAGCTGACAGCAGGTGCAGACAGGTGAGGAGAGCAAGGACTCAGATGAGGGGCCAGGATCATCAGGGAGTGGATTGCTGCATTCAGTGATTGTGGGGGCTGGCAGCAGCAATGAGGAGGTTCCCAAAGAGCCTGTACCAAGTGCACGTGCATGCAGGGCTGCTCACAGGAAAGAGCAGCTGCAGCAGCATGGGCGACTCGGGAATAAGTCTGCAAGGTAATGGCCCTTCCTTCAAGAAGATAAAAACCAGCTGTGAAGCAAACATTCTTTGCAGGAAGCAAAGACATTTTGAAACAGCCTTGCGGACATCACAGTATCTTAAGTTGGTATTTGAAGACTTTTGTGTTGTGAAATATTTTTTATCTGTTATTCTTGGCAGACTCGCACAGTTTTAGTGAAGCTTGTGCTTATCAAAGTTAGTTTTCAGCAGCCTTTTAACTGGGAATTCCTAAGAATCATTAAAAGGTATAAAGGAACTAAAACACAGGGGTATTTTAGAAGACATTTTATATGGGAATCTCTGTGGTTAAACTGGGAGAAGATTAAAAGACAATGTTATTTGAAAATTCCAGTCTGGCTATTGACTATTGAAGCATTTTCTTATCTATAATATATAAAAAAGGAACAGTTAGATATGGTGAAATATTGAATGAAAAGGGTGAACTTAAATCTATGCAAAAACTAGAGAAACAAGGTATAAAGATGAATTGGTTTTCATATGCGCAAATACATTCAAGGTATGATAAAGATTTTAAAACAAGTTTTCTATGATAAACTGACTGACTTAGATAAGATTTTGACAGGTACTGATGAAAAGGTGATTAAAAAATTGTATGGATATTTACTAGAAATTAAACTAGAAGAAGAACAAGTTAAAGAAACTATGATTGCTTGGGGGAAGAATTTTGGATATGGGATTGATCTAGAGAAATGGCAAAAATTGTGGTCTCAAAATTATAAAATGACAATGTCAACAGTATATAAAGAAAATTTGTATAAGATGTTTTACAGGTGGTATTTTCCCCCAACAAGAATAGCAAGAGTGTTCAAGAATAAATCCGAGAAATGCTGGAAATGTCATCAGACACCTGGCTCATATTTACCATATGTGTGGACTTGTGCGGATACTAAAAAATACTGGACTAAAATCCACACATAGTTGGAAAAATGACAACAAAACATAGATTTGAAACCAGAGATATTTTTATTGGGAATTTTACCTGAAATATGTAGTAAAGACTTGAAATACCTGATTGTAAATGTATTAACAGCAGCTAGGATTGTATTTGCTAAAAACTAGAAAAATGAGAAAACACCATCACAGGAGGAAATCATTAAGAAAATATTGGAATGTGCTGAAATGAGTAGATTGACATTTGAAATTAGAGAACAAGAAGATAAACAATTTTATAAAATTTGGGATCTATGCTATCAATGGTTAGACAATAAAATATAGTAACGAAATATGTAGACTTTTAGAAAATACTAAATATATAAAGATGTATTCTTTCCTTATTATATCTACAAAATGATTTTAGGATAGATTTGGGATGATAATATGAATTGTCACAAAACAAATTAAGTAAAATATGGTTATTTCTTAAAGCATGAATGAATAAAAGTATAATCAAATGATTGATTAATAATGATATTAATGTATTTAATATTGGATTGAAAATACGAGATCGTATACAATGTAATTATCATTGAAGACGACAAAATGGAAGCACAAAACAATTTGTAAACCAACCGGCACACTGTATGTACATATATGGAAGATGGCCTGATGCTTTTGTTTTGTTTGTTTATGTTTGTTTTGAAAACCAATAAAAATTAAAAAAAGAAAAAGTTTCTGTTCCCTTTGGTTCATGTTTGTTTTATTGGAAAAGGGTTTGGGTCAGAATAACTATACTATACGTATGTAAATAATGTGGACAATACTATGTAGGAGATAATATATTAAATTAAGATAAAACCATAATAAAACACCCTAATGTGGAGACATAGGGATTTGCAATGGGATAGATATTGTAATTCGATATCAGTATGAAGTGTAGACTACTTCCATGATGGTATATGAGCCACATTCTGTCTTAACCGAGTGGCTAGAAGTCTATACACACAGGAACTGGGTATTGCATCCCCACTACAGAGGCAGCGATTAGACTGAACACACTAATGGAGAAGGGGGAAAAGAACAGAGTTCAAGAATAAACCTTTACATGCCACTAAAGTGCCTGGGGTGCTCACATATGCATACTTCTTGGTGATATCATCTTTATATTTCAGAAGAACTGACATTTACGGTTTTCTACTTCCACCTCAAATTTTGCTTTCCAGTAAATCCACACAAGAAAGGTTTTCTTCCTCCCTCCAGAGTTCCATAGGAGAAGCCTTTATTTTCCCGGTCTGATCATGGTCTAGTTTGCCAAGAAACAAATCTGCACTGGAGAACATCACTTTATTTATGGGAAGCAGATGCCATGGAGGTCCATCCTCTTTCAAACTTGTTTGAAAAGTGTCAGGCTGACCTAACCTAGCAGAGTTCATGCGATCAAGGCAAACTTGGCCAAGAAGTGAAATCTTTAATCAAAACATTCATTTGGTTCATCTGAACTTCTTCTCTATAGTTTGTTCAGATTTCTTCTTGTCAATGAAATTAGTGGTAGATAATAAGTCATTCAGTGTTGTTAGACAAAATCCACATTTTGTGGATCTTCTAATTAGATGACAACAGAAATGCAAGCTTTTCCATTCTTTTATTTTTTCCTCATCTTTGGAGATAAATGTTGTGAAAGAAGGTTGCTTTTAAAAATGCCCTGTCTTTTTTCTTTTGAAAGCCACATTAGAATTGTTAGCAAGACGATGGTGGGATTCAAATTTTTTTTACTACCGGTTCTGTGGGCATGGCTTGGTGGGCATGGCAGGGGAAGGATACTGTAAAATCTCCAGTCAGGTGGTATTTGCTGGTTCTCCGAACTATTCAAAATTTCCGCTACTGGTTCTCCAGAACTGGTCAGAACCTATTGAATACCACCTCTGAAGCAAGGGCTATATTTTACCTTTTTTTCTTTGAAGCAAAAGAAAAGACATATCAAAGAGACAAAATATCTACAACCATTTTGAGTTCATTACACTTCTGTTTTGCCATATTTAAACAATGGAGAAAAATTTGTATTCTCTTTTTAAATCCACATACGCCCTAATGTAGAATATAAGCAAGAATATCCTAAATGTAATTAATTCCTGGCTTAATTGGTTTTGCTTTAAAAATAGAATAAGAGAGAACAAAAGAAATGGATGATAGGAAGGATAAAATATTGGATTTATTTAAAAACTTGCTTTTAGATTTTTGTCTGAGGCGCAGT
The DNA here is from genome assembly GCA_015471245.1 of Laticauda colubrina. NCBI lineage: Eukaryota > Metazoa > Chordata > Lepidosauria > Squamata > Elapidae > Laticauda > Laticauda colubrina. Next base: position 17,249,525 of record BLBF01000073.1, read on the forward strand.
TAGAGGCAATGAAGTTGATTAACTATTATGGGATAGAATGAAGTGACTAACCATGATGGGATAGAATGAGGTGAACATCGAAAATAATACTTCCGTCATATGAAAATAAGGCTGCCATTTTTAGATTTGTTACTGCCTGCCTAGTCTTCCCCATTCTATTGGCAATATTGAATATTGAATCCAGCACAATCAGACTTGCAGCTAGCAATCAAAACCAGAAATCCTGAAACAATGGATGCGGTATGCCTAGATCACTAGCACTGATATCCCACTCTGTGACCAAAGGTGAGAACCAGACAAAGCCATTAGGCAAATTCCATCTCAGGTGCCAAATTGTCCCAGAAAGCACGTGGTTCATTGCACCTAGCATGCAAAGCCAATCAAATGCACAAGACAGGATATCTCTTTAATAGTTCTGTTCTTATGTTGGTTAGACCACACCTAGAATACTGCAACCATTTTGGTCACCACAGTAAAAAAGATGTTGAGACTTTGGAAAAAGTTCAGGAAAGATCAACTAAGATGATCAAAGCCTGAAGACTAAAACATATGAAGAATGGCTGCAGGACTGGGTTTGGCTAATCTAAAGAAAAGAAGAATTAGGGGTGACATGATAGCAGTATTCCAGTATTTGAGGGGCTGCCACAAAGAAGAGGGGGTGAAATTATTCTACAAAGCCCCAGAAGACAGGACAAGAAATGATGGTTGGAAACTAACCAAAGAGAGAAGTAACCTGGAATTAAGGAGAAACTTTGTAACAATGAGGATGATTAACTAGTGGAACAGGTTGCCTTCAGAAATCGTGGGCACTCCATCACTGGAGAAGGCTTTCAAGAAGAGCCTAGACAGTCACTTATCTACAATAGTATAGGTTCTCCTGCTTGAGTAGGAGGCTGGACTAGAAGATCTCCAAGGTCTCTTCCAGCTCCTATTCTATTCTATTCTATTCTATTCTATTCTATTCTATTCTATTCT